>OU343055.1:5390000-5990000 GCA_910593695.2 Ocypus olens | reverse complement strand
TGAATCGATGATTACGCTAGTCACGGTTCTGGTGATGTGCGATGACGGGGGGAAGGTAGTCGTAGGCTCACCGGTCACTATCTTTCCGTCTTCGGTTTTGACCACGTTTATGCTTATTCTGGGATGCTGTTCCTGCGCGATTTCGACCTCCTCGGGTTCCTCGATGACCTCCTCCTCGATGGTCTCTTTTCCGTCGACGATCACGATGCGGCGGATGATTTTCCGCGTTTTCCGGATGATCCTGCGCGTGACTTGTTGGACGACGGCGCGCACCGACGAGGATGAGGTGTGGATTTCGCTGCCTTCCACGAGCATCTGTCCATCGGAAGGTACCAGCACGTTCTCCTCGACGAAAGCGACGTCGCCTTTGTGGATTTTAACACCCTGGACTTCCACCTCATCCGGTTTTTGTTCGATGACCGTGTAGTGGGTTTCGGGTTCGGTTTGGAATTCCTTGATGTCGATGTCGCCGGTTGGTGTGGATGATATCATCTTCCCACCGAAATTCGTGGAGGTCGTTATCTCCTTGCGGCCGGCTCCTGAAGCCACCGTGGTGTTGCTCTGCTGCCCTAGCGTGACTTGCGAAAACGATTGCGTCACGGGTACGTCACCCTGGCTTAACGTGCTGAGCGTGGTTAGTTGTTGTTGCACTGTCTGTTGCCTGGAGACGAGCGTGCGGTGTAATTTTTTAATAATAATCCGCTTGGTGCCGTCCGCATCCACGATCACTTCAGTGGTGGTTTCACCGGGTTCTCCGAAAACCGTCTCAAACGGTTGATTGGGTTTCATGTTCGTGATGTTCAGTTCTGAGGTGTGCGCGGGCAACTCTTCCGCAACATACGGCGCTTTCACGTAATTAGCCTCCACCAGAAGATCATCGTCAGGTTCCTCTATAATCGGCTCGTTTTCCGCGGTCGAAGGTTTCGTGGTGATGTGGATGGTTTCCTGCCCCCCGGTCACCTTCTTCGTGATGGTGATCGATTCCTTTTTGATCCGCTCCATATCTTCGGTCGGATCCGAAAATTCTGCCTGCGTTTCCGCGTCTATAGGCACATCTTTCGTAACCTGGGGAGGTGGTGATGACAAGCTTACGCCGGTTTGCGTTTCGATACTGATTCCAACCGGTATTACTTCGAGGGGAGTTTCTTCAATTGGCATAGAGGTCGAGTCCAGCGTGTTCTGCAACGACACATCCGGAGAAACCGCTTTATCCTGGATTTTCTTCAGGGTAACATTCAAGGTCTCAATTTTCGTCGTTAGAATGGTTTTGTGCTCGCTGAAAATTATAACAATGGTGCGCAACCTTTCGTAAAGAATCCGGGCTAGTTCGCGTAGGTCAGGGTCGTCCTTGAACTTCTCGCAGATCACCTTGAGCTCGTCCAATTTCTTCTCCTTCTCCAGAAGGTTCTCGTTGAGCGTGTTAAGGATGTGGATGTCGTTCCGGATTTGAGATTCGGTTTCCGTGCGCGTTTCCAAAAGCAGGGTCTGGCGCACCGTTTGCAGCCAGAGCTCGATTTCGACCAGCAGCTGCTGGTATTGGGTCAGCTCGCTTTGGCGCCTCCTCTGGCTCTCTTGCGCGCCCTGCAAATGCCGAAGTTAAATGTCACGACACGTTGCCAAAAAATTTAAAAATGGGGACTTACCGCGACGGCGATTCTTCCGCTTTCGGCTTGCGCGAGAAGCGTCGCGATCCTCGTCCGGATGGCCGCCAAGTTCGCCGAGAGATTTTTGACGTCCTGGTCTGAGGGCAACTCCAAGACCAGCCCTTCCAGTCGTATGGCCTCGGTGGCGTGCTTCTTGAGTTCGCCGGCGATATCCTGAAAGCCAACGCGCGCGTTAATCACTTGTTTGTACGGCAAACAAAACACGCTCACGACTGGGCGTCCGAACCGTTCGCGATCGACTGATTTATCCTCGCCAAAATTAAACCGCACCACCACCACCGCGTGCTCAATGAATTATGCAAATGCCTAAATGTAAACAATTATTAAAAGCGATGATACAGGGCCCGAAATTTAAAAATAAACAAAAACCGGTCGCGTTCCTACACATGCAGCAAATCCATCACGCGAAACCGGTGCGACATTCTCAATGAAAGTTTGCATCACCTCTGAAACGAGTGCATAAAATAAAAATAGTGATTGTATTATCGACTGGGACTTCTTGTTTCGCGTGGCTCGAGTAGTAGTGGTCATCTTTAAATATAGTGGTGATGTAATCACCCGGTAATACTATTGCAGTCACGTTTTGCGCCCATTTCAAATTTATAGGTTTTTCTAATTTCGGTCGTCGTTGAATATTATCGGTGCGATATTCATGTTCTAGTTTTGTTTTATCAGTGCGTGATTCACACAAAAAGAATGGTGGCAAACACAAATATCATATTCGTTTGTAAACGAAACGATGTATAATATGATTCTTTATAATATCAATTTTACTTATTCTTAAATCAAAATGTGTCGGCCTGGAACATCACCAGAAAAAAATTGTTGCATCGTACGCAGTTTATGCGAAAAATATTTTAAAAGAGGTTGCACGGGACATGCCTCTGTTCTAGCAAGATGTTGTTCCTTTTTCGAATTTATTGAAATTATTATTTAATCAACTCGGAATAATTTTAATATTGTTGGTTCTGTTTCTCAATTTATTAAAAAAAATATATACAGTATGTTTTTTTTATCGTGGGCCATAGGATTTTACATGCTAAAAATTATAACTCGTGTAAATGTATATTTTATCATATAATTTTGAAGCAAATTTTAGTTAATAATGTAAATCAATTATTTTTCTACATGATGCGCTTAATTAGTATTATTTAAACATATTTTATTCCATCAAAAGGAGCTTTTACTCGGAACCGAACGATCGGGATACGCTGCAGAAAAGTTGTCAACTATTTCCCTAAAATAAAAATTTCCTGACTTCTTCTAGAAAAATACAACTATTTCCCTGCTGGACAAACCTCTTATAAATGCCGTTACAAATTCCACCCGTTCTTCAACAGTATAAGCAGACATTTTTTGGTATAAATTCGTTTGATTTCTTGCCTCACTAATCAATCTGACATTTCGGAAATTCAAGGTACTTTGATTATTTTTGCTCAGTTATTTATATTAAATAATTTCATTTTTTACTGGAGCAAAACATGTTTAAGTTATTCTAATGCAGTGCATCATATAGAAAAATAATAGATTTATTACTAATTAATATTTTCTTCAAAATTTTATGATAAAATATACATTAACACAAGGTATAATTTTTACATGTAAAGTCCTATGGCCCGCGATAAAAAAAACATACTGTATATATAAAATAATATTTTGGTACGATTAGAAGACCACTGTCTTAGCAAGAAGTTGTTTCTTTTCCGAATTTAATGAAATTATTATTTAATCGAATCGGAATAATTTTAATATTGTTGGTTCCGTTTATAAATTTATTTAAAAAAAATATATAAAATATGATTTTGGTAGATACGATTAGAAGACCACTGTCCTAGCAAGAAGCTGTTTCTTTGCCGAATTTAATGAAATAATTATTTAATCAACTCGGAATAATTTTAATATTGTTGGTTCCGTTTATGAACTTATTATACAAAAATATATAAAATATGATTTTGGTAGATACGATTAGAAGACCACTGTCCTAGCAAGAAGTTGTTTCTTTTCCGAATTTAATGAAATTATTATTTAATCGACTCGGAATAATTTTAATATTGTTGGTTCCGTTTATAAATTTATTTAAAAAAAATATATAAAATATGATTTTGGTAGATACGATTAGAAGAGCACTGTCCTAGCAAGAAGCTGTTTCTTTGCCGAATTTAATGAAATAATTATTTAATCAACTCGGAATAATTTTAATATTGTTGGTTCCGTTTATAAATTTATTTAAAAAAAATATATAAAATACGATTTTGGTAGATACGATTAGAAGACCACTGTCCTAGCAAGAAGCTGTTTCTTTGCCGAATTTAATGAAATAATTATTTAATCAACTCGGAATAATTTTAATATTGTTGGTTCCGTTTATGAACTTATTATACAAAAATATATAAAATATGATTTTGGTAGATACGATTAGAAGACCACTGTCCTAGCAAGAAGTTGTTTCTTTTCCGAATTTAATGAAATTATTATTTAATCGACTCGGAATAATTTTAATATTGTTGGTTCCGTTTATAAATTTATTTAAAAAAAATATATAAAATATGATTTTGGTAGATACGATTAGAAGAGCACTGTCCTAGCAAGAAGCTGTTTCTTTGCCGAATTTAATGAAATAATTATTTAATCAACTCGGAATAATTTTAATATTGTTGGTTCCGTTTATAAATTTATTTAAAAAAAATATATAAAATACGATTTTGGTAGATACGATTAGAAGACCACTGTCCTAGCAAGAAGCTGTTTCTTTGCCGAATTTAATGAAATAATTATTTAATCAACTCGGAATAATTTTAATATTGTTGGTTCCGTTTATGAACTTATTATACAAAAATATATAAAATATGATTTTGGTAGATACGATTAGAAGACCACTGTCCTAGCAAGAAGTTGTTTCTTTTCCGAATTTAATGAAATTATTATTTAATCGACTCGGAATAATTTTAATATTGTTGGTTCCGTTTATGAATTTATTCAAAAAAATATATAAAATAATATTTGTTATGTAGGAAGCTTCTACTTCGTTATACATGCTTTTTATATAGAATAAAACACTTTTTTACTTTGTTTGTATAACACTTATTTGTTTATTTTGTTTGACTGCAGTTTCGGCAACTCAGCTTGCCATTATCAAAACTAAACTTTAGTGAAACTGCAGTCAAACAAAATAAACAAATAAGTGTTATACAAACAAAGTAAAAAAGTGTTTTATTCTATATATAAAATAATATTTTGGTAGATACGATTAGAAAACCACTGTTCTAGCAAGAAGTTGCTTCTTTTCCGAATTTAATAAAATTATTATTCAATCAACACGGAATAATTTTAATATTGTTGGTTCCATTTATGAATTTATTCAAAAAAAATATATAAAATAATATTTTGGTAAATTGGCAATATGGTCATTATCCAATAAATAAAAAAAATATTTTTTTGTAAATGTTTTTCTATAATCCAATGAAGAAAATTATTGATTTAATTTATTAATCATTGTTTCTATTGGATTTTGACATGATAGGCATTTAATTCGATTAGTTTATTGCGTGATTTGTATGGAATGTCCTATTGAGTAATTGAATTATGAACAATTGTTTACTATGGTGATTTATACAAATCAATTATGATAATGTAAATTGATGACGTTTACAGCTAAGAGTGCGTTTTGGAATAGTTCCAAGAATTTGAATTATTATGGAGTTATTTATAAAAGTATGCGCATGCAAATAGTAATGGTTTTTGAATTGCATTTTTTTAAAACAATATTAAATAAATAAATTGCAACGCATCCTTATGTTTGGGAAAACGTTATTTCCGACGCGTTGAATAATTGAGATTTCCAAATTTGTTGTTGTTGTTGAGGTCAACGCCTTGGCGCGCCTGCGAAATATGCAAATTCCCGTTATTGCTTCATCAAGTCTAATATACTGGGCGTATCAGACGATTTTATAAAAAGTTTAATCGTTAAATAATAAATATAAAAACAATTGCTAGCTGCGTGAAATTTTCAAAATCTACTCAAAATCGATCCCTCTTTAAGATACCTTAAAAATATAAACACATCCCATGTCTAAATTTAAAGATAATCCTACGCGAACTCTCTCCTTCATCAAGCAAATTTTTAACAAATTTAATCGTTAAATTAAGAATATGAAAACAGTTGCTAGAAGCGTGAAATTTTTAATATCTACTCAAAATCGATCCCTCTTTAAGATACTTTAAAAATATAAACACACCCCAAGCCTAAATTTCAAGATAATCCCACGCGAACTCTCCTCTTGATCAAGAAAAATTTGAACAAATTTAATCGTTAAATTAAAAATATAAAAACAATTGCTAACAGCGTGAAATTTTCTAAATCTGCTCAAAATCGATCCCTCTTTAAGATACCTTAAAAATATAAACACACCCCATGTCTAAATTTAAAGATAATCTTCCGCGAACTCTTCCCTTGATCAAGCAAAATTTGAACAAATTTAATCGTTAAATTTAAAATATGAAAACAATTGCTAGTAGCGTGAAATTTTCAAAATCTATTCAAAATCGATCCTTCTTTAAGATACCCTAAAAATATAAACACATCCGGTGTCTAAATTATAAGATAATCCTACGCGAACTCTCCCCTTGATCAAGCAAAATTTGAACAAATTTGATCGTTAAATTAAAAATATAAAAACAATTGCTAGCAGCGTGAAATTTTCAAAATCTCCTCAAAATCGATCCTTCTTTAAGATACCCTAAAAATATAAACACACCCCATGTCTAAATTTCAAGATAATCACACGCGAACTTCCCCTTTGATCAAGAAAAATTTGAACAAATTTGATCGTTAAATTAAAAATATAAAAACAATTGCTAGCAGCGTGAAATTTTCAAAATCTACTCAAAATCGATCCTTCTTTAAGATACCCTAAAAATATAAACACACCCCATGTCTAAATTTCAAGATAATCACACGCGAACTTCCCCTTTGATCAAGAAAAATTTGAACAAATTTAACCGTTAAATTAAAAATATAAAAACAATTGCTAACAGCGTGAAATTTTCTAAATCTGCTCAAAATCGATCCCTCTTTAAGATACCTTAAAAATATAAACACACCCCATGTCTAAATTTAAAGATAATCTTCCGCGAACTCTCCCCTTGATCAAGCAAAATTTGAACAAATTTAATCGTTAAATTTAAAATATGAAAACAATTGCTAGTAGCGTGAAATTTTCAAAATCTATTCAAAATCGATCCTTCTTTAAGATACTCTAAAAATATAAACACATCCGGTGTCTAAATTATAAGATAATCCTACGCGAACTCTCCCCTTGATCAAGCAAAATTTGAACAAATTTGATCGTTAAATTAAAAATATAAAAACAATTGCTAGCAGCGTGAAATTTTCAAAATCTCCTCAAAATCGATCCTTCTTTAAGATACCCTAAAAATATAAACACACCCCATGTCTAAATTTCAAGATAATCACACGCGAACTTCCCCTTTGATCAAGAAAAATTTGAACAAATTTGATCGTTAAATTAAAAATATAAAAACAATTGCTAGCAGCGTGAAATTTTCAAAATCTCCTCAAAATCGATCCTTCTTTAAGATACCCTAAAAATATAAACACACCCCATGCCTAAATTTCAAGATAATCCCACGTGAATTATACCCTTGATCAAGCAAAATTTGAACAAATTTAATCGTTAAATTAAAAATATGAAAACAATTGCTAGCAGCGTGAAATTTTCAAAATCTACTCAAAATCGATCCTTCTTTAAGATACCCTAAAAATATAAACACACCCCATGTCTAAATTTCAAGATAATCACACGCGAACTTCCCCTTTGATCAAGAAAAATTTGAACAAATTTGATCGTTAAATTAAAAATATAAAAACAATTGCTAGCAGCGTGAAATTTTCAAAATCTCCTCAAAATCGATCCTTCTTTAAGATACCCTAAAAATATAAACATACCCCATGCCTAAATTTCAAGATAATCCCACGTGAATTATACCCTTGATCAAGCAAAATTTGAACAAATTTAATCGTTAAATTAAAAATATGAAAACAATTGCTAGCAGCGTGAAATTTTCAAAATCTACTCAAAATCGATCCTTCTTTAAGATACCCTAAAAATATAAACACACCCCATGTCTAAATTTCAAGATAATCACACGCGAACTTCCCCTTTGATCAAGAAAAATTTGAACAAATTTGATCGTTAAATTAAAAATATAAAAACAATTGCTAGCAGCGTGAAATTTTCAAAATCTCCTCAAAATCGATCCTTCTTTAAGATACCCTAAAAATATAAACACACCCCATGCCTAAATTTCAAGATAATCCCACGTGAATTATACCCTTGATCAAGCAAAATTTGAACAAATTTAATCGTTAAATTAAAAATATGAAAACAATTGCTAGCAGCGTGAAATTTTCAAAATCTACTCAAAATCGATCCTTCTTTAAGATACCCTAAAAATATAAACACACCCCATGTCTAAATTTCAAGATAATCACACGCAAACTTCCCCTTTGATCAAGAAAAATTTGAACAAATTTGATCGTTAAATTCAAAATCTACTCAAAATCGATCCTTCTTTAAGATACCCTAAAAATATAAACACACCCCATGTCTAAATTTCAAGATAATCACACGCGAACTTCCCCTTTGATCAAGAAAAATTTGAACAAATTTGATCGTTAAATTAAAAATATAAAAACAATTGCTAGCAGCGTGAAATTTTCAAAATCTACTCAAAATCGATCCTTCTTTAAGATACCCTAAAAATATAAACACACCCCATGTCTAAATTTCAAGATAATCACACGCGAACTTCCCCTTTGATCAAGAAAAATTTGAACAAATTTGATCGTTAAATTCAAAATCTACTCAAAATCGATCCTTCTTTAAGATACCCTAAAAATATAAACACACCCCATGTCTAAATTTCAAGATAATCACACGCGAACTTCCCCTTTGATCAAGAAAAATTTGAACAAATTTGATCGTTAAATTAAAAATATAAAAACAATTGCTAGCAGCGTGAAATTTTCAAAATCTCCTCAAAATCGATCCTTCTTTAAGATACCCTAAAAATATAAACACACCCCATGCCTAAATTTCAAGATAATCCCACGTGAATTATACCCTTGATCAAGCAAAATTTGAACAAATTTAATCGTTAAATTAAAAATATGAAAACAATTGCTAGCAGCGTGAAATTTTCAAAATCTACTCAAAATCGATCCTTCTTTAAGATACCCTAAAAATATAAACACACCCCATGTCTAAATTTCAAGATAATCACACGCGAACTTCCCCTTTGATCAAGAAAAATTTGAACAAATTTGATCGTTAAATTAAAAATATAAAAACAATTGCTAGCAGCGTGAAATTTTCAAAATCTCCTCAAAATCGATCCTTCTTTAAGATACCCTAAAAATATAAACACACCCCATGCCTAAATTTCAAGATAATCCCACGTGAATTATACCCTTGATCAAGCAAAATTTGAACAAATTTAATCGTTAAATTAAAAATATGAAAACAATTGCTAGCAGCGTGAAATTTTCAAAATCTACTCAAAATCGATCCTTCTTTAAGATACCCTAAAAATATAAACACACCCCATGTCTAAATTTCAAGATAATCACACGCAAACTTCCCCTTTGATCAAGAAAAATTTGAACAAATTTGATCGTTAAATTCAAAATCTACTCAAAATCGATCCTTCTTTAAGATACCCTAAAAATATAAACACACCCCATGTCTAAATTTCAAGATAATCACACGCGAACTTCCCCTTTGATCAAGAAAAATTTGAACAAATTTGATCGTTAAATTAAAAATATAAAAACAATTGCTAGCAGCGTGAAATTTTCAAAATCTACTCAAAATCGATCCTTCTTTAAGATACCCTAAAAATATAAACACACCCCATGTCTAAATTTCAAGATAATCACACGCGAACTTCCCCTTTGATCAAGAAAAATTTGAACAAATTTGATCGTTAAATTAAAAATATAAAAACAATTGCTAGCAGCGTGAAATTTTCAAAATCTCCTCAAAATCGATCCTTCTTTAAGATACCCTAAAAATATAAACACACCCCATGCCTAAATTTCAAGATAATCCCACGTGAATTATACCCTTGATCAAGCAAAATTTGAACAAATTTAATCGTTAAATTAAAAATATAAAAACAATTGCTAGCAGCGTGAAATTTTCAAAATCTACTCAAAATCGATCCTTCTTTAAGATACCCTAAAAATATAAACACACCCCATGTCTAAATTTCAAGATAATCACACGCAAACTTCCCCTTTGATCAAGAAAAATTTGAACAAATTTGATCGTTAAATTCAAAATCTACTCAAAATCGATCCTTCTTTAAGATACCCTAAAAATATAAACACACCCCATGTCTAAATTTCAAGATAATCACACGCGAACTTCCCCTTTGATCAAGAAAAATTTGAACAAATTTGATCGTTAAATTAAAAATATAAAAACAATTGCTAGCAGCGTGAAATTTTCAAAATCTACTCAAAATCGATCCTTCTTTAAGATACCCTAAAAATATAAACACACCCCATGTCTAAATTTCAAGATAATCACACGCGAACTTCCCCTTTGATCAAGAAAAATTTGAACAAATTTGATCGTTAAATTAAAAATATAAAAACAATTGCTAGCAGCGTGAAATTTTCAAAATCTCCTCAAAATCGATCCTTCTTTAAGATACCCTAAAAATATAAACACACCCCATGCCTAAATTTCAAGATAATCCCACGTGAATTATCCCCTTGATCAAGCAAAATTTGAACAAATTTAATCGTTAAATTAAAAATATGAAAACAATTGCTAGCAGCGTGAAATTTTCAAAATCTACTCAAAATCGATCCTTCTTTAAGATACCTTAAAATTATAAACACACCCCGTGCCTAAATTTAAAGATAATCCTACGCGAACTCTCCCCTTGATCAAGCAAAATTTGAACAAATTTAATCGTTAAATTAAAAATATAAAAACAATTGCTAGCAACGTGAAATTTTCAAAATCTACTCAACATCGATCCTTCTTTAAGATACCCTAAAAATATAAAGACACCCCATGTCTAAATTTCAAGATAATCACACGCGAACTCTCCCTTTGATCAAGAAAAATTTGAACAAATTTAATCGTTAAATTAAAAATATGAAAACAATTGCTAGCAGAGTGAAATTTTCAAATTGTACTCAAAATCGATCCTTCTTTAAGATCCCCTTAAAATATAAACACACCCCAAGCCTAAATTTCAAAATAATCGCACGCGAATTCTCCCCTTGATCAACCAAAATTTGAACAAATTTAATCGTTAAATTTAAAATATGGAAACAATTGCCAGCAGCGTGAAATTTTCAAAATCTACTCAAAATCGATCCTTCTTTAAGATCCCCTTAAAATATAAACCCACTCTATGTCTAAATTTCAAGATAATCGTACGCGAACTCTCCCTTTGATCAAACAATTTTTTAACAAATTTAATCGTTAAATAATAAATATAAAAACAATTGCTAGCAGCGTGAAATTTTCAAAATCTACTCAAAATCGATCCTTCTTTAAGATACCCTAAAAATATAAACACACCCCATGTCTAAATTTCAAGATAATCACACGCGAACTCCCCATTTGATCAAGAAAAATTTGAACAAATTTGATCGTTAAATTAAAAATATAAAAACAATTGCTAGCAGCGTGAAATTTTCAAAATCTATTCAAAATCGATCCCTCTTTAAGATACCTTAAAAATATAAACCCACCCCATGTCTAAATTTAAAGATAATCCCACGTGAATTATCCCCTTGATCAAGAAAAATTTGAACAAATTTAATCGTTAAATTAAAAATATGAAAACAATTGCTAGCAGCGTGAAATTTTCAAAATCTACTCAAAATTGATCCCTCTTTAAGATACCTTAAAAATATAAACACACCCCGTGTCTAAATTTAAAGATAATCCTACGCGAACTCTCCCCTTGATCAAGCAAAATTTGAACAAATTTAATTGGTAAATAATAAATATAAAAACAATTGCTAGCAGCCTGAAATTTTCAAATTGTATTCAAAATCGATCCCTCTTTGAGATACCCTAAAAATATAAACACACTCCATGTCTAAATTTTAAGATAATCACACGCGAACTCTCCCCTTGATCAAGCAAAATTTTAACAAATTTAATCGTTAAATTAAAAATATGAAAACAATTGCCAGCAGCGTGAAATTTTTAAAATCCACACAAAATCGAACCTTCTTTAAGATAAATTCGAATTCTAGTGGCAATTGTTTTAAGTTTTTTCACCTGTAAGATTTTAAAAATTGAAAATTCCTTCACTATCTTTTTACCTATGAATTATGCAATACTTATTTAGAATACACAATAGTAGTGACTAATTTTTACATTAATTTTATATGATGCGTCGTGCATGTTGTATTTTAAGAAGTATTAATAGATAATTACAATTTCTCCTCGTCTATTTGCGATTCATGACTTCATAAACTCGTGCCGGTTTTAATATTGAGGATAAAAAACAAATTTTAACTCAACGTAACAGACATGCTGATGCTGTATAGCATTGGCAAGATCTATCCATCTAGCGACCTTCGCCCACATTAGTCATGAAACCTCTGTATACAATTTATTATCCCATTCTCAAACGATTTTTATCATTAATCTCATGACCAAGTTTATATTCCTTTCTCTACTAATTTTAACCCGCCAATGGTGACGCCGGTCTCACGCACCGGGGTTTTCAACTGGAGATTTTTCGAAACGTGTTACTAATAATTCATGTTTTTTTTTAATGTATGCTCTTTCACAATAAAACAAAGGTATTTAATCAATTTAAGCTCTGCAATGCGGCGGCTGCTCGAAATTGCAACAAAAAACAATAACGGAGGATAAAGTTTTTCGAATTTTTTTAACCAGTAGGTCACCCTTGGCGGGTTAAATATAAGCAGTATTCAAATAAAAATGTGATTCCAAACAAATAACAGCTGATAACTTAACGTACACTCCTAATTAATTAAATCCATTGTTGATTCAACCGGTCGTTCTACTGGGGTGAAATATACCGCGAAGAATTCACGAAACAAAATACCATCCAATCATTTTCAACCCCACTTACATTCACGAGAGTTTATTAATTACATTCTGCATATAATTCCCCTATCAATCAACCCCTATAAACATTTATTGAGCCCTTTGTGAGTTAACGTTTACACTCAAACGCGTTAAATCGCCTTCGTTACGCAATGCGCAGGCGCGAACCAAGATGGCCGCTCTGGAGCGAAAGAAGAGCACGCGCCGACCTTCGGGGATACCCTGGAACTAGACAATGTCACACTTACATAATCCCGCATTCCAGAAGCGGAATTCCCTCCCTTAGTAGGTCAACCCCTGTTTCTTGTTACAACTCGCTTATTTCAAATTGTATCGAAGTCGCGTTTTCACTTTGTTTATATATTTTTATGCGAGGATTTCGAAAATGCTGTTGGAATTTTTGTGCCGCTTATGGTTTTTGAGTAAATTATAGTGGAATTCACACGAATCATTCTTAAAATTAATTTATAATTTTTGCCACTTTTGTATACTTTCTCCGTTACGAAAAACGTATTGTGATCGTGTATTTTAAATGATATGTTAAACGTACGAAGACAGTAAAAATCATCACTCTAAGAAACAGCTTATATTAAAAATTAAAATATATTAGCTGTACTGAAGAACAATTGAAAACAAAATGGCAAGAATTGCAGTAAAAAAAAATGGCGATTATAAAATTCTTATAAAAATATCTCGCTGACAATTAGCTTCAAAATCTTCAAGTATACACAGAAATGATGTATTTTTGCTATAATAAAACAGCAAATGTACAACCCCTCCTGGAAACAAAATGGCAAACGTAAATTGTAAAAAAAGAAATTTGCATCTCAAGATTAAAAAAATTGTCAAATAATTATCACTTTGGGAATTAACTTCAAAATCTCCAAATGTACTCAGAATTAATGTATTTTTGCAATAATAATAAAAGACACGTCGCACTCCTGCTGGAAATGAAATGACAACAATCCAAACGTAAATTATAATTGACGAAATTTGCATCTTGAGATTAAAAA
Source organism: Ocypus olens (assembly GCA_910593695.2). Classification (NCBI taxonomy): domain Eukaryota; kingdom Metazoa; phylum Arthropoda; class Insecta; order Coleoptera; family Staphylinidae; genus Ocypus; species Ocypus olens. Next base: position 5,976,188 of record OU343055.1, on the reverse strand, counting down.
AATTCTCAAATAATTATCACTTTTGGAATTAGCTTTAAAATCACCAAAAGTACTCAGAATTAATGTATTTTTGCAATAATAAAAAAAGAAACGTCGCACTCCTGCTGGAAACGAAATAGCAACAATCCAAACGTAAATTGTAATAAACGAAATTTGCATCTCAATATTAAAAAAATTCTCCAATAATTATCACTTTGGGAATTAGCTTCAAAATCTCCAAAAGTACTCAGAATTATTGTATTTTTGCAATAATAAAAAAATAAACGTCGTAGCCCTGCTTAAAACGAAATGACAACAATCCAAAAGTAAATTGTAATTTGCATCTCAAGATTAAAAAAATTCTCAAATAATTATGACTTTGGGAATTAGCTTCAAAATCTCCAAAAGTACTCAGAATTAATATATTTTAGCAATAATAAAAAAATAAACGTCGTAGCCCTGCTTGAAACGAAATGACAACAATCCAAACGTAAATTGTAATTTGCATCTCAAGATTAAAAAAATTCTCAAATAATTATCACTTTCGGAATTAGCTTCAAAATCTCCAAAAGTACTCAGAATTAATGTATTTTTGCAATAATAAAAAAATAAACGTCGTACTCCTGCTGGAAACGAAATGGCAACAATCCGAATGTAAATTGTAATAAACGAAATTTGCATCTCAAGATTAAAAAAATTCTCAAATCATTATCACTCTGGGAATTTGCTTTAAAATCTCCAAAAATACTAAGAATTCATGTATTTTTGCAATAATAATAAATGAAACGTCGCCCTCTTGCTGGAAACGAAATGGCAACAATCCAAACGTAAATTGTAATAAACGAAATTTGCATCTCACGATTTAAAAAATTCTCAAATGATTATCACTTTGGGAATTGGCTTCAAAATTTGTAAATATACTCAGAATTAATGCATTTTTGCAATAATAATAAAAGAAACGTCGTACTCCTGCTGGAAACGAAATGGTAACAATCCAAACGTAAATTGTAATAAACGAAATTTGCATCTTAAGATTAAAAAAATTCTCAAATAATTATCGCTCTGAGAATTAGCTTGAAAATTTCCAGATGTACTCAGAAATAATATATTTTTGCAATAATAAAAAATAAAACGTCGCACTCCTGCTGGAAATGAAATGGCAACAATTCAAACGTAAATCGTAAGAAACGAAATTTGCATCTCAAGATTAAAAAAATTCTCAAATAATTATCACTTTGGGAATTAACTTCAAAATCTCCAAATGCACTCAGAATTAATGTATTTTGAGATTTGTTTACAATCGTAAAGTATTTTGAGTAAATTTGAAAAAATTTAAGTATGGGGCAATTATTTTTTTATTTTTGTTCTTGTTTATGAAAAAGCGTTTAAGTATTTGGCGATTTTTGCAAAATTGTGAAGTAGAATATATACTAAGCCAATTTGGTAAAGTTTCAAGTATGTGGCAATTGTTTTTCTATATTTGTTTTTGTTTGTGAAAAATTGCTGCTTCAGGTCTGTTCTTGATGATTTTTTTTAAATCTTGCGACGGAATACTTGGAGATTTTTGCAAAATTAAGAAGTAGAACGTATTCTAAGTCAATTTAGGAAGTTTAAAGTATGTCTCAATTGTTTTTCTATATTTGTTTTTCTTTTTGTGAAAAATTGCTACTTCAAGTCTGTTCTTGATGATTTTTTTTAAATCTTGTGAGGGAATATTTGAAGATTTTTGCAAAATTGTGAAGTAGAATGTATTCTAAGTCAATTTGGGAAAGTTTCAAGTATGTAGCAATTGTTTTTCCAATTTTTGTTTTTGTTTGTGAAAAAGCGCTGCTTTAGGTCTGTTTTCGATGATTTTTTTTAAATCTTGTGAGGAAATATTTGGAGATTTTTGCAAAATTTTGAAGTAGAGTGTATTCTACGTCATTTTAGAAAGTTTGAAGTTTTTGGCAAATGAATTTCTATATTTGTTTTTATTTGTGAAAAAGCGCTGCTTCAAGTCTGTTCTCGATGATTTCTTTTTAAATTTTGTGAGGGAATACATGGACATTTTTGCAAAATTGAGAAGTAGAACGTATTCTTCGTCAGTTTGGGAAGTTTCAAGTATGTCTCAATTGTTTTTCTATATTTGTTTTTGTTTTTGGCAAATTGCTGCTTCAAGTCTGTTCTCGATGATTTTTTTTTAAATTTTGTGAGGGAATACATGGAGATTTTTGCAGAATTGAGAAGTAGAACGTATTCTTAGTCAGTTTGGGAAGTTTCAAGTATGTCTCAATTGTTTTTCTATATTTGTTTTTGTTTTTGGAAAATTGCTGCTTCAAGTCTGTTCTCGATGATTTTTTTTAAATTTTGTGAGGGAATATTTGGAGATTTTTGGAAAATTGAGAAGTAGAACGTATTCTTAGTCAGTTTGGGAAGTTTCAAGTATGTCTCAATTATTTTTCTATATTTGTTTTTGTTTTTGGAAAATTGCTGCTTCAAGACTGTTCTCGATGATTTTTTTTTAATTTTGTGAGGGAATACATGGAGATTTTTGCAAAATTGAGTAGAACGTATTCTTAGTCAGTTTGGGAAGTTTCAAGTATGTCTCAATTGTTTTTCTATATATTTTTTTTGTTTTTGGAAAATTGCTGCTTCAAGTCTGTTCTCGATGATTTTTTTTTAAATCTTGTGAGGGAATACATGGAGATGTTTGCAAAATTGAGAAGTAGAACGTATTTTTAGTCAGTTTGGGAAGTTTCAAGTATGTCTCAATTGTTTTTCTATATTTGTTTTTGTTTTTGGAAAATTGCTGCTTCAAGTCTGTTCTCGATGATTTTTTTTTAAATTTTGTGAGGGAATACATGGAGATTTTTGCAGAATTGAGAAGTAGAACGTATTCTTAGTCAGTTTGGGGAGTTTCAAGTATGTCTCAATTGTTTTTCTATATTTGTTTTTGTTTTTGGAAAATTGTCTGTTCTCGATGATTTTTTTTTAAAATTTTGTGAGGGAATATTTGGAGATTTTTGCAGAATTGAGAAGTAGAACGCATTCTAAGTCAAATTGGGAAGTTTCAAGTATGTCTCAATTGCTTTTCTATATTTGTTTTTGTTTTTGGAAAATTACTGCTTCAAGTCTGTTCTCGATGATTTTTTTAAATTTTGTGAGGGAATACATGGAGATTTTTGCAGAATTGAGAAGTAGAACGTATTCTTCGTCAGTTTGGGAAGTTTCAAGTATGTCTCAATTGTTTTTCTATATTTGTTTTTGTTTTTGGAAAATTGTTGCTTCAAGTCTGTTCTCGATGATTTTTTTTTTAAATTTTGTGAGGGAATACATGGAGATTTTTGCAGAATTGAGAAGTAGAACGTATTCTTAGTCAGTTTGGGAAGTTTCAAGTATGTGGCAATTGTTTTTCTATATTTGTTTTTGTTTGTAAAAAATTGCTGTTTCAAGTCTGTTATCGAAGTTTTTTTTTTAAATCTGTTGAGGGAATATTTGGAGATTTTTGCAAAATTGTGAAGTATAATGTATTCTAAGTCAATTTGAGAAAGTTTCAAGTATGTGGCAATTGTTTTTCTATATTTGTTTTTGTTTGTAAAAAGTTGATGTTTTTGATGATTTTTTTTTAATTTTGTGACAGAATATTTGGAGATTTTTGCAAAATTGTGAAGTAGAATGTATTCTACGTCATTTTGGGAAGTTTCAAATTTTAGGCAACTGTTTTTCTATATTTGCTTTTGTTTGTGAAAAAGCGCTGCTTCAGATTTGTTTTAGATGATTTTTTTTTTAAATCTGTTGAAGCAATATTTGGAGATTTTTGCAAAATTGTGAAGTAGAATATATTCTAAGACAATTTGAGAAAGTTTCAAGTATGTGGCAATTGTTTTTCTATATTTGTTTTTGTTTGTAAAAAGTTGCTGCTTTAAGTCTGTTCTCGATGATTTTTTTTTAATTTTGTGAGAGAATATTTGGAGATTTTTGCAAAATTGTGAAGTTGAATGTATCCTAAGTCAACTTGTGAAGTTTTAAGCATGTGGCAATTGTTTTTCTGCATTTGTTTTTGTTTGTGAAAAGTTGCTGCTTCAGGTCTGTTTTCGATGATTTTTTTTTAATAAGGTGATTGAATATTTAGCGATTTTTGCAAAATTGTTTAGAAGAACATATACTAATAATAAGTCAATTTGGAAAGTTTCAATTGTGTGGCAATTGTTTTTAATTTTTTTTTGCGTGTAAATGACTTGATTCTTGGATGATTATTTTAAAAACTGGCGGAGAAGTATTTTTTTTTTGATTTTTGCTGAATGTATTTTGAGGAAATTTGATTTTTTTTTTAAGAATGTATCAGTTGGTATTTACAGCACGATCTGTTCTCCGATGATTATTTTAAAATCTAGCGAAGGGTTATTTACAGATTTTTGCAGAATCTGAAAAAGGAATGTATTTTGCGTGGTTCAGAAAAGTTTCCAGCAGGTGGCAATTATTTTAGCTTGTGAGAATAAATATGCAAATTATGAGCATCACATCGGAGCAAGGTACAAGATGGCCAACATATTTGGAAAATTTCTGTGTTAAAAGTTTGCCAATATGATGATTTTCATTCTTTTTTAAAGCGACACTTTTTGACAATTACGACATCGATGATTTTTTATGCCGAGCTAAATTTTTTGTGAACAAATTTGTTAGGATTTTTTTCCCTCTTAGTAAATATGCTTCCTGTGTCAAAAGTTTGCTAGTCACAATATGATGATTTAAATTTTTCTTTATGCGACACTTTTTGACAATGACGTCATCGATGATTTTTAAGGCGACCTAAATTTTTGTGAACAAATTTGAGAGCATTTTTTTCCTCCTTGTGAATACCTAACGCTGGAACAAAGCTCGTGATTTCATCCCAAAAAAAAAAATTAAAACCCTAAAGCCGTCGTTGACATATTCCCATATTTGTTGTGCCACTCAGATTGGGTTTAGTACAACATTCAGGCAATAGATTCCGCCACTGTGGCTTTTTCTTGGCTTTTTGAATATTCATATATTCAGGCTATTTTTCGTCTTTATTACTTTTATCAAATATTTAGCTATTAAACTTTGGTTGAAAATTATTTTCTAAAAAAATAGAAAGGCTTCCCTGTATTCATAAATGTTTATGCAGTATTCATCATTTATACTTAAGTCTCCTATTTATAGAATCAACGACGCGAATGCGTTTTATTTGCATTGAACAACAATTTGTTCTAAATATAGAACCGCGATAATTGGATCATTTACAATGCTCGAAAATAATTGTCCGTATGCTAATATTTAATGAAGTTATTATTGTAATATTGGGGCCGTTACAATGGCTCATTGTCATCAGTAATTGAGTCTGGACATTCTTCACGATTTATCTCTTCCTGCTAATATTGACATTGTTATTTCAGAGTGCATCCAACCGAAATTAAATTTTATAAAATCGTTTTTCCATTATGGAGATTTTTTTTTTCAAAAGACAAAAAGGCACATTTGTGCAATATTGCGATCTAGTTTACTGTTATTGGATCGTCTTTTGTTGAAACATCACGAGCAATATTGCGATCTAGTTTACTGTTATTGGATCGACTTTTGTTTACTTGGCTGGTTGCAGAATCAACATCTAATGCTTCCTTAGCAACCGCGGCTATTTTAGCTCCAACGCCATCAATACATCTGCCGCGATTATTTTGGACCAATGTTTCTTGTTTATAGTTGATTATGTTTATGCATCGGTTTGAGCATAATATTATTCTATCCTGTTAATGAATATTTGTTTCTTGAAAATTCTGTGTTGAAAATACACAGTTTGAATTTCGGAAAGGTTGCTCGAGCTTAAAATATTGAAAATGAATATCGAACGCACGGAGTGGAAACATTGTAGAAATAAAATCTAAACTAAAACAAATTTTGAAACATTATTTAGTGATTTTTTTTGAATAAAAGAATATTTAAAAATGCACCTCTACTCATTTTGAAATAATTATGATTACGACATAAGCTTAATTTTGATTTTGCAGTTAACATAAATCCTATAAAAATCTGTGAAGATGATAGTTGCGACCGTTACTATGTGGTAGTCCATTGTCAGGTAACGTTTTTTACCACTATTTATAAATAGTGGTAAAAAAACGTCGAAACTTGTTAAATTCAAAGTTACCTATAAAAATCATTGACCAATTTATACCATCCCGAAAATAAAAACAAATTCACCGCCAGAACAATGTATCGTAATCATATTTATTTTATTTATTAAAACAATCGTCAAATTCTTAAATTTAAACTTCGCATACGAAAGTAGAAATTGCAAGGGTTACACTAAGAAAGCGATGATATTAACAATGAATGTTACTTAAAAGGATAAGGTGTATGTTTATTTATTAAAAAAAGAAACAATATGTTTTAAATATGTACAATTAGTCAAATAGGAACCAACAATACAAAAATATAATAATATAAATAACAACACTAAACAACAAACTAATACAATAATGAATGACGCACACTATTCAAAAAAATAAATATTAACAATCATCATCAAAAAAACAGATGATATAAATATCAATCGGGTGATACATTATTGATTGATTTTTTTCAATCGCAAATAAATAAATCTGTCGATTAAAATTATGCAGTACTACGACCCATGGGTTTATTGTAGCCGAACGGTGCTAAGTTCGTGAAAATCTATACGAAAGGAAGAAGTGTGAATGTACTGTTTCTACAAAAAACTCAAAATCAAAATCAAGCGCATTTTGGTAGTTGCAAAAAAACACACGTTATATTTATGGGTATAAAAATGCATCATATAAAAAATAAAACTAGTAAGTACGACTTACATGCATCTAAGTACAAGCTTCTACAAGTATAGTCATTTATACAGTATTTTCCCCCTAGGACAATGGTATGTAAAATCGGCCATTTTTTTTTAAAATTAACTTATAAACATGATCTATAGATTGCTAAAAGCTAGAAACTAATAATTTTACTACTCGTCGTAGATTACACTATGAGGATTAAATGACAGTCGATTTTGAGGTTAATAATGTAGGATACTATAAACTATAATTTCAAGGGCAATGATGTAGGCACATACCTGCAGAGCTTTCAACATTACGTCGAACCCTTCGTGCGGCAGGTCAGAAATGGTGTTTTCCGTGTTCTGAAGGGATTGGTGTAGATCTTGCAGACTCTCCGAAAGTACCTGGACGGAAAATCGTGAATTAGACACTCGTCGATGATTGAAGGAATTCAAGGTCATCGTAATTTAAACAGTCAAAATTATGTATACTTACCTAGAACGCTTCCCATTTAACGGAATTATGTTAGGGTACCATTTTATTCGATTGCTTGAGTGTGAAGGAAATGCGGAAATTTTGTGTGTGCCTTGTATATTTTTCATAGATTGCCCACGAGGAGCCGTACCAGTACCAAGTTAAAATTTGTGTAGTGAAACTAGTCAGTCAGCCGAATAAATAAGGCGCGGCGTAATTTTATTGACAACTGTGTCAAAGGCCAGTGGCGTACGAGCGCTAGCTAAATTGTGGTACACCTAACTGGGGTGCTTTATAAATAAAATTGTACCCCAAAATAGCTCGTAAAATGGTACCCCAATATACGGCATCTTAGAAAATATAATACAGCAGCTTCCCAGCCCCAAAGTCTTGAAAAAGTTTTACCCAAATGAGAATGAAAGGTTTCAAAAATTAAAACTTTGTTGTTGTTATTATTTCGATTATTCTTCACTGATTAATAATTTCGGACCACAACAAGGTTTTATCCTGTGTTGAGAATGTCTAAGATGTCGAAACATAACATATATATATATAGAGATCAAAATTATGCAAAAAAAACATCAATCAATTTGATTTTAAAAATAAAAACTATATACCATACCAACATGAGAAAAAACAGAAATCTTAAAATATACAAAACATCGAGTTCCCAATATCTAAAAATTACGTTCTAGTCATAAATATTTTTTTCTTTTAATAATAATAATAATTCTTTATTTCCATAACAGGCAAAGTGCGTTTTCAATTTTTTTTTTTTAATGTACACAGTTTGATTTTGGAAATGTTACTCTAGCGTAAAATATTGTAAAATAAATATCAAACGCACGGATACAAAAATTAATGTTTTAGAAAACACCATTCTTTCAAAATTTTGAAAATGTTTGCTTTAACATACTGAAAATAAATATGAGACGTGCGGATAAAAATTCCACAAAATGGCTTTTCTTTCAAAAAACACGACTCTTTCAAAACACGGAGTTTGCAGTATCGCAAAATTGCGTTCAAGTCGTAAAATATTTTTTTTTCTTTTTCAAAAATATTTGTTTTTGAAAATGTACACAGATTGAATTTTGGAAAAGTTACTCGAGAGTAAAATATTGAAAATGAATATCAAATGCGCGGATAAAAAATCCACAGGATGATTTTTGTTTCAGAAAACACCATTTATTCAAAATCACTCGGTTTTGAATTTTGGAAATTAAAAAATGAGTGATTTTGAAAATGTTTGCCTTAACGGTGTGAAACATTCGAACGTTAAGTATTGAAAATAAATATCAAACGCACAGACAAAAATTCCACAAAATTGCTTTTGTTTATGAAAACAATATTCTTCTAAATTATTTTCTGTTTTTGAAAATACAATAATTTTCAGGTGATTTATATATTAAAAAAAAAATTGGTTTATGCGACGTTGGAAAAAAATGTTAAAGGAGCTACAATTTAGCAAAAATTGCAGTAAATTTAAAAATCTTAATTATTTTACAATAAATTTAATTTTATTGAATTGGTGATTTTCACGCAAGTTGTAAATTTTTGAAATTTTTTGTTTATCGAATAACAAAAGGAATTTTTGTAAACATACTAGTTTTTCAAATTAAAAAATGTGTATATAAAAAAGAGCGAAAACAAAAAAAAACGTAAGAAAATTGAGTTCAAGTCATAAACTGTCACTTTTTAGTCACAATTTTTTTTTTCGAAAAAATACACTTGGCTTTTGAAAATGTTTTCGTCAAACGTTAAAAACCAACATTTTTAAAAACCAAGTGTTCTTCTTCAAAAACAAAAATTGTAACTTGCGTTCAAGTCATAAAATGTCATTTATTTCAAAATTACAATTTTTGTTTTTGAAAAATTACCCTTGGCCTTTGAACATGTTTTTGTGAAACACGAGTTTCACAATGTTGAAACCAACATTTTTAAAAACCAAGTGTATTTTTTCAAAAACAAAAATTGTAACTTGCGTTCAAGTTATAAAATTTCATTCTTTGGAAGCCACAATTTTAGTTTTTGAAAAAATACACTTGGCTTTTGAAAATGTTATTGATAAACACCAGTTTAACAACGTTAAAACCAACATCAAAAACATTCAAAAACAAAAATTGTAACTTGCGTTAAAGTCATAATATGTCATTTATTTCAAAGCCATAATTTTTGTTTTTGAAAAAATATACTTAGTTTTTGAAAATGTTCTTCTCAAGCACCAGTTTCATAACGTTAAAACCTACATTTTCAAAAACCAAGTGTATTTTTGCAAAAATAAAAAATTGTAATTTGCGTTGAAGTCATAAAATGTCATTTTTCAAAGATGCAATTTTTGTTTTTGAAGAAATACACTTGGATTTTGAAAATGTTTTTGTGAAACACCAGTTTCACAACGTTAAAACCAATATTTTCAAAAACCAAGTGTATTTCTTCAAAAACAAAAATTGTAACTTGCGTCATTTATTTCAAAGCCATAATTTTTGTTTTTCAAAAAATACACTTAGTTTTTGCAAATGTACTTGTCAAACACCAGTTTCATAATGTTAAAACCTACATTTTCAAAAACCAAGTGTATTTTTGCAAAAATAAAAAATTGTAATTTGCGTTCGTCATAAATGTCATTTTTTCAAAGTTACAATATTTGTTTTTTTAAAAGTACACTTGGGTTTTTGAAAATGTTTTTGTGAGGCACTACTTAAAACCAACATTTTCAAAAACCAATCGTATTTCTTTAACAAAAATCGTAAGTCATAAAATATCATTTTTTCAAAGTTACAATTTCTGTTTTTGAAAAAATATACTTGGTTTTTGAACAACAAAAACCAGTGTATTTTCTTCAAAAGCAAAATTGCGTTCAAGTCATAAAATGTCATTTTTTCAAAGCCACAATTTTTGTTTTTGAGAAAATGCACTTTTGTTTTTGAAAATAAAAAAGAATAAAATATTGAAAATATGTAAATATCAAACGTATAGATAGAAATTCCACAAAATTCCATTTGTTTATGAAAACAACATTATTCCAATTTTTTTTTTAGTTTTTGAAAATACAGAAATTTTTAGGTGGTTTATATTTTTTTTTAATTTGAATTTATGCGATGCTAAAAAAATATTAAAGGAGCTAGAATTTAGCAAAAATTGCACTCAATTCAAAAAGCTTCATTATTTTGAAATAAATTTAATTTCCTTTAATATTTGACGATTTTCACGCAAGTTGTAAATTTTCAAAAATTTTTGTTTGTCGAATAACAAAGATATTTTTTCTATATACACAGCTTTTTTTTTGTGAAACACTACTTAAAACCAACGTTTTAAATAAGCAATTATATTTTTTTTCTAACAAAAATCGTAAGTCACAAAATAACATTTTTTCAAAGTTACAATTTTTGTTTTTGAAAAAAATACACTTGGTTTCCGAAAATGTTTTTGTGAAACGCTACTTAAAACCAACATTTTCAAAACCCAATCGTATTTTGAAACAAAAATCGTAAGTCATAAAATATCATTTTTTCAAAGTTACAATTTTTGTTTTTGAAAAAATATAGTTGGTTTTTGAACAACATTAAAACAGGTTGCATATTCACATATTCAGGATATACTTCGATTTATTAAATTAAATTTTTGAAAGATTTTGAAAAATAATAATTAAACACATTTGTGTTTAACACCATTAATTCTCATTTGGGCTACTTTCTACTCCTTAATCAGAAATGAAAAGTTGATGGAGGATGAAGTTCCCGTTTCCCACAAAAAACCAGCGACGGCTCGCGGGGTGACTCATGGTACGGCCGAGGTAGTAGAGACGGCGTGACTATCTGTATCACCACCTCTGCTACCTCGGCCGCACCATGAGTCATCCCGCGAGCCGTCACTACAAAAACACATGTCTAAGCTTGTCCGATTGATTAGTAGCGACACATTAATGAGACATAAAACACGCAAAAGACAATAAAAACGGACGTGCGGTATAAGATGGTATATTATAGACATAAATAATTAGTACAAGTATGCATGCAAGAACTCCACATAAATCGCACAATCTTTCACCTTCTTTAGTTGGACGTTCGGATCGACTTCGTGATGGAAAGCTTCGCCTACTGGTGCCTGTATTTGCTGCTGCGAGGGCCCTAGGGTTTGGGTTTTGGTTTCGGGTTTCGGGGATCGGTTAGTGTCTGTGTCTTTTTGTTCATCACTACTAGAGATTAACGGTTCACTGGAAAGGTAAGTGCTTTGGTCGGTCCAATGGCACATACCGCCGGGCAGATCCGCGTTTGTGAACTTCGTCTTCACGTCACCGTTCATTTGAGGTCCGTTAGGGTTAGTTTTGTAATTTTTGGGCGAGCCTCGTCCGCTTGAACCGTCCGAATCACCGTCGCCGTCTTTATCGCGGTTCTGGCCGTTTTTGTCCGCGGTTTCACTAATTTTAACTTTACCGGATTGCGCAAGGTTCGCGAAATAACTGTCCTCCGCGTCGACGTACATCGACCTACTGGTCCAGAAAGGACCGTCGTGGTACAAGTTCGCCACTAGATCTTCAACAAACACAAAATCATCATCGCTCTTCTTCTCCTCTTCAACGCCATTTCCGGTCTCGTCGACGGCGAGCGATTCCTTTTCCTTCTTCTTCTTCTTCTTCTTATCCTTATCTCCGCTCAGGACATCGGATATTTTGGATACCAAATTATCAAACACTCCGGGCGTAGGTTTCTTTTCAACCGCAGGTTCTTCTTTTTCAGCAGTCGATTCCTTATGCTTCTTTTTAGATTTCTTATCTTCACTCTTTTGCAACTCAATGTTATCAACTATATTAGATTCCGTTTTTACAATTGGCGCAACAGTCGAAACCACAACTTCTTTTTCAACAACTGATGAACTTTCTACAACTACTGGGGTCACCTCTTCCTTGATATCTTTATCTTTCCCCTTCTTATGTTTAGATTTATCATCATGCGAAATCTTCTTTTCAAGTTTTGATTTATCTGTATGTTCAGCAGAACCCGCAGAATCTTTCAGCACTTTCTTCCCTTCAGGTTTATCCTCAACCAAATCCATACTTGCTTCCTTCAATTGCTTCTCCACCTCATTCTGCTCCTTCTTCGATTTATTCTTCTTATCTTTTCTTTTAATATCAACGTCGGGCTTATTTTTCTCTTCAACTGATTCCTCCACCACCACCGGCGCATCCTTGCTAATGCTAAAAGAGTTATCTTCCAAGCTTTCAGAAACAGGCTCTTCTCTAAGATCAGATTCCTTCTTCTTTTTCTTGGATTTACCCTCCTTCTTGGGCTTTAGCGCCTCATCAGAATCCTTATTTTGCTTAGATTTCTCCTCACCTCCGGACTTCAGTTCCTCATCGGAATCCTTTTTATTTTTCTTCGATTTCTTCGCCTTTTTGCACTCCTCCGTCTTGCTTCCGGTTACCTTAGCGAATAAGGCGCCCAAGAAACTGTTACGTCTCTCAGCTGCCGGTGACGTTTCTTCAGTTACGTTGGTGTCGATGGGAGATGATACGTCTCTTCCATCAGAAGTCTTCATGAGCACGTTAATATCTAAAGATGTTGGAGCTGTATCCAGATTGTTGTACTCATCCTCGTTTTGTTCCTTCTTGTCCTTCTTCTTCTTCTCTTTAGGAGGTTTCTCGCCGATTTCCTTCAGGATCTCGGCGACCTTCTCTTTAACCTCTACAACCTGCGGCGGGACTTCTTCTTTCGGTTCTTTTTTCTCTTTGGATTTTTTGGATTTCGACTTGCTCACGTCGGATTCTTCGGTATCGGTTTGTTTCGATCCGGCCAGTACGTTTTTCACTGATGATATGATACCCATAATTCTTCCGGGTTTTTCACCTTCCTTGCCTTTCTTCTTCTTCTTCGATTTTTTCTCCGATTCCTTCAGTTCGCTTTCCTTAACCAAACCCAGGGAGAAGGAAGAGGAATTCATTTCATCCGTAGATTCCTTCAATTCGCCTTCTGTTTCTTTGGATTGTGCAGAAACCGAACCCGTTTCATCTGTTTCCAAAACTTTAATTTCTTCTTTGTCTACGGGTCCGGAAGCTTCTTCCTCAACGGGTTTTCTTTTGCCTTGTTTCTTAGGCGCGGTGCATAAAATATCATCAACCTTAGAGGTTTGCTCTTCTGGTTTATCTTCAATTTTAGGAGACAACTTTTCAAAAACCACCTCTTTTTCAGGAACCTTCTTACCAACGATGCTTGCCCATGATTTTTGGTTATCACTGAAAACCTTTTCGGTTTCAATGAATGATTTTGTTGCATCGTCAATCTTTTCCTTTTGATTGAAAGTAACTTCAAACCTATTCTTCATCGGAGCCTTTGCGGTTTCTTCAGATTCAGGAGCGTGACCTCTTGATCTTGAACTTACAGGTACGATCGTAAAGCCTTCAGCGTCAGTTTCCATCAGTTCTCCTATTGTCTCGATTTGCATTTCTTCTATAGGTTTAGGAACCTCTTTAGGTTCTTTAAATTTATTGTCAGTAATTGAAGATTGCTTCCCTTTTCTTGCAGGTACGGTCGTGAAGCCTTCAGCGTCAGTTTGCATCAGTTCTCCAACAGTCTCAATTTGCATTCCTTCCATAGGTTTAGTAACCTCTTTCGTTTCTTTAAATTTATTGTCGGTAACTGAAGATTGCTTCCCTTTTCTTGCAGGTACGATCGTGAAGCCTTCAGCGTCTTCTCCCATAACCTCGGTTTGTATCGAAGTTTTACTCTCTGTAGGTTTATAAACCTGTTTGGGTACTTCTGTAACTTTAGCTGAGGATTGCTTCACTTTTTTCTTCAACGGAGCCTTTGAAACTTCCTCAGTTTTAGGAGCGAGATCTTTTGATCGCGATCCCGACCTCGACCTCGCAGGTTTGGCCGTGAAGCCTTCAGCGTCAGGTTCGTGTCTACCTCTTGACGAACTTACGGGTACGGCCGTGAAGCCTTCAGTTTGCATCCGTTCTCCTACACCTTCAATTTGCGGTTTAGCAACCTCTTTCGGTTCTTTAATCTTATTGTCAGTAATTGAAGATTGCTTCCCTTTTCTTGCAGGTACGGTCGTGAAACCTTCAGCGTCGGTTTGCAGCGGTTCTCCTACAGTTTCGATTTGCGTTGCTTCTAAAGGTTTAGGAACCTCTTTAGGTTCTCCAAACTTAATGTCTGTAACTGAAAATTGTTTCACTTTTACAGCTTTTTCTTCAATTCTACCTTTCGACCGTGACCTTGATCTCGACCTTACAGGTACGGTCATGAAGCCTTCGGCGTCGGGTTGGACAAGTTCGCGTCTGCCCCTCGGTTCTCCCACGACCTCGATCAGTATCGGCGTTTTTCTTTCCGCGGGTTTGGGCACCTCTTTGGGTTCTTCGACCGGATGATCGATGGTTTTCGTGCCTAGAATTTTCGCCCAAGTGAATTGGGTGTCTTGTTGGTCGTGTTTAACATCGTCTACTTTTTCTGGTTCTGCGGGCAGACTAACTTCCGCTTTAGGTTGCTTCTGCTTTCTGGCTTTTGAAGGCTGAAGGGTCGTAGTTGTCTCAACAAAAATTGTAGCTTCTTCCTCTGTTTTGCGTTTAGGTGATTCTGGTAGTATAACCTTGTCTTCTTGTTGATCTTCTTTTGTTACGCAAATTTCTGATTCTGCAGGCAAACCAACTTCCGGTTTAGGTTGCTTCTGCTTTCTGGGTTTTGAAAGCTGGACGGTCGCAGTTGCTTCAACAAAAGTTGTAGCTTCTTGCTCTGTTGTGCGTTTAGGTGATTCTGGTAGTAAAACCTTGTCTTCGGGTTTGATTAGAGTATCTTGTTGATCTTCTTTTCTTACGCAAATTTCTGGTTCTGCGGGCGGACCAACTTCCGCTTTAGGTTGCTTCTGCTTTCTAGATTTTGAAGGCTTTGGACTTTCTTGAACGGTCGCTGTTGTTTCAACGAAAACTGTAGCATCATGCTGTGTTTTGGGTTTAGGTGATTCTGGTGGTGCAGCCTTGTCTTCTTTTACAGCTTCCGATTTTTGTAACGTGGGTTCCATCGATTCAGCTTCAGCTTCTATTGATGCTTGTTTCTTGATCTTCAGTTTGGGTTTTCTCTTTTCCGGTAAAATTTCGCCGGTTTCATGGACGAACGATTCCATTTCCGTTCTGATGAGTTTCTCGGTCGCGATCTGTAGTTCCCTTAGCTTGGAGAGTACCGGTATATCGGATTCAGAAGACACGATCGGCTTTTGATTCGTAGGTTTAGGAGACAGTTGAGCTTCGGTGTCACCCGTTTCGGAAACGGATGTTTGTTTGTGTCGCTTAGATGATTTGTGATGGGATTTTTTCACAAGCTCTTCCGGATTCGCGTCCTGAGACTGAATCGGTTTCTTCTTCTTGTGTTTCGGAGACTTTGGAGCTTCGGATTCTATCGGATCTACCTCTTCGACTTTTTGTTTGGGTTTGAGAACATCTAGTTCGGGCAGGTGTTTTGCTACTTTCTTGTGAACAGCCTTCACCTCGGTTTCTATTCCTCCGATAACTGATTTTACTGACTCGGGCGATTTTTGTTCTACCTTAGGTTTTTCTTCGCCAGTTTCTTTAACAGCTACGGTAACAACTGCACCAGCCTCGGGTTCGGATGGCAGCTTCTTTTTTTCAGATTTTACCGACTCGAGCAATTTTTGTTCCACCTCAGGTTTCCCTCGAACGGTTTCTTCTACAGCCACCACAACTTCTTTTTGACTTTGAATTTCCGTTTCTTTAGTCGTAACAAACTGTTCAGACAATGAATGTTCTTTCTGCCTCTTGGTCTTTCTCGGTGCCTTAACCTCAAATTCATGTTCTTGGGTAGGAACAGCTTCACCAACTAGTTGTTTCTGTTTTTTAGGTGCCTTGATCTCAGATTCATGTTTTTGAGCAGCAACGGCTTCTTTAGGTGCCTTGATCTCAGGTTCATGTTCTTGAGTAGCAACAGCTTCACCAACTGGTTGTTTCTGTTTTTTAGGTGCCTTGATCTCAGATTCATGTTTTTGAGCAGCAACGGCTTCTTTAGGTGCCTTGATCTCAGGTTCATGTTCTTGAGTAGCAACAGCTTCAACAACTGGTTGTTTCTGTTTTTTAGATGCCTTGACCTTAAATTCATGTTCTTGAGCAGCAACAGCTTCTTTAGGTGCCTTGAGCTCAGGTTCATGTTCTTGAGTAGCAATAGCTTCTGCAACTCGTTGTTTCTGTTTTTTAGGTGCCTTCACCTCAGATTCATGTTCTTGAGAAGGAACAGCTTCAGCAACTGGTTGTTTCTGTGTTTTAGGTGCCTTGATCTCAGATTCACGTTCTTGAGCAGCAACAGCTTCTTTAGGTGCCTTGACCTCAGATTCATGTTCTTGAGTAGCAACAGCTTCAGCAACTGGTAGTTTCTGTTTTTTAGATGCCTTGACCTTAAATTCATGTTCTTGGGTGGCAACAGCTTCGGCAAATGATTGTTTCTGTTTTTTCGGTATCTTGACCTCAGATTCATGTTCTTGAGCAGCAACAGCTTCTTTAGGTGCCTTGACCTCGGATTCATGTTCTTGAGCAGCAACAGCTTCTTTAGGTGCCTTAACCTCAGATTCATGTTCTTGAGTGGCAACAGCTTCAGCAACTGGTTGTTTCTGTTTTGTAGATTTATCTGTTGTAACGTCAGAAACTTTTGTATCTGATGCTACGCTGGGATGTTTCACTTTTTTAGCTTTAGGTTTACTTTCTGGTTCCGGAACTTTCTCAACCTCAGTTTTTAAAGTTGCGCTAGGTTGTTCTTCTACAGTAATAGTTTCGGAAGCTGATGGTTCCTTCGAAGATTTTGTTCGTTCCACCGCAGGTTTTTCTTGATCAGTTCGAATATCCTTGGTTTCCTTCACAGTATCTTTAGTTGTATCAAATTCTTCAGATAATGAATGTCCTTTCTGCCTCTTGGACTTCGATATTTTCGATGCCTTGACCTCGGATTTACCACTTTCAGGTTCCTTATGTTTTTTAGGTTTATCCACTATAACGTCAGAAACTTTTGTGTCTGATACGCCAGTAGGTTTCGGTTTTTTACTTTTAGGTTTACTTTCTGGTTCTACAACTTCGGATTTTTCGAAAACCTTTACTTCCGTTTCGCTCTGTTCCGCAACGAAAGGTATTTCCTCGTATCTGTTTCTGGAATGTGACCTTGACCTCGATCTGTGTTTCCTGTCGCGTCCGGTGACCTTCATGAAACCATCGGAGTCCACATCCGGAGCTTCTTGAATTTCGCGCCTTTCAGATTCTATAACCTTGATTTGTACGGTGTGTTTCGGACTTTCGGAAACTGACTCTTGCTTGATGGCTTCCTTGGCTTCCCTATCCGCTTTTTCCTTGGCTTTGGTTGCCAATATTTCCGCGTAGCTCTTACCGTCCAAATTTTTCGCCCAAACATTCACCGGCTCTTCGGTAATGTGAGGAACTTCTGCTTCTTCAGTTTCCTTCGGTTTTGGTGATTTGGATATTCTCTGTCGCGGCTTCGGTTTCGGTTTCTCCTCTTCCTTATCGTCGATTATGTTCGCAATCATAACAAAATCATCGACTTTTTCGTCCGCACTCGAAGACCAAGACATTTTCGTCGATTCGGTCTCCACCTTCTCGACGGGTTCATCCGCTTTGCGTTCCATTTCGATAAATCCGGCCGAGTCGACGGGTTTTTGGTCTGGAATCACAAACGGTTCGTTGGGTTCTTCCAAAATTTCATCGACCCACGAATGGTCGGGAGGAATTTCGTAGTTGGGATCGTACTGTTCCTTCGTGGTCGTCGTGGTGTAGACTGTTTGATCGTAGTTCCAAACGTGGTCGGGATAGTTAACCGTTTCAGGTTCGTACATGAGGAAAGTGGAGATTTCCGCTTTTCTTTCGGATCCCGGGATGAATTCCCGCGCGTTCGGATTGAGTTCGGATAACTTGGATTTTGGAACGAATTCGGTTGCCTTATGAAGTATTTCTTCAAACGGTGAGGCTTTTTTAGGTTCTTCGGTACTTGGTTTTGAAATTTCTTCAAAAGGTGATGTCCTATTGAGCTCCTCTGTTACAGTTTCTGCGACAACTTTTTGTATTGTTTCGATTTCTGCTAAACCTGAACTTGGATCATCCTGAATGTCAGGTTTGGGTGGTTCTATTTTGGTTGCAGATAGTGATTCTTCGACCTCTTCCTTAGTTGGTGCTTCTTCGTGGGAAATCACAACGAAACTGTCATCGGTTGCTTCGGAATCACTACGTTTCCTATCTGTGGTTTTTTCTTCGGAAGCCTTAAGATCGATGTCTTCCATCGTTTTGGAAATTCTGTCATCACCCAAATGTCCATCCAAGAAATCACTCCAGTCAGGTCTGGGTGTTTCCGTGATCGAATCTTCGGATTGTTTCGGAGATTCCGGATGTTCTTCTTGGTCGGGGATGACTTGTGCAATTTCTTCGAAAGATACCGACTTTATCCTCTTGATTTTTCTTTGTTCCAAATCGGTGGTTTCAATGCCTGAATCAGTTTTAGCGGATGGTTGACTTTCTGCAGTGGGCTTACCCGATTCTTCGATTAATTTCACTTTCTTCTGCTTTTTCTTCGATTTATCAGTATCCGAAGCTTCTTCCTTAACAGCTGCTTCTTTACAATCCTCGAATTTAGATCCAATTCCTGGACTTTCTAATGAAGTTTGCGGTTGCTTCTGTTTCTTCTTTGGTTTTTCCTTTTTAAGCTTGGTTTCAGCATCGGTGGGCTTTTCGATTGGATCAGCTTTTTCTTTAATTCTGGGTGTATGCGGTTTTTTGCCATCTTCCGTTGTAGTCACGGTTTCCGTTATTGTAACCGTTGATGTTATTTGATCTGAAGTAGATGCTATTTCCTTAATCCCGGGCGCATATGGTTTTCTGCCATCAACAATATCTTCTATTTCTGTTGTAGTAACGGTTTCAACAACCATCGATGATATTTGATCCGAAGTAGATGAAGGATCATCAGCTACCAATTTTTCAAGTCCGTCCTTACATTCAATCAGTTTGGTTATAAGAACGTCCGATGGATTTTCTATCGCTATGGCCGATTCTGCTATTTTAGCAAAATCTGTTGTCTGCGAAGGTTTTTTCTGATGCGGTTTGGACTTGCCTGATGATTTTATTTCAAGTGCAGAAGTAGACATCGGTTTCACCAGCGGTTCTTCCAATTGCTCCTTTGGTTTTAGCTCGCAAACAGAAGAAGATTCTAGTTTATTTTGAGTTGTTTCAATTTTTAGCTTTTCCTGTGGTTGAGCCAATTCGACACTATCGAGTTTCTTGGGTTTCTTCGTCGATTTGCTCTTTTTGACTTCAAACTCGTCTTCCTTAGGCTTTTCGGTTTTAAATGTTTGAGTGTCTTCCTTAGGCTTTTCGCTTTTAGATGTTTGAGTGTCTTCCTTAGGCTTTTCGCTTTTAGACGTTTGAGTGTTTTCCTTAGGCTTTTCGCTTTTAGACGTTTGAGTGTCTTCCTTAGGCTTTTCGCTTTTAGATGTTTGAGTGTCTTCCTTAGGCTTTTCGCTTTTAGATGTTTGAGTATCTTCCTTGGGTTTTTCGCTTTTAGATGTTTGGCTGTCTTCCGTAGACTTTTTGTGTAGAATATCGCTTTTGGATGTGTTTTGAGTTGTTTCAGTATTTAGCTTTTTCTGTGGTTGAGCCGATTCGACACTATCAGGTTTCTTGGATTTCTTCGTCGATTTGCTCTTTTTGATTTCAAACTCCTCTTCCTTAGGCTTTTCGCTTCTAGATGTTTGAGTGTCTTCCTTAGGCTTTTCGCTTTTAGATGTTTGAGAGTGTTCCTTCGGCTTTTCGCTTTTAGACGTTTGAGTGTCTTCCGTGGGCTTTTCGCTTTTAGACGTTTGAGTGTCTTCCTTAGGCCTTTCGTGTAGATTATCGCTTTTGGATGTGTGAGTGCATATTTCCGAAGAAAGGGCATCTTCTTGTCCTTGCGCTGGCGGAGTTAACGTAGGTTTCTTCTTTTTAGTTATTATTGTATCTCCGGAAGTGCTGGACGCCTCGTTCGAGATAAACATGTCGGTAAGAGTTTTAACATCAGGCTTTAGTTTTATATCTTCTATTCGAGAAAATGGCAAATCTTCAATCCTTGCTTTTTCTTTTTCGCTGATTTCAATCTTGTCGTCTTCAGGTTTCAATTGAGAATCGGTGGGTTTTTCTGTTTTCGCCTTCGGATCCATTTTCGGCTTTTTCTGTTTCTTAGACTTAACTTGTTCATCTTTAGGTTTACTCGTTTCTTCCATTTCGGTCACAGTTACCGTCTTCTTCTCCTCTTTTAGTTTCGTCTTAATTTGTTCATCTTTAGGTTTGGTTGTTTCTTCCGTTTCTGCAGTTTTCTTCTCCTCTTCCAGTTTTGTAACAATAGTATCGGATTGAGATGTCTGTTTTGTTTTAACTACCATTTTGGGTTCTTGTGATTGCGGTTTCGTATCGTGGGACTCCGAGATCTTTTTAGAAACATGCTTTTTGAGTTTCTTCATCTTTTCCTCTGTAGAAGGCTCGAAGGTATGAAGGGATTCCGGTTTAGTTGAATCTGCTAATGTTGGTTCAGTTGTCGTTTCTTCAGATTTTAGGTGTTTGTGTTTCGTTGATTTGGTTGGCTTTGACGTATTTGTAGTAACACCATCAGTAGTTTTCTTTATAACTTCAACTTCTTCCAAGTTAGGTTTCTTCATCTTTTCCTCTGCAGAAGGCTCGAGAGTATAGAGGAGTTCCGGTTTAGTTGAATCTACAGCTGGTTTTTGATTTGTTGTCCTTTCCAATTTTTGTTCTTCGTATTTTAGGTGTTTTTGTTTTGTTTCTTCCAACTTAGGCAAAACTACGCTTGCTTCAGTTATTATTTCGGCGACTTCCGTTTGCAATTTATTGTGCTTCCTCTTGGGTTTTTGGGGTTTATCGGAAGAATCCAACTCGCTGGACTCCATCGCGGTTTCCGGCGTATCGATTACGTTCGTAGAGTCGCCGGCCTGTTCCTCCTCTTTATGCTGGGGTTTCTTCTTCTTAGGTTTCTTCTTTTTGCTAGACTCCAGCACATGCATTTCCTCGGAAGTTTCCGTCGTTGGACAAATTTCAACGGTGGTGCAATCGACTGTCGTAGTTTCAATTACCTGAACATTAGAAGAATCGGGCGTTTCGGTTTTGTGTTTCTTGCTCCTTTTCTTCTTCTTCTTCTCTTGAGCACTTTCCGAATCCGATTTTTCGCAAGAGTCCGGAATGTCTTTATCCGGAACCGATTCTATTTCCGAAGTTTCTTCGTTCGGCTGAGAAAGAATGGTGCTTTCATTTTCTATAAAGTCTTTTGATGCTTCTGCAGAAGACTTTGGTTCTTCTTCACCCTTGTGCTTGTTACGGTTCCTCTTTCGTTTGATCTTCCTTAGCGCTTCAGACGGTTCGTCTCTGTTGCTTTCGCTGGTTTCGTCTTTCGGTGTCGTGGACTTATCCGTGTCTCTATCTGAAAGATGCTCGTCGGTAATCATTCCGAACTGAGCGATCTCCGATGGTTTTTCTTCATCATCTGACATTGTCCTGGTTTCATCTAGAATATCTACGGTGGTCGGTACTTGCGGCACTGAAATATTTGCATCAACATCTACTTCCTCCGTCAAACCTTTGTTTCCCTTGTTCGGCATGTTGCTGCTGTTCCTTTTTTCGATCACGTCCAAAACCTGTTCGATCGTGCTGACTTCGACATCAACGATAGAATCTATGCGCTTCGCAGGTCGTTCTCTTGTCACTGTCACTGTCAGCGCATCAGTCGCCGTATCGTCACTTTTCCCGACCGGTTTTTTCCTCTTCTGTTTCTGTTCTTCCACAAATTCCGCGGTTATTTCGGTAATTTTGGCGTTCGGGCGCGGTTTGACAGATCCGAAAATCACCTGCTCGATTTCGACGTCGTTGCTCGCGCTCGTTTCCGAGGGGGCTATGCCCGAATCTAATGAGGTTTCTGTGATTGTCAGTGAGGAGTCTATGTCTTCAGAGGTGGTTGGATCGTTGGTCGTTGCTTCTGTTGGAACCGATGCTTTTGGTTGTTTAGAAGGTGAGGTGGTTTCTTTTGAATCTGAAGTTGTGGTTTTGGTGGTTATCGTTGTTTCTGTTGGAACCGATGCTTTTGGTTGTTTAGAAGGTGAGCTGGTCTCTTTTTGATCTGATGTCGTGGTTTTGGTAGTTATAGTTGTTTCTGTTGGAACCGATGCTTTTGGTTGTTTGGAAGGTGAGGTGGTTTCTTTTGGACCTGAAGTTGTGGTTTTGGTAGTTATAGTTGTTTCTGTTGGAACCGATGCTTTTGGTTGCTTGAAAGGTGAGCTGGTCTGATCAGAAGTTGTGGTTTTAGTGATTAAAGTTGTTTCTGTTGGAACCGTTGCTTTTGGTTCTTTAGAAGGTGAGGTGGTTTCTTTTGGACCTGAAGTTGTGGTTTTGGTGGTTATGGTTGTTTCTGTTGGAACCGATGCTTTTGGTTGTTTAGAAGGCGAGGTGGTTTCTTTTGGATCTGATGTTGTGGTTTTGGTGGTTACGGTTGTTTCTGTTGGAACCGATGCTTTTGGTTGCTTAGAAGGCGAGGTGGTTTCTTTTGGACCTGAAGTTGCGGTTTTGGTGGTTACGGTTGTTTCTGTTAAAACCGATGATTTTGGTTGTTTAGGAGATTTCTTGATTTTTTTATCGGTGCTCTCTGGTTTTTTAGTTGTTGCTTCTATACTGGTAATTTCTTCAGGTTGTTGGATAGTTTTAGTTGTAGTTGTAATTGTTTCCGTTATAATAAATTTGCTTTCTTCCTTGCTTGGAAATTCTTCAGTTGTAAGCATTGTGGTTGTAGAGGTTGGGTGTTTTGGATCTGAAGTGATGATCTTAGCTGTATTCGTTAAAACAGATTCTTCGGTTGAAACTTTAGAGGTGGTGGTAGTTTTGCTCGCGGGTTCTTCAGATTTTTGGGTTGCAGGTTTTGCGACTGTTTTCTTGGGAATGTCTTGAACTTGTTTTACGACTGTAACCTGTTCTGTTTTGCCTGGTTGATACATTGTAAACTCCCTAGAGTCTAGTGTTGCACCTGCAACATCTGTAACTTTAGAGGTGGTAGTAATTTTGGTATCAGCTCTTTTAGTTGTAGTTTCTTCAGATTTTTTGGTTGTATGTTCTTTCTGGAGAATGTCTTTATCTTGTTTTATGGTTGTAACCTGTTCTATTGTTCCCGGTTGATACGTTGTAAATTCCCAAGAGTCTGGTGTTTCATCTGCAACATCTGTTGGAAGTTGTTCGGATGTTGTTTTCTTAGTAATCGTTTCTGTAATGAGGATTTCTTCTGGCTTCATGGTGGTCTTTTTTGTTTCCGTAGTTTTTTTCGATTTTTTGCTGATTGTAGCTTTTCCCTGATCCACGGTTGTAGTTTCCGTAACTGCCGATCCTTTTGGTTGCTTGGTTGTAATTTTCTTGGTGATTGTAACAGTATTTTCTGGTTCGGTGATTGAGGTAACACTAGTGGTAGTTTCTGTAACAGCTACTCCTTTCACAGTTGCTTGCTTTCCTGTAACTTTCGTAGTTTCCGTTACAATAGCTTCTTCGGGTTTTTCAATAGGTTTTGTTGTTATTTCCTGCGGTTGCTTATTTTTAACAAGAGTCTCCTTTTGTTGTTCAGTTGAAGGTTTTGGTGCCGATTCTCTTGGTTGCTTGGTTGTAGTTTTCTTGGTGATTGTGACAGTATTTTCTGGTTCGGTTATTGAGGTAACACTAGTGGTGGTTTCTGTAACAACTACTCCTTTCACAGTTGTAGTTTCTGTTGCTTGATTTCCTGTAACTTTTGTAGTTTTAGTTACAATAGCTTCTTTGGGTTTCTCAATAGGTTTTGTTTTTATTTCCTGCGGTTGCTTATTTTTAACAAGAGTCTCCTTTTGTTGATCAGTTGAAGGTTTAGGTGCCGATTCTCTTGGTTGCTTGGTTGTAGTTTTCTTGGTGATTGTGACAGTAGTTTTTTCTGGTTCAGTTATTTCGGTGGTAGTTTCTGTAACAACTACTCCTTTCACAGTTGTAGTTTCTGTTGCCTGCTTTCCAATAACTTTAGTAGTTTCCGTTACAATAGCTTCTTCTGGTTTCTTAATAGGAGTATGTTGTTCAGCTGTAATTGTTGTTTCTGTTGATTTCTTTGGTGAAACTTCCATGGTGGCAGTTTCCGTTGTAACAGTTTCCTTAAATTGCTTAGCAACAATTGGCACGTTGGTAGTAACTTCAACAGGCTGAATGCTTACTTCACCTGTTTTTACTATTGAGTGATCCTCCGTAATAATTTGTTCGACCAAAACCGGTTCATCGATCATTTCCATTTTCAAAGAAACTATCGGATCCATCTTGATCTGCTCGTGCGTGATCAGAATAATCTTGTTGGTTTCCGGTGTTGCGCTAACCTGATACACCTTCGTGTCCGTCGCAGTTTCGATCTTCTCGGACACCACCGGCCTACTGGTCATTGTTGTAGTTTCACACAGCGGCATCGCGCTCTGCGCGCTTGTGACTGTCGTGATTGTGGTCACCGTTTTTGATCTCTTCTTCTGCTTGCTGACCTGAGGAAGAATACAAATCTCTGTATCGGTGCTTTGTTGACCCAGCAACGTTTGATCGGTTGTTGAAGAAAGAATTGCCGTTGTTTGTGTTATCTTTCCCGGATCGGATGTTTTGGTTGTGACTACTGCGGGCGCTTTGATGGTTGTGTCTTTTGTAGCTATCGATTCTTCCGGTAGCAACGTTGTTGAAGCTAATTCTTTAACAATTGTCGTTGTTTGTGTTATCTTTTCCGGATCGGATGTTTTGGTTGCAACCACTGTAGCAGCTATAAATTCGTTGGTATCGGCTTCCGGACGTTTGGTCTTCTTACCCTTTCTTCGATTAAAAGTGGGAAGGAAATCGTTCTCGTTGTCGATTAAAGACTGCGTAATGGATTTGGTATCAATTACATTTGGTTTGCTTGATGCTTCCATCAATTTAGTTTCAGGATCCGTTGTTTCGGGAATAGCAGTTTGTTCAACGATTTCAGAGTTTGGTGTTTCAACTATTTCTGGTTTTGAGCTTGGAGCATCATCGACTTTAGTGACCTTCTTTGCTATAGATGAATAAGATAAGGGTTTCAGTTGCGGTTCTCTAGAATCTTTAATCTCCGGTTCCTTTTCGGCTTTTGATGCTTTTTCAACATTGACTTTGTCATCTATTCCAGGTGATTTCGGTTTCTTGGATTTTCTGGGTTTGACTTCCGGTCTTGGTTTGCTCTCTTTATCTGCTACTGTTGTAGTTTCAGTGCTGATGAGTTTGACTTCCGGTCTTAATTTGCTATCTTTATCTGCTACTGTTGTAGTTTCAGTGGTGGTTAGTTTGACTTCCGGTCTTGATTTGCTATCTTTATCTACTACTCTTGTAGTTTCAGTGGTGGTTAGTTTGACTTCCGGTCTTGATTTGCTCTCTTTATCTGCTACTGTTGTAGTTTCAGTGGTGGTTACTTTAACTTCCGGTCTTGATTTGCTTTCTTTATCTGCTACTGTTGTAGTTTCAGTGGTGGTTACTTTGACTTCCGGTCTTGGTTTGTTTCCTTTACCTGTATCTACAGTTGTAGTTTTAGTGATGGTTATAACGGATTTGTTTCCTGCAACAACATCATCCAAACGCCCGATTGGTTCTTCTGCGCGTGAGCTACAGGTATCATCCAATGGAAGAATTTGATGTGAAGGCTTTTCAGTTTCACCCAATTCAATCGTGGTTTTTGCCGTTTCAGATAACACGGCTTCAGGTTTCTGTATTTCAACCGAACTTACTGTTGTAGTAATGGTTTCAACTTTAGTCACCACGGATTCCTCTTTGCAAGAAGTTTCAGGTTTGTGATCTTTCTTGAACTTTTTGGATGGCTTCCGTGACAGTTTTTCACCCTCTGGTAGAATTACAGTTTCAGCTGTAGTTTCAGGTTTCACAGTCTCAAACGTAGTTGTTTCAGGTTTGTGATCTTTAGGTTTTTTGAACTTTTTGGATGGCTTCCGTGATAGTTTCGTTGGCTCATCAATTGTTGAAAGTTTTTCATCTTCTGCGAGAATTATAGTTTCGGGTTTCGCTGTCACAAACAGTTTCGCATCCTCTGGGAAAACTACAGCTTCAACTGTAGTTTCAGGTTTCACTGTCTCAAACATAGTCACTACAGATTCATCATCAGGTTTGTAATCTTTGGGTTTCTTAGACTTTCTTGATGATTTTTCTGGTTCCTCCTCCTTATTGATTACTAAAGGTTTCTGATCTTCAGGTTGAATGACTGTTTCTAACGTTGTTGTTTCAGCAGTTACTGCAGGTGTATCAGGTTTATCCTCCTTAGGTTTCTTCAATTTCTTCGACGGCTTCCTTGATGGTTTGTTCAGGTCGTCAAGCTTCTGAACTTCCTGGTCAGCTGGCTTACGTGTTTCGTGTAAGGTTGCTGATTTTTCTGAAGCAATAAAAGCATCGCTGATACTCTTTATTTCCGTTGTTTTTTGCTTAACATCATCTACCTTAGCTTTTGTAGTTTCAATTGAAGCATCAGGTTTCTCAGTCTTCACTGTTTTTTGTTTTACATACTCTACCTTAGCTTTTGTAGTTTCAGGCGTTGTCGTTACAATTGAAGCATCAGATTTCTCAGTCTTAACCGTTTGCTTTACATCCTCCACCTTAGCTTTTGTAGTTTCAATTGCGGTTATGTCTGAAGCGTCAGGTTTCTCAATCTTCACCGTTTTTGGTTTTACATCCTCTACCTTAGCTTTTACAGTTTCTGGCATTACCGTTTCAATTGTAGCATCAGGTTTCAATTTCTTTGACGGCCTCCTTGACAGTTTGGTCGGATCGTCAAGCTTCTGAACATCTTGGTCAGCTGGCTTACGTGTTTCGTGTGAGGTTGCTGATTTTTCTGAGGCAATAAAAGCATCGCTGATGCTCTTTATTTCTGTTGTTTTTTGCTTTACATCTTCTACCTTAGCTTTTGTAGTTTCAATTGAAGCATCAGGTTTCTCAGTCTTCACTGGTTTTTGCTTTACATCCTCAACCTTAGCTTTCGTAGTTTCAATTGAAGCATCAGGTTTCTCAGTCTTCACTGTTTTTTGCTTTACATCCTCTACCTTAGCTTTCGTAGTTTCAATTGAAGCATCAGGTTTCTCAGTCTTAACCGTCATCGCTTGTGCAACCGTATCTTCTTCTTTTGAAGTTTCCGGCACTACCGTTTTAATTGTAGTTTTGTCAGAAGCATCAGGTTCCTCAGTCTTAATAGTAATTGTTTTTGTAGTAACAGTTGTTACGCTAGTTACAATAGATTCATCAACCTGACCTTCTTCCGTGGGTTTTTTCGATTTTTTCGAAGGCTTTCTTGAGAGTTTTGATGGCTGGTCTTCCTTAATTTTTGCAGATTCCGATTCTTCTGGTTTCGGTGTTTTCTCCGCAGTGATAAAAGCGTCTGTGAAGCTTTTAGATTCTGGAGTTTTAGGAGCATCATCTTTCAACTTCTTTTTGGAAGGTTTCCTCGATAGTTTTTGAACGTCATCTGCAGGCGTAGTTATAATTTCCGTTAACTTTTCAGTAAGAGTTGCAACTTCCGATTCTTTAGGTTTCGGTATCTTTTCTGCTTCGATGCTTTTAGTTTCTGGAGTTTTAGGTGCATCATCTTTCAACTTCTTTTTCGAAGGTTTCCTCGATAGTTTTTGAACGTCATCTGAAGGCTTAGTTGTAATTTCCGTTACTGTTTCAGTAAGAGTTGCAACATCCGACTCTTTTGGTTTCGGTGTCTTTTCCGCATCACTGATGCTTTTAGATTCTGGAGTTTCAGGTGCGTTCTTTTTAGGTTTCCTTGATAGTTTTTGAACTTTTTCATCTGCAGGCAGTGTTATAATTTCCGTTGATGTTTCAGTGGTTATTATCTCTTTAATTGGTTCAATATTTTTCGTTTCACTTAAAACCTCTTTTATTTCTTCAATTAACTTTTCTTCTCCAGGTTTCTTAGTCATTTCTTTCACATCAATCTCTTTGTTAATATCATCTCGTCCAAGTTCTTCTCCTTTAGATTTACTGAACTTTTTCTTAGAGGGTTTTCTCTTGAGCTCTTCTTCTTTTGCAGGAATACCTTCCGTAAGTTTTGTTGTTGTTGTAGTAGTTGTCTCAACGGAAGTTATTGTTGATATTTCCGAATCTATAAAAGCTTTGTTGATGTTTATAACTTCAGCAGGTACATTCTTCGTTTTTGGTTTTTCACTTTCATCAATCTCCACAGTGTCAAGTTTTTCCGGTTCACTTTCGCTGAGCTTCGTTCGCCTTTTCTTCGAAGGCTTTCTAAAAGGTTTCTTCGTGCCTTTATCGGTTGGGTCTTCTTCCGTTACAATCGGTTCATTGGTATCAACCGTATCTAACATTAGTTTCGGCTCTTCAATTTTAGATACATCTTCAGAAACTACCACTTTCTCTGGTGTTATAGAAGATTCGTTAATTTCAGGTGTTTTTGATTCTAAAATTAGCTTCGGCTGTTCGACTTTAGATTTATCTTCAGAAACTACCACCTTCTTTGATGATATGAAAGATTCCTTAATTTGAGGAGTTTTCGATGATTCGAATTTAGGTGTTTCCTCCTTGTTCTTATGTTGTTTGTCACCTTCAATAAGGGTTTCTGTTGTTGTTATTACTGTCGTGGTTTCACTTGTCGTAGTAGTTGAACTGTCAGGTTTCTTCACAATTGTTGATATTTTAATTTCTTCAGATTTGTCCTTGTTCTTCGTACTTGATGGCTTTCTCAATAATTTATGTGGTTCGCCACCTTGAACAAGAGTTTCTGATGTTGTTGTTACTGTTGTCGTAGTGGTTGAACTGTCGGGTTTCTTCACAATTGTTGATATTTTAATTTCTTCAGATTTGTCGAGATCTTTAGATTCCTTTATTATTTCAGATTCATCGAGATCTTTTGATCCAGCTAAATCTTTGGATTTAGGAGCAGGTTTCTTTTTGGATGGTTTTCCTGAAGGATTCTTCATTTCACCTTTCGTAGTTTCTTCAAATTTGGTATCGACAGTCGATTTAGGAACCTTATCTTCAGATGGTTTAACAGAAGGTTTCTTTATTTCACCTACAATAGTATCGACAGTCGATTTAGTAACTTTACCTTCAGGTTCGATATCAGAAGCTGTAGCTTTTTCGAATAGTATAAATGATTCGTTGATGTTACTCTGTTGACGCGTTTTTGGAAGATTATGTTTTAAAGGTTTCTTCGACAATTTCTCCGTTTCGAGCAATTCGGTCGCTTCAGTCGGAAGCTCCGTAGTAACTACGTCACTTTGAAGATTTTTGGGTTCATTTTGCTTAGCGACGACTTCAGAGGGCTTCGATGATTCAGAAGATTGAGTTACAAGTTCTTCAAGTTTTGTTTCCTCCTTGGGTTTAGAAGATATTACCGTCACCTTATCACCACTCGGTTCGGAGAGTTTCGATTTTTCTTTGGGTTTTGCAGGAATTTCAGATATTTTCGTTTCTTCTTCACGTGGAATCTTGTGTTGGTCTGCAGGTTTTAATACATCATTTGGTTTAGAAGGTTTGGGTTTTTCTGTCGGGTCTTCTTTTGGTTTATCGGACCTTTTCTTCGATGGTTTTCTAGATGGTTTCTTCAGTTCTTCATCTTTTTCAACACTTTCTTTAACTAATTCAACGGACTTGATGGTAACCTCAGCGGGAACCATTTGCTCGGCAGAGATAAATGTTTCGATCGTTGTTTTGATGGATGATTCACTTTTATGAGTTAACTTTGAAGAATCATCAGCGGTTTCTTCTTTCTTCGTTGCATGAGGTCTTTTCTTAGATGTCTTCGCTTCACCTTTAATAATATTTGGTTCCAGCTCTTCTGGTTTTGTTTCTTCTTTTATAATTACCTTCGGTTCTTCTTTTACAGAATGAACCGAAATAACCTCTTGGGTAATTTTTTGAGGTTTTTTCTTAGAAGTCTTCGCCTCACCTTCAATAATACTTGGCGCCGGTTCTTCCGATCCTTTGATGATTGGTTTCGGTTCTTCTTTTACAGAATGAACCGAAACAACCTCTTCGATAATTTCCGGTTTATCTACTCGAGCAACCGTTGGTGTAAGAGTAATTTCAGTACTGCTGGTTTCTACTTTAGACTCTGGGGATGTTACTTTAGGTTCTTCTTTGGGCTTCTTTTTAGAAGGCGTTCTTTGAAGTTTCGGCACATCATTTTCTTTGATTTCGTCAGTAGTTGTAGTTTTCGGTGGTATCTTGCTTGAATCTTCTTTCTTCAAACAAACTTCCTCAGTGGGTTCTCGCTTTGTGTTCATATCTTCAATTGATTTCTTACTTTTTACTTGCTTTGTCTTCTTGACATCTCCTGGTTCCTGATTCAGTTTGGGTTTATGTTCTTCAATCTTCTTACTAATATCTTCCGGTGTCTGTTTGGGTTTGTGTTCTTCAACCTTCTTAGTAATATCTTCCGGTGTCTGTTTGGGTTTTTGTTCTTCAATCTTCTTAGTAATATCTTCCGGTGTCTGTTTGGGTTTATGTTCTTCAATATTCTTAATACCTTCTGGTGCCTGTTTGGGTTTATGTTCTTTAATCTTCTTAGTAATATCTTCTGGTATCTGTTTGGGTTTATGTTCTTCAATCTTCTTGCTGATATCTTCTGATGTCTGTTTGGGTTTATGTTCTTCAATCTTCTTAATAATACCTTCTGCTGCCTGCTTGGGTTTATGTTCTTCAATCTTCTTACTAATACCTTCTGGTGCCTGTTTAGGTTTATGTTCTTTAATCTTCTTACTGATATCTTCTGATGTCTTTTTGGGTTTATGTTCTTCAATCTTCTTACCAATATCTTCCGGTGTCTGTTTAGGTTTGTGTTCTTCAATCTTCTTACCAATATCTTCCGGTGTCTGTTTGGCTGTGGTGGGTTCAAACTTAAGTTTCTCGTGTTCAATCAGAAACTGTGTCGCGTTCATAATGTTTCCTTTCGGAATTTCTTCGCGAGTTTTTGCTGCTTTTACAGTTTTGGTTTCTGTTACCGGTTTTGGTTCTTCGTCATCTGAGAGGACTATCGGTTCGTCCAATAGATCAACCCAGAGCGTGCTGGTTTGATCTATCGGTAAACCTTTGTAGGCGGACTTTTCTTCTTTCTTCTCAGGTGTTGAGACCGGTTGAGTAGCAACCTTTTCTACAGGCTCATCGTCAGAGAAAACCATGGGTTCGTCCAATAAATCCTCCCAAAGGGTGCTCGTAGCATCAATTGGTAGACCCTTGTATTCGATCTTCTTTGGAACGCTTTCTATTTTAGAAGATTCAGGTACAATCTCGACTACAA
Source organism: Ocypus olens (assembly GCA_910593695.2). Lineage (NCBI taxonomy): Eukaryota > Metazoa > Arthropoda > Insecta > Coleoptera > Staphylinidae > Ocypus > Ocypus olens. Next base: position 5,944,633 of record OU343055.1, on the reverse strand, counting down.
CTTTTTCCTTGGATTCAGGTTTTGATGTTTCTGGTTTAGGTTCAGGTTTAGATTTCGATTGGTCCATCTTTACAACTTTTTCCTTGGATTCAGGTTTTGATGTTTCTGGTTTAGGTTCAGGTTTAGGTTTCGATTGGTCTATCTTCACAACCTTTTCATCTGATTTAGGTTTTGGTGACGGTTTTGTTATCTTTCCTGATTTATCTTCTATCTGTAGAACTACATCTTCTAGTGTGTCATCGCTTCTTGTAGGTTCTATTTTTGGTATACCCTTTTCTGGTTTTGTTTTAGGTAATTTCTTGATAACCTCTTTTATTTCGATAGGATCGTTCGGTACTTCCGGAAGTTTAGATGTGATGTCCGTCATTTCATCATCAGATAAAACCATCGGTTCATCAATGATTTCCATCCAGAGATCACTGGATTTGTCCATTGGAAGACCTTTGTAGGCAACCGTTTCGGGTGTTTTTATTTCTTCTATTTTCGTAACCTTAGGTTTGGCTTCTTTAGCTGATGACGTTATTGGTTTATCCAAGGGAACACTCTTATCTTCTTTAGTTATTGCCTGCTTTGTGGTTGTGGTTTCTTCTATTTTCGTAACTTTAGCTGATGACGTTATTGGTTTATCGATGATGTCAAGCGATACATCGCTGGTTTTATCCAAGCGAACACTCTTATCTTCTTTAGTTATTGCCTGCTTTGTGGTTGTGGTTTCTACGGTTTTCACCGTTTTGTTATCTGCGGGTTCATCGTCGGATAGAACCATTGGTTCGTCTAATAGGTCCATCCATTGCGAACTTGTTTGGTCGATTGGAAGACCTCTGTAGTCTTGTTTTACAACGTTTGTTGAAGTGGTTGTGGTTACGGTTGTGGTTACGCTTGTGGATGTGGTTGCTTTGGGTAATGTGTGCTTCTTGGTTTCCTTTGGAGAATCCGGTTTTACAATTTTGGTGTTTTGTTTATCTACAATTTTCTTATGATCAGATTCTTCTATTTCAGAGGGTTTTTCTTGAATCTTGATCGGTTTAGCTTCAAGTTCCTCATTAACATTTTCCCTTTCCATATTTATGAATTGCGTGACTGTGCTAGTTTCAATCAAGGTAGTTGAAGGCTTCTTCTTCTTTTTCTTCTTTTTATCTATCGCTACGTCTCCAGTATCTGATGATAATTGCGTACTGAGTACTTCTTTTTCTCGTTCTTGGATAACTTTCTCAAATACTTCATTTGTATCTTCTTTAAGGTCATCCGTAGAAGAAGAGGAAATGGTTTTCTTTGCTTTCTTCTTCTTTTTCTTCGAATCTACGTCGTTGTCATCGGTAGAGCATATTTCCGAAACAGTTGCTTCAAACGTGGCGACGTCATCAGGACTAGATGAAGTTGAATTTAACGGTTTACGCGTAGGCTTCTTCGTTTTGGGTTGTTTACTTAATTCAGTTTCTATTGTAGGAGGTTTGTCAGTGGTGATATTTTGTGCATCTGTGGGTTTCTTCTTCTTCTTCTTAGGTTTTTCTGCAGGTGAATCAATAGGCGTTTCAACCGTCAATTCATCACTGGTGTTATCCTTGGATTTCTTCTTCTTCTTCTTCGGCTTTTCCTCAGTTGGTGCATCGGAAGCAATCGTCTTTTCTTCCGGTTCAGATGTCGCGCTATCAAGCGGTGTTACCGCGTTGAGTTTCTTCGTTTTCTTCTTTTTCTGTTTCGATTTTTCGGTCTCATCAGATTCTATGACGGTTTTGATTTTGGTTTCGTTCACGACGAATACGGTTTCCTTCTTCTTTCCCAATTCGGGACTTACGCTGCGTTCCTTCGGAACTTCCGTGGTTGTAGTGGTGGTGGTTTTAATGATGGTTTTGATATGTTTCTTCTTTTTAGACTTGGTTTCATCGCCGATTTCCGCCAGAGCCTTGTCGATCTCATCTTGAGCGGTCTGTTTGGTTTTCGGCTTCTTGGGCTTCTTGTGTTTCTTATCTGTATTTTCGGGAATATTACTGGATTGTTCATCACTTATCGCTGTTTCGATAAGCTCTCCATGATGAGCGTCTTCGAAATTTTCGACTTCGATCAGTCCGTATCGTTTTTCTTTTTTGTTCCTTGGTTTGTCGTGTTGCTTGGCGGCAACATTAAGGATGTCGTGGTTGTGTTTGCGCGGTTCCTCCCATCGGTTTCGAAGCTTGTCGTCCTTCGGCATTGACACGTCGCTATGCGCGGGAGACGAAGCCCTGGGAGACTGTGGTCGGTTCGTTGGTAGCACTGTCGCTACGCTGGATGGCTGGAGTGGTTTAGCGCTAAGTCCCTGAGATAGGATTTGCGCGTAAGAGAAACTAGATCCGGGTTTTTCTTCGCTTTGCGGTTCCGCTTCTTTAGCGGGAAGTTTCGTTTTGGGTTTGTGCCGTTTCGGCACTTCTGGCGTTGTTGTTTCAACAACTGGTGCGTTGTAGATGTTGGAGTATTGCTCCTCGGAGTAAGTGATCGTTTGCTGGGGTACGTTCTCGTAAAGATATTGCGCGTACTGGTTGGGCGGGTCTTGGTAGATGGTTGGGTATTGTATGGGCGGTTGGTTGGAGCTGTGGTAGGTGCCCAAACCGGAACTCATCAGCTGCTGCCCGGAAGCGATGAATCCGACGAGGTCGGGGATCGGTTGGATGAAGTCGTAGATTGGTTGCGGTTGCTGGAAAAAGTTGCTGGACGTGGTCGTTGGTTGCTGGTAGTAGTTGGTGGCCGGTGGCGCTGTTTGGGTTAGGGTGGGTTCGTAATTGTATATCTCTGATGGTTGGTAAGTTAGGTGTATGTTCGACCAGTTTGGTTGAGGCTCTGTTGTTGACGCGTATTCTGTAACCTTTTGCTGATGTCGTGTTACCACTGGCGGTGTAACAGTTTCAACAGTTTGTTCGTATTGTTGTGTTACTTCAATTGGTGGTGTTTGAATAAGCGTAACTTCTGTTTTTTCGATGTGTTCCAGTTTTTCGAATTTCTGGTCATTGCTAGGTTTTTGGATACCAGTTTCTTGTTGGTAATGACCTGTAAGGATACCCGCGTATGATGTACTTCCGGGAACCCACAGCGGGCTGGGTGATCTACCCCGCGGCCTCTCTGCAACCGTTAAGGTTTTCTTGTGATCATCTGCTGGTACGACTTGTGCAATTGGAGCAATTGCAGCAGCAGCTGGTTTAGGTTTGGGTTTCTCTTCGCGGCGTTTGGGCGAGCGAGCGCGCCTGTTCGATTCAACCACTTGATTCGCCGGTTTCTCTTTCTTCACTTTCCGTTTCTCGCTGGGATCTAGTTTCTTTTGCTGGACGATCTCCTCGTGTATCTGAGGGACTTGCGCTGTTACCATCTCCGCGGTTTGTGGGGATGGGGGTGTAATTAGAGGTGACGGGTCGCGTTCCTCCGAAACGGGTCTTGGACTGGAGCGACCTGCAGCGACTTCTGCGTACGATAGCCCCAGTAGAGCGGTTTCGGCGGGTATCGGCATCAGGTAGTAGGGGTCCACGCGATGGACGATGGTCAGTAGGTGGGCGATCCGGCGCTGGGACACCTCGATCTGCGCCTGGAGCGCCTGTCCACGTAGCAACAATGCAATCATTATATAACGCGCAAACACTTACATATTGTTAAAATAATAGAAAATAGGGGTGTAGTAAAGTCACGCGATGCAAGATGGTGGCTGCGACGCGTGTGTATGTCTTATACAGTCAGTGTTGAGATCAAGGGTTAAGGGGTCTAGGTGTCAAGGGGCTCCGAGTCCGGAGTGCCGCGTTGCAGGATAAGCTTGACGCGCTCATTCCGAGCGGCCATCTTAGTCTGCAACGACCGCACCTTATCTCTACAGGCCTACGGATTTTTTTAATAGATAGACAAGTAGAGGAGTGAGGAAAGGAGTGCAGCAAATGATATAAACAAATAAAATGATCCGTGAGAAACAATAAGACAAACAAGAGACTTCAACAATAAAAAAAAACAACACTCGATAGTTGATCAAGTTACAAGGCAATTTATACACAATACGTTTTCTGATTCTCAAAATTATGAACAAATTGTTGGCAAATGATTAGTTGATCAGAACGGATTGTGTATAACTAGACGATAGAATGCGTAAGCTGATTCTGTATGTACCATGTATAAACCATTAAATCATAATACATCGTATAAATAAGAATATAAGAGATGATTCAAGCTGTTAGTAATAAATTTATTTTTTTGTGTGGAATGATAAAAGCGTGATTGTATAGAAAAAAAAACAATAAAAAACAACACAAAACCCTGTGAAACTCAAAGCAACAGTTATCTACACCGTCTACTAGCAACGTGAAAATATGAGAATAAGCAATAAATAAAAGCGTAAAGAAATACCCCGAAACCAAACAATAAAAAAAAATACATAATAAAAAGAAGTTTCCCAGGAATAAGGGATCGTGTGGAAACACCTTGATGATAAACATTTGACATCACAGCCACCCCTGCAACGCCCCACCCACTTTTCACTTACGCACCATTGATTCATCAAAATGTTTCCAAAAAATTCTCCAAAAAAAAAAAATTAAATTTTGTTTGTTTCCTATGTAAAATTTCACACTTCTCGATTGGCTCAACTAATTGCTAGCTACGGCTGTGCGGCTGCTTTTATTTTTTATTTACACTTCTAGATACAGTTGACATGTTAAAATCTTGGGTCACCAACACCAACATTTATGACGGGCGTTCAACAAAAATCGGAGATGAAGTTGGAAGTCATCACACGCGCATGCGATGTTAATAACTCCTATAGACTATTCATTCAACAAAAAAAAACGCCCACAATCGCCGTGTGTTCTGCGCAAAAATTTGATTTACACTATGTAAATTTATTTTTATTTTCCTGATACCTTAATAGTAATTTACGATACAAGTAACGTTATGAAGGTTTTTACATTACGAGAGAAAAGTTTTAAATTCTCAATTAATGTAAAAACAAATAACGTTACGTGTATCGTAACACGGTTTATTTTTTACATAAAAAAAAATGTTTAATGAAAACCGTCAAAACACCAAATAATGTTTGTATGCTAATATCTCCATAGCAACGAATTGCGTTAAGATACATATGCTGTCAAGATTTTGAAATCGGTAGTTTATTTGTCAAGTAAGAACAATTTAAATTATTCGGGGGTAAAAAATCAATCGCAACGTACGCCTCTGCCTTACTGGCGCTAGCTTTCTTATTACTTATGTCAATTAGCAGTATGAATGCCTTTAAGACGCTGTAAAGTTTTCTGAAATCGGTAGTTTATTTGTCAAGTTAGAACAATTTCAATTATTCGGGGGTAAGATACATATGACAACAGTTTTGTTAAGAATTTTTTAACATCACTAGTGTTGTTAAAGGTGCCTTAACGTAACTCGTTGCTAAGGAGTTATTGCCATGATAACATTATAGGATAAAATAAAAATATTAACAATCGATTCCGAAAAATACCTCACACGACGTCGTTATGGTGGAGATCCGGCCATTTCAATCAAACAACCACAAAGGTACTAAATCCCGACACACCCTGCAATGACGCAATCAGCTGACGATCGCGTCAACCATTTGCATTTGTACTGCGTCATTACGACGCGCGGATTTCCCGCAATTTTTCAAATCGGCCAATACTTTGTGGGCGTTTTTTTACAACTCTATCTATAGAATGAATAGACCATAATTATACGCATTTCACGCGTGATTTTTATTTCGTCGTCGATTTTTGTTGCACGCCCGATACATGCCATCTATGTCTATCAGGTAATACGTTATTAAGTCAACGAACAAAAAAAAAAAGAAAAACACTATTGTTAAGGAAAAACCGTCCTACCTGTTGATCCCTAGCCGCCTGGTCGCGGTCGTGGGGTAAATGTGTTGGAGCCATAACCGTCCTCAGTTGCTGTTCAACTTGAACGATCTGCTGCCTCAGCTGCTGGACTTCCGCCTGGTACTGGTCGACCTGCGTGATCGACGCCTCCAGTTGAACGATTTGGGCTTTAATGGTCACGTTGAGGGATTCCAGTTCGGAGATCAAATCCTTCACCGCTTCGGCCACTTTGGCGTCGCCTCCGAGTCCGGAACGGAAGTGGAGCTGTAAGAAAAGAAGAATATTCCAAGTAAAAAAAAAATAATTTGCTTCTAAATTGTCATTAAAATGAATTAAAAATAAATAACTAACAGCTGTTTCTATAAACGGCTTGATAATAATAGGTTTGAAAAGCAATCGGATATGACACTTTGAAGAATGTGAAATTCGCATTTGTTGAAACGACTATGACACTTTGAAGAATGTGAAATTCACATTTGTTGAAACGACTATGACACTTTGAAGAATGTGAAATTCGCATTTGTTGAAACTACTATGACACTTTGAAGAATGTTAAATTCACATTTGTTAAAACGACTCGCGCGCCACCTATCGCAAAATGGTTGAACTAATTCAGAAACCTTCGCGGGTGTGCGCACAGCAACTCACCAAAGTTTCATCGCGATCGGGTAAATGGTATAGGAACGCATACGGGACAAACATTTTTATACAGGGTGTTACAAATTCGATGCATTAGCATTGCTATCTCGGTAGCTATAAGAGATAGAGAGTTAATTTAATTAAGGAAAAGTTGCGTATTTTAATGCTGAATAATTTGTTAGTACGAAATTTATAATATTCCGACTGCTTCCGGAGATATTCGATAAAAACCGAAAAAGTCAGGTTTTTATTTTTACGATTGGTATGTAAAATAGGGCCCACCCACCACCCTCCGTTTCCATTTTAACTTAAGCCGCAACTCTATTTCTTAGTAATTTTAAACGATCTGACTTTTCAGAAAGAATTACAGAGAAACTTCATTGAATAAAACTGTGATTTCTTGTTTAGGTTTTAAGTGCATTCAAAGGGCGGTGGGTGGTCCTTATTCTACAATTCAAACAGTGACACATAGTCCGCTATTTTTACAATTAAATGAATTTACAAAATAAACAAAATCTTGATGTATTTCTCTAGGACTATTTACTTACACTAATGAAATTCTTTTTTTGGTTTAACTAGCTGGTATGTAAAATAGAGCCCACCCACTACCCTCTGGTTCCATTTTAACTTAAGCTACAACTCGCATTTCTTAGTAATTTTAAACGATCTGACTTTTCAGAAAGAATTACAAAGAAACTTCATTGAATAAAACTGTGATTTCTTGTTAAGGTTTTAAGTGCATTCAAAGAGTGGTGGGTGGGCCTTATCCTACAATCCAAAAAATTAAACATAGTCCATCATTCTATATATCTTTACTATATCTTTACCAAAACGTGAAACATAGTCCACTATTTCTGCAAATAAACTAATTTTCAAAATATACAAAATCTATAGATGTATTTCACTGGAGATATTTACTTAATTACATTAATAAAACCCTCCTTTTGGTTCATCTGTTTGTTTTGTAGGATAGGGCCCACCCACCACCCTCTATTTCCATTTTAACTTAAGGTACAAAACTTTGTTTCTTTGTGATTTTTACCCTTCGCACTCTTCAAATGAATTACAAAGAAACTTCATTTAACGCAACAGTAGTCTGTGGTTTGGGTTAAAGTGCATTCAGAGGGTGGTGGGTGGGCCTTATTCTACAATCCAAAACGTGAAACATAGTCCACTATTCCTGCAAATAAACTAATTTTCAAAATATACAAAATCTATAGATGTATTTCACTGGAGATATTTACTTAATTACATTAATGAAAGCCCCCTTTTGGTTCATCTGTTTGTTTTGTAGGATAGGGCCCACCCACCACCCTCCGTTTCCATTTTAACTTAAGGTACAAAACTTTGTTTCTTTGTGATTTTTACCCTTCGCGCTGTTCAAATGAATTACAAAGAAACTTTATTTAACGCAACAGTAGTCTGTAGTTTGGGTTAAAGTGCATTCAGATGGTGGTGGGTGGGACCTATTCTATAATCCAAAACGTGAAACATAGTCCACTATTCCTGCAAATAAACTAATTTTCAAAATATACAAAATCTATAGATGTATTTCACTGGAGATATTTACTTAATTACATTAATGAAACCCTCCTTTTGGTTCATCTGTTTGATTTGTAGGATAGGGCCCACCCACCGCCCTCTATTTCCATTTTAACTTAAGGTATAAAACTTTGTTTCTTTGTGATTTTTACCCTTCGCACTCTTCAAATTAATTACAAATAATCTTCATTTAACGCAACAGTAGTCTGTAGTTTGAGTTAAAGTGCATTCAGAGGGTGGTGGGTGGGCCCTATACGGTGGTGGGTGGGCCCTATTTTACAATTCAAACAGTGACACATAGTCCGCTATTCTTGTAAATAAACCAATTTGCAAAATAAACAAAATCTTGATGTATTTCTCTAGAACTATTTACTTACTTACACTAATGAAATTCTCTTTTTTGGTTCAACTAGTCGTTATATAAAGAGTGTCTTAAGAAAGTGCTAGTGTTTTTTTTCTTCAAAATAACCAATAATAAAGTCGAAAAAAATAAAAACCTTACTTCGGTTTTTATCGAATATCTCCGTAAGTAATCGGAATATTATAAATTTCTTTTTAACAAACTATTCCGCATTAAAATACGCAACTTTGCCTTAATTTAACCAACTCTCTATATCTCACAGTTACCGAGATAGAATCGAATTTGTAACACCCTGTATAAAAATGAATGCATCCTTGTTTGTCCCGTATGCGTTCCTATACCGTTTATCCGATCGCGATGAAACTTTGGTGAGTTGTTGTGCGCACGCCCGTGAAGGTTTTTGAGTTAGTACGACCATTTTACAATAGGTGGCGCGCGTGTCGTTTTAACAAATGTGTATTTTAAATAGTTTAGCGGCAATAAATAAAGAGAATTAAAACGCTTTCTTTCTTTCAGTAACATTGCAACGTATGCCGGGCAGGGGCCGCTCGTTTTATAGAGCCAAAGAGCCATGGCACTACCTGTAGTCTCAAGCTAAGCAAGAATTTTTAGCCGTTGAGAACGGATAACGCGAAAACAGATGGCGGCACTTCCGCCCGAAACGTGAGTCATGAGAATCGCGCCTCAGACTTAGATATTTTGATAAAGATACATGTTTATATTGTATAAGTGGCTCTACCATCAACATGTTCCACGAGCCGCCACTGATGCCGGGTACTCGTATGAAATATATCGTGTGTGTCACAAATTTTGTTTCAGAGTTGGCTGTGAGATAAATGAGGTATGTCGCTTATTATTACGTCGTGAGACTAGATTTAGATTTAAAAACATGAATTAATCTCAGACATGACTATGTTTCTCAGTGACGGTTCGCGGGTTTTTTTCTGGTACGGCCGAGGAACAAGAAGTGGTAATACAGATAGGTGCGGTCACGCAGCTAGCCGTCTCTGCAACTGACCCTACCTATCTGTATTACCACCTCTTGTTCCTCGGCCGTACCAGAAAAAAACCCGCGAACCGTCACTGATCTTTCTCCCTCTCAGGCATGGCCAACTCAGAAACAAAATTCTGTGGCTCACACTTTATTATCGCGTTAAATTGAAGACCACGCGAACGAAGTTAGTGAGTCATAAAATAAGCACCTGAAGTTTTTCTATCGAGAGTGAAATTTTGGTCTTCTGGATTTGGATGTCGGAGATCATCTTCTCGCGGATTCCGTGCTGGTCCCTGAGCGGCTTCTTCTTGTTCTGCTGGGATTCCAAGGCCGACTTGGTCTTCTCGATCCAGGACCTTACGTCCTTCATCTTCTTCTCGCACTGTTCCCATTCTTCTGAAGTCTCTTGAAGTATCGCGTTCTGGAAACAAAAATTTTTGTTTCGTTTTTTCAACATACATAAAATGTACATTAAAGTTTTCTGTAGTTTAAAAAATCCATGGACCCGAACGACCACTTCCTCGTTCCGAAAGTGACCGCCCGAATGGGATTCGAACCCACGACCACGACCACGACCACGAACTCGATAATAAATATACTGAATGGGGCCGCGGTGGTCTAGTGGGCAGAGGTCCGGCCTCTAGACCCCGCCGGTGCGGGTTCGAGTCCCGTCCGTGCGGTCACTTTTTCAACACGAAAAATGGCCGTGCGGGTCCCTGGGTGTTTGGTGTTTGTCCCCATTTCATTTAAATATGAATATTATTAATATAAATTGGTTGTGGCTGAATGCCCTAGCTGGCTAAGCCAATTCCCTATCATCCTCGATTCCCTAACCTGAACCCTGTCAATCATTTTTCCTTAAAAAAAAAATATATATATACTAAAGAAAAAAAAATGAAACACTTTCATGACCAATTTCAAACCGCCATAACTTCGATTTTGATGAATCTTTTAGGAAGAAAAACTTTAAAGTGTTTTCTTTAAGGTCATCCATGCGAAATTAAGCCCAACCCCTTCCGCCCCCCTCTAGCGCCCCTGTGAAAAAAAGTTTTTTTTCTGGAAACCATGTCCAACTTTGACGATGTCTACCGTGTTGGAAAAATTTCGATTTGATCTGTAATTTTAAATAAAGACATTACCCTTTCCAAAATCAGCGCCTCGACTTCGATTTTGGCCTCCTCGGCTTCCTCCATTTTTCGAGGAAGATTGCCCACGCTCGTAACGGAACCAATGTGTTCGAGTTCCTTCGCCATGTCGCTCAAATTCTTGGAAGCGGTCTTGCAAGTTTTCACAGCGTTCTGAAAAATCGGTCAAAATATTGTGTCACAAATATATCATTTTTTTAATACCGTGTATGATGAATTTATTAATCCTGATTACTTTTTTTTTCAATGGCCGAAGTATAGTTAATTCAAAATCAATTTGATTTTTGTAAATTCAATAATTTTCGTGTTTAATGTTGGCGGCGTTTACTTCGTGGTACATCTTGATTGTAGATTGGAATAAAACACTTTAACTTTTTTATTTTTTTTAAATTATTATTATTTTTAATAAAATATAGTGGTATAAAAAAGTTAAAGTGTTTTATTCCAATCTCAATAATTTTCAATAGAGATATGGATTTTTGAAAATTTTCGTTTTAATTTTTAGCGCACTTGAATGAAAACATCGCAGAAAAAAATATAAAACGCGTAGAAAAAAATCCTTAAAGCAATATTCTCAATGGTCGAAGAATCGCTTATTCAAAATAAATTTGGTTTTTGTGAATTCAACAATTTTTAATGGAGATATGAATTTTTGAAAATTTTAATTTTATTTTTTTTTACCACTTGAATAAAAACATCGCAGAAAAAATATAAAACTCGCTGACAAAATTCCATAAACAATCATCCTCAATGGCCGAAGTATAGCTAATTAAAAATCAATTTGGTTTTTGTAAATTCAACAATTTTCAATAGAGATATGGATTTTTGAAAATTTTCGTTTTAATTTTTTGCGTACTTGAATGAAAACATCGTAGAAAAAAATATAAAACGCGTAGAAAAATTATGAAAATGCATTTGAGATGTTTAAAAGACGATATTTTCCTTGTCAAGGCGGACCGGTATTCTCAGACTTAAGATTGTATTCTTCAGATTTTTCAAAATTATGAAAATGGATTTGAGATGCTCAAAAGACGATATTTTCCTTGATGTTTTCAGAATGAAGATTGTATTCTTTAGATTGAGCTAAATCCAAATGAGTGTAAATTAAAATAGGCAAAAATTAACAACAATAATGAACAAAGCATAATTTTAAAACAATAGTTTTTTTAAAGACAAATAAAATTTATTCTTGAATCTTGGAGGCGTTCACTTCGTGGTACATTTTCAATTTCGATATAAAGAAAACACTTAACTTTTTTATACCACTTTTATACCAATAAAAGTGGTATAAAAAAGTTAAGTGTTTTCTTTATATCGAAATAAAATTAATATCGCGTGAGCAACAATGTTTGCAGATAATTTAAATTTCCCGCCGAAAAATCTGGGGAATTTTATCGCTCCAAGTTCATGCCAACGCGTAATTAATTAAGTAACTAAATTCGGGCAGCGTCGTATTTTGCCATTGTGTTCATTAACTCCTAAAGGACTTTCTTGGAAATTAAGAAAATCCAGGTGAATGCATAATTTTGCACTTCTAAAAATGTTTGAGTTGAAATTTCGGAAAATTATTTTTTTGATTATTTACTTATTTTATACTACGAATCTATAGGATGTGCATGTAAAATTTAAAGATTTTCTAGAATACTAAGAACATCTAGGCGAATGCATGATTTTGCATTTTCAAAAATGTTTGACTCAAAATTTCGGAAAACTAGCCAAAATTATTTTTTTAAATTATTTACTTGTTTTATTGCTAGAAGTATACAGAGTATGCTTTTAAAGTTTAAAGATAATCCACTAAGGGACTTTCTTGGAAATTAAAAAAATGTAGCCAAATGCATATTTTTCACTTAAAAAATGTTTGAATTGAAGTTTCGGAAAAATGAGGTATTTAATTACTTTACCTTCAGTTTCATAGACATCAGTTCTTATCTGGACTACTTTGCGTAAATCTTTGTTTTGTGGTAAGTGATTTGCTGTTAGAAAATGATAAAATTTAAATTTCGTTCGGGAAAAAATGTTTGCTACGCCAATGGAAAATCAATCTAACAAGGGGAGGATCAGATTTGATCCATCTTTGGCACACGTGTACGTCATAACTGGGAGTGTAAAAGGTGCAAGTAATAGGGCGCACTATTCAGCCGTTTTCGAGAAAAAATGGTTTTTAAATTTTTATTTATTCGTATGTTTATATACCTTTTGCGTTAACCTTTTGGCGCATCGATAAAACCTCCGATTCGTAGTCGCAAGGTCGAAGGATCGAACCCCATTGTTGAAGTTGGGTTCATTCATTTTCTTTTTATAGTTTTTATAAATCCATGTGTATTTAAATATCTTAATTTTAGAATCAATAATTTTTTTTTCTCAAAAACGGCTGAATAGTGCACCTGTTACACTCCTAGTCATGACCTACACGTGTGCCAAAGATGGATCAAATCGGTGAGTCACACATCTGATCCTCTCCTTGTAAGAGATTTTCTTTTCATATGATCAGCTCTACCAACATGCGTATTTGGTTGCCTACCTATCAATCTGCACCTATTGTTGCTCACTCGGTACGATTAGCTTCTAGTACTAACAATAAGTAAGTAATTGAATGCATAATTCTGATATTTGTTCAATTTGGTTCTCGTTTAACACGCGGTGAAATATTTTTGCTCATTTTAACAATCTGCAAAAAATATTTAAAAAAATTCTGATTTGAATTTAGACACTAAATATGAACTCCTGATCCTGGTAGAGTTTTAATAATTTTATCATCCAAATTCCAATCATAACATCTGATGAATTGGACCTTCAAGACGTACCCTGACATGATCAAAGATGGTATACAATACAAATTACTTACGGAATAATCGTGTAGCTTCTGCCTGGTCTCATGTAAAGTGGTCAAATGCAGCGGTTCCTTCAAGAAGACCTTCTTCTCCTGGACCCACGCCATCACGGTCTGATGCAAAGCCAAGAATCTCTGCCAAGCATCAATGGTCTCGCCGATCTGCTGCTTCTTCTCCTCCAACCAAGACTTCACCTGCTGCAACTGGTCGGTCAAATTATTTATCGTCGACTGCACGATCGCCTTCTCCTCATCATCCTTCGTCTTTTCGATGATGATCTTCCCGTTCTTAATCAGTTTCTCCAGTCTATCGGCAACACTACCGATTTCAGATTGTATCTGCTGCAGGTGCTCGTTCAACGCTTGCGGTTCTATGGACCTGTCTTGCACCTTCAACTCGGCATCCTTGATCCAGTTCTGGACTTCCTCAACATCACCCAGGTAATCCGAACGGATGGTACGCGCCTTCTTGAACTCCCTCTCCTTCTCGTCCATGGCGTTGCTCAGGGATTCCGAGAGTAGTTCCAAGCTGTTGATCTCCTGGGAAATGTCAGTGGGGACCAATTGCTGTTCCTCGATGTACCTATTCTTGATTCCGCTTAATAAATCCTTGGCGGCCTTGACACCGTTCTCGACCTCACTTTTAAGTCTGTTCAAATCGATCTCGGTCTTCTTGACGTCCTGTCCGAAAACGTGGAAGCTTTCCACGCGCTTCTGCAACGCCTTCAAACCCTTCCTCGAGTCCTCGATTTGTCCAAGCGCCGCTTCGAGACGCTCCAAGTCGCGTCTTGTCTTCGATTGTTTCTCTCGCAAGTTTTCTAAAAGCCTGTTTAGAAAATGGAAAATTATTACTTTGGGGCACTTATATTAATATTATTCGCGCGGATAATGTTAATTAAGTAGCGAGTCGCAAAATGGCGGGTGTGTGTGTCTGTGTGTGTGTGTTACAATCCCGCGAGATGCTTTTTGCGAAGGTTTATTTTTAAATTATGTGGCCTCCGTTTGCGTTAGGTCTGTGCCAAAATTTAGATTCGGTGTAGCGGGAATTTATTTACAAAGGAGTAAATGGCATCGCGCGGTATTTTTGGCCTGATAACGGGTTTTAACCCTTTGGGTCGCTTGGTCAAAAAAATGCCAAACAGTGCAATCGATTGCGAAGAAGCTCGCCAAAAAAAATTTGGGATTCAAAGGGTTTATTAAACTCAAGGAGATAAAAAAAATCTGTTACGTATATTGGTTGAAATTTTAACGTCTTGGTTTGGTTGGATATATTTTTATTTCAGCATGAAAATGCAATAGCGCTTGTCTTCGTCAATTTCGGAGATGCCCGAAAAAAAAATCTCGATCGCGTTGCTTGGGACTCGAAAGATTATCTCAAGTTTTTTTTTATATGGAGATAAAAAAAATCTATTACGAATATTGATTGAAATTTTTTGGTTTGGTTGGATATATTTTTATTTCAGCATGACAAAATGCAATAGCGCTTGTCTTCATCGATTTCGAAAAAGCCCGAAAAAAAAATCTCGATCGCTTTTTTTGGGACTCGAAAGTTTATGTCAAGTTTTTTTTTTATATGGAGGTAAAAAAAAAATCTATTACGAATATTGGTTGAAATTTTAATTATTTCACCGTCTTGGTTTGGTTGGATACATTTTTATTTCTGGATGACAAAATTTACTGTAAATCAAATTTTCTACACTTCAATCTTTAGATGATCATCTTAGGGTTGTGTCGTTTTTCTTTCCTTAGTTTTACTTCACTGCGAATGACCAAAGTATTTGTTAGATTTTAAAATTTTTAAGCAATTTTAAGCACGAATTAATTTCTTGCAACTTTCATGCAACTTCAACAATTCAGGTTTAGAGGGTTATCTTTAAATTTTGAGCTGTAGTTTGTCAATTTTTGTACTAAAATATTATAACTGAATTTATTCTGGATGGATTTTGGAATTTTTACAATAATTCGAGTAAAGATAAATTTTCTACAATTTTTATAATCACCCAATATTTTTTTTCCTTACAATTCAACTTTAGAGCTGTAGTTTGTAAATTTTTGTACTAAAATATTATAACTGAGTTTATTCTGGATGGATTTTGAAATTTTCACAATAATTCGACTAAAGATAAATTTTCTACAATTTTTACAATCACCCAATAATTTTTTTTCCTTAAAATTCAAGTTTAGAGGGTTGTCGTTAAATTTTGAGCTGTAGTTTGTAAATTTTTGTACTCAAATATTATAAATTAGTTTATTCTGGATGGATTTTGAAATTTTCACAATAATTCGACTAAAGATAAATTTTCTACAATTTTTACAATCACCCAATAATTTTTTTCCTTAAAATTCAAGTTTAGAGGGTTGTCGTTAAATTTTGAGCTGTAGTTTATCAATTTTTGTACTCAAATATTATAAATTAGTTTATTCTGGATGGATTTTGAAATTTTCACAATAATTCGACCAAAGATAAATTTTCTACAATTTTTACAATCACCCAATATTTTTTTTTCCTTACAATTCAAGTTTAGAGGGTTGTCGTTAAATTTTGAGCTGTAGTTTGTAAATTTTTGTACTAAAATGTTACAACTGAGTTTATTCTGGATGGATTTTGAAATTTTCACAATAATTCGAGTAAAGATAAATTTTTTACAATTTTTATAATCACCCAATATTTGTTTTCCTTACAATTCAAGTTTAGAGGGTTGTCATTAAATTTTGAGCTGTAGTTTATCAATTTTTGTACTCAAATATTATAACTTAGTTTATTCTTGATGGATTTTGAAGTTTTCACAATAATTCGAGTAAAGATAAATTTTCTACAATTTTTACAATCACCCAATATTTTTTTTTTCCTTACAATTCAAGTTTAGAGGGTTGTCATTAAATTTTCAGGTGTTTTCTGTCAATTTTTGTACTAAAATATTATAACTGAGTTTATTCTGGATGGATTTTAAAATTTTCACAATAATTCGACTAAAGATAAATTTTCTACAATTTTTATAATCACCCAAGAATTTTTTTTCCTTAAAATTCAAGTTTAGAGGGTTGTCATTAAATTTTGAGCTGTAATTTGTCAATTTTTGTACTCAAATATTACAACCGGATTTATTCTGGATGGATTTTAAAATTTTCAAAATATTTCGAGTAGAGATATAATTTTTTGCAATTTTTATAATCGCCTAATGCAATTTTTCTTTTTACACTTTTAAGTTACAGTTTTGGTGGTCGCCATTTTGTTTTTGTTTCCGGTCATGGTATGACAATTCGTGCAGTGAGATTTCAAAATTAGCTAAGTTTCGATTAGATTTTAAAATTAAAAAAAAAAACTTTTTTTTGACATTTTGAAATTTTTGAGTCTTTCTTTTAGCGTTTATCTACTTTAAGTCATATTTCGACATTAATTTGTCATACAAAGTCTTCTAATTTTACTTATTTGAATACAGATAGAACAGTTTACACGGTTGTGTTTATCAAGTTTTAGTTTCGTTAATTTTAGTTTTTTAATTAAATTTTTCTTAAAAAAATGATTTATATTTTTAGTTATTGCACCTGAACCACATAGATGTCAATCAAATTTGTAAAAAAAATATGCATTTGAACATATTTAAATACAAATAGAGCAGTTTGTACGGTTGCGTTCATCAAATTTTAGTTTCGTTAATTTTAGTTTTTGAATTAATTTTTTCTTAAAAATTTGTTTTATATTTTTAGTTATTGCACCTGGACCACATGACTATCAATAAAATTTGTAAGAAAAATATGCATTTAAACATATTTGTACAGTTGTGTTCATCAAGTTTCAGTTTTGTTAATTTTAGGTATTTTTAATTAAATTTTTCTTAAAAAAATGTTTTTATATTTTGAGTTATTTCACCTGAGCCACATGAATATCAATCAAATTTGTAAGAAAAAATATGCATTTGAACATATTTGTACAGTTGTGTTCATCAAGTTTTAGTTTTGTTAATTTTAGTTTTTTTAATTGAATTTTTCTTAAAAAAATGTTTTATATTTTTAGTTATTTCACCTGAGCCGCATGAATATCAATCAAATTTGTAAGAAAAAAATATGCATTTGAACATATTTGTACAGTTGTGTTCATTAAGTTTTAGTTTTGTTAATTTTAGTTTTTTTAATTGAATTTTTCTTAAAAAATGATTTATATTTTTAGTTATTTCACCTGAGCCACATGAATATCAATCGAATTTGTAAGGAAAATATGCATTTGAAGATATTTGCACAGTTATGTTCATGAAGTTTTAGTTTTGTTAATTTTAGTTTTTGAATTGATTTTTTCTTAAAAAATTGATTTATATTTTTAGTTATTTCACCTGAGCCTCATGAATATCAATTAAATTTGTAAGAAAATTATGCATTTGAACATATTTGTACAGTTGTGTTCATCAAGTTTTAGTTTTGTTAATTTTAGTTTTTTTAATTAAATTTTTCTTAAAAAATGATTTAAATTTTTAGTTATTTTACTTGAGCCTCATGAATATCAATTAAATTTGTAAGAAAATTAAGCATTTGAACATATTTGTACAGTTGTGTTCATCAAGTTTTAGTTTTGATAATTTTGGTTTTTTTAATTGAATTTTTCTTAAAAAAATGTTTTATATTTTTAGTTATTTCACCTGAGCCACATGAATATCAATCAAATTTGTAAGAAAAATATGCAATTGAACATATTTGCACAGTTGTGTTCATCAAGTTTTAGTTTTGTTAATTTTAGTTTTTGAATTGATTTTTCTTAAAAAAATGATTTATTTTTTAATAATTGCACCTGGACCACATGAATATCAATCAAGAGGTATAATTTAATCAAATGTGCTTGGTTTGAAAATAAATTTAAGTGGAATGTTTGATTATGGAATAAATATTATTATTTAAAAAAATTTCCAAAAATTGTTCATGAAATAAAATATAGTAATAAATAATAGTCAGATTTCAATAATTATTTTTTGTTGCCTTTCATCACAGTTTTAGTTTTAGGTTGCAGATTTTATTCTTTTTTACAAATCGCAACATTCATATGAAATATTTTGAAAATTCGGTTTCTGCGTAAACTAGGTTTTGGTTTTAATTTTTTTTTTTGGTAAATATTTATTACATCATTGATAATTGCAGAATAAGTTATTCTAATTTACTTCCAAATAATTTTTGGTCTGATCACTTATTAATTAAGTATTATTTAGATTTTGAAAACTTTTGGTTTTAATAATTTTTTTTTTTTGTAAATATTTATAACCTCATTGATAATTGCAGAATAAGTTATTCTAGTTTACTTCCATATAATGTTTGGTCTGATTAAGTATTATTTAGATTTTGAAAATTTTTCATCGTCGCGTATTTCTGGTTTAATTATTTATCAATTAAGTATTATTTAGATTTTGAAAAATTTTCTTCACGTCCGTAGATGTGTTGTTTTATTTATTGTTTTTTTACGATTTTTTGATGGCCTCCTTATTTGTAACGGACTTTTTGGCCATTTCTTTAATAATCCTATTAAACCAAACTATTTATTTTCGTTTGGAAACAATTTGTTAATTACTAATTTTTTAAGTTGCCTGATTGATTTTTTTTTTCAGAATTCGCAATAAATTTAAAAAAAAACTTATTTTGGTAATTATAATTTCTCCATAACATAATTAGTTTAGCTTTTTGTAACAATTTCGTCTCGATTTTTCTTTTTGCAGAATTCTCAATAAATTAAAAAAAAAACTTATTTTGGTAATTAGAATTAGCTTTTTGTTAGCACTTTTTTCTGGTTAGTACTTTTCATCACCTTATCCTTTCGGCCTCGATTTGGGCTCTTACAAAAACAACACAAAAACACAAATTGCAACACTTCACTACAAGAGTACTTCCATCCACGGGAAAGCGCTTCAATTTTTCGAAACAAATAACAATTGAAGCACTGGCGAAGTGGTGGCGGCAACTTTTTCTGTTTAACTCGAAACAGCGGTGTAGCGTGATGCGTTTTCCTCGAAAGATTTCGAAATCTTGGAGCGTCCCTTCTTCGCTACGTATATTTTTTTCGTTTCGTTTTATACAATTATTGTCACTGTATGTTCTTTTCAGACGGTATTATGGCTCCAGCCATCCAGTTAGATTCGTAGTTCGGTGCGATTTAATTTTGAAATCGGCGAATATACAGATTAGGACGTCGCGACGCATTTAGACGCCCTCGCCTCGCGCACGCGCGGCAATCCCCGAAGACTGCGACGGTGTTTATTATTAAATTACTACGTCTGCGCTCTTTTTTGGGTTTCCTTTTGCAACCAAAACGTCTTCAGTCTTCAATTTTAATCGTAACCATGTTATTAATGAAGAGGATGGTTGTGACGTTGTAATCCAAACAGAAATTGTGGTTCAAACTTTTACAATTCACTCAAATTTTCCGATATGAGAAATAATCCCAGTTGCAATTTCTAACAAGAAAACTATTTTTATTATTAATACTGGATGAAGTAATTGTGATCACTTATAAAATTAGAATACCAAATGAACCTAAAAATAACACTCGGGCATTCTAAAAATATTTCCATTTCCATTTCCGACCGCATAATTTCGCCACCGTTTAAAATTAGTGATTGCAAGACAACATTTTCTCGTGTTTTTCGCGCTATTGACACTTATTGAGCGGATTCTAGTTATTATTATTATTATTATTTATTAATAAACGGTTACACCTTTTTTACAAAGTATTTAGAATAATATAATAATAACACCTTAAGAATTAAACAATGTGTGGTTGCACGTTAATATTCTTCTCAGCCTTGTGTCTAAAACTCAAACACGATTATTGTAATATTGTTATTTCAATCTTTGTTTTCGGCACAATACATAATTGGCTCGTGTTCAAAACCTCTAAGCGGAGACAAACAGAAGATAAATAACACCATGCATTTGTGGTGTTCTAGATTTCATTTATATATAGAAGCGTCAAGGGTGTTCATTATTTTTTATTTACAAATTTTGTAAGAATCGTGAATTAGTGGAAAATGTAATGTATTTTAGTGTTAAGAATGTATTGCGGATTCCTTGGCCTTGAATGATAATGAGACCGCGGAAATTTCGAATTAATAAATCGTACGGTGATTAGAGAACATTATGGTGGCGGCGCCGGGACGTACCAGCCTCTGTATAGGGGTGTACTCGATGAAATATTCATTTGATTTGATTAATACAACCGCAAGTAATTCATGAATATATTGAATATGTGTAGTAAAATCTTTTTCTGAAATTTGAAAGCGCAATAATTTCTCGAAGGTTTCAACATAGAAGTCCTCTGGAAAAATCAAAGTTTTCCAGATCTTAAAGGGAGCGAGGACTTCTATGTTTCACAAAACAATTATTACACTTTCAAATTTCGGAAAAATTCAAGCACTTTAATTACTTAGTTTGAAAATATATAACATCAAACCAGAAATTGGGGAATTTTAGCGCTAAAATTTCGAAAAACTCAACTTTCTTCAAAATTTTGTTTTTAATGGAAATATCCGAAAGTTACAACTGTTAAATTATGATGACGTAATTATCAGCTTATTTAAAACAGGAAGCCACATTGACTAAAAGCACCTGCAGTGTAAGAATAAAAATATCCAGCGGATAAACATTATGATTCAGACTTGAAGAATGTTTTGTTTTCGTATGTAAAAAAAAATGTGTCACACATAAAATGTATATAAAAATGAGCACGGGTCTATGGTCTATGATACATCCACTTCCTGCACGTAATAGATGTTCAAGTCCCGTGAATTAAAACCGAAACACATTTTTATTTTGTACGCTTAGCGGTAATATAAAAATACCGCAGGAGAAATTATTTTTGGCCGCCGACAAGGTTGTCCACTATTACTACTCCACTATTATTTGGCTCGAGATTGTTACATTAACCTGAACCCAAAAATATACTTCAATATCGGGATGTAATTTATTAGTCTTCACCTACTAAACAAAAATAAATGTATGGAATTAAATCAATACTAAAATTTGTTTGCTTCAGTTTGGTACATGACCCAAATAACGGTTTGCAAATAAATATATCCGTTGTTTGTCGGAAAAAAAATATTACAAAACGCTGTTGTTACGTGAACATTTGTTAAAAAGGAAAAAAAAATCCTAAAAAGTAATAAATAAATAGCACAATTTGTCCATCGGAGATGAAACATTCGCAATGTTAAATTCACCACCAAGCCGATAGAACTTCGACAGAAACTGAGACAATGTTAAATTCATTAGCAAGACGATAAAACTTCGACAGAAACTGAGAAAATGTTAAATTAACCACCAAGCCGATAAAACTTCGACAGAAACTCAGACAAAAAAAACACAACAAGAATGAGATTTTTAAAAAATGTACAAAGCTGCAACAACTTTTCAACAAGTAGAGGTCGCTTGAATAGAGAAGAACCCTGGGATGTGCGAAAATTTAGCGGTACCCTACAAATTGTGAACGTCTGATTTAGATTCTTTGGTCGTAACTTGTTTGCTTATTATATTATACTAGTTATAGAATATTGTTTATCCAGCACGCAATTTGTAACTATCACGAGAGGAAGTGGTGTGTTTAATGTAATGGATAAGATTTTGATGCGAATCTTGTGATGAATAAATAAAAAAAAATAAAAATATAGTTATTTTCTAAAAATGCAAATAGATATGTTGCATCTATTTACTAACTAAAACAATATAGTTTTTCAAGAAAAAAATAATACGACAAAATGTATGAATTTTCGAAGTTGTCCCTTAAGATTGTCCTTTAGCCAGAATTTGGAAATTGAAAAAAATTAAAACCGTTGCGCTATTGCTCCACAAATACTAACACAAACTCTTGCATCTATTTACAGACCCAAACTGTTAAGTTCTCAAAAAAATGACTGAGACAAAACTTATGAATTTTTTTAATTGTCACTGCACAAAAGTGAAAATTCTTAATTTTTGTAGAATTTTGTCAACACGTTTCATATATATTTTTTTAAATTTTTAACTCGAGTATTACACAATTCAAGATCTAAAATTTTCAAAAATTCACAATTCGCGAAATAAATGGAGAATTTTCAAAAACTTCATTTAGTTTGATAAAACGATGATTTGACAAATCTAATTTAATTTTTGTAGAATTTAGTAGACACGTTTTACATATTTTTTTAATTCTTAAGTCGAGTATTGCATAATTCGAGATCTAAAATTTTCAAAAATTCACAATTCGCGAAATAATTGGTGGATTTTCAAAAACTTCAATTAGTTTGATAAAACTATGATTTGCAAATCTAATTTAATTTTTGTAGAATTTCGTCGACACTTTATATATTTTTTAAAATTTTAATTCGAGTATTACACAATTCGAGATCTAAAACTTTCAAAAATTCACAATTCGCGAAATAATTGGTGAATTTTCAAAAACTCGATGATTTGCAAATCTAATTTAATTTTTGTAGAATTAAGTAGACACGTTTTATATATTTTTTAAATTTTTAACTCGAGTATTACACAATTCGATATCTAAAATTTTCAAAAATTCACAATTCGCGAAATAATTGGTGTATTTTCAAAAACTCCAATTAGTTTGATAAAACGATGATTTGCAAATCTAATTTAATTTTTGTAGAATTTAGTATACACATTTTATATACTTTTTTAATTTTTAAGTCGAGTATTACACAATTCGAGATCTAAAATTTTCAAAAATTCACAATTCGCGAAATATTTGGTGAATTTTCAAAAACTCCATTTAGTTTGATAAAACTATGATTTGAAAATCTAATTTAATTTTTGTAGAATTTAGTACACACGTTTTTTATATTTTTTTTAATTTTTAACTCGAGTATTACACAATTCGAGGTCCAAAATTTTCAAAAATTCGCAATTCGCTGAATAATCGGTGAATTTTCAAAACCTTCATTTAGTTTGATAAATCTATGATTTGCAAATCTAATTAAATTTTTGTAGAATTTAGTAGACACGTTTTATATATTTTTTAAATTTTTAACTCGAGTATTACACAATTCGAGATCTAAAATTTTCAAAAATTCAATACTCACGAAATAATTGGTGGATTTACAAAAACTCTATTTAGTTTGATAAAACGATGATATGCAAATCTAATTTAATTTTTGTGGAATTTAGTAGACACGTTTTATATATATTTTTTTAATTTTTAACTCAAGTATTACACAATTCGAGATCTAAAATTTTTAAAAATTCACAATTCGCGAAATAATTAGTGAATTTTCAAAAACTCTATTTAGTTTGATAAAACGATGATTTACAAATCTAATTTAATTTTTGTAGAATTTAGTAGACACGTTTTATATATTTTTTAAATTTTTAACTCCAGTATTACACAATTCGAGATCTAAAATTTTCAAAAATTCACAATTCGCGAAATAATTGGTGAATTTTCAAAAACGATGATTTGCAAATCTAATTTAATTTTTGTAGAAATTCGTCGACACGTTTTATATATTTAAAAAAATTTTAATTCAAGTATTACACAATTCGAGATCTAAAATTTTCAAAAATTCACAATTCGCGAAATAATTGGTGAATTCTCAAAAACTCCATTTAGTTTGATAAGATGATGATTTGCAAATCTAATTTAATTTTGGTAGAATTTCGTCGGCACGTTTTATAATTTCTTTTATTTTTTTTCTCAAGTATTTCACAGTTCGAAAATTTTCAAAAATTCACAACTCACGAAATAATCAGTGGATTTTTAGAAACTGCACTTAATTTGATAAAACGATGATTTGCAAATCTAATTTAATTTTTGTAGAATTTCGTCGACACGTTTTATATTTTCTTTTATTTTTTTGCTCAAGTATTACACAATTCGAAAATTAAAATTTTCAAAAATTCACAACTCACGAAATAATTGGTGGATTTTCAAAAACTCTACTTAGTTTGATAAAACGATAATTTGCAAATCTAATTTAATTTTTGTAGAATTTACTAGACACGTTTTATATATTTTTTTAATTTTTAACTCCAGTATTACACAAATCGAGGTCCAAAATTTTCAAAAATTCGCGAAATAATTGGAGAATTTTCAAAAACTCCATTTAGTTTGATAAAATGATGATTTGCAAATCTAATTTAATTTTTGTAGAATTTCGTCGACACGTTTTATATTTTCTTTTATTTTTTTTGCTCAAGTATTACATAATTCAAAAATTAAAATTTTCAAAAATTCACAACTCACGAAATAATCGGTGGATTTTTAAAAACTGCACTTGATTTGATAAAACGATGATATGCAAATCTAATTTAATTTTTGTAGAACACGTTTTATATATTTTTTTAAATTTTTTTGCTCGAGTAAGTTCATAACTCGTGGATTTTCAAAAACTGTATTTAATTTCAGTGGCGGCTTGTGGAACATGTTGGTGGTAGAGCCACCTATATAATACACCCCAACCCCCTCTTTGAAGAAAGAAAGGACGATTAATCTTCCTAGACCTAAGTAACTGGCGAAAAAGTGTTTTAAAAATTAATTAAATATATAATTTAATATCCGTAAATTGGAGGGTGGAACAGGGCCCACCCTCCCGCCCCTCATTCCACTAAGACTTAAACTACAAAATCGCGTTTTGTAAACTTTCAACTTTTCCTATTATTTGCCAAAGAACCTTCTTTAACATAACAGGATTTGTAGGTTAAAATAAAGTTGATACGGTGGTTGGTGGGTGGGCCCTATCCTACAATCCAACCTGTTGCTCATGCGTCCAATAAATAAGTAAATTATTATAACATAAAGTATTTCTAACTCTCGTGTCATTAATTAATTTCGGAATGTAAGCTTTTGTTCAATATCCGTAAATTGGAGGGTGGGACAGGGCCCACCCACTCGCTCCTTATTCAATGTAAATTTAAACTACAAAATCATGTTTTGTAAATTTTCAACTTCTCCAATTATTTAACCCAACAGGATTTGTTGGTTAAAATAAAGTTGATACGGCGGGTGATGGGTGGGCTCTATCCTACAACCTAGCCTGGTGCCCACGCGCATTAACAAAAACCGTTAAGTTTTCCAAAAAAAAATCTAATACGACAAAAATTATAAATTTTCAAAATTGTCCTTGCAGTAAGGTTAAAATATTGGCAGGAATTAAAAAATAGTTAATAAATTGAAAAAGTGAATTTCTGCATCTTCTCACTACAATCAACAGTCAGACTTGGACAAACGTTATACATTTTCGAAATTGTATTCGAGCAGGTATTAAAAACAAATTGTAAAAAAATAATCCTCTGCGTGATTATTTTTCAAATGCGTACAAATACGTTTGTAGACTATTTACTGACTAAACTATTAACTTCTTGCAAAAATTCTCACCACAACAAAAGTTATGAATTTTCTGTAAAGAAGAAAATTAAATATTGTGAAGTGAATTAAATTGTCGAGATATTGTTTTAAAAATGTTAACAGATTTGTTCGTGTATATTTGCTAACTAAAACAGTTTAGTTTAAAAAAAACTTTCTAATACGATAAAAGTTATTCATTTTCGAAATTGTCTTTAAAGTTGAATGCTTGTCTTGTTTGAAGACCAGTTTAAGGTTTCAACCCATCAAGTACGTAGCTGTTTGTTTATACACGAAAAAGTTTTTACCTAATAAGTTGTGTGACATTTACTACCGGCCGTTGTCAACGACAACTGTAAAGTAAAAAGGACTAGCCCATAAAGCTGTTCCTACCGGACGCGAAGTCAAGACGGTAGACACCTACTAACAGTCACTATTCTATCATAGATAAATAGTAAACGCTACAATCAGATGTTTATTATTTACTGAATTTACGATCATATCTATTTTAATTAAAATCCATTAACCAAACCATATTTATAAACATCTTAATTAACTCTCCATTCATATTTGTATTAATAACCGGGAAGAGCCGCTTAGTATGCAAGATCATCATCATTATCGACCTCTGGTAATTCGAAAGGCTGCATCGCATCGCCCACTTGCCTTCTTAATTGGCCGTCTCGATTAGGTGTGTATTTTTAGAGAATACGCAATAATAAAAATATACTCACTTTTCGTAGTTCTGTCCCAAGATGTTCAGCTTTTCGGAAAGTGCGCTCGCAGATGTGGCGGAGCACTCCCGCAGGAATTGGAGGACGTTCTTGGATAGCTGTACTACTTCGGACTTTAGTGGTTCCAGGGACTCTGCTTCCGATTGCAGTTCCTGAAATAATGACAAAAATAATTAGGAAATGACCGTCACGTTAGTCAATAGTGAACGCTACAGAGACATGTTGCAGCGTTATTTCTTTAATCAATTGCATGGGATGGACATCAGAGATATGTGGTTTCAGCAAGACGGTGCCACATCCCACACAGCTGGAGAAACAATCGACTTATTGAAGTCCAAGTTCGGTGAACGTGTTATATCGAGAAGAGGTCTTGTCGATTGGCCGCCGAGATCTTGTGATTTAATTGTGATTAATTTTTTTCTGTGGGGCTAAGTTAAATCGAAGGTATGCCAAGAAGCGTGCGGCGTTAGAGGATTTGAGAGCCAACATCGAACGAGAAATAGCGGCCATTTCCGTCGAATTGTGTGGCCGAGTCATCGAAAATTGGCTTCAACGAATCGACCGCTGCAATCGTGCCCTTGGTGGACATATGACTGAAATCGAGTTCCACTCATAATTGCATTGATTGTACTTTAAGCCAATAATAAAAGTTTTGATATATCCCAAATGGTTTGCGAGATATTTAAAAAAAAAGTTGTCAAGTTCTTATTGAAAAACCCTTTACTAAAATTCAAGATGAAAACGAACAAAAAGGCATATAATTGTCTCCTTAAACCCAAGCAACTGCGATGTTTGGAATATCAGTGACATACTTTATACATGCATTTTTAATTTTGACTAATTTCCATTTTTTCGGTGTTTTAGATATCAGGCAGGATAGGATAATTATGAAATTAAACTTTCGGGACCACGACCTGAAACGGACACTCCAAAATTTACAATCGGAAAAGACTGATTTGGCATTACCACTTTACTTTTGACAGATTATTAACGGACACGCGTGAAAATTTGGAGTTTGATACGTTATTCAAAACTCCAAAAATTCATGGGCTATCTCTATATCCACGTTAAAGGACGCAAAATTCTTTTTGACCAAAAAAAGCACGCTGTAGTGTCCAATTTTTATTTTTTTTGAGAAATTTGGCAAAAGAGTAAAATTGTTTTGAAAAAGTAACATTTGTATAGATTTATCAGCGTCGGAGGATTTAAAAAGTATTAATAAATGTTTTACGCAAATCAGTAAAATATCCTAGTTGTCGTCTTGGACCCTTAAAAGGATGCGACGACAGAAACTTTGAAAGATTTTACAAAATTGGGCGATTTATCAATTAATCTCTCCTTCGAAGAATCTAGAATATTCCAGTTGAATCTGTAGATGCTATGCAGAATACGCCCTATCATTTGGTGCAATGAGAAAAAGCACCGTCTCCTGATTGGAAGAAGGATCAGACTAGGAGTCGTAATAATTCGAAGCTTCGAAGAATCCGAAGCAACGAAGAGAACTTCGAATATTGAAGCTTTCAAATATTTCGAAGATTCGAAGTTGCGAAGTTTCGAAGATTAGAAGTATCGAAGTTTTCTAATTTTTCTGAGAATCAAACTTGTGAAGTTTCAAAGTCTTCGAATTTTTCAAATCAAATAATTGCTCAACCAAACTCTTAGAATTTTTTATATCAAAAAAATCTTACCTCTATACTTTGCTTTGTGACTATTACATGTTGTCTGTTTCTGACTACGGTATCGAAGTGTTTGGATTTCTCCTCGATGCCAGAGAGGGTGCTTTCGAAATGTTGCCACCTGCCCTCGAATACCTCCCAGATGGAAGCCAAACTGTTGAGGGTGTCTTTTCGACTTTCTAGGTTCTTAACAAGTTTCGACCATTCGGCCTTCACGTCTCCCGTTTGTTTGTCGATGTTCTGCTTGTTCTTCTGGTCGGCTTGCTTGCTGATGTCGGCGGCGCGCTGCAGGAGCAAGTCAAAGTCACCTTGCTGATTCTGTAATAATAAAAAATCAAAATAAAAAGGGGATATTGATGATTTTCCGTCTAAATTGGTATTAATCAACAAATCAAAATAGCACCTGCATATCTTAACAATGACTTTGAGGAAACAATGAACATTGTGTCTGCAGGAACAATACCGCAGCACTTTATCTAATCAACACTGCTTTCAATGCATTTGTATTTACAACATTTGATAACAAGAATATTTGTGCAGATCATGTGATATTCATGCCAGTGCTGACGTGGCTCGGATTTAATTTCAGATTAATTAACTGCGTTTACAGTTATCGGACATGTCGCAAGGAAAAACACCAAAAGTAATAACATGGAGACGTTCACACGGCACCGAATCGGTTATTTTGCCGTCTTCTATAGTGGCGCATAGATTTCAATATGCGTGTTCACACGATAGCGTATACGGTCGACGGCAGTATCGTGTGAACACGCATATTAAAATAGTTGCGCTACCGATTTAAATAGTTATAAAAAATAGTTCAAAACGACTTTTAAAATTAAAAATCCCTACTCTTTTAACTAGCCTATAACGGTACTAGGACTGTCATGATTCAGAACAGGCTTGTTATCTTGGGAGTTTCCTAGCAACCGAAATTAGTCCGGGAAAGCCATTCGAACGTGACTAAATACACACACAGTAAGCATAGCAATATAGAACGGTAGCGCAAAAAAATATATGCGCCACTATAGAAGACGGCAAAATAACCGAATCGGTAAAATTCGGAGCCGGCCCGTAAAAGATGCCAAGGAAGGCAATGCAAAGAAGATCAATCAGTTTTCTCTCAAATTCTTGGCAGGAAATCTATATATATATATATATATATATATATATATATATATATATATATATATATACAGGGTATTTTTTTATCGTGGGCCATAGGATTTTACATGCTAAAAATTATACCTTGTGTTAATGTATATTTCATCATAAAATTTTGAAGGAAATTTTAGTTAGTAATAAATCAATTATTTTTCTACATGATGCGCGTCAGAATAATTTAAACATGTTTTATTCCATTAAAAAATGAAATTATTTAAAATAAATAACTGAGCAAAAATAATCAAAGTACCTTGAATTTCTGAAATGTCAGATTGATTATTGAATTAATTTCATTTTTTAATGGAATAAAACATGTTTAAGTTAATCTAATTAAGCGCATCATGTGGAAAAGTAATTGATTTATCACTAACTAAAATTTGCTTTAAAATTATATGTTAAAATATATATTAACACAATGTATAATTTTTAATGTTAATATAATCATGCGGGGGAAGGTTTCTGTGTAAAATAGAATATGTTTGTCTACCATTTCTTGGTTTTCAATGTACATAACCTGACTAATAGTATTTGTTGTATTTAGCGAATGTCAAGGAGGATGGAATAATGTACGTCAGGCGTTACCAACTGAAATCGGTGCGACCTGCCGGTTGCTTTCACAACCTGTAATTAGCATTTAAAATTAAAACATAAAATTAAACAGCCCTCACTAACGTTTAGAGCCTAATCCGTTTTCGGCCAGACGAACGAATCCAACAAGATACGTCACCAGTAATAAGCTACGCATTGATGACGGCGCAGCGCAGCGGAGCCGTCGTTCGTCACCAGTTTATTTGCTTAATTTTAATGGGCCACACTAGGACGACGGCAGCGCAGCGGACCCGTCGTCCGTCACCAGTTTTCTGCTTTAATATATATGGACCATGCACGGACGACGGCGCAGCGCAGCGGAGCCGTCGTTCGTCACCAGTAATAAGCTACGTATTGACGACGGCGCAGCATTGCAACGCATGCCGGGTACTCGCTAGTATATTTTGATAAAATTTTGAAGTTAAGATGTTATTACCAATGGACTACAGCGGGCACAACAACAATATTAAAATTATTAAACAACATATATATTCACCGAAACCGGGGGAAATCACGTCGCCGAATTTATTACAATTTTTTTACAAATTTCCATTCTGTTCACTTGAGTTTTTACAAAATTTAAGAAACGTGCGCTTATGTATTTTTTACAGAATCATAATTTTAGATGTGTTTTTAGTAATTTTGGAAAGTTTCAAGCCGATGGCAATTGTTTCTAATATTTTTTCACGCCGCCAAATTTATTACAATTTTTTTAGAAATTTTCGTTCCGTTCACGTGCGATTTTTACAAAATTTAAGAAAGGTGCGTTTGTGTATTTTTACACATAATCATAATCTCAAATATGTTTTGAGTAATTTTGGAAAGTTTCAACCCGATAGCAATTGTTTTTATAATTTTTTCACGTCGCCGAATTTATTCCATTTTTTTACAAATTTTCGTTCTGTCTCGCGTGGATTTTGACTCATTAATATTGTTCTACAATATTAATTGACATATTTCAGACGGTTTCATTAGTAAAAATTAATTACACTTCTTTATTTGTCTTGCTTAGTTAAACATGTAATCCATAATTAAAAAATAAGTGGTGCCAAATTTGTTACGCTGGTGGGTTGTGTAAATATT
This sequence comes from Ocypus olens, assembly GCA_910593695.2. Taxonomy (NCBI): domain Eukaryota; kingdom Metazoa; phylum Arthropoda; class Insecta; order Coleoptera; family Staphylinidae; genus Ocypus; species Ocypus olens. The sequence goes on along the minus strand of OU343055.1, from coordinate 5,913,748 downwards.
TTCACCAGTAATTACTTAATATCTCATCAAATCTTAAATATTTAAACATATAGTACCGCCTTCCTAATAGAACAATGTGAATATTTTAAAACACATAAACCCATTTAACCATTACGTCCAAGAATTATCCAATGTCCTTGTTCTTATTTATTTTATTTATTTATTTATTTACAAACGGAAAACCCCTATTACACAAAAAAATACAAAAAACATTGTCAAGTTCATGTGACTTAATACTAAATTAAATAATACAAATTTAATAGTTTTAAATGGAATATTCTATATAATAGAATGGTGCATTTCAATTTAAAAAATAATATACATTATAATCTTGAAATTTTTCGAATAACCGCTGGCCATGTGAGCTTGGGTCTAAGGACAATTTTTTTTAATAGAATTAAAAATTAAAAGAAATGTTGTTGCTTATTCTACGACTACACCTTTGCCAAATATTTTCTAAACTTTGATGATATATTAATAGAATATTAAACCAAATGCTCGTGAATATAACGAGTTAATGACATTTCACTAAAATATGCATTGGATAGTAAAATCTGCCTTTAAACCTCATTAATTATTAATTGAAACTACAGCATGTGGGCAGTATTCAAATTGATGTCTATCATTGTGCATATTTTATTTGTATTGAATATCGTTAATTAAAATTGAAATATGGTGGATATGGATAAATAATTAATTATACAAAATTAAATTGAGTCCCCATTGAACCCAGTTGTGAGTATAATTGAAATAAAACTCTTATTCGCTTCCAAGAATTAATTTCCTGGCACGCGTTTCGATTCATTATGACCACTTGTAAGAGATTGGAATGAATGACACGTTCCCAATATTTTTTTGTTCGGGGTTTGAAGGGTTCAAAAGAGATCATTTCAATATGAGTTTACTCCCTTAAAGCAAAGCCAAAATGGGATTTTTTCCCGCAAGAATTATCAAATTTGGTTGAAAAGTTACTAAATTATATGCGAGAAACCTCAAAATGCACTTTTTTTCAAACACCCATAACTTGGTGCCAAATCGTCGTAGGAACTTCATTCTTTGAGTTCTGCATAGGGAATTGATCAAATTTTAATGCCTTTATGGTGGATCGAGTCGACAATTTTTTTCCAACACGGTAGACATCGTCAAAGTTGGACATGGTTTCCAGAAAAAAACTTTTTTTTCACAAGGGCGCTAGAGAGGGGCGGAAGGGGTTACGCTTAATTTCGCATAAATGACTTTAAAGAAGACGCTTCAAAGTGTTTCGCCCTCGAATATTCATCAAAATCGATTGAAAATATGCCGAGTTATGGCGGTTTGAAAATTCTTCCGTATATTTATTATCAAGCTTTAAAAAGGGACCGCGGTGGCCTAGTGAGTAGAGCTCCTGCTCGCGGGCCTCGTGGTCGTGGGTTCGAATCCCATCCGGGCGGTCACTTTTTCAGAATGAAGAAGTGGCCGTTCGGGTCCGTGGATGTCCAGTGTAGGAATCAAATTACTCAGATTGTTGCATATGCTTCCTGCATAACATACACCCATTGTATACCGAGAACTTCAAAGTAGAAGAGGGATTCTTTATGAAACTGATTTTCTCAGAATAAAGTTTATTTTCCAATAAAATCGATGGACGCCGTTTCACATATAAAAGGTCAAGGATAAAACTATTCGGAGGTTCACCCTCAGTTCAAGAAATTTGTGCGTGCGTGTTTGAATAGTCTGATCGAATAATTATGATGTTACAAGATGAAAACTGGCTTTCATTTGTATTTTTTTTTACCCCTACGTACCTTTCGCCTTTTGTAAAAAATTGGAATAAATTCGGCGACGTGAAAAAATTATAAAAACAATTGCCATCGGGTTGAAACTTTCCAAAATTACTCAAAACACATTTGAGATTATGATTACGTGTAAAAATACACAAACGCACCTTTCTTAAATTTTGTAAAAATCGCACGTGAACGGAACGAAAATTTCTAAAAAAATTGTAATAAATTTGGCGGCGTGAAAAAATATTAGAAACAATTGCCATCGGCTTGAAACTTTCCAAAATTACTAAAAACACATCTAAAATTATGATTCTGTAAAAAATACATAAGCGCACGTTTCTTAAATTTTGTAAAAACTCAAGTGAACAGAATGAAAATTTGTAAAAAAATTGTAATAAATTCGGCGACTTGAAAACATATTTAAAGCAATTACTATCGGCTTGAAACTTTCCAAGATTACTCAAAATACATTTAAGATTATGATTTTGTAAAAATACACAAGCGCCCCATTCTTAAATTTTGTAAAAATCGCATGTGAACAGAACGAACATTTCTAAAGAAATTTGAATAAACTTGGCGGCGTGAAAAAATATTAAAAACAATTGCCATCGGCTTGAAACTTTCCAAAATTACTCAAAACACATTTAAGATCACGATTCTGTAAAAATACACAAGTGGTCCTTTCTTAAAGTTTGTAAAAATCTCACGTGAACAGATCGAAAATTTCTAAAAAATTGTAATAAATTCGGCGACGTGAAAAAATATTAAAAACAATTGCCATCGGCTTGAAACTTTCCAACATTACTAAGAACACATTTAAGATTATGATTCTGTAAAAATACACAAACACATCTATCCTAAATTTTGTAAAAATCGCACGTGAACGGAACGAAAATTTCGAAAAAAAATTTAATAAATTCGGCGACGTGAAAAAATATTAAAAACAATTGCTATCGGTTTGAAACTTTCCAAAATTACTGAAAACAGATTTAAGATTATGATTCTGTAAAAATACAAAAACGCCCCTTTCTTAAATTTTGTAGAAATTGCACGTGAAGAGAACGAAAATTTCTAAAAAAATGAACAAATTCGGCGACGTAAAAAAAAATAATTAAAATGAAAACAAGCCTGACATATTCATGTAGGCCAAAGTTCCGAGACACCGCTAGCGCTAACACGTTCCATGTAAACGTGTTAAGTAACAATACAAAATGTGCGGTTAATAAACCGTATCTTTACAATTTAAGCGTCGATTCGTTGGAGATTTTTGTGTACTCGTTTTATCAGAACTTTCCGCTCGGGTTAACATGCTTATTGTTTGAGTAACCGTGTGAATTAACGCTTAAATAACACAATCGCAATAATAACTGGTAAGAAGAACCCCGGCTATTAAAATTCTATTTATCGTAAGGAAATAACAATCACGTTAACCAGATAACGTGCTTATCGGAACGTATCGTGTTTACGCTACAAACCCAAATATGCAGTAAAACCGCAAGTTTGATCCATAACTAACAAACCTGCGCATTCGATCCGGACCTCGAATAATTGCCCGAAAATCCACGCTTAATGCACCAACACCGGTTTAAAATATGGAGAAACTCACACAATTCACGCCGAGAAACTATAATGGCACTGATTGCCGGTAATAAATAATAAGTCAACAATGGCACGACCGCACCGGAGGACGAACGCCGACGACTAAGTTTCACTTTCGTTGTTTTGACGCGCGAGTTAAATTTAAGAACTGAATTTGAATCCGTAGAGAGGGCCTTGAATGTTCACAGTGGTGCATGCGCCATCAATTTATGACATCATTCAGTCACGATGTCACAGACCATATAGGACGTCTGGGTGTGACATCACCGCTTCTACGGATGAAGATACTCGATGTTGTTGGCCTTCTCGAGGTGTGCGCAATGAATCTTGACCCAATACCGGAGGAAAGTAATCCATTTATTAAAGTGCAAACTGCATCTTTTTTGAGGAGTTATGCCATTGCTAAAAGTAACGGGTGAGATTTTTCTCGTATTTGTAAGTTGCCTTTGAGGACTTACAGACGCGTCATTGCGATTTAAATATTTATGTCTAAAACTTTCAAAATAGATACGAGAATGACCACCCGTTGTACATATCGGTAATATTTATTTATAACGTCAAGGTCAGCGTAAATTCGGTTTGGGGGAGTGGAGAAAATATAAATTCGAAAAATTAATTGTGCCTGATTTAAAAATTTTCCACCCAAGCTATGAACTTAGAAAGCCACATTTTGATTTATGCCTTGATGGCTTGATTTTTCTGGTACGCTTCGAAAAACTGGTCAAATTTTTTTGGCAGGAACATTAATAGGGGATAGCGTTGCTATGTCACTAACAATAAAAGATGGAGAGTTGTTTGCGAATTTGAATACTGAATAATCTATTTAAAGGGAATTTAAAAGATTCTGAGTAAAACCGACAAAAAACATTTTACAAAAATTTTGAGAAACCAAGAAATTGTTTTCAAAATTTCCAAATCCACTTACAAATATAGTATTTTTGACATACTGGAAGATAATTGACATCCCCGAGCTGGAAACAAAATGGCAACACTCGAAACTTGAATTGCGGGAAGTGAAAAATGCATCCGCGGGTTAAAAAAATTCTAAAAAATTTATCACTCGCGGAATTGTCTTCAAAATTTCCAAACCCACTAACAAGTATAGTATTTTTGACATAGTGGAAAATAATTGACATCCCTGCGCTGGAAACAAAATGGCAACACTAGAAACTTGAATTGCGTGAAAAATGCATCTGCGGGTTAAAAAAATTCTAAAAAATTTATCACTCTCGGAATTGTCTTCAAAATTTCCAAATCCACTTACAAATATAGTATTTTTGACATACTAGTAAATAATTGACATCCCTAAGCTGGAAACAAACGGCAACACCTGGAACTTGAATTGCAGAAATTGTGAAATATGCATCTCGCGATTAAAAAAATTCCAAAAAATTTATCACTCGCGGAATTGTCTTCAAAATTTCCAAATCCACTTACAAATATAGTATTTTTGACATACTAGTAAATAATTGACATCCCTAAGCTGGAAACAAACGGCAACACCTGGAACTTGAATTGCAGAAATTGTGAAATATGCATCTCGCGATTAAAAAAATTCCAAAAAATTTATCACTCGCGGAATTTTCTTCAAAATTTCCAAATCCACTTACAAGAATAGTATTTTTGACATACTAGTAAATAATTAACATCCCTAAGCTGGAAACAAAATGGCAACACTTGGAACTTGAATTGCAGAAATTGTGAAATATGCATCTCGCGATTAAAAAAATTCTAAAAAATTTATCACTCGCGGAATTGTCTTCAAAATTTCCAAATCCACTTATAAATATAGTATTTTTGACACACTGGAAAATAATTGACATCCCTAAGCTGGAAACGAAATGGCAACACTCGAAACTTGAATTGCGGGGAGTGAAAAATGCATCTGCGAGTTAAAAAAATTCTAAAAAATTTATCACTCGCGGAATTGTCTTCAAAATTTCCAAATACACTTACATATATAGTATTTTTGACATACTCGAAGATAATTGACATCCCTGAGCTGGAAACAAAATGGCAACACTCGAAACTTTAACTGCAGAAATTGTGAAAAATGCATCTGCGGGTTAAAAAAATTCTAAAAAATGTATCACTCGCGGAATTGTCTTCAAAATTTCCAAATACACTAACATATATAGTATTTTTGACATACTCGAAGATAATTGACATCCCTGAGCTGGAAACAAAATGGCAACACTCGAAACTTTAACTGCAGAAATTGTGAAAATTGCATCTGCGGGTTAAAAAAATTCTAAAAAATTTATCACTCGCGGAATTGTCTTCAAAATTTCCAAATCCACTTACAAATATAGTATTTTTGACATACTGGAAGATAATTGACATCCCCGAGCTGGAAACAAAATGGCAACACTCGAAACTTGAATTGGTTGAAAAATGCATCTGCGGGTTAAAAAAATTCTAAAAAATTTATCACTCGCGGAATTGTCTTCAAAATTTCCAAATACACTAACATATATAGTATTTTTGACATACTAGAAGATAACTGACATCCCTGAGTTGGAAACAAAATGGCAACACTCGAAACTTTAATTGCAGAAATTGTGAAAAATTAAAAAAATTCTAAAAAATTTATCACTCGCGGAATTGTCTTCAAAATTTCCAAATCCACTTACAAATATAGTATTTTTGACATACTGGAAGATAATTGACATCCTCGAGCTGGAAACAAAATGGCAACACTCGAAACTTGAATTGCGGGAAGTGAAAAATGCATCTGCGGGTTTAAAAAATTCTAAAAAATTTATCACTCGCGGAATTGTCTTCAAAATTCTCGCGCATGCGTATTATGAACTACCTTACTAGAGGGGTGCTCGACACCTTTGAGGGATGGGCCGACAAATGGCGCTTAGAGATTAATACGGATAAAAGCGTAGCGATGCAAATCAAACAGACCAATCTCAGCACCCAGTAACAAACGACCTCTAGTGGCGGACCTGTAATACAATGAGCCCAAACGAAGAGAGGTGCTAGTTGGTAGGCACAATCCCAGTGAATCCACTACCACCCCACTACAGTGTTGCCTTTCGAAGATCTTCTCTCCTCTCCAGACAAACACGATTTTTCGCCGGTGATAAACACAAATATTTTACCTAGTTGCATTGATAATATGGCGTGAAATAAACTGCAGTTATGATTGTTAATGTTATATATTCGATATAATTTCAATGATGTATAAGTCTAAAATAAACTTCACTGATAACATTTTTTAGAATTTCTATTTGAAGAATTGATAATAATGCTCGTATGCGGTATTATTAGCTCTCATATTATACAATCATTTCATGGAACGTAAATATTACGCAATTTAATAGGAGTGCTGTAATTTGAACAAACATATTTATCAGAGACAGCGCGAAACAAAAAAAAATATATACAAATAGTGGGAATCATTCATATGTGATAAATTGAGAATGGTCATTTTTAAAACTTGAAAATTATCATTTATGACATTCGAAAATGATCATTTTTGACAGTTGAAATGATCGTTTTTGGCAGTTAGAAAATGTCATTTTTGCATTTGAAAATAGTCAATTTTGGTACTTGAAAATGTCTTTTTGGGAACTTGAAAATGGTCAGTTTGTAGTTATTTTTTTAGCACTTAAAAATGTTGATTTTAGACTGTTGGTAATTACTTTTTTTGACACCTGAAAATTGCTAAATTTTGCAATTAAAATTTTTCATTTTTGACACCTGAAAATTGTCGTTTTTCGTAGTTGATATGGTAATATTTTGAACCATTCGAAAATGATCATTTTTGTCAGTTGAAATGATCGTTTTTGGCAGTTAGAAAATGTCATTTTTGCATTTGAAAATTGTCAATTTTGGTACTTGAAAATGTTTTTTTTGGCACTTGAAAATGGTCAGTTTGTAGTTGTTTTTTTAGCACTTAAAAATGTTCATTTTAGACTGTTGGTAATTACTTTTTTTGACACCTGAAAATTGCTAAATTTGGCAATTAAAATTTTTCATTTTTGACACCTGAAAATTGTCGTTTTTCGCAGTTGATATGGTAATATTTTGAACCATTCGAAAATGATAATTTTTGGCAGTCAATTTTGGCACTTGAAAATGTCTTGTTTGGCACTTAAAAAGGAGGTAATGTTACAAAATACAATTTGACGTTTAATTGATTTTCGTGTACGAAGAACGATGTTACAGATTAAATGCGGGCTATTTTTCGTCTTTATTTAATTCTTTTAGTGCTTCTGCAACAAGTAAAGGTTTTTAATGGTTGATTTTTCTTTCCTCAAAAAGGAGGCGGTGAGATATATTGCGTATGCTAAGTGGCTCTACCATCAAAATTTTCCACGAGCCGCCACTGCTATGAAGACTAATGAATATATGATTTGAAGAAAGAAAGTAAATCCTGAACGGAAGGTAAGAATGACCTTGGCTGTCGATTGGCCTTAATTTAGGTATCATACACATTCAACGCTACAGGAGAATAGATCCCAAAAATTTTGCGTATATTTTTTTAAGCTCAAAACTTAAATTAATATTGCTAGAAACTATACTAAAGCTGCGGCTAGTTGGTGTTAGGCGACGAGACTACAGAAGAAAATTTGATCAAAACAGCAACGGAATATTTTCTTCCCGCATGAGATTAAGTAGTGCGGCACGATCGGCCTTTTATCTTAGCCTCATCTACAAAAACCCACAAGTCGCCTCTGCTATGCTGACTTTATTTGTTTCATGTACCATTTAAAAATGTCAAAGTCTGCTCGCGTTATTTAGAAAAAGAAAAAAAAAATCACTCACCTGCACATCATTAATGGCATGACTGATCTTCTGCACGTTGAAGTGTAGACCAGCCAGGGTAGACACGGGCTCATCCGTAAACTGACTCCTGGCGATGACGGCCTTGACCTTATCCAAGCTCGCGCAGTACTCCCTCCAAAGCTCAGCGTCCTGCTCCAGCTGGGCCTTCTGCGACTTTGCAGAATTCAACGTGTTCTTCAACAACTGCGTGCACTGCTGCTGCTCCCTGCTCAACTCCTCCTGCTCGCCAGGCGTCAAACTCGGCCAAATCTTATCCGCAGCTTGCTGTATAGTCTGCGACACGAGTTCCTTCATAGACATCTCCGTACTAAAGAAAATCTTGTGCTCCTCCAAATCCGAAATGATGTTCTCGAAGTCGACGCCCTCCTTCCCCGACTCCAGACGGATCTCCGCTTCCTTAACCCAATCGTACAACCTCTTCTTGAGCTGTTCGTAATTTTCGCGCAGGGCTTTATTATTTTGGAGGTATTTCTCGCGTTCCTCAATCTCGCGCGGTAACGAGGAAAGCAGCGACTTCGCTTCGGAGAGTTGTTCTTGCAAGGAACTGGGCATGCTGATGTCGTGCTGCGAGGTTTCGTACAACTTCTTCACGCGATCGAGGTACTTGTTGATGTCTGCGGATAACTGGTGGTGTTTGTCGAGTTCGGATTCCACGCTCTTGACGTCGCGTTTTAGCAAAGGCCTCGATTGCACGGTCGTCTCTTGAGCGTGCAACCAATCCAGGATTTCTTCCAATTCCGCCGCTAGCTTCTTATGCTCAGCCGCTGTGTTTTCATGGATCTGCTTCTGCTTCTCCACAGCTCTGCGCAGATTATTCAACGATTGTTTCAGCGACTGAATTTGCTCGGTGATGCAGTTCCTGTCTTGAGCCGAACCGTCCGCCGCGATCTGCTGCCCTTTGTCGGCAGCCGACGCCAGTAAAGCGTCGCATTCTTGTATCTTCAGGATTACGTTATCGTAGCGTTCGATTTTTTCCTCAATCGTATTCCCGGACTTTTCGATATCACGCACGATTTCTGTATACTTCGTGATGAACATCATAATTTCGGTTATTAACGCGATGAATTGTTCGCGCAGCAGAAGTAACTGGCGGAGTCTGGCGATTTGGTCTTCAATTGACTTGATGAGGTCATCTTGCAGCGACAGGATGCTTTGCAGCTCGGCACGATTAGCGCCCGGGATATCGCTCAGCTTAGCCTTGTTGGCTTTCAGGTCGCCCAGAATCCTCTCGTAGGTCTGGAGTATGTTATGCACATCCTCAACCTTGCTACCAATCGGCTTGTTAAGTTCCTTGAGTTCGTTTTGTATATCCTGCATGAACTGCATGGATTCTTTAATCCTATTAGCGGCCTCCATCTGTTGGTTGATGTTATCTTTAAGCGCGTTGGTGCGATCCTGGATCAAATCTGCGATACGCTTGTGACGATCTTTAACATTATTTAAAAGCTCGATCAACTCCAATTTATCACTTTCGCTAATCGTGGGAAGTATGGCTTTAGCTTGTTCGGAAATTTTATCGATATCCTCTTGCACCTTTTTAGCTTCCACATTCAACTTGTTGTATTTCGCGAGTTGCTCCTCGAGTATTTCCAAATTGGGAGCGCGGATATCCGCGGAGGTTGCCACTTCGGCTTCCTTGAGCCAATCAACGCAACCGTTAATATCGCTTTCGAATTGCTTCCTTCCCTGCAACAAATCGCCCAGCGCTTCGATTTTCTGCTTGGATTCGATCTTCAGCGTTTCGTATTCTTCCTTAACTTCATCGAGTAACTGCTGAAGCCTTGCGCGGTCCTCATCATCGCATTCTTTGAGGACGTTGTTGCCCAACTTCAGCAAATCGTTTAGGTCTCCATCCTGGAAATCTTTAATCTCGCGCTCGCATCTTTTGTGCATCGCAATTTCATCCTGGACCTTTTGCGATTTCAACGGGAGGTATCCGCTAAGCTTCCGGATTTCCGAATTTTTCGCCTTCAGCCAAGCCTTCACCTTCTCCAAATTAATCTCTAGATTCTTGCGGGTGTTACAAGAAGCGCTGACCCTATCTATTTCCGACTTGATCTTCTCCACTAATTGCGAATGTTCTGCCCCTAAATTCTTCAACAGAGTTTCCAACTGGTTTTGTTCAGCGGGCTCCAGCTCGTTCATCATGTTGCTAACCCGTTTAGCTAGCGTATCCTTAAGCAAAAGTTTGTTATCAGCTTCTTTCAGCAGTGATCGCAACGTTGCTAATTTATCATCAGCTTTTCTGCTTTCAAATCCTAACGCCGGTGGGTTTTGCAGTTCCGCGTACCTTTCCTTACACCAGTTCCTTGCCTGCTCAATTTCATCTCTTGTATCGTCAATACCTTTGCGTGTCGTTTCCAAAACCTGCGCCTTTCTCTGCAACCGTTTCGCGATATCGTTGTACCTCCGATCGATTCCTTTAAGTTGTTCTTCTATTTGTTGCGAATCCAGATTGTTCACGAAGTCGATTACTTGGGCGGCGAGGCGCTTGACCTCATCCACGCGTTTAGGGCCCTGATCGTCGAATTCGGCTTGCAGCTCGTTCAAGGCCGTCTGCTTCTGCTGGCAATTGAGGCCGGAACCCTTGTCGACCGCATCCACTCTCTTGATCAAGTTATCGAACCAGTTGTTGATGACTTGAACGTTCTGTCTGTAATCATCGATTACGTCTTGATTGGCCTGTCGTTGCGCGATGACTTCGCTCAGTTCGTTCTCCAGATTGTCGAGCATTTTTTCCAGTTCCGCGTTATCGGCATCGCTGCCGGGGATTTCGATGAACAACTGGCTGCGTCTTTGGGCGATGGAATTCAGAAGGTCGCCCATGTTGTTCAGTTCCTGTTTGGCGGCGTCGGATCGTAATTTCGTCGGGCGCAGCTTCCAGTCCGTGACCACGGCCCTCTGGCTTAGGATCCAATCTTTCAGAGCCGATCTCTGTTTGGCTTTTTCTTCGAAATCGGAAACCGTCGATGTTAGGTTACCGAGATGAGATTGTACCTAATGGATAAATTCAGATGAATCAAAAATAATACTTGACTATTGAGCGTACAATAATAATCGACGACGAAGTTGGCGTTGGAAATCTCAAGTATACACTTAGAAGATTAAATTGTTGAAAATGTTTAATATATTCACAAGATATCCACCTTTGAAATTAATTAAAATTTTTGAAAATGTATCAATTTTTCCGCGAGTTATTAATTTTTAAAAATTAACGTTTTAATTTGTCGAACACTTCAATAAAAAAAAATAGAAAAGAAATAAATACTTGTAAGATAAAATTGCTCAAAATGTTTAATACATTCACAAGATATCCACCTTTGAAATTAATTAAAATTTTTGAAAATGTGTCAATTTTTTCGCGAGTTATGAATTTTTGAAAATTAAAGTTTTAATTTGTAGAACACTTCAATGAAAAAAAATCGAAAAAAAATTAATACTTGCAAGATAAAATAGCTCAAAATGTTTAATACATTCACAAGATATCCACCTTTAAAATTAATTAAAATTTTTGAAAATGTGACAATTTTTCCGCGAGTTATGAATTTTTGAAAATTAACGTTTTAATTTGTCGAACACTTAAAAAAAAAAATCGAAGAAAAAAAATACTTGTAAGATAAAATTGCTTAAAATATTTAATACATTCACAAGATATCCACCTTTAAAATTAATTAAAATTTTTGAAAATCTGTCAATTTTTTCGCGAGTTATGAATTTTTGAAAATTAACGTTTTAATTTGTGGAACACTTCAATGAAAAAAATCGAAAAAAAAAATACTTGTATGATAAAATTGTTCAAAATATTTAATACATACACAAGATATCCACCTTTAATATGAATTAATATTTTTGAAAATGTGTCAATTTTTCCGTGAGTTATGAATTTTTGAAAATTAACCTTTTAATTTGTCGAACACTTCAATGAAAAAAAATTGAAAAAAAATGAATACTTGTATGATAAAATTGTTCAAAATGTTTAATACGTTCACAAGATATCCACCTTTAAAATTAATTAAAAATTTTGAAAATGTGACAATATTTTCGTGAGTTATGAATTTTCGAAAATTAACGTTTTAATTTGTTGAACACTTCAATGAAAAAAAAATCGAAAAAAAATAAATACTTGTAAGATAAAATTGCTCAAAATGTTTAGTATATGCACAAGACACTTAAAAAAAACTTTAAAAAAAAATCGAAGAAAAAAAAATACTTGTAAGATAAAATTGCTTAAAATATTTAATACATTCACAAGATATCCACCTTTAAAATTAATTAAAATTTTTGAAAATCTGTCAATTTTTTCGCGAGTTATGAATTTTTGGAAATTAACGTTTCAAGTTGTCGAACACTTCAATGAAAAAAAAATCGAAAAAAAATGAATACTTGTATGATAAAATTGTTCAAAATGTTAATTACATACACAAGATATCCACCTTTAACATGAATTAATATTTTTGAAAATGTGTCAATTTTTCCGTGAGTTATGAATTTTTGAAAATTAACGTTTTAATTTGTCGAACACTTCAATGAAAAAAAATTGAAAAAAAATGAATACTTGAATGATAAAATTGTTCAAAATGTTTAATACGTGCACAAGATATCCACCTTTAAAATTAATTAAAAATTTTGAAAATGTGACAATATTTTCGTGAGTTATGAATTTTTGAAAATTAACGTTTTAATTTGTTGAACACTTCAATGAAAAAAAAATCGAAAAAAAATAAATACTTGTAAGATAAAATTGCTCAAAATGTTTAGTATATGCACAAGACACTTAAAAAAAACTTTACAAAAAAATCTAAGAAAAAAAAATACTTGTAAGATAAAATTGCTTAAAATATTTAATACATTCACAAGATATCCACCTTTAAAATTAATTAAAATTTTTGAAAATCTGTCAATTTTTTCGCGAGTTATGAATTTTTGAAAATTAACGTTTCAATTTGTCGAACACTTCAATGAAAAAAAAATCGAAAAAAAATGAATACTTGTATGATAAAATTGTTCAAAATGTTAATTACATACACAAGATATCCACCTTTAACATGAATTAATATTTTTGAAAATGTGTCAATTTTTCCGTGAGTTATGAATTTTTGAAAATTAACGTTTTAATTTGTCGAACACTTCAATGAAAAAAAATTGAAAAAAAATGAATACTTGAATGATAAAATTGTTCAAAATATTTAATACGTTCACAAGATATCCACCTTTAAAATTAATTAAAAATTTTGAAAATGTGACAATATTTTCGTGAGTTATGAATTTTTGAAAATTAACGTTTTAATTTGTTGAACACTTCAATGAAAAAAAATCGAAAAAAAAATAAATACTTGTAAGATAAAATTGCTCAAAATGTTTAGTATATGCACAAGACATCTACCTTTAAAATCAAAGAACATTTTTGAAAATGTGACCATTTTTTCGCGAGTTATGAATTTTTGAAAATTAATGTTTTAATTTATCGAACACTTCAATGAAAAAAAATTGAAGAAAAATAAATACTCATATGATAAAATTGCTTAAAATGTTGAATACATTCACAAGACATCTACCTTTAAAATGAATTAAATTTTTTGAAAATGTGTCAATTTTTCCGCGACTTCAGAATTTTTGAAAATTGCCGATTTAGTTTGTCGAACACTTCAATGAAAAAAAAACGAAAAAAAATAAATACTCATATGATAAAATTGTTCAAAATATTTAATACGTTCACAAGATATCTACCTTTCAAATTAAATAAAATTTTTGAAAATGTGTCAATTTTTCCATGAGTTATGAATTTTTGAAAATTAACGTTTTAATTTGTCAAACACTCCAATAAAAAAAATTGAAAAAAAATATTACTTGTAAGATAAAATTGCTCAAAATGTTTAGTACATTCACAAGACATCTACCTTTAAAATTAATTAAAATTTTTGAAAATGTGTCAATTTTTCCTTGAGTTATGAATTTTTGAAAATGAATGTTTTAAATACCTTTTTTTCTTGTAAAGTATGTTTTGAAAATAAAGTTCAAATTTAAATTGAGTTACTCTAGTTTTCTCAATGAATCATAATTATTCCGTTAGAAAATCCACCGACCGCTAAAACAAAAATTATTCCGCAATTCGGATTAAAAATCCGAAAAAACACTGAACATGACAATCAGCACTTTATGCGTGCGCAGACATGACTTTAGATTTCCAGCGCCAACTTCGTCGTCGATTTTTGTTGTACACTCGTTATAATAATCGATGAAAATGAAAAGCAGATTGATAAACAAAACATTTCCTACTATTAAATTTTTTTGAGATGTTTGCCATCAGAATTCTGAGACACGCAACTCTAAATTATCAAAGCATTTCTTCTGATAGGGCGAAACTATTTAATCAAATGAATTATAAGTTGTGATAGTTGCCTAGATCCTATAGTGTCAACTTTTTAAACAACATACACTTCAAAATCTTCTGAATTAATATTTTATTCAAAAGTTGAATCATTAGTTGTGATAGTTGCATAGATCAATTTTGTAAGCAAAATCTTCTGAATTAATATTTTATTCAAAAGTTGAATCATTAGTTGTGATAGTTGCATAGATCAATTTTGTAAGCAAAATCTTCTGAATTAATATTTTATTCAAAAGTTGAATCATTAGTTGTGATAGTTGCATAGATCAATTTTGAAAGCAAAATCTTCTGAATTAATACTTTATTCAAAAGTTGAATCATTGAATGTAATCTACAACGGCGGCTCGTGGATTTCCGTAGGTGAGGCAAAGACAAAGACGCCGGTCGTACTCTAATAGAGGAAGCAAATATTCTGTTGCCTTTTCGATCAAATTTTCTTGCCTTTTTCGTTGCCTCACCGCCGAACATCCACGAGCCGCCGCTGGTAATCAATCAATTGCTGTGGAGTATGATTAACCGAAACCAAATAATGATCTCTGATCGAGCACCAGAAGTGGTACTTTCCAAAATCTTTAAATTCATCATGCAGAATTAGTATCATCAGTGCACCTACCTTATCGATTTGCTTGTGTAATTTAGATACAAAACCATGCGCTTCAAGATGCTGCAGCAGTAACTTCAATCTACTTTCAGAATCGTCTGAATTTGAAGACTCTGTGTGCTTCTAATATTAAAGCGTAACATAAAAAAAAAACAGTGCACAAATCAGTAACAATACTCAACGAACACAGTAAATATATAGTTAATGTTGTTAATGATTCTCCAAAACTACAAAACTTCGCAACTTTACCAAATAAGCGTGATTATTGATGAAAACGTGATTTACCTGATCGATAAGGTCTTCGAGTTTGGCTCTAACTTCCAATTCTCTTTGCGGAATCGGCGCTGGCCCTTCGTCCCTAAAGCTTCCCGGAGTTCCCGGTCGGCTTATGGAGGCCGTGGCTGCCTCGCAGGCTTGAACTGCAAGGGCTAGTCTAGATTTTTCACCTTGGAGTTTGTTGTGGATATTCTAAGAAAAACGAAATAATGCGTAATATAGAAAGGTCTTTATATTTTTAGGAATTTTTCAATAAAATGCACTTTGTTGGTATCATACACGTTTTTTTTTTAATTTTTGCGACCCTTACAGGGTCATTATCAAACAGATTGTTGATGGTTCAAACATTTCTTATTTTTGCAACTATAGTTTTGTAACAGTCTGTTTGATAATGACCCTGTAAGGGTCGAAACTATAGTTGCAAAAATAAGAAATATTTGAACCATCAAAGTTCCTGAATCAAAATGTATCACAAAGTAATGGCTTCCACCATCAACTTACCTTTGCGGCCTCGAGTTGATTCTTAGCCTCAACCAAACTCCCAGCGGATTTCTGCACTTCAGCCTCAATCTCCGGCTCGTACACCTCCAAATTGTGCATGATGCTCTCCAACGTGTCTTCGTATTCTTTAAATTTGGCCAACGATTCGAGCAATCTGCTCTTGATTTGCATCGCGGTGGTCAGAAGCGAATCGTAGGAGTCCTGCACGTTGCTCAATTGCTTCTCGATGGTGTCCTTGGTTTCGGGCGCTGAATTTACGTAACGGTTTATCTGCGCCTTACCTTTAGCCTTAACATCATCTAGAGTGGACTGGTATTTTTTGATCTCGTCGAGGAGAGCATCGTGCTGCTTAATTTGCTCCTCGGTTTGTTCCCTGTTGGTGATGTAGAGGGAGTTGTGGGCCATCAAGTGGAAGGAAACTTGCAACAGCCACTTTTCCGTTTCTTGGAGGCTCTGGTGGTAGTTGTTATACTCCTGGATTTCGTTCTCGATTTCAGCCCTGCGTTTATCGCAATCGTCGAGGATTTTGGCGTAGCGTAATTGGTATTTCTTGTTATCGTCTTGTACCTTCGATTTTTTCGACCAGTTGGATAATTCGATAGCTTCAGACTGCAGCACGTCCAAATCGGTTTTTTTGTTCGCAATTTCATTGCCGAAATTTTTATAGCGCTCCAGTAAAGTTTTCATCTCGCTTAGTTCGCCCTTGGTTTGCACCTTATCCTTCAACGCGACTTCCATTTCCGTCAACCAGGAGTTGATGCGGTTCTTGGAGTCGTTGTAGTCTTCCCAGCGCGTCAACGCCGCTTTAAGTTGCGCTTGGATTGCCGTCAGATCCATGGATAGTTGATCCCAGCTGTTTCTAAGGGTCGTCATGTCATCGCGTAGCGTATCCTGTTTTTCCACCGGAGTCGTGTTGATGGCTTTCGTGAAGGCGTCTTGCAAGATGGTGACCAGGCTTTGACCTTCGGGCATTTGCGATGAAACAGTTTTAATCTTATTAATCTTTTCTTTGATGTTATCCTCATCTCCTATCCCGATACATTCTTGGATGGTGGAATGGGCTTTGAAGAGCCACTGCTCCAACTCGGCTTTCGCTTTGAGGAATTCGGTGTGGTCCGAGAGGTTCTTCTCAACTTTGCTGATTAAATCTTGCGCGCTGGTGATTAAATTGCTGTAGGCGCCTTGTAGCGCGACAGTTTGATCCCTAACCCAGCTTGCAGCGCTCTGTTCCATCAACACCTCGCAGTTGTCATTGAGCTGTTCCATTTTCGGCTTTCCATCGTTGATTTTCTCCAATAATGCCTTGCACCTGGTTAGATCTTCCGGTGCTTCAAATTCCTTATCCACTAGCGCTTGGTGTTCGGTGATCCAATCCTTCATGTTTTTGTAGAGCTCGGTGAAATCCTTCCACGCCCCTATACACTTGTTGAGGTTACGCTGGGTTTCCTTGCAGATGTACTGAAGACCTTCCCACTCATTATTCAGCTGCTCGATTTCCAGCTTGATGTTATCCTGTCCTTCACTTCCGGTGGTCTTCATCACGGAAATACTCAACTCGATCGTTTTATGCACGCGATCATCACATTCCGGAATCGAATCGATAATCTTCGTTATCTTCTTCTCGTTTTCTTTGATCTTACCAAGTCCCTGATGCATATCGGAACATTGCTGCGTTTCAACCCTAGTTTTCCTGATCCATTCGTACGCGTCATCATAAGATTTCTTGTATTTCTCGTGTTCCGCGACTTGTCCTTCAAGGTTGGAAATTGTGTTCACCACCGACGCTTTTAGCTCATCGTATTTTTTGAATGATGCTTCGTAATCGGTTAACTTTAGTCCGGCGTGTTCGGCCAGTTTCGACTTCACCTTATCGACCAACTCGCGGTGGCTCACGATTTCCTTCTGTATATTCCTGAACTTCTCCAATTTCGCTTTCTTCTCGCCGAGATCGTTCAAGAACTCATCATCGGTGTGCACTTGCGCTTCGATCTCTTGCAACCAATCGTCCAGGATTTTATGGGCTTTCGCGATGTCTTCTAGTTGCGTGGCGCGGTTTTGGAGTTTCTGTCTGGCTTCGTTGACGTCCACCAGGAGTTTTTCCATGTCTTGCTGTAGGGTTTCTGTATCCTCCTGAATTTTAGCAGCGCCTGCTTGTTCGGTATTCATGATCACGCGCTCCTTCAGTTCCAGGATGTAACGCAGTTTATTCTGGCCTTGTTCCAACATGGTGCGGATGCCTTTAACGACCTGCAGCTTGTTGTTGACTTCATTGAGGCTATTCGGAATTTCGGAGCACTCGTTAAGCTTATCACGCGTTCGAAAGACCCAATCCTGGCATTCTTGATACAGCGTGCTGTGCTGTTGATGTTCCTGATAGTGGAGCTCTAATCTGCGCATGACTTCCTTGGCCAGTGAGAGCAGAGCGTTGTATTTGGTCGACATTTGCGTAACAGCGTTGCTGATTCTTGTATCCGCGCACGTTTCGAGCAAAACTTGCGCGCGCATATTTAACCGATCCAACTCCTTCTGCCAATCGAATAGCGTCTGCAGCTGCACTTGGAACTGCTCCAAAACCACCCTCTTCTCCTCCAGGCTATCCTGTAATTTGTTATAAGATTGCACTAACTCCTCGGTCTGCCCGATCCAATCAAGCGCCTCTTGATAGTGCTCCTCGTATTCGGTCCATTTAACTATTCCAACTTCCAATAAATTCTTGCTGTTATTCAACGACTCCACGTAACTATCGAAATCATCCTGCAGCAACCCAATCTCCTCCTCCATGATCTCCTTGTCCTCATCCCCAGCGGATTGTATGGCGGTCTCGCCCTGCTCCAACGCATGTTCCAACTTCTTCTCACCCTCCGGCAGTTCGTTCAATAAAATCTTCAGCTGCGACAGCTTCGACGCCAACGACTCCTTATCGCCCGTCGGTTCGGAGCACTTCCCCAGCCGTTCCTTCGATAGCCGGATCCACTGCACGAAGTCGTTAGCTGCAAGCGAATGCATTTTTGTGACACAACATAAATAGAAAATTTCAAAATATGACAGCTTTCATAGCATGAAAACATTTACATTCATAATTTATTTAGAAGCTGTATGTTGCGTGTTCGCCGTTTATAAACACGAGGACAGCACCAAAATCGCAAACGATGGCATCGTGGAGAGTTCGCACCTATACAGGAAGAAATCGAAGAACCGTGAAGATATCGAATTCGTACCGCACAGATTACGGCAGGTGAAGGACGAAACTGGAAAGAAATCGAACGTCGTGCATCCTTATAACTATTTCGACCTGAATTTATATTCGGATGAGAAGCTTCCCCGAACGAACGTCGAAAATAGATTGAGTGAGATGAAGTACGAAAATTCGGACGCTATGGATTGGTATGAAGATCTCAAGTACGATCATACCTTACAGAAATTTCCTCACGATGTTACCAGCGGATTGAACACAAATTCTGATTATTTGCCGTATAAATTTAACCAGGCCAGGTATGAAAATTCGGATTTAAAAAATGCGTACGATATGCTAGATCAACGAGATGTTAAAGACTTTCCCGATCGATTGAAGCAGAAAAAATTGGATTCCCATCAAGATACTGAGTTTATCCCGAAAAACTTCAAGCACAAAAGTTCAGACGAAGATTTGGATTCTTGGAGTATGAATACTGAGTTTATCCCCAAAAGTTTCAAACATAAAAGTACAGACGAAGATTTGGATTCTTTGAATATGAACAAAAATACTGAGTTTATTCCTAACAGTTTCAAGCACAAAAGTTCAGATGAAAATTCGGATCCTTGGAATATGAACAAGAATTCTGAGTTCATCCCTAAAAGTTTCAAGCACAGAAATTCGGACGAAAATTTGGATTCCCATCATGATACCGAGTTTATCCCTAAAAGTTTCAAGCACAGAAATTCGGACGAAAATTTGGATTCCCATCATGATACCGAGTTTATCCCTAAAAGTTTCAAGCACAGAAATTCAGACGAAAGTTTGGATTCCCATCATGATACCGAGTTTATCCCTAAAAGTTTCAAGCACAAAAGTTCAGATGAAAGTTTGTATTCTTGGAATATGAACAAAAATGCTGAGTTTATCCCTAAATATTTCAAGCACAAACATTGTAACGATGATTTGGATTCTTGGAATATGAACAGGAATACCGAGCACAAAAATTTGAATTCTTGGAATATGAAGAAGAATACTGAGAAAGAAAATTTGGATACTGAGTTTATCCCTAAAAGTTTCAAGCACAGAAATTCTGACGAAAATTTGGATTCTTTGAATATAAACAACAACACTGAATTTATCCCTAAATATTTCAAGCACAAAAGTTCTGAAAGTTCTGACGAAGATTTGGATTCCTGGGATGTGAACAAGAATACCGAGCACAAAAGTTCTGACGAAAATTTGGATTCTAGGAACATGAACAAGAATACTGAGTTCATCCCTAAATATTTCAAGCACAAACATTGTAACGATGATTTGGATTCTTGGAATATGAACAGGAATTCCGAGCACAAAAATTTGAATTCTTGGAATACGAACAAGAATACTGGGAAAGAAAATTTGGATTCCCGTCAAGATACTGAGTTTATCCCTAACAAAAGTTTCAAGCACAAAAAATCAGATTCCGAACAAATACTACAGAATTCTTCTGCTGGTCGTTTAAATCGCAAAGAAGTAAATTCAGCAAATTTTAGGAGAACCCAGTCCGTGGGTACCACGGGAAGAAGCATTTTTGAGGATGATGACGGTGGTTTTAGGAGCGAGAAGGAGTTTATGGAAAGGCGTACGACCAAACGTAATAAGAAATTTGAGAAAATTTCGAAGTATAATAAAAAATACAACGACAACGCGGTGCTGTTTAAAGTCAGTTCGTTACCGAAGAACAGCAAAAAAGTTACCAGCTATGATTATGAAGTGGAGGAAGATTCTCCTAGACCAACGTCAAATAACAATAAAAAAGTTACCAGTAATGATTTTGAAGTGGGCAAAGGTTCCCCGAGACCGTCGCCAAAGAACAATAAAAAAGTTATCAGTAATGATTATGAAGTGGATGAAGATTCTCCAAAACCATCGCCAAAGAACAATAAAAAAGTTACAGGTAATGAGTTTGAAGTGAACGAAGATTCTTTAGGACCATCGCCAAAGAATAATAAAAAAGTTACCAGCTATGATTTGGAAGTGGATGAAGATTCTCCGAAATCATCGCCAAAGAACAATAAAAAAGTTACCAGCTATGATTTGGAAGTGGACGGCGATTCTCCGAAACCATCGCCAAAGAACAATAAAAAAGTTACCAGTAATGATTATGAACTGGACGAAGATTCTCCAAAACCGTCGCCAAAAAACAATAAAAAAGTTACTAGTTATGAGTTTGAAGTGAAGGAAGGTTCTTTGAGACCATCACCAAAGAACAATAAAAAAGTTACCAGCTACGATTTGGAAGTGGACGAAGATTCTCCGAAACCATCGCCAAAGAACAATAAAAAAGTTACCAGCTACAATTTGGAAGTGGATGAAGATTCTCCGAAAACAACGCAAAAGAACGATAAAAAAGTTACTAGTTATGAGTTTGAAGTGAACGAAGATTCTTTGGGACCATTGCCAAAAAACAATAAAAAAGTAACCAGCTACGATTTGGAAGTGGACGAAGATTCTCCTAAACCATCGCCAAAGAACAATAAAAAAGTAACCAGTTATGATTTGGAAGTGGACGAAAATTCTCCAAGACCATCGCCAAAGAACAATAAAAAAGTTACCAGCTACGATTTGGAAGTGGACGAAGATTTTCCAAAACCATCGTCAAATAACTATAAAAAAGTTACCACTTATGATCTTGAAGTGGGCAAAGATTCTCCGAGACCATCGCCAAAGAACAACAAAAAAGGTACCAGTTATAATTTCGAAGTGGACGAAGAATCACCGAGACCATCGTTCCTGAATTCTGTTAAAAATAAAATGATAAAGTATCAACGCTTGCCCAACTCAAGAATTATTAATTATAACGTTCAATCACCAGCAAAATCGAAGATGAATTCGGGCAATAAAAAGGAATCATGGATTGGTTACTTCGATTCCGAGATCGCTCACATGTTGAACAGCATGAATTTGTTCAACAACTTAAACAGCCCTTCAGAGTTGAATGCGGATGTTCCTACTACAAAGGATGCGATTCGGTGCGGGGTTTCCGCGCAAGATGTTGAAGACGTCAAGAAGAAGCTTTGTAAAGGTAACTTAAGTTATTTTTACTTTCGTGGAATTTTATGAACGGAAATATCTGTTTTGAGACGATTTCAACAATTTCCGAAAAAATAACCATTCGAGTTTATTCACAAATGGTTGCATACGATGATTCTCATGTACATTATTTACTTATTTAAGAATCTGGTATTCAGGAAGATACTTTAAAGCCCAATTTCTCCAAAGAAGCAATATCTTATTTGGATGACATTGAAGAATCTGGACCAATATTACTCCCAATTTTGAAAGATTTGTTGTACACCAGAAGTGTTACACGCAGACCGCACAAACCTAATACAATAGTAGCCAAATCAGGGGTTGAATATAAACATAAGCAAACCACTCATACCTCAACAGCGTCGCCAAATTATAAAGGTAACATTCATTTAAATGAATGCCAGGTTTTTCGTTTTTCGTATTTTCAGCTGTGTAAACGTTCTTTATGCCTGTCAGCGAATATTTACTGTTTAAATAAGAAATGGAGCATTTCAGCTTTATGTTTCAATCAAAATCTAAAAACACCCATCACTAGATTTCAAGATAATCACACGATAACATAGTTTATGGTGATGCTAAATTTCCTCAATTTTCAATGCTTGGAAAAAAATGTAAAAACAATTGCCACACACTTGAAACTTTCCAAATTTACTCAAAATCGATTCTGCTTTATGTTTCAAACAAAATCCAAAAACACCCCATCACTAGATTTCAAGATAATCACACGAGAACACAGTTTATGGTGAAGCTGAATTTCCTCAATTTTTAATCGTTGGAAAAAAATGTAAAAACAATTGCCACACACTTGAAACTTTCCAAATTTACTCAAAATCGATTCTGCTTTATGTTTCAAACAAAATCCAAAAACACCCCATCACTAGATTTCAAGATAATCACACGAGAACACAGCTTATGGTGATGCTGAATTTCCTCAATTTTCGATGCTTGGAAAAAAATGTAAAAATAATTGCCACATACTTGAAACTTTCCAAATTTACCCAAAACCGATTCTTCTGTATGTCTCAATCAAAATCTAAAAACACCCCATCACTAGATTTCAAGATAACCACGCGAGAACACAACTTATGATGATGCTGAATTTCCACAATTTTCAATGGTTGGAAAAAAATGTAAATACAATTGCCACACACTTGAAACTTTCAAAATTTACTCAAAATCGATTCCGCTTTATGTTTCAATCAAAATCTACAAACACCCCATCACTAGATTTCAAGATAATCGCACGAGAACACAGTTTATGGTGATGCTGAATTTCCTCAATTTTCGATGGTTAGAAAAAAATGTAAAAACAATTGCCACGCACTTGAAACTTTCCAAATATACTCAAAATCGATTCTGCTTTATGTTTCAATCAAAATACAAAAACACCCCATCACTAAATTTCAAGATAATCACACGAGAATACAGCTTATAGTGATGCTGAATTTTCTCAATTTTCAATGGTTGGAAAAAAATGTAAAAACAGTTGCCACACACTTGTAACTTTCCAAATTTACTCAAAATCGATTGTGCTTTATGTTTCAATCAAAATCTGAAAACACACCATCACTAGATTTCAAGATAACCACACGAGAACACAGCTTATGGTGATGCTGAATTTCCTCAATTTTCGATGCTTGGAAAAAAATTAAAAACAATTGCCACACACTTGAAACTTTCCAAATTTACTCAAAATCGATCTTACTTTATGTTTCAATCAAAATCCAAAAACAACCCATCACTAGATTTCAAGATAACCACACGAGAACACAGCTTATGGTGATGCTGAATTTCCTCAATTTTCGATGCTTGGAAAAAAATGTAAAAATAATTGCCACATACTTGAAACTTTCCAAATTTACCCAAAACCGATTCTTCCTGTATGTCTCAATCAAAATCTAAAAACACCCCATCACTAGATTTCAAGATAACCACGCGAGAACACAACTTATGATGATGCTGAATTTCCACAATTTTCAATGGTTGGAAAAAAATGTAAATACAATTGCCACACACTTGAAACTTTCAAAATTTACTCAAAATCGATTCCGCTTTATGTTTCAATCAAAATCTACAAACACCCCATCACTAGATTTCAAGATAATCGCACGAGAACACAGTTTATGGTGATGCTGAATTTCCTCAATTTTCGATGGTTAGAAAAAAATGTAAAAACAATTGCCACACACTTGAAACTTTCCAAATTTACTCAAAATCGATTCTGCTTTATGTTTCAATCAAAATCCAAAAACACCCCATCACTAGATTTCAAGATAATCACACGAGAATACAGCTTAGGGTGATGATGAATTTCCTCAATTTTCAATGGTTGGAAAAAAATGTAAAAACAATCGCCACACACTTGAAACTTTCCAAATTTACTCAAAATCGATTCTGCTTTATATTGCAATCAAAATCCAAAAACACCCCATTACTAGATTTCAAGATAATCTCACGAGAACACAGCTTATGGTGATGCTGAATTTCCTCAATTTTCAATGGTTGGAAAAAAATGTAAAAACAATTGCCGCACACATGAAACTTTCCAAATGTACTCAAAATCGATTCCGCTTTATGTTCCAATCAAAATCTAAAAACAACCCATCACTAAATTTCAAGATAATCACACGAGAACACAGTTTATGGTGATGCTGAATTTCCTCAATTTTCGATGGTTGGAAAAAAATGTAAAAACAATTTCCACACACTTGAAACTTTCCAAATTTACTCAAAATCGATTCCGCTTTATGTTTCAATCCAAATCTAAAAACACCCCATCACTAGATTTCAAGATAAACACACGCTAGAGACCACTTTTTTCACTAGTGCTACTTTTTTAACATTGCGTTAGGCTCCATGATGCGTAATCTAACCTCAAATTACCATTTGAAAGATTGTTTACACAGCCTAAAATATAACACCAGTGTTATGTCAATTTAAGCCGGAGATATATTTTTGTGAAATCCACTGTAGGTGTCTAATATTTAATTTGTACTTCTTTCAGATGAAAATAGTACAATTTTAACGCCATCTATTAGTCGAGATGATTCAGAAACAGATGAAAGATATCAACTAGAAGGTTAAACTCCTCTAAATAACCTTAAAGTATGCTAACCTACACTAATTATGTTTTCCAGAAAATACAAACGAACATTCCTCACCGTCTTATTTAAATGATAAATCAGCTGACATTTCTGAAGAGACTTCACAACCGACAGCAAGCTTGGAAGGTAAATCTGGTGATTGTTTTACTGCCGCATATTAAAGTGTTTACTCTTATAGATGGCGCTAAATCTGATGAAGAAACAGAAACATCGCTTGAGGCATTACCTTCTTCTGATAATGGAGACGAAAAACGAAGGAACTTGAACGTTACAAAACTTCCT
Organism: Ocypus olens; assembly: GCA_910593695.2. NCBI lineage: Eukaryota > Metazoa > Arthropoda > Insecta > Coleoptera > Staphylinidae > Ocypus > Ocypus olens. The sequence continues at coordinate 5,888,187 of OU343055.1, read as the reverse complement.
CCAATTAAAAATTCGAAGAAGCAACGGATCAACATAATCTATTTTTTAACTGTTAATCCAATTTCAGAAACAACAAATAGAAAATCTGAAGATGAAACGAGAACATCGCCTGAGGCGTTATCTTCAGCCGATTTAATGGTAAACTCAAATAATGGAGATGAAGAACAAAGCAGAAAAGTTGCTCCAAATAAAAATTCGAAGAAGCAGCGGATCAACAAGGTCTATTTAATTGTTAATCCAATTCCAGAAACAGCAAATACAAAATCTGAAGATGAAGCGGGAACATCTTCAACCGATTCAATGGTAAACTCAGATAATGGAGATGATGAACGAAGGAACTCGAATGTGACAAAAGTTCCTCCAATTAAAAATTCGAAGAAGCAACGGATTAACACCATCCATTTACCTGTTAATACAATTTTAGAAATAGCAAATCGAAAATCTGAAGATGAAACAGAAACATCGACTGAGGCATTATCTTCAACCGATTCAACGGTAAAATCAGATAATAGAGCTGATGAACGAAGGGACTTAAATATGACAAAAGTTCATGCAAATAAAAATTTGAAGAAGCGACGGATGTACAGAGTCTATTTACCTGCTAATCCAATTGTAGAAATAGCAAATAGAAAATCTGAAGATGAAATAGAAGCATCTTCAACCGATTCAACGGTAAATTCAGATAATGAAGATGAAGAACGAAGGGACTCGAAAGTTCCTGCAAATAAAAATTCGAAGAAGCAACGGACGTACAGAGTCTATTTACCTGTTAATCCAATTTCAGAAATAGCAATTAGAAAATCTGAAGATGAAATAGGGGCATCGACTGAGGCATTATCTTCAATCGATTCAACGGTAAAGTCAGATAATGGAGATGAAGAACGAAGGGACACGAATATAACAAAAGTTCCTCCAATTAAAAATTCGAAGAAGCAACGGATGAACAGAGTCTATTTACCTGCTAATCCAATTTCAGAAATAGCAAATAGAAAATGTGAAGAAGAAATAGGAGCATCGACTGAGGTAGTATCTTCAACCGATACAATGGTAAATTCAGAAAATGGACATGAAGAACGAAGGGACTCGAATATGACAAAAGTTTGTGAAAATACAAATACGAAGAAGCAACAGATGAACAGAGCCTATTTACCTGCTAATCCAATTTTAGAAATAGCAAATAGAAAATCTGAAGATGAAGAGGGAACATCTTCTACCGATACAACAGTAAAATCAGATAATGGAGATGAAGAACGAAGGGACTCGAAAATGACAAAAGTTGCTCCAAATCAAAATTCGAAGAAGCAACGGACTAACAGAGTGTATTTACCTATTAATCCAATTTTAGAAATAGAAAATAAAAAATCTGAAGATGAAACAGGAGCATCGCCTGAGACATTATCTTCAACCGATTCAATGGTAAACTCAGATAATGGAGATGAAGAACGAAGGGACTCGACCATTACAAAAGTTACTCTAAATAAAAATTCGAAGAAGCAACAGATTAACAAAGACTATTCACCTGTTAATCCAATTTTAGAAATAGAAAATAAAAAATCCGAAGATGAAACAGGAGCATCGCCTGAGGCATTATCTTCAACCGATTCAATGGTAAACTCAGATAATGGAGATGAAGAACGAAGGGACTCGAATACTACAAAAGTTCCTCCAAATAAAAATTCGAAGAAGCAACAGATTACCAGAGTCTATTCACCTGGTAATCCAATTGTAGAAATAGCAAATAAAAAATCTGAAGATGAAACGCCCGAGGCATCATCTTCAACCGATTCAATGATAAATTCGGAGAGTAAAGATGAGGAACGAAGGGACTCGAATATGACAAAAGTTCCTGCAAATAAAAATTCGAAGAAGCAACGGATGAATTCAATTTTAGAAACAACAAATAGAAAATCTGAAGATGAAACAGATTCAATGGTAAACTCGGCTAATGGAAATGACTCGAACATTAGAAAAGTTGCTCGAAATAAAAAATCGAAGAAGCAACGGATCAACAGATTCCATTTAACTATTGATCCAATTTTAGAAACAACAAATAAAAAATCTGAAGATGAAGATGAAACGGGAACATCGTTTGAGGCATTATCTTCAACCGATTCAACGGCAAACTCAGATATTGGAGATGAGGAACGAAGGAACTCGAACGTTACAAAAATGTTTCCAAATAAAAAATTGAAGAAGCAACGGATTAACGGAATTCATTCAACTGTCAATCCAATTTTAGAAACAACAAATAACAAACCTGAAGATGAAGATGAAACGGTAACATCGCTTGAGGCGTTATCTTCAAACGATTCAACGGTAAATCCAGATAATGGAGATGAAGAACGAAGGAACTCGAATGTGACAAAAGTTCCTCTAATTAAAAATTCGAAGAAGCAACGGATCAATAGAGTTTATATAACCGTTAATCCAATTCTAATGAATTTGAAAGAGTCTGGTAAACCCGAGCCGGATACATCAGTAAAGGAAACTCAACGTAAACGCAAGAAAGCAAAAAGTCACCACAATGAAGAAACCGATGTTGAAGATGACAAGCTCTGCAATAGCGACAGCAGTGAATTCAAAGTTAAGTCTGCGAACGATCAAATCTCCAGTACAACTCCAGTTGTCTATCTTGTAGAATTTGATGTCTCAAAAAAACGCCCCGGCTATTTGAGCACGGATGAAGATTTTTCGACGATATTGAGTTCAACTCCATCATCAACTACTGTCACCACGCGAAGACCAGTCGAAGTAATTGATAACATCAAAAGGAACAGAAATAGCGGCGAATATATGTACTCGTACTTACAGTCTGACTTGCTTAGCGCAAGCACTGGCAACGATGCCAAAGGCGGTGGTAGAAAATGCATAAAGAAATCAAGGATTGGAAAAGGGCGGAAGAGTACGACGGTTAGTGAGAGTGAGGGTACGACACCAGTTTGTCCGAATGATGAAGACCTGGATTTGAATACTACGTGTAACGGATATTCAACAGAAGATGGTGGGAACTTTCTGGAGACCGATTCTAAAACAATCGAGCTTCTTGCAAATTTGGGTAACACGGAAAGTGATATAGTTTCTACCACTGATTTAGATCAAATAGGAACGATGGATACTGGATCTCTACTAAACAAGTACACAAGCAAAGAATGCGAAGGTAGCCTTGATGACACGATCGAACCGGGTAGCCACAACTATACGGCAATCGCTACGGTTTACACAGAGGCACCAAGTTCTGATTCGTCGAATTTTGGCGATACAAAGTATTCAACGACGACTAGAGTGATAGACGAACCGACTTTTCCGCCATTGACCAATCCACCAACCACTGTTCCTCCTAAAATTTATATACCACCGAGTAATCAAAACATGTTCCGTCCCATAATCCCTAATCCAAAGCCTCTTCTAACAACAATTAAATGTCCGAAACCTCTTGCAGCAACAATTAAATATCCAAAACAACCTAAATATCCGTCTATTGACTTAAAAGAATTGGCAGACAGCGCGATGAGAACTAAAATTTTACAAGACAGCGCGGCTTCCGATGCTTCTTCAAAAGTCCGCGAGGAGTTGGCGAATCGCGCGAATGCAGCTGCGGAAGCAGCTCAAGCCTCCGTGGCCGACAAAACTCTTATTGTTAAACTGTTAGAGGAACTGGACAACTTATTCCATCTAATACGGTTTTTGTGCAATACGAAAGATCACGGGAGCGAAGGGCAAATTTTGAAACAGATCGATCAGCTGGTCGACGTGAATCAGAAGATGTCCAAAATTACGCGGAATGTGTCCGGAATTTTGAAAATGATCAACGATCTCAAGGAGGAAACAGTCGCCAATGTGGAATGTACCAAGGGGAGGTTGCTGGCGTTGAGGACGAGGTTAAGTGATGAGCAGGAGAGATTGGAGGATTGCATGAAGGCCGCCGAAGAGGCGAGGAAAAAGAAGAAGAAGAAGAAGAGGAAGAAGTTCCATTTGTTCCGCTGGGGAAAATGTGACTGATTTTGATTGACCTAATCAAAGTCAAGTCAAAAGTTAGACAATGTCACCCGTGTCTGTTGTTGAAATTTCGGTGGTTATTAATTTGATTTTGGTCACTGGACAAGTGTCTTTGATGAGTGCCGGTCGCGGCAAGGGTTTCGCAAAAATGGCTTCAAAACGTGACGCGGAAATAAATTCGCTGGAAAAAGAATTTTTTAATCCACAAATCGAAAAGGAAAATATTCGAAGTGAACGCAAAGAGGAGGATTGTAAACCGCCTTTGATTGGTATTGGCTACGGTAAAGCTTTAGCAAAAACGACTTCAAAAGGTGATGAAGAAATAAATTCGCTAGAAAAAGAATTTTTTAATCCAACATTGGAAAATACACAAAACGAAAAGGAAAATATTCGAAGTGAACCCGAGGAGAAACATTCTTCAAGCGTTAGGCGCATTGAAAATCGAACTTTTGTAAGTAATGGCAACAGTCGAGCAAAGAAAACATGTGAAGAATCGCTAGAAACATCCAACAATCAAAAGGAAACTTTTGTAAGTGATGACAATAATCGATCAAAGAAACGAAGTGGTGAATCAAGCATTAGGCGTACTGAAACTCGAACTTCGGTAAGTGATGCCAACAGTCGATCGAAGAAATCGTGTGGTGAATCTCTAGAAACATTTAAAAATAAAAAGGAGACTTTTGTAAGTGATGACAACAATGGATCCAAGAAAACACATGAAAACCTTCATCCTTTATCAAGCATTAGGCGTATTGAAAATCGATTTTTTGTAAGTGATGGCAACAGTCGAGCAAAGAAAACATGTGATGAATCGCTAGAAACATCTAACAATCAAAAGGAAACTTTTGTAAGTGATGGCAACAGTCGAGCAAAGAAAACATGTGGTGAATCTCTAGAAACGTCTAACAATCAAAAGGAAACTTTTGTAAGTAATGACAATAATCGATCAAAGAAACGAAGTGGTAAATCAAGCATTAGGCGTATTGAAAATCAAACTTTCGTAAGTGAGGCCAATAGTCGATCAAAGAAATCGTGTGGTGAATCTCTAGAAACGTCTAAAAATCAACAGAAAAGTTTTGTAAGTGGTGACAACAATCGATCGAAGAGAACACATAAAAACCTTCATCCTGTATCAAGCATTAGGCATATTCAAAATCGAATTTTTGTAAGTGATGGCAACAGTCGAGCAAAGAAAACATGTGATGAATCTCCAAAAACGTCTAACAATCAAAAGGAAACTTTTGTAAGTGATAAAAATAATCGATCGAAAAAACGAAGTGGTGAATCAAGCATTAGGCGTATTGAAAATCTATCTTTTGTAAGTGATGCCATTGGTCGATCGAAGAAATCCCGTGGTGAATCTCTAGAAACATCTAAAAATCAAAAGAAGACTTTTGCAAGTGGTGACAACAATCGATTGAAGAGAACACATGAAAACCTTCATCCTATATCAAGCGTTAGGCTCATTCAAAATCGAATTTTTGTAAGTGATGGCAACAGTCGAGCAAAGAAAACATGTGATGAATCGCTAGAGACATCCAACAATCAAAAGGAAACTTTTGTAAGTGATGACAATGATCGATCAAAGAAACGAAGTGGTGAATCAAGTATTAGGCGTATTGAAAATCTATCTTTTGTAAATGATGCCAACAGTCGATCGAAGAAAACGTGTGGTGAATCTCTAGAAACATCTAAAAATCAAAAGAAGACTTTTGTAAGTGGTGACAACAATCGATCGAGGAGAACACATAAAAACCTTCATCCTGTATCAAGCGTTAGGCGTATTCAAAATCGAATTTTTGTAAGTGATGGCAACAGTCGAACAAAGAAAACATGTGATGAATCTCCAGAAACATCCAACAATCAAAAGGAAACTTTTATAAGTGATGACAACGATCAATCAAAGAAAACACATGAAAACCTTCATCCTATATCAAGCATTAGGCGTATTAAAAATCGAATTTTTATAAGTGATGGCAACAGTAGAGCAAAGAAAACATGTGATGAATCTCTAGAAACATCCAACAATCAAAAGGAAACTTTTGTAAGTGATGACAATAATCGATCAAAGAAACGAAGTGGCAAATCAAGCATTAGGAGTATTGAAAATCGAACTTTTGAAAGTGATGCCAACAGTCGATCAAAGAAATCGTATGGTGAATCTCTAGAAACATCTAAAAATCAAAAGACGACTTTTGTAAGTGGTGACAACAATCGATCGAAGAGATCACATGAAAACCTTCATCCTGTATCAAGCGTTAGGCGTATTGAAAATATAATTTTTGTAAGTGATGGCAACAATCGAGCTAAGAAAACATGTGAAGAATCTCCAGAAACATTTAACAATCAAAAGGAGACTTTTTTAAGTGGTGACAACGATCAATCAAAGAAAACACATGAAAACCTTCATCCTGTATCAAGCATTAGGCGTATTGAAAATCGAATTTTTGTAAGTGATGGCAACATTCGATCAAAGAAAACATGTGGTGAATCTCCAGAAACATCTAACAATCAAAAGGAAACTTTTGTAAGTGATGACAATAATCGATCGAAGAAAACTTGTGATGAATCTCTAGAAACATTTAAAAATCAAAAGGAGACTTTTGTAAGTGATGACAATCTATCGAAGAATACTCATGAAAACCTTCATCCTGTATCAAGCGTAAGGCGTATTGAAAATCGTTTTTTTGTAAGTGATGACAGTCGATCAAAGAAAATGAGCGGTGAATCTCTAGAAACATCTAAAAATCAAAAACGTTACGACGAAGAAAATACTTCAAACTACATCCCGGGTTATTCTTACGTGCAAAGAAAATACCAATCACCTTCTATTAACCAATGGAACAGCCCTTACAAAAATACTTCGCCTGTGGTAAAAATAGTTGAAGGCAATAATTTTAACGTCTCCTGTATTTTGACACCAACTTTAAGCAAAGAAGCGATTAATCCATCAAAAACAATACTGGATCATCTGCCAATGCAGGAAGATCAATCAGAAAAATTTTCAACACCGCCACCAATCAAGAATTTACACATCCAAGCATCGCCTTGTCCGAACACCGACTTTTATGAACTCTACGCAAAAAGTATACTCCTCACGCAAGAGCTGTACAAACTCCTGAAGGTCCGCGAGGACGTTTACAGACGCCTGCAGGAACACAAAAAATGGAATCATTACTTCATCGCCACTCTAACATTCTTAAGTTGCACGCAATTTACGGATCGCTTCAATAGAAATATGGCCAAGTTGCTTAGACTCATCAGACTGGGAAGGTCGAATTTGAAGAAGATCTTCCCGAAACTTGGAATCGTAGTGCGGTGGCCTAAAATTGCAAAATATCGTCTGCTCGTGTTAAGGAATAAAATTTTTAAAATAAGGAAGGAAATCAAATCGCTGGAGATTTCAATATTGCAGCTGAGAAACGAATCTAACAAACTAAGACTTTTGGGAGGTTAGTGGTAATTTTTTGAAGGGTGAATTTTAATGCAAAACTCACTGAGGACTATTTGAAGTTAGTGGTAAATATTGGCCAGCCTTTAGGAATATCTTTAGAGATTTCAATGTCGAAGTTAAGAAACGGACAGATTTAGACTTTTGGGTGATTTGTGAAGAGCAAATTTTAATGCACAACTCGCTGAAGAATATTTGAAGCTAGTGGTAAACATTGCTAAGCCTTTAGGAATATCTCTAGAGATTTCAATGTTGAAGTTAAGAAACGAACAGATTTAGACTTTTGGGAGTTTAGTGGTGATTTGTGAAGAGCAAATTTTAATGCACAACTCGCTGAGGAATATTTGAAGCTAGTGGTAAACATTGCCAAGCTTTTAAGGAATATCTCTAGAGATTTCAATGTTGAAGTTAAGAAACAACAGATTTAGACTTTTGGGAGTTTAGTGGTGATTTTTGAAGAGCAAACTTTAGTACAAAACTCACTGAGGACTATCTGGAACTAGCGGTAAACATTGCCAAGCCTTCAGGAATATCTAAAGATTTAAATATTGAAGTTAAGAAACGAATCCAACAGATTAAGACTTTTGGGAGCAAACTTTAATTCGCAACTCACCAAGAACTATTCAAAGCTGTTAGAAAATATTAAAAAAAGTTGCCGAGACTTTAGGAATGCAAGAAGAAAATACACAACTTACTGAAGACTATTTAAAGTTAGTGGTGAATATTGCCAAGCCTTTAGGAATATCTCTAGAGATTTCAATATTCAAGTTAGGAAACGAACAGATTTAGACTTTTGGGAGTTTAGTGGTGATTTGTGAAGAGCAAACTTTAATGAGCAACTCACTGAGGACTATTTGAAGCTAGTGGTAAATATTGCCAAGTCTTTAGGAATATCTCTAGAGATTTCAATGTTGAAGTTAAGAAACGAACAGATTTAGACTTTTGGGAGTTTATGGTAAACATTGCCAAGGCTTTAGGAATATCTGGAGATTTAAATATTGAAGTTAGGAAACGAATCCAACAGATTAAGACTTTTGGGAGCAAACTTTAATTCGTAACTCACCGAGAACTATTCAAAGCTGTTAGAAAACATTAAAAAAAGTTGCCAAGACTTTAGAGAATACACAACTCACTGAGGACTATTTGAAGTTAATGGTAAATATTGCCAAGCTTTTAGGAATATCTCTACAGATTTCAATGTTTAAGTTAAGAAACGAACAGATTTAGACTTTTGGGAGTTTAGTGGTGATTTGTGAAGAGCTAACTTTAGTACAAAACTCACTGAGGACTATTTTGAGCTAGTGGTAAACATTGCCAAGGCTTTAGGAATATCTAGAGATTTAAATATTAAAGTTAAGAAACGAATCCAACAGATTAAGACTTTTGGTAGCAAACTTTAATGCGCAACTCACCGAGCACTATTCAAAGCTGTTAGAAAACATTAAAGAAAGTTGCCAAGACTTTAGAGAATACAGAACTCACTGAGGACTATTTGAAGTTAGTGGTGATTATTGCCAAGCCTTTAGGTATATTTCTAGAGATTTCAATGTTGAAGTTAAGAAAGTAACAGATTTAGACTTTTGGGAGTTTAGTGGTGATTTGTGAAGAGGAAACTTTAGTACAAAACTCACTGAGGACTGTTTGGAGCTAGTGGTAAGGCTTTAGGAATATCTAGAGATTTAGGTATTGAAGTTAAGAAACGAATCCAACAGATTAAGACTTTTGGGAGCAAACTTTAATTCGTAACTCACCGAGAACTATTCAAAGCTGTTAGAAAACATTAAAGAAAGTTGCCAAGACTTTAGAGAATACACAACTCACTGAGGACTATTTGAAGTTAGTGGTGATTATTGCCAAGCCTTTAGGTATATCTCTAGGGATTTCAATGTTGAAGTTAAGAAAGTAACAGATTTAGACTTTTGGGAGTTTAATGGTGATTTGTGAAGAGCAAACTTTAGTACAAAACTCACTGAGGACTATTTGCAGCTAGTGGTAAACATTGCCAAGGCTTTAGGAATATCTAGGGATTTAAATATTGAAGTTAAGAAACGAATCCAACAGATTAAGACTTTTGGGAGCAAACTTTAATTCGCAACTATTAAAAGCTGTTAGAAAACATTAAAAAAAGTTGCCAAGACTTTAGAGAATACACAACTCACTGAGGATTATTTGAAGCCGTTAGTAAACATTGCCAAGCTTTTAGGAATGCAAGAAGGGCAATGTTGCGCCAGATGCAGCTTAATTTGGAATGATCTACTCTTCTAAACTTACTTGAGGAGTAAACAGGTAAATCAAAGCATGTTATAAATGATCAAATTAACTTTAAACTTGAAACGATTGAATCGTTAAATAATTTTCCAAGAAGAACATTAAAAGTTTGTGGATATTGCATAAGATAAGCTGAGCGAACATATGTTTATGAAAAGGCATCCAGGTGTCAAGACAATCCGGGACACTAAAAAAATGGCATAACCTAATGGAACTGATTGACGTCATGTCATGTCAAAATGTCATTCACATATTATGCGAATTGGTGAAATTATAGTATTATTATGTTTGATAACAACTTCACGTGAAAACCGAACGTGCCTTAACAACAGGAAGCTGATGAACATTACAGAGAGATTCAACATTTCGGTGCCGAAATTAAATCCCAGCATCATCGCAGATATCGTAAAAATGACGAACCTAACAGCGGTCATCGCCCCCATTGACGTGGACAATCCCGCTGTTATGGCGCAGATGAAAGCTTACAAATTACGCGACAAGCAAGACTACGAAGCCGTGAACGCTTCAAGAAATAAACGGAAGGAGTTGTGGATACGGGCCGACTTCGCGGCGCAAACCGCCAAGGATTTGGTTTCTATTTGGGAGGAGGTCGAGGACGTTCTGCGATCGAGAATCGAGTACTCCCGCAAAAGGATGGAGCAGCTGCAGCAGCCTCACCTCGGAGAGCAGGACTATCAGACACTCCAAGGAGACGCCAGGTACATCCTGAGGAACATCGAGGAGGCCAACGATAGGATGTGCGCGATCACGAATCTTTTGCAGACGGTCGCTAAAAGTATGGAAGTTTACAACAAGCACCTGCTGGTGGTGAAGAAGAGGATCGAGAGGATAAAATCCAGAATACAGCAGTCTCAGGAGTCCGTGGAAAGGATCAGGAGGTTAGCCGGGAAGGCTTCGATAATAGCGGCGTTGTTGGCGGCCGAGATTTCGGAAATGAGAGGTGCGAAGAAAAAAATAAAATAAAACGACTTGATGAAGGATATGAAAACCTTTGTTACAACCGAAAGTTTCTGATGCAGCAATCATGCACCAGTGCATGGCAGATTAAACAATTGTCAACACCAGAAGCGAATGATGAAGTCAACTTAAAGATCAAGAACACAAATAATTAGACTTGTAAATTATAACACTTTATTTTATGTAAGTTTTAATGTAAGTAAAAAGAACTCACCAGCATCCACGAAAGCCTGATGTTGTTCAACCGTCTCCTTCTGTTTAGCGTAGAGTTCTTTGGCTTGTTTCGACAAGCTCTCGTACTTCGTCGAGATCTCCGAAGCCGGAGCGCCCTGCATCAAGTCCTCCGCTTTTAAAGTCACCGACTGTATCATAGGCTCGAAGGAAACGATATCCTGCACGATACTATTGGTCTCTCTGAGGGTTGCCTTGCGCTCACCAATAGGCAAGGAGCTCAGCCCGCTTTGGCCCTTCTTAGCGGCAACCTTCTGCACGCACACTTGCTGCAGCTTAGCTTCCCTATCCGTAATCCACTGTTGAAGTTGTGAATACGAAGAATCGTAATCGGCCCATTGAAGCAAACTAGTCTCCAGGTGAACTTTAGCGGTTGACAATTTCTTAATCAGTTTCTCCCAATCCGACTGCAACTCCTTCATCTCCGTATTAATCTTCTCCTTACCGTCCGATCTAGTATTCCTCAGCACCTTCTCTCCGCAATTGATGGTGGTGTGTATCAAATTCTGCCCCTCTTCTCTCTGCTGCAGTAGTTTTTGAATCTCTTCCAGTCTCACTTGCAGGACCTCCTTATTCGTGTTAGAGGAAGAATCCGAGCAATTCCTGATCAACTCCCTGGCCTTCTCGATCCAATCCCTACTCTTCTCCAAGCTGTCGGCGTACTGTTGATGCTGCTCGTGGTTCATCTCCACCTTCTTCAAAACATCTTTGGCCAAATTCAGTTCCATTTGGTAGCGCGAATTCAGACCTTGCAGCTGATTGTTCACGTAGACGTCCAATGGAGATTTCAAAAGTTTCTTCGCCGATTCGTTGAATTTGTCGATATCCTTCTTGCCGTCGTCTAATTTCTTGAGGATCTCCTTAACGTCCTCAACTTGTTTCGCCTTTTCCTCGAGCGTGGGTAGTAGGGCAATTTTTTGGTTTTTGGTTAAGATGGCGATTTGTTGGAGCCAGTCTGACAAGCGTTCGTATTCGTCTTTGTAGTCGCGCCAGTGAAGGAGGACGACTTCCAGTTGATCTCTTTGTTCGCGCAATTCTGAAATTTTAATTATTCAAAATAGTAGATTATATATCAAGGGAGAGAGATGCGTCATTTTGTCCGATGTGCTTTCACCCTTGGGATACAACGCACCGAGGAAAAAATTGCATTCTCTCCCGAGATATATATACAATTTTTTTCGCAAACGGGATATTTTGAGAATAAAACATTCATTCCTAAAATCCAAGCTAGAAAAATATTCTGTCAGACGTGACAGTTAAAATAAATAATAGAACCTCGCGGGGAGAGAAGTAATCATTTACCTTGGGAGAGAAATGATTATTTCTCTCTCTAGGGAGAAAAACAATAAATAATTATAATTTCTCTCCCTTGGGAGAGAAATGTTACTTCTCTCACGATTTCGAGGGCTGAGAAATCGACTTTCTCTCTCGTTTGTGAAAAAAAGTTATATTATTTATTCCCAACAGAAAAATATCCAATCACAGGGAAAAATTAAAAGAACACTTTCAGTGCCGACCACGCAACATTTGCGTGGTATTGTCTCAAGCGCTGGGGCCGACCACGCACCAGGTGCGTGATTCTTTTTTTGACTTTAAACCTGACAGGCAACCATCGGCTTGCCTGGCAATCAATTTATCTGTGAACGTGCTAAAATTAATTTAACAACAAGAAAGAAAACTTGAACCTGAAAGTTCCTTAACACGTTCGCTGCCGTCCGACTTTGCACTTGCGTAAATGCAATCCCAATTATTATTATTGTATTTAACCTGACTCCTCCATGAATGTAATATTCTTAATGAAAATAAACAAATTCTAATTCTAATTCTAATTGCGGTGGCAACGAACGTGTTAAATGAATTTGAAAAAAATCATAATTTTGGTGATGGTTGTGACCGTTACTACGTGGTAATTCATTGTAAAATCACTGAATAAAACACTTACTATGTCATTATATTATTATCACTTGATAATGACAGTAAAACGTCGAAACTTAAGTCGTGATATGTATGTATACGAAATATTTGTACATACATCAAATAAATTATGGTAAAAAACATAGTAAGTGTTTTATTCAGTGATTTTAAATCATAATTTATTTATTTATTTATTTAATACCAACAGAACAACGTTCCAATAACACTTTATTTTATAAATGGCAAGCATAAAATAGTTGTATACCAATCTTACCTCTAAATAAGCGTTCAAAGCCTTCCCTCAACGCCCGGTTGTCATTCCTGATGACCTCCTGACCTTGAGCACTCGTGCTGGGCATGATGACCTGAGCGGTGTGCTCCAAGTTGTCCAGCAGGACCTCGCCCTGCGCCTGTTTGTTCAACAGGGCGTCGAGCGGTCCAGAGAACATCTCGACTGAAAGTTTGTCCCCGATGGGCTTCTGCTTGATCTGGGGAACCTTCTCCTGCGCCCTCGTTAACCATCTCTGGAACTCCTCGTAAGCCTCTTTGTAAACCTTATGATCTCTAAATTGGTGCTCGCGTTCATAAAGAAGTTTCTGAAAGAATGAACACTAAATAAGTGAAGTTGAAAAGCCCAGCAAAAAATTGTATACATTAAATATTGTTCCCCCATCAGAACACCTACAGACCGGTTTCGACATTTCAGGTCTCATCAGTGTAGTTAGTTGCTGAGTGGGGAAGCGGAGATTACTATTGGAATATAAGTATTCCAAACACCGTTATAGGTAGAAACGCCAAAGTGGCGAAACGGAGATTACTATTGGAATATACCGTTATAGGTAGAAACGCCAAAGTGGCGGAAGAACAGGATTTGGTTCAGTACAGCATTCAGGCAATAGATTCCGCTACTTTGGCGATTCTACCTAAAAAAATTGTATCTTTGTTTGTCCCGTATTCGTTCGTATACCATTTATCCGATTGCGATGGAACTTTGGTAAGTTGTTGTGCGCACGCCCCTGACGGTTACTGAATTGGTACGCATCACCTATTGTAACCCATAGATGGCGCACGAATCATTTCAACGAAGGGATGTATTTCGACAGTTCGTGTGTTGAGTTAGAGGTGGGTAACTCATAAGTGAGTCGATTAAAAGAGTCGACTCTAAGAAATGAGTGAAAATCTCTCGTATAAATTTCCTGACTCATTTTGAGTCATTAAATTTGAGAATTTATGAATTTATGTGATCTATGCATAAAAATTTTGGAAATGCGGAACTTTTTCTTACTCTTCACTACATTTTCAGAGTCAAAAATGGCCTACATAAACTGTCAAAAATACCTTTTTTCTATTGTCAGTAATATCAATTTTAACTGTCAGAATGTCATATTTCGATATATCAATTTTCTACTGTTAGAAATGTCAATTTTCCACTGTCAAATATTTTAGGAGTAGAAAAATTGTATTTTTGGCAATACAAAATGTTGTTAGAAAGGAATATGTTTGACAGCTCAACAGTAGAACATTTTTGACATTAAGAAATTGACACTTTTAACGGTAGAAAAATAATATTTTCGGAAAATATAAAATTTAATCCAAAAGGATTGTCAAAAAATGACATTACAGACTAAAAAAATATAATCAAATAATGATAATGGGGTCGGAAAATTTTGGCAGTAGAAAATAGAATTTTAACATTAGGAAATTGACACTTTTAATAGTAGAAAAATGATATTTTTGGAAAATGGAAAATGGAAAATTTAGTCGAAATGTAAGTGAAGTTGACGGTGGAAAATGACATTACGGATTAAAAAATCTAATCAAAAAATGGTAATGGTGTAGACCAATTTTGGCAGTAGAAAATAGAATTTTGACATTAGGAAATTGACACTTTTAATAGTAGAAAAATGATATTTTTGGAAAATGGAAAATTTAGTCGAAATGTAAGTGAAGTTGGCAGTGGAAAAATGACATTACGGATTGAAAACATTTAATCAAAAAATGGTAATGGTGTAGGCCAATTTTGGCAGTAGAAAATAGAATTTTGACATTAGGAGATTGACACTTTTAACAGTAGAAAGTATGATATTTTTGACAATGGAAAATTTAGTCGAAAAGGAATCTTATTGATAGTCGAAAAATGACATTACGGACTTAAAAAATGATAATGGTGTAGGCCAATTTTGGCCACAGAAAATAAAATTTTGACATTAGGAAATTGACACTTTTAACAGTAGAAATAATGATATTTTTGACAATGGAAAATTTAGTCCAAAAGGAATTTTATTGATAGTCGAAAAATGACATTATGGACTTAAAAAATGATAATGGTGTAGGCCAATTTTGGCCATAGAAAATAAAATTTTGACATTGGGAAATTGACACTTTTAACAGTAGAAAAATGCTATTTTTGGCAATGGAAAATTTAGCCGAAAAGGAATATTATTGACAGTCAAAAAATGACATTACGGACTAAAAAAATGTAATCAAAAAATGACAATGGCGTAGGCCAATTTTGGCCGTAGAAAATAAAGTTTTGACATTATAGGAAATTGACACTTTTAACAGTAGAAAAATGATATTTTTGGCAATAGAAAATTTAATCGAAAAGGAATATTATTGACAGTCGAAAAATGACATTACGGACTAAAACAATGTAATCAAAAATGATAATGATGTGGGCAGTAGAAAATATAATTTTGACGTTGTGAAATTAACATTCGTGGTAGGAGAAAAATGTAATTTTTGACATTTTTGACAGCAAGAAAATGTAATCGTTTATGGTCATTTTGTAGCAAAGTTAACAGTTGAAAGATGTATTTTTAATGCTGACATTTCTGACGGTTGAAGAATGCTATTTTTGACAGTAGAAAAATTTTATGTAAAATAATAATAAATAGAATTTTTTGACCTAAAGGATTTGCCATTTCTAATTAAAAAAACATGATATTTTTGACGTTACGCAATGAATTTTTTTTCTGTTAGGAGAACATGACATTTTTGCGGTTGCGTAATGAACATTCCCGATAGAAAAATAACATTTTTCACGCCAAAAATTTGACATTTCTAAGAGTGGAAAAATTACATTATAGACGTTAACAAATTGGATTTCTGGGGAAAGGAAGAACATGATATTTTTGACGTTACACATTTGCCATTTCTAACAGGATAAAACTGACATTCTAGACGTTAAGTAACAAACATTTCTGACTGAAGAAAATTGACTTTTTTAATCATGCGTAACGAACATTGCTTACAGGAGAAGATGACATTTTTGACGTTACTTAATGAACAACATGTCAGACAGGAGAAAAATTACATTTTTCACTCCAAGAAATTGACATTTCTAGGAGTCAAGAAATGTAATTTTTGACGTTAAGAAATCGACACTTCTGACAAAAAGTACATTTTGGCCGTTAAGAAATTTAATTTCTGCTGAAAGAAAGAAAAATATATTTTTGACGCCATAAATTTGCCATTTTTGGCAGGAGAAAACTGACATATCAGACGTCAAGTAATGAAATTCACATTTCTAGAAAAATGTAATTTTTGACATTAAGAAATCGACACTTCTGAGAGCAAAATTACGTTTTAGACGTTAAGAGATAGAATTTCTGGGGAAAGGAAGAAAATGATATTTTGACGTTATAAATGTGCCATTTCTAACTGAAGAAATCTGTCATTCTAAACGTTAAGAAATGAACATTTCTGACTGGAAAAAACTGACATTTTTAGCCTTACGTAAAGAACATTGCTGACAGGAGAAGATGACATTTTTGAGTTACGCAATGATTGTTTCTATTAGGAGAACATTACATTTTTGCGGTTACGTAATGAACATTTCCGACAGAAAAATTACTATTTTCACGCCAAGAAATTGACATTTCTAGGAGAGAAAAAATGTAATTTTTGACATTGTGAAATCGACACTTCTGACTGAAAAATTACATTTTGGATGCCAAGAAATTGAATTTCTGGGGAAAGAAAAATCATATTTTTGACATTAAAAATTTGCCATTTCTTACTGGAGACAACTGACATTCCAGACGTTAAGTAATGAACATTTCTGACTGGAAGAAACTGACATTTTTAGCATTACGTAAAGAACATTGCTGACAGAAGAAGATGACATTTTTGACGATACGTAATGAACATTTCAGACATTTTTGACGCTGAGAAATTCATCATTTCCTAGAGTAGTAGAAGAAGTTTATTTTTGATTAAAAAAAAAACATTTTTAATAGCGTAAAAATATAATTTTTGACGTTAAGAAATCGACACTTCTGATAGAAAAATTACATTTTGGACGTTAAGAAATTGAATTTCCGGGAAAAGAAGAAAATGATATTTTTGACGTTACGCAATGAACATTTCAGACAGGAGAAAAAATGACATTTTTTATGGCAGTGTGAAGTGAAGAAATGTCATTTTTGACGTTAAGAAATCGACACTTCTGACAGAAAAATTACATTTTGGACGATAAGAAATTTAATTTCCGGGAGAAGAAGAAAATGATATTTTTGACGTTACGCAATGAACATTTCAGACAGGAGAAAAATGACATTTTTCGTGACAGTGTGAAGTGAAGAAATGGAATTTTTGACGTTAAGAAATCGACACTTCTGACAGAAAAATTACATTTTGGACGTTAATTGAATTTCCGGGGAAAATAAGAAAATTATATTTTTGACGTTATAAATTTGCCATTTCTAACTGAAGAAAACTGATATTCTAGACGTTAAGTAATGAACATTTCTAACTGGAGAAAATTGACATTTTTAACCTTACGTAACGAACATTGCTGACAGGAAAAGATGACACTTTTGACGTTACGTAATGAGCTTTTCAGACATTTTTGACGCTGAGAAATTGTCATTTATAGGAGTGGAAGAATGTTATTTTTGATGAAAAAAAAATGACATTTTTAATAGCGTTTAAATATCAACAATAACATTTTTAACCGTCAAAACTGTCACTTGTAAACTGACGAATGTCATCCTGCAAAGACACAACGGCGCTTAATTAGTATTTATAAAAATAGGCATATATGAACTGATAAACATTTATAAATGTCATCTGCTGACAAAAAAATAATTTTTGACGTTAAGAAATCGACACATCGATTTTGGGCGCTTAGAAATTGCATTTTGGCAAGAAAAAAGATTATATTTTAGAGGCTACGATTTTTTCCTGGCAAGAGAAATTGATATTTTTGACGTAATTTCTGATAGGAAATGATATTTCTGACGCTAAGAAATTGACATTTTAAAGAGTAGTATTTTTGACATTTTTAAGAGCCAAAAAAATCAAATTTTTGCCATTAGGAAATCAACATTTTTTTCCTTTTCCTCATCACTTTTTTCAGACATACTTTTCAACTTTTTCAAAAGATGATGAAGACGACGAAGTAGGCGCTGGAAATCTAAAGTCATGTCTGAGCTAAGATCAACAAAGTTCTGGTTGTCATGTTGATATGTCAGATGTTAGTAATAACAACCCCTAATTATAATATCGTGTGAACATGACTCGAGATTTCCGACGCCAACTTCGTCGACGATTTTTGTCGAATTCGAAGATAATAAAAAGTATCATTACTTACCCCAATATTTCCAGCTAAAACATCGAACTTGTCAAGAATAGCTTTAGCTTCAACCGCCGATTGGCCTTGTTGCTTACTAGCCAACATCTCACCAACTTTGGCTTTCAAGTTATCGACTTCAATCTTCTCAACTCTGACCTTCTCCTCGACGTTTTGCACCCTATCCAATTGCGCCTTCTTTTCAGGAATATTACTCTGATGCACAGACAGTTCTTTAAGCTGCGTCTCCATCCATTCAATCGTCTTGTTAAGACCCTTAGTTTGATCCAATAATCCAGCCCATTTCGTCAGCGAGTCTTCAAGCAGCGATTTTGTTTCGATCATCTTCGAAGCCAGCAACGACCATTGATCGGATAATCTGGCAAGCGCGTTATTCACGGAAGCGTGACCTTGCGGTGCCGTGTTAGCCAAAACGGTTTGCGCCAGCTCCACCAGGTTTTGAATCTTCCCGAAACCCTCCTCCTTGAAGAGGATCAAGTCTTGCAGAATCGCCATCTTCTTCTGTAGATCTTTTTGCGAAGACGTGGCCACGTCTCCGCAGTACGTTAGTTTCTTGCTTATATCTTCGAGCCAATTCTCGCACTGCTGTATTTTGTTGTCGAAGTCTTGATGGCTGCTGACATACTGTTGCCAGCGGCTTGTCAAATCTTTAACCTTGTGGTTGACCTGTTGATACTTAATTCCAAGCTCGGAAATTTGCGAATTCCTATGGCCTAAGCCTTTGTGTAACTGTTGCGCTTTTTCTGTTACAGTATCAATTTCCAACTCTTTAGCTTTAACCTCGCCCTGCAACTTCTTCAGTATGTCCAATTGCTTGGCTTTCTCTGATGCCGTGGCTTTGAGGTCGATTGAGTGTAATGTCGTGTCGGTGTCTCTGATCCAGTCCATTATTTTTTCTTTAAGGGCTTCGAATTCTGACCAGTGTTGGAGTTTTTGGTCGAGGCTTTGGATTAGGGACGAGAGTGTTGATGTGAGTGCCGCCCATTCCTGTTGGCAGCTATCGATGTCTGCTCTTATCGGTGGTTGGCCGTAATCTATGGTTTCGGGGATTACCTTTTCTCCAATTGAGCGTAGATTGTTGATGCGGGTTTCTTCTTCTTTTATTGTTGATTGGAGAGTCTGAAAAAATGATAACGTGGTGTGTGCTGTTGACAGATTTTTTAAATTTATTTCTTACCTTCAATCTCTCAAGATTCGAAATAATAGATATCCGTTCAGCGTCCGCATCTCCCAACGTCGAAATAGTGCTGCCGGTGGCTTCGACCCACTCGTGCATTTCTTGTACGGCTTTGCTGAAGTTTTGATGGTTATTGACGATCGTCTCGTAACGTTCGACGAAGTTTTGTGCGCGCTTGAGGAGTTTCGCGTGTTGCTCTGTAATTTGGGTTAGTTGATTGTTGATCTTGTCGTTGATTTCTGGTAGACTGTGAACCCTATCGCGGAGATCTAGGATGTCCTCTTGATGGGACACGGCGTCGTGCAATAGAGTCCGGTAGATTTGAAGCTGCGCTCGCTTCTCGTCGAGCGTGGCCTTGAGTTCGATGTCTTTCGGTAGCTGTTTCTCGGTCTGTTTTAGCCACGTCTTGGTGTTCTCGAGGCATTCTTCAAAACCACTCCATCTGAAAATAATTGTTGAGATTTGTCTCAATTTGTCTCTTCCACCATTGCAGACAAGTTTGTTAGGTGGAAACTTGTCTACAATGGTCGAAGCGGGGAAACAATAATTCATCATTCTTAAATTGTCACTGTTGACTATTCTTTGTTTATTAGGGGAGAATTAGTGAAATGATTAAAGAGATTTTGCATATGGCATAACAAATATTATTTTATATGCATGTTTAATTTTTTGCTTCTACTTCTAAAAAAATCGCTTTTGTTCAAAACAAACCTGCTAAGTTTTGCCTTGATCTCCCTATCGACGCTGTTGATTCCGTCATAAAGGGACTCCAGGGCTTGTTGAAGTTCTTGTAGTTGCACACTGATAACTTCTCTCCCATCAGGTGCCGTGCTTTGATATAGTTTTTCTCCAAGTTCAATAGTGTTATTCAGCAATGAGGTAGCACTGGTTTGTTGTGAAATCAATTCATCAAGTACCTTGATTTGTTCCGTGAGAATTTTACGGCCTCCGGTCTTGATGTTTTCTTCGCAAATTTCAAACCTGGAATAAATTTGGGATGTTATGGAATGAAAACACTGCACTTATTCTGCGAATTTACCTTGCTTGTGCAGCTGCGACCCAATCCGAGCACTGTCTGTACTTCTCGTTGTACAACTTGTGGTCGGCCACGGCTTGTTCACACTTTTTGACAATTTCCCTGGCGGTGTTTTGAATCGATTGGAACCTCGAAGTGATTTGCTGAACGTTTACGGAAATCCTGGTGTCTCCGCTGCTTTGTACAAGTTCAGCGGATTCATCGGAGAGCTTATCGAAATCTGATTCGTTTTGCCTCAGGCTCAAAATTAACGCCTAAGAGATGAAAATATAATGAGAATTATATAACAATAATGAGCGTACATCAAAAATCGACGACGAAGTTGGCGCTGGAAATCTAAAGTCATGTCTGAGCTAAAATCACATGCGCACGCGTAAAGTGCTCATGTTGACATGTTCCCTAATTGGCACCGTTTAACCACAACCATGACTGGCGGTTTCCAACGCCTACTTCATCGTCGATGTTTGTTGTACGCTCGATACAATCAAAGCTTACCAACATTGTGACATAATGTTTATTTGCTTATTTTAATGTGCACATGCAAATTTGTTATTCTATCTATAAAATATGTACAAACTGACAAACTACTACAATGGATGAAGATATGATATTTTAGAGAAAATGTTTCTGCTGTTATAATACCTAATATAATAAAATTGTTGGGTGTGTTCAGAAATTTTTGTTGAATGGTAATCCCTAAAGAATTTTAAACAGATTTGTGTAATTTCAAGTCGATGATAATTGTTTTTAAATTTTTTACAAGTCGCCGAAATTATTGATTTTTTCTACTATTACACGCTCTGTTCGAATGGGATTATCTCGAAATTTACGGATGGAGTGTCTACAGATTTTGATGGAATCGTAATCCCTAAAGTATTTAAGACACATTTGTGTAATTTCAAGTCGATGGGAATTGTTTTAATATTTTTTAGAAGTCGCCGAAATTATTGTTTTTTGTTTACAATTTCACACTCTGTTCGAATGGGATTATCACAAAATTTACGGATGGAGTGTCTACAGATTTTGATGGAATCTTAATCCCTAAAGTATTTAAAACACATTTGTGTAATTTCAAGTCGATGGCAATTGTTTTTATATTTTTTACAAATCGCCGAAATTATTGTTTTTTTTTTAGAATTTCACGCTCTGTTCGAATGAGATTATCTCGAAATTTACGGATGGCGTGTCTACAGATTTTGATGCAATCGCAATCCCTAAAGTGTTTAAAATAGATTTGTGTAATTTCAAGTCGATGGCAATTGTTTTTATATTTTTTACAAGTCGCCGAAATTATTGATTTTTTCTACAATTTCACGCTCTGTTCGAATGGGATTATCTCGAAATTTATGGATGGAGTGTCTACAGATGTTAATAGTATCGCAATCCCTAAAGAATTTTATGTAGATTAGTGTAATTTCAAATCGATGGCAATTGTTTTTCCATATTTTTAATAGTCTATATTATATATAATAAATAAAAAAAAATTAAAAAAATATATTATTGATTCTTTCGGAATATTGAAGACTAATCATTTCTAAAGCAATTTTGACAGTTGAGGCTAGCTATAATGAGAGATTCATTTTCTTCACAGCTGAAAACTAATTTTGTGCAATTTTCAATTCAAATTTTTGAATTTCCATCGTCGCCATTTTGTTTGTAGCAAAGATATATTAATGATTCTTTCAGAATATTGGAGACTGATCATTTCTAAAGCGATTTTGACAGTTAAGGCTAGCTATAATGACAGATTCATTTTGTTCACAGCTGAAAACTAATTTTCTGCAATTTTCAATTCAAATTTTTGACTTTCCATCGACACCATTTTGTTTGTAGCAAAGATACATTAATGATTCTTTCGGAATATTGGAGACCGATCATTTCTAAAGCGATTTTGACAGTTGAGACTAGCTATAATGACATATACATTTTTTTCACAACTGAAAACTAATTTTGTGCAATTTTCAATTCAAATGTTTGACTTTCCATCGACGCCATTTTGTTTGTAGCAAAGATAAATGATTGATTCTTTCGGAATATTGGAGACCGATCATTTCTAAAGCAATTTTGACAGTTGAGACTAGCTATAATGACAGATACATTTTTTTCACAGCTGAAAACTAATTTTGTGCAATTTTCAATTAAATTTTTGACTTTCCATCGACGCCATTTTGTTTGTAGCAAAGATTTCTTAATAATTATTCAAGAATATTAAATACGGATTATTTTTGACAGTTACGTTTACCTACAATGACAGATACGTTTTTTTTTACAGCTGAAAACTAATTTTGTGCAATTTTCAATTAAAATTTTTGACTTTGCATCGACGCCATTTTGTTTGTAGCAAAGATATATTATTGATTCTTCCGGAATATTGGAGACTGATTATTTCTAAAGCGATTTTGACAGTTGAGGCTAGCTACAATGACAGATTAATTTTTTTCACAGCTAAAAACTAATTTTGTGCAATTTTCAATTCAAATTTTTGACTTTCCATCGACGCCATTTTGTTTGTAGCAAAGATATATTAATGATTCTTTCGGAATATTGGAGACCGATCATTTCTAAAGCGATTTTGACAGTTGAGGCTAGCTATAATGACAGATTCATTTTTTTCACAACTGAAAACTAATTTTGTGCAATTTTCAATTCAAATGTTTGACTTTCCATCGACGCCATTTTGTTTGTAGCAAAGATAAATGATTGATTCGTTCGGAATATTGGAGACCGATCATTTCT
Organism: Ocypus olens; assembly: GCA_910593695.2. Classification (NCBI taxonomy): domain Eukaryota; kingdom Metazoa; phylum Arthropoda; class Insecta; order Coleoptera; family Staphylinidae; genus Ocypus; species Ocypus olens. The sequence goes on along the minus strand of OU343055.1, from coordinate 5,864,804 downwards.
AAAGCAATTTTGACAGTTGAGACTAGCTATGATGACAGATACATTTTTTTCACAGCTGAAAACTAATTTTGTGCAATTTTCAATTAAATTTTTGACTTTCCATCGACGCCATTTTGTTTGTAGCAAAGATTTCTTAATAATTATTCAAGAATATTAAATACGGATTATTTTTGACAGTTACGTTTACCTACAATGACAGATACGTTTTTTTTTACAGCTGAAAACTAATTTTGTGCAATTTTCAATTCAAATTTTTGACTTTGCATCGACGCCATTTTGTTTGTAGCAAAGATATATTATTGATTCTTCCGGAATATTGGAGACTGATTATTTCTAAAGCGATTTTGACAGTTGAGGCTAGCTACAATGACAGATTAATTTTTTTCACAGCTAAAAACTAATTTTGTGCAATTTTCAATTCAAATTTTTGACTTTCCATCGACGCCATTTTGTTTGTAGCAAATATATATTAATGATTCTTTCGGAATATTGGAGACCGATCATTTCTAAAGCGATTTTGACAGTTGAGGCTAGCTATAATGACAGATTCATTTTTTTCACTACTGAAAACTAATTTTGTGCAATTTTCAATTCAAATGTTTGACTTTCCATCGACGCCATTTTGTTTGTAGCAAAGATAAATGATTGATTCTTTCGGAATATTGGAGACCGATCATTTCTAAAGCAATTTTGACAGTTGAGACTAGCTATAATGACAGATACATTTTTTTCACAGCTGAAAACTAATTTTGTGCAATTTTCAATTAAAATTTTTGACTTTGCATCGACGCCATTTTGTTTGTAGCAAAGATATATTATTGATTCTTGCGGAATATTGGAGACTGATTATTTCTAAAGCGATTTTGACAGTTGAGGCTAGCTACAATGACAGATTAATTTTTTTCACAGCTGAAAACTAATTTTGTGCAATTTTCAATTAAATTTTTGATTTTGCATCGACGCCATTTTGTTTGTAGCAAAGATATATTATTGATTCTTCCGGAATATTGGAGACTGATTATTTCTAAAGCGATTTTGACAGTTGAGGCTAGCTACAATGACAGATTAATTTTTTTCACAGCTAAAAACTAATTTTGTGCAATTTTCAATTCAAATTTTTGACTTTCCATCGACGCCATTTTGTTTGTAGCAAATATATATTAATGATTCTTTCGGAATATTGGAGACCGATCATTTCTAAAGCGATTTTGACAGTTGAGGCTAGCTATAATGACAGATACATTTTTTTTCACAGCCGAAAACTAATTTTGTGCAATTTTCAATTCAAATTTTTGACTTTCCATCGTCGCCATTTTGTTTGTAGCAAAGATATATTAATGATTCTTTCGGAATATTGGAGACTGATCATTTCTAAAGCGATTTTGACAGTTTAGGATAGCTACAATGACAGATACATTTGTTTCACAGCCGAAAACTAATTTTGTGCAATTTTTAATTCAAAGTTTGGATTTTCCATCGACGCCATTTTGTTTGTAGCAAAGATATATTAATGATTCTTTCGGAATTTTGGAGACCGATAATTTCTAAAGCGATTTTGACAGTTAAGGCTAGCTATAATGATAGATACATTTTTTCACAGCTGAAAACTAATTTTGTGCAATTTTCAATTCAAATTTTTGATTTTCCATCGACGCCATTTTGTTTGTAGCAAAGATTTATTAATGATTCTTTCGGAATATTGGAGACCGATCATATCTAAAGCGATTTTGACAGTTGAGGCTAGCTATAATGATAGATACATTTTTTTCACAGCAGAAAACTAATTTTGTGCAGACTTTCCATCGACGCCATTTCGTTTGTAGCAAAGATATATTATTGATTCTTTCGGAATATTGGAGACCGATCATTTCTAAAGTGATTTTGACAGTTGAGGCTAGCTATAATGATGGATAAATTTTTTTTTAATCTAGTAAAAAATTGTTACCGGGTTTTTTCAATGGAATTTCGAAGAATAATCAATTTTAGGTGAATTTGTAATATTTTGAGTTTTTTTGTAAATAAAAAAAAATTTTGCAAGAGAAATTTCTCGCGTTTGGTTAAACTGTGAGTATCTAAAAATCTTAAGAAGAAATGTTTTCAAATTTTTATAGAATCGTAAATGACAATTAATTTTGAGTATATTTTTCAATTTTTAAGTTATCTAAAAATACGTCAATCAACAAGCGTACCAACCAGAAAAATCATGCGAATCTGCGCTCCACCAACTGAGGTGGAGAATACAGCAATTTTTCACAATTATTGTTTATGCCAGAGGCTTCTACTTCGTTAAACATTTTGAATAATATAATAAAACACTTTTTACTTTGTTTTGGACAACTTGAATATTTATTTTTGCGACTTAAGTTCTCATGCTTGAAAATGGTAAGCGGTAAGCGTACTTACCGCAACATATCCAAGTCATACGAGAGAAAGTAAACAGTGTTTTATTGTATTTTTCATAATTAGATTATTTTTCATTAATAAGCATTACCACCATTAACACCACCACCTATGATTAAGCCATGCACATACACCACGTAGTTGTTCTTACTTGTTCCAGGTGATCGGAAAGGGTAATAAAACTCTTGAGGTCATGACTGCGCAAATCGACGACCTTAATCAACTCCTTAGGGTTATCAAAGAAAAAACAAACCGTTACATCAAGCACAAACTCAACACGAAAATTTCGATCAAATCAAATACCTGATATCTATCCAGTTGCTCCTGCTTTTCCTCAACGGTATTTCTAAACCCATACGTCTTCAGCATATTTTCCGCTTCTCCCAACCACACCAGCAACCTATCCATCGTCGTTTCGTAGTCATTCCACTGCTTCAGCCTCTCTTCCAGCCTTCTGATGACATCGCTCAGCGAACTTACGAATTTTTCCAAATCGAATTTTAAGTTGGCGTAGTCTTTCTTCATGGTTTCCTTCGCGCGGGCAGGAAGGATCGCGATGCGGTTCTCGATGTGATTCTCCATTTCCTTCAGTTTAATCGTTCCGTCGTCCAGGCCATCCTGGATCTCTTGGACCTTGTTGAGTCTCTCTTCCAGAGTTTGCTTGTTGCCGCCGTAATCGGAATAACTCGCGAGCTTGTCCCACAAGTGCTTCTGGTAGTCTTGATGGGCTTTTTGTATATCGTAGAATTGTTGGTAGACGTCTAAACAGTTTTCGAGTTGCTCGATGTTGGCGTGCGCATTTTTGACCAGGTCTTGATAGCGGGTGTTGATGGATTTAATGCTGTTTTCCACTTCCAAAGATTTTTCCTTGTTGCTGGATAATTGGACCAGCGCGTTTGCTTTTTCGGTTATTCCTGAAAATTTTAAATGTTAGGAATTTCTAGAGAATGGGAATATGCATAAAAAAGGGGCTTAAAATAATATTATAATTTCTTTGTAGATTGGTGATATTAAGAGCGTAGTTATTGTCTCTACAGCTGAGAGCAAAAATAATTCGCGGATTTATCTTGAAAGTTTCTAAAACCACTTACAACTAACGCATTTTTGACATACTAGAAAACAATTGATATTCCTACGGAAGAAACAAAATGGCGACATTCAAAAGTTGAATTCGAGGAAACGAAATTTGCATCTTGTGATTAGAAAAATTCTATAAAAAAAATAACTCGCGGATTTATCTTGAAAGTCTTTAAAACTACTCACAACTAATCTATTTTTGACATACTAGAAAACAATTGATATTCCTACGCTAGAAACAAAATGGCGACATCAGAAAGTTGAATTCGAGGAAACGAAATTTGCATCTTGTGATTACAAAAATTCTATTAAAAAAAATAACTGGCAGATTTATCTTGAAAATTGTTAAAACCACTTACAACTAATGCATTTTTGACATACTAGAAAACAATTGGAATTCCTACGCTAGAAACAAAATGGCGACTTCCGAAAGTTGAACTCGAGGAAACGAAATTTGCATCTTTTGATTAGAAAAATTCTATAAAAAAAAATTACTGGCAGATTTATCTTGAAAGTTTCTAAAACTACTTACAACTTATGCATTTTTGACATACTAGTAAACAATTGGTATTTCTACGATAGAAACAAAATGGCGACATTCGAAAGTTAAATTCGAGGAAACGAAATTTGTATCTTGTGATTAGAAAAATTCTATAAAAAAAAAAATTACTCACGGATTTATCTTGAAAGTCTCTAAAACTACCTAAAACTAATGCATTTTTGACATACTAGAAAACAATTGATATTTCTTAGCTAGAAACAAAATGGCGACATTCGAAAGTTGAATTTGAGAAGACGAAATTTTCATCTTGTGATTAGAAAAATTGTATAAAAAGAAATAACTAGCGGATTTATCTTGAAAGTTTCTAAAATTACTTACAACTAATGCATTTTTGACATACTAGAAACCAATTGATATTCCTACGCTAGAAACAAAATGGCGACATTCGAAAGTTGAATTCGATGAAACGAAATTTGCATCTTGTGATTAAAAAAATTCTATAAAAAGAAAATAACTCGCTGATTATCTTGAAAGTTTCTAAAACTACTTATAACTAATGCATTTTTCACATACTAGAAAACAATTGATATTCCTCCGCTTGAAACAAAATGACGACACTCGAAAGTTGAATTCGAAAAAGCGAAATTTTGCGATTAAGAAAGTTTTAAAAAAATGAACATTCGTGGGAATGTCTTTAAACTTTCTAAAATTACTTAGAAATAATGTATTTGTGGAAATACCAGAAAACAATTGATATTTCTAGGCTAGAAACAAAATGGCGACATTCGAAAATCGAATTCGGGGAAGCAAAATTTGCATCTTGGGATTAGAGATATTCTAAGAAAAATATCGCTTCAGGAATTGTTTTCAAAATTTCTTAAACCACTGAGAAATGGAACATTGATATACTAGAAAATAATTAATATTTTAAAGGTACGAACAAAATGGCAACATTCGAAAGTTGAATTCGATGAAACGAAATTTGCATCTTGTGATTAGAAAAATTCTATTAAAAAAATTAACACGCGGATTTATCTTGAAAGTCTCTAAAACTACTTACAACTAATGCATTTTTGATATACTAGAAAACAATTGATATTTCTTAGCTAGAAACAAAATGGCGACATTCGAAAGTTGAATTTGAGAAGACGAAATTTTCATCTTGTGATTAGAAAAATTGTATAAAAAGAAATAACTAGCGGATTTATCTTGAAAGTTTCTAAAATTACTTACAACTAATGCATTTTTGACATACTAGAAAACAATTGATATTCCTAAGCTAGAAACAAAATAGCAACATTCGAAAGTTGAATTCGAGGAAACGAAATTTTCATCTTGTGATTATAAAAATTCTATAAAAAAAAATAACTAACGGATTTATCTTGAAAATTGTTACAACCACTTAAAACTAATGCATTTTTGATATACTAGAAAACAATTCCTTGGCTAGAAACAAAATGGCGACATCCGAAAATTGATTTCGATGAAACGAAATTTGCATCTTGTGATTAGAATTTTTTTATAAAAAGAAATAACTCGCGGATTTATCTTGAAAGCCTCTAAAACCACAACTAATGCATTTTTGACATACTAAAAAACAATTGATATTCCTACACTAGAAACAAAATGGCGACATTCGAAAGTTTAATTCGAGGAAACGAAATTTGCATCTTGTGATTAGAAAAATTCTATAAAAAAAAATAACTGGCGGATTTATCTTGAAAATTGTTAAAACCACTTACAACTAATGCATTTTTGACATACTAGAAAACAATTGATATTCCTCCGCTAGAAACAAAATGGCGACATCCGAAAGTTGATTTTGATGAAACGAAATTTGCATCTTGTGATTAGAAAAATTCTATAAAAAAAAATAACTCGCGGATTTGTCTTGAAAGTCTCTAAAACTACTTACAACTAATGCATTTTTGACATACTAGAAAATAATTAATATTCCTGCGCTTGAAACAAAATGTCTACATTCGAGAGTTGAATTTGAAAAAGCGAAATTTTGTGAATTGTCTTTCAAATTTCTAAAATTACTTAGAAATAATGCATTTGTGGAAATACTAGAAAACAATTGATATTTCTATCTGAGAAACAAAATGGCGACGGTCGAAAATCGAATTCAAGGAAGCAAAATTTGCATCTTGGGATTGGAGATATACAATGCAATTTCAAAAGTTGAAATTTCTTCGATACCCGAGAAGCGAAAAGGAAATTTCTTTCACCAGCGTTAATTCTTAAACGGATGCTCAGATTATTAAAATCGTTCTATCAATGGATTCCACGTGTCGTAAATATATTGAATAAGGCAAAAAAGAAATTCACCTTTCAATTGTTTTTCGGTTTTTTAAAGATAACTCTTGAAAGGATCACCGGATTTGGACAATTCTTCCAGAAACGTATTACACTCGTTAAACAGGTGCAAATAAGATAAACAACAAAATTCGTCCTTCGATTGTTTTTCGGTTTTTGAGGATAACTCATGTATAAAAGCTCGGTTTTCGAAAATTCTTAGAAATATTCTAAAAAAATATCGCTTCAGGAATTGTCTTCAAAATTTCTTAAACCACTGAGAAATGATGCATTTTTTTGATGTACCAGAAAACAATTGATATTTTTAAGGTAAGAACAAAATGGCGACATTCGAAACTTAAACTCTAGAATGCGAAATTTGCATCTTGTGATTAAAAAAAATCTAAAATACTTTTAATTTCTCGAAAATAAATATTACAATTACTTACCTTCAATCACTCGCTTATGCGAAAGAATTTCTTGCAGCGTGGTTTTGTGCTTCAGCAGTTTAGCTCTGACCTCTTGCACACTCGTCCACGATGACGGATCGATTTGGTTAACCTTCTCCATGGAATCCAGCCATGCCAGCACCTGCTGCAGCATATCTTGGTATGAAGAGAGCTGCAAGGACTGGGACTCTAGTAATTTCTGTTGACGTTTGATACCTGTAAATTGAGGAAATTTCTTAGCAAGATCTTATCAAAAGTTGAAGACACCTATCTTCATGTCATTCATCTAGATATTAGTTGAAGGTAGTTTTGGATTTTAAACTAATCTAACCCAACCTGACGTAACCTAGACCATCCTAATCCAACCTAACCTAACCCAACCTAACCTAACCTAACATTACCTAACCTAACCTAACATTACCTAACCTAACCTAACATTACCTAACCCAACCTAACCTAACCTAACCTAACCTAACCTAACCTAACCTAACCTAACCTAACCTAACCCAACCTAACCTAACCCAACCTAACCCAACCTAACCTAACCTAACCTAATCCAACCTGACCCGATCTAACCTAACCTAACATAACCAAACCTAACCTAACCTAACCTAACCTAACCTAACCTAACCTAACCTAACCTAACCTAACCTAACCTAACCTAACCTAACCTAACCTAACCTAACCTAACCTAACCTAACCTAACCTAACCTAACCTAACCTACCTTCATGTAGTTTATCCCAACGTTCTCTGATATCTCTAAGCTCATTCCTGATGATCTCCCTTCCTCCTGCAGCGGTATCGGGGAACAACCGTTCTCCCATGATGGTCAAAGAATTAACTTTAAGATCTCCTTGTTCCCTCTCCGACAGCAGCACGTGGAGTCGGTTCGTGGTAGCCTCAACATTATCGGCCAGTTCTCCGTGCTGCAGCGTTGCCAAATGCTCTTCGAGAGGAGTCAGCCAAGACGAGACCTCCTCCAATTTCTCCTGGTAGTTGTGATGATCGTCGACTATACTCTGCCACCTGTTCGTAATATCTTTGGCCAAGGTATGCAAAATTTGATACCTGCTGGTGATGTTGGATATCAAAGGCTTGATCCTCTGCGATCCGCTGGATTGCAGAAGAGCGTGACTCTTGTCGATGAAAGCGTCGATGGTTTTCTCTTTCGAGGTGACGTCGTCGCGTTTGGCGCCGATTTTCTTGAATTGCGCCTCTTTTTCCGAAAGCGTCACTTGCAACGGTTGATCCCTGAACTTCGCTTCGGCGGTTTTGAACCAAGCGTTGAGTTCCTCCAAGTCGTTTTCGAATGCCATCCATTGTTTCAGAGCGGACTCTTGTTTGTTGATTGCCTTATCTAAAAATTAATAATAATAATAGTATTGATTACCAATAGATGGATAAACTTAATTACAGGGAGTACAAGAATATTAACTAAATCGAAACATACATTCTTAAAAATGAAATTTAAATTCCTGTATAAATACCAGTCGATGTTAATTTTGTACATATCTCCTTGAGAATGATCTAAGGTCGAAACTAGTCGGAGAGAAAAATAAAATCAGTGAAACAAAACCAAGTGTTTTAATTAATCAAATATATAATTATGTTTCACCACGGGTTAAGTGAGAAATTAATTAATCATAAATGAAAAGTTGCTGAGTTTTTTTTTGCCTCGGATGCAAGTCCTTACGCTAACTCAGGGTGCTTACAGAGTTTTAATTATGCATGTTTGGTTATGAAAGAAAATTTGCACAAAACAGCAGCGAAATATTTGCTTCCTCCAGTTTTTTTTTATCTTTTTGGCTTTGGATGCAAGTTAAAATGGCAGCTCAAAGCGGTTACAGAATTTTAATTACGGGTTTGTTTATGTGTGAACGGTGGCGGCTTGTGAATATTCTGTTAGGAGGCTACGGAAGAAAATTTGACCAAAACAGCAGCAAAATATTTGCTTCGTCTATGCAGCGCGAGCGGCAGCTCTGTCTTAGCCTCCTCTGTGGAAATCCACGAGCCGCCGCTGTGTAAACAAAGTCGAGTATGGTGAACCTCAATCAATATTTACAGCTTTGCAGAAATTTCTGTTTCAATTCCTTGAATTAATATTTCCTGTCCAAGGCATACGATCTTACCTCCAATCTTTTGCACATCAGAGGTTCAAGAGATTTGGCATTAGAAAAATTTGAGTGCAAACAGTTACTCACCAATATCGCCCAGATGCTGTTGCAGCAACTTCTTCAGACCATCAACCTCCTCCTGGCACATCTCAATTCCTTTAGGCCCGGTACTCGAAACCATACTTTCCAATTGCTCGACGATATTACCCAAGCGCTTATTACCTTCCTCCTCGTTACTCCTCAACCCGTCCATGCTCGCAATCCTCTTGGTGATGTCACCCTTTTCACCGCTCAAAATCTCAAGATCCCGAAGCTTATCACCTTCTTCACCGATCCAATCCTTAAACGCCCCCACGCTCACGTTGAAGTGGTTATGTTTCTCCACACAATCCTCCAAATTCACCAACAAATCTTGCGACTTATCGACGATGTTTTGATACAGCTGCTTGATAGATTGCAGGTAGATGTTTAAAGATTTATCCTGCGTCTGGTCCACCAATTGCTGCGCTTTATCGCAAACGGACTCCACGAGTTGCTGGTGCGAGGTTATCTCCTGGTGCATGATTTTGTGGTTTTGCAGCTGCGCGCGCTTCTCCTGCAGAGTTGTTTTCAGTTCGGTGTGCTGTTGCATCGCGCGCTCCACGTCCTTCAGCCATTTCGTCAGCTGTTCTTGCGCGTTGGTGAAGTCTGAGAATTGCATCAAGCACTGTTCGAGTTTGTTCAGCGCGGAATGCAGATCATCACCGAAGCCATCCCAGATCGTCCTCATATTCCTCAATTGCTGCCTGATGATCTCCCTGCCATCGGGTGAGGTGTGCGAGTACAATTTCTCACCGCGATCTGATAGATTTTCGAAGGTTGTCAACTTCTTATTCTTATCCTCCAGCATCTGTTTGATCCTCTTCTGCCTATCTTGTAGGACGGTGAGGTCACCCACGATGTGCGACATTTCTTGCAAGTGCGTTTCCTTCTCCGACAACCACTTGAGGAACTCGGTGTAATCCTCGTTGAAGGTCTTGTGCTCCTTGTGGTAGGAATCGTAACGATTGATGGATTCTTTAACGGTATTCTTCACGGAATGGTAGCGTGAAACTAATTGGGAAACTTTGTTTGAGAGTTCCGCGTCGACGTCCACGCTCTGCGCTAAATCCGTGGCGTTTTCAAACTCGGGATTTTTATCCAGGATTTCCTGCAGCAGCTTCCGCAATTTCTCCAAATGCGAGCGTTTGTTGTCCTCCGTGTTCTTCAAAGTTTGATCACGTGATTGGTGCTCCTTTTGCTTCAACCAGGCTTCTAGGTCGTCGATTATCGCTCCGAACTGTGCGTACTTGTTGTAGATCTCGGATAACTTCTCCCTGGCGTCGGTGCACATATCGAGGAACTTCTTCCAGTTATTTTCTTGCTCTTCGAAACCTTTCAGCAGCGGAGGGTGTCCGGGTTGGGATGTTTGTTTCAAAACGGTGTCCAGTTGTTTTTTGCAGGATGCGATTATTTTATCGCCCTCTTGTTTTTGCCCTAGTAAATTTTCCACGATTGTAAGGCGCGCGTCGGCTGATTCCGTTGAGGTTTCGTCGACCAACAACGCAGCTTCTGAGGTTAAAGCGCTTAACCAATCCCTGCACTTCTCGAGGACTTGTATGTAGGCCTCGTGATTGGCCACGTAGCTCTCGGCTAGTTTCACCCTGTCATTCACCTCTTGCGATAGCCCGGTGTAATTGGCCAAACTCTCGCTTAGTTTATCGTCCGCGTCACCGTCCGCTAAATCCTTGATTTTATCCTTTAACTGCTGCAATATGCTCTTGTGAAGATTTACATCGTTTAATAGCGTCCGGTATTTGTGCAGCGTTTCCTTTTTCTGCGGTAAGGTGGCGTCCAACTCCATACTTTCTCCTAGTTTATCATTGCAATCTTCGATCCACGTTCTCAACTGCGATAAACTATCATCGAATGAGTGGCGTTGCATCATGATTCCTTCAACTTGTTTGTAGATGATGTTAACTTGCCCGATTAAGGCTTCGGATTTGTCGCGTAGATTTCTTAACTCGGTGCGGATCGCGTCGCGGTTTTCCGGGGTTATTCCGGAAAATAGCGCTTCCCCGCATTCAACGGCGCGGTTGAGCAACTCCTGCCCTTTTTCTCTTTCGCTTGCGAACTTCTTGAGCTCATCTAGCGTGCTTTGATTCGGTTTAGCTCCACCGGCGGTTAATTGCTTAAAAGAGCGCACCTTCTCCTCGGCTTGCACCAACCAATCCTCAACGCCTTTGATCGCGTCGTTGTAATTCTTTTTGTACGCATTGAGCTCGTTCAGTTTCTCGTTGTAATGCGTGAGGAACTTACTAACTGCTTGGTAACGCGTGTTAAGGTGTTGAACGTATTGGCCTATACGCGATTCCGGAACTTCCAACATCATCTCATCGCTTAGTCCATTCAGCTCATCGAGCTTCGGCAGGTGCGCAGACACCAGTTTTTGCAACACTTGAACATCCTTGATTTTTTCATCGACTTTAGACATATCTAATTGCGGCGTGGTTTCAAGCCTGACGCGATTCTCCACATCCTTCAACCAGTTGGAAACCGATTCCGAAAGCGTTTCGTATTTTTGGTGTAAATTGATGTTCCTCTCCAGGAGTTGCTTGGTGGTGGCATAGTTATCTTTAAGATCTTTAAGGTCGAGTAAAAGGCTATCCTTTTCAGCGTGTAATAGCTTGATGGTTTCGGGACTTTCAACATCTTCCAGGACCCGCAGCGATGCTTCCAATTCAGTTTTGCGGTTTTCGCAATCCGCAAGCGCCGCTTCGATCGGGATCAGCGCGTTCAGTTTAACTTCCAAGTTGTATTTATCGCTTCCCGGTTCCGGTTTGCACCACTGCACCTTCTCCTTGTGCGTCTGGATCAGCCTCTGCAGCGCGGTGTATTTATCGTTGTGGTACTTTTTGAGGAAAACCAGCAACGAATTTTCGATTTTGTTGGCGTGCTGCAGGACTACATCGTAGCGTTTTTTAAGGTTGTGCTGTTCCTTGGGTAATGAAATACCCGGATACGCCGACTTCATATCGGAAATTTGCTGGTTGATGACCTTCAGTTCGGATTCGCAACCCGTAAGTTCTTGCTTTAACAATTGCAGCCTTACAAGTCGCTCGAGTATTTTTACGTTTTCACCGGATAAATCCTCGCATTTGATTATGTCCTCGCGTAGAGCGGATATTTTATTGGTGACGGCTTTCATCAAATCGCGAATTTTGGATTCTTTCTCGCCGAACGCGGATATTGCGGATTCTAAACGATCCGCGTTGGTGTTAACCTCCGCGAATTGGTCGTCGAGGAGTTTGATTAAAGTTTGCACTGTCGTTATCTCCTTGTCGTCGCTCAAGTTTATCAATTGCTGGTACTTATTGGGTATGCTGTTTTTCAAATTTGTGTAGGAGGATAGTTCCTCTTTGTATTTTAAAAGTTTCAACTGCCCAGATTCTAATTCGTTGGGTTTTTCCGCGGCTAAAGCGAGAGTTGAGTTTTGTTCGTGTAACCATTGCAACAGTTTATTTTTCGTATCCTCAATGTGCTTCCAGATAATCGCTTGTGATTCTGTAGTCTGCACCAACTTCAAGAGGTTGTCGTAGATTTTGGTCCAGTGCGTGTGCGTGTTTTGCAATTCCTTCCTTACGATCGGCGACATTCCGCTAATCCCCAGCGATTTTTTAATAATACCCTCTCCCTTGCCATCCATTTTATCCAACGCCGTCTTCGTCTTCTTCAGCAAATCAAGAGTTTTCTTCGCCTTCTCCGCGTTAATATTAGCCTGGATTACATCATTCGGAGTTTCCAGTGATTCACAAATTTGCTCGATTTTCGTTAACTCGCTTTCTATCCGATTTTTCGCATCCTGAAATTCGTTCCACGCGTACAAAATATCCGAGTATTTAACCTTCTGCTCGCGCATGCTTTCATGCAGCTTATCCCAGCTGGTTTCTATATTGGACAAGATGTTCTGGATAATGGTGACATTCTGGATATCCTGTTTCATCAACTGCTGACCTTCGCGGCGTAAACTCTCGCGGATTTCCGTTGTCTGCGCCTGCAACTCCAGCAGCTTGTTAATTTCCTCTATGGCGGGTTGCAGGTCGCTCGGTTTGTTAACGTTAACATCAATCTGGTTCAACTTCTCCTCGATTTCTTCAAGGTTGTTGTTCACCAATTTCTGCAAATCATCGAATTTGTTCCAGTGCTGCTTGAGCTGTTGCAGATTGGATAGTTTCTCCGAGAGTTGCGTTTTGTAATTGATGGTCTTCACCTCCACCTCCCTAACCATGTTTTCCGCGGTGGTTGGGTGCCCGGTGCCATCTATGATGGTGATAACCGGGGATTTATCGATCGCACTAGCCGTTTGTTTCCAAACATACAACTTATTAATGATAGTGTCGATTTCTCCCGCGATCTTCGGCAGTTCCTCCGGATTCGATTTCTGGCTCTCAATTTGGTACTTGATGTGCGATAACTGTTGACCGGTTTCCGCGCACCAATTAAGTAATTCTTGCCACTTCTCCAAAGCGGCTTTTTTCTGCAGCAGCTGCTTCTCAATCCCCTGATAGTTGTTGACCAATCTCGAATACTCCTGTATCAAATCCTCGTTTTCCTTATTCGGAGTCATCAGCGTGATATTCTTGATCTCGTTGTAGATCGCGTTAAATGAGGGTTGCTTCTCCGAATACTCTTGCAGCAAAGCGTGCACGTTTATAAGCGCGGAATCTACTTTATCGGCCTTAATCTCGTCAATTTGCGTTATGCTGGTGTTCAACGCGTCCACCCAATCTGTAAAATCGGCCATCCTCGTTTGGAACTCGTGCCTCGCTAAAATCGCGTCCGAGACGTCGTTAATTCTCGCTCTAACATTATCCGCGAGTTGCGTAACGTTAGATTTCAATTCTTGCACGCGATTCTTTATCAGTATCGCACCTTCCGGTGCCAATTTGTGGGTCACGGAATCCGAGTGCTGCGTGAGCGAGATTAATTTCGCTTGTTGTTCGGAAATCTCGTTATTGAAGGCTTTAAGCTTGGCCAACTCGCGTTCGAGTTTATCGGCGTCGGGAGTGCTCAAGTTGATGCTTGTTTCTGAAATAGTTTTTTGCTTCTCCGCGACCCAGACTTCTAGATTTTTAGCGTTCGCATCGAATTCGTTCCATTTACCCACCAGTTTATCGAGTTTGGTGGCGTGGTGTACCGTTGCGCCTTCTATGGACACGAAGCGTGACTTCATCGCGTCGATTTCATCCGGCGCGTTGGTTTTGGTTTTAATATCACCGCAAATGGCGGCGATTCCTTGTAGTTTTTGCACGTGCAACCCGCACTCTTGCACGAATTGCTTGTTTTGCTGCTGCATGCGCACAGCCTCTTCAATAGTTGCCGGTTTCGGTATCCCCATGTTGATTTTGATTTCGGCTTGCTCCACCCAGGGTTTGAGCTCGCTGAGGTTATCCTGGTACGACTGCCACGTTGCCAGATCTTTACTGACCACGGCGGCTTGGCTTTCCGCTTTACCTTTAATCGCGGCGACTTTCGTTTGCAGCGCGATCATATCCGCGCGCATCTTCTGCGCTTCTTTGTTTTCCTTATCATCCGGAAGCCATTGCACAGCGGCCGAACCTAGATTATCAAGTAGGTGTATTTTATGTATAATTTCCTTCTGCAGCAACTGCGTTTTCGCGACCCTATCTTCAGGCGCGATGTTCTCCTCGTGCGCAGCGCTTAATAACTGAGGCGCACTCTGCGATGTCCAATGCTGCATCTCCGCCAATTGCGTGTGGAAAGTGTTCCATTTGCTATTGAACTCTTCTAGGTAAACAACACGTTCTTGCACGTTACTCAATGTCACGTGTAATCTCTTCTCGATCACCTCCACCTCCTGTTCCAATTGCTTCTGCTTCTCCAAGGGAGCGATTTGCGCGAGTTTCACGCACAGGTCCCTCAACCTCCTCAGCAACTCCTCCGTCGTCTCTCTCAAATGAATCGCCATGTCCTGTTTCGCCTGCAACTCACTAGCCAAGTTGTTCGAGTTGTACTGACCCGGATGAATCCGCTTCAACTCCTGCTCGGCTCTCGCCAGAAGCTCCAAGATCTCGTTTTTCTGCAGCATGTAATTATTCCACATCGCTTGCGTATTCTTCAACTTCCTCAAACTATTAGCGGTTTCGTCGAAAGCCTCGTTCCAACCGATCTCCAACGTTTTCACCTCCTCCTTAACAAAACTGGGGGCGTTCACATCCTTCGCCAGCTCCTTACCTCTCTGCAGCATCGACATGATGTTCGGCCTCTGCAAATCCAGCTGGCTGATCGCTACTTCCTGCTGTTTGATCAGGGTGCTGATCGTCTCCAGACTCTCGGCGGGGGGCTGTTCGATGGATTGGTCTTTCACGCGCTTCAACAGAAGGCAAACTTCGCGGACTTCTCTGCGGTAGGTGTAGCATTTTGAGAGCACGTCGGTTTTGACCATGGTTATCTCCAGCGTGGGGATTAGGTTCTTGTAGCGAGCTATTAGGTTTTCGAGTTTCGTTTGTTCGTTGATGGCCTGGGTTTCCGGGCAATGGGAGGTCAGCGAGTCCAAGGTTTGGACTAACCACTTCATGTCTTCGCGCTTTGCGTCCGCGTCCTTGCATATGTTCTAGAAAAATAATGCATCATCATCAAGAAATTTGAAGAATTGAAGGTGAAATTATTAACAAAAAAAAATGGAATGAAAAATCGAGTTTCTCTCCATCATATTTACCATAAGCCTTTTTAACTACGCCAGCATGTAAATAATTTTATTTTTAATTAACCTTCATCTTCAGCAAAAAAATTACCAACCTGAAATACGGCCTTTTCCCGCTCGAACTCCTCCATGCTGTTCACGTCGTTCAGAATATTCTTCAAAGTGGCATCAACTTGATCCATCCACGCAACCATGGCATCGAACTTCTCGTAATACTTACTCCACTTCTCGGGAACTTGATCCAACTGTTGCTTCATGTTCTCCGCCCGTACATTCACGGTCTTCCATTGCTGCAACGCTTTCTCGTAAGATTCGTGCAGGAGCTTATCCTCAGGACGATACTGTCCGTAGGTTTCTATAATTTTCTTCAGATTCTCCAAGCATCTCTGAGTTTCGCGCATAACACCTTGCGGATTGAAAAAGTCGCGATTCCTCGAGAGGATTGTATCGACGTTCTCCTGCTTGTTAAAAGCCTGCTGCTCGGAATTCAACTCCTTCTCGATTTCCTTGATGTAGTAGGTGAACGAGGACTCGTCTAATCTGAATTCTAAACGCATGAGGTGGAGGGGGGCGAAGGAAAGCACCTCCTTCCATTTGGCCTGGAGTTTCTCCACCGACGTAATGATCGGTTTGTGCTGGTCGTTCGGAAGACTGTTGCACAGATCCTGCGCGCTTTGAACCAAGTCGTGTATCCATCTTTCGTTGACTCTCTCGAAGAAGTTTTTGTGCAGTTCGACGGCGTGTTTCGAGTCGATGTGTTTTTCCGCGATCAGCTGCTCGGCTTTGTTCAACCAATCGGAAATCACGCGTTCGCATTCCGTAAAATTGAACCAACACCTGAGCGCCTCTTGTAGTTTCTGCTCCCAAATCTGCGCGTTCTGGGAGACGTACTCGAAGCGATCGTTGAGTTGCTCCATTTTGGCGGTGGTGTCCTCCACATCTAAATTGGTGGTTGTATCCACGGATTTTATAATATTCCTCAATACCTTGTTCTTACTGTCCAGCATAGATTTGTAATACAGGGTTCTGGTGAAGAACTGCTTGTGCTTATCCAATTGCTTATGCAAATTCTCCCTATCACCAGCCAAGCTCAATTTACTGAGGTGTTCCTCAGCCTCATCCAACCATTGATTCATCTCTTTCTGCCCTGCTTCTAACGACTGTTGCTGCACTAACAACTGATTGAATAAATGTATCTGCATCGGGATTAAAGCCCGGACTTTCACCAGCGCTTCCTTCTCGTGTTTCAACGTCGCCATCATCTTATCCACCTCATCCCTACCCAAATCCTGTATCAACATCTGGAAGGTCTTGCTGATATTTTTAAACAACGTCTCCACCTCGTCCAGTTCACCTTGCAGCTTCTGTAAATCGGTGAGGTGATCTTGAATGCGTTTAGTCGATCCCAGTTCTTTGTTAACCAAAATATTCTCGGCCTTCCTCAACCAATTCGAAAGCATTTCCACTCCGGCGCGGAAATCTTTGCGATTCCTCAGGATATCGCCGGCGTGGCTGTATTTGTTCACTTGCGGGTACACCTTTTCCCACCTGGCGGTCATCCTGTTGTAATGATCACGCAACTGATTCGCTATTTGGTCCTCGCAGGTCGCTATCAGGAAGCTGACGGTGTCTCCCAGTAGTTGGTACTTGTCTCGCCAGACGCTGATGTCTTGGAAGAATTCCATTTTCTCTTCTTCCGGTTTGGTTATGGCGGTTTCGGCACGGTTTAGCCACTCGTCGAATTCCACTGAAAGAGCTTCCCAGCGTCTCCAGTAAGCTACGACCTCTTCCAACATGCTTTGGACGCAACGTAGTTCCATGGATACGTTCTTCCATCGTTCGGCTATGTCTCGGATGAATTTGTCTACTTCTATTGATTCTTTTTTATCTGCAAATAAAATAATAATGGTGAAAATAATAAAGATATCAAAATATTTCGTCACAAAATTTGGAGATATTCACATGAGAACAGAATGAAAATTATAATTTTTTAAGTGAAACAATTGTTACATACTTGAAACTTTTCAAATTTACTAAATATGTATTATACTTTATAATTTAGTAACAATATCAAAATATTTCGCCACAAAATTTGGAGATAATCACATGAGAACAGAATGAAAATAATAATTTTTTAGGTGAATAAAAAAAATATAAAAACAATTGTCACATACTTGAAACTTTCCAAATTTACTAAATATTTATTATACTTTACAATTTAGTAACAATATCAAAATATTTCGTTACAAAATTTGGAGATAATCACATGAGAACAGAATGAAAATTATATTTTTTTAAGTGAATAAAAAAATATAAAAACAATTGTCATATACTTGAAACTTTCCAAATCTACTAAATGTTTAATATACTTTACAATTTAGTAACAATATCAAAATATTTTGTCACAAAATTTGGAGATAATCACATGAGAACAAAATAAAAATTATCATTTTTTAAGCGAATAAAAAAATATAAAAACAATTGTCACACACTTGAAACTTTCTAAAATTATTAAATATTTATTATACTTTACAGTTTAGTAACAATATCAAAATATTTTGTCACAAAATTTGGAGATAATCACATGAGAACAAAATGAAAATTTTATTTTTTTAAGCGAATAGAAAAATATAAAAACAATTGTCACATACTTGAAACTTTCCAAATTTACTAAATATTTATTATACTTTACAATTTAGTAACAATATCAAAATATTTCGTCACAAAATTTGGAGATAATCACATGAGAACAGAATGAAAATTTTATTTTTTTAAGTGAAGAAAAAATATATAAAAACAATTGTCACAAACTTGAAACTTTCTAAATTTACTAAATATTTATTATACTTTACAATTTAGTAACAATATCGAAATATTTCGTCACAAAATTTGGAGATAATCACATGAGAACAGAATGAACATTTTAATTTTTTAAGTGAATAAAAAAATATAAAAACAATTGTCACATACTTGAAACTTTTCAAATTTAGTAAATATATATTATACTTTACAATTTAGTAACAATATCAAAATATTTCGTCACAAAATTTCGAGATAATCACATGAGAACACAATGAAAATTATAATTTTTTAAGTGAATAAAAAAAAAATAAAAACAATTGTCACATACTTGAAACTTACCAAATTTACTAAATATTTATTATACTTTACAATTTAGTAACAATATCAAAATATTTCGACATAAAATTTGGAGATATTCACATGAGAACAGAATGAAACTTATAATTTTTTAAGTGAATAAAAAAAAATATAAAAACAATTGTCACATACTTGAAACTTTCCAAATTTACTAAATATTCATTATACTTTACAATTTAGTAACAAAATAAAAATATTTCGTCAAAAAATTTGGAGATAATCACATGAGAACAGAATGAAAATTTTAATTTTTCAAGTGAAGAAAAAAATATAAAAACAATTGTCACATACTTGAAACTTTCTAAATTTACTAAATATTTATTATACTTTACGATTTAGTAACAATATCAAAATATTTCGTCACAAAATTTGAAGACAATCACATGACAACAGAATGAAAATTATATTTTTTTAAGTGAAAAAAAAATATAAAAAGAATTGTCACATACTTGAAACTTTCTAAATTTACTAAATTATTATTATATTTTCAATTTAGTGACAATATCAAAATAATTAGTCACAAAATTTGGAGATAATCACATGAGAATAGAATTAAAATTATCATTTTTTAAGTGAATAAAAAAAAATATAAAAACAATTGTCACGTACTTGAAACTTTCTAAAATTACTAAATATTTATTATACTTTACAATTTAGTAACAATATTAAAATATTTCGTCACAAAATTTGGAGATAATCACATGAGAACAGAATGAAAATTATAATTTTTTAAGTGAATAAAAAAAAATATAAAAACAATTGTCACATACTTGAAACTTTCCAAATTTACTAAATATTTATTATACTTTACAATTTAGTAACAAAATCAAAATATTTAGTCACAAAATTTAGAGATAATCACATGAGAACAGAATGAAAATTATAATATTTTAAGTAAATAAAAAAAATATAAAAACATTTGTCACATACTTGAAATTTTCTAAAATTACTAAATATTAATTATACTTTACAATTTAGTAAAAATATCAAAATATTTCGTTACAAAATTTGGAGATAATCACATGAGAACAAAATGAAAATTATAATTTTTTAAGTGAAGAAAAAAATATAAAAACAATTGTCACATACTTGAAACTTTCTAAATTTACTAAATATTTATTATACTTTATAATTTAGTAACAATATCAAAATATTTCGTCACAAAAATTGAAAATAATCACATGAAAACAGAATGAAAATTATAATTTTTTAAGTGAATAAAAAAAAATATAAAAACAATTGTTACATACTTGAAACTTTTTAAATTTACTAAATATTTATTATACTTTACATCTTAGTAACAATATCAAAATATTTCGTCACAAAATTTGGAGACAATCACATGACAACAGAATGAAAATTTTAATTTTTCAAGTGAAGAAAAAAAATATAAAAACAATTGTCACAAACTTGAAACTTTTTAAATTTACTAAATATTTAGTATACTTTACAATTTAGTAACAATATCAAAATATTTCGTCATAAAATTTGGAGATAATCGCATAAGAACAACATTTTGTCATTCTGAAAATTTTAATTTTTTAAGTGAACAAAAAAATTTAAAAACAATTGTCACATACTTGAAACTTTCTAAAAATACTAAATATTTATTATACTTTACAATTTAGTAACAACATCAAAATATTTCGTCATAAAATTTGGACATAATCGGATGAGAACAATATTTTGTCACTGGAAATTTTATTTTTTTAAGTGAATAAAAAAATATAAAAACAATTGTCACAAACTTGAAACTTTCTAAATTTACTAAATATTTAGTATTTTTTACAATTTAGTAACAATATCAAAATATTTCGTCACAAAATTTGGAGATAATCACATGAGAACAAAATTTTGTCATTCTGAAAATTATAATTTTTTAAGTGAATAAAAAAAATATAAACACAATTTTCACACACTTACAACTTTCTAGAATTACTAAATATGCATTATACTTAACAATTTAGTAACAAAATCAAAATATTTCACCATAAAATTTGGAGATAATGACATGAGAACAGAATTAAAATTATAATTTTTTAAGTGAATATAAAAAATATAAAAACAACTGTCACATACTTGAAACTTTCTAAATTTACTTAGTAATTATTATACTTTACAATTTAGTAATAAAATCAAAATATTTCTTTATAAAATGTGGAGATACTCACAAATGAACAACATATTGTCATTCTAAAAATTCTAATTTTTAAGTGAATAAAAAAATATAAAAACAATTGTTACAAACTTGAAACTTTCTAAATTTACTAAATATTTAGTATACTTTACAATTTAGTAATAAAATCAAAATATTTCGTAACAAAATTTGGGGATAATCACATGAGAACAATATTTTGTCATTCTGAAAATTCTAATTTTTCAAGTGAATAAAAAAATATAAAAACAATTGTTACATATTTGAAACTTTCTGAATTTACTAAATACAATTTAGTTTTTTTTTTACATACCGATATTTCCATCGCGTTTGTATTCTTCAATGACAGCTTGCATGTCTATGTAGGCTTTGTTAAATTCCTGGAATATGTGATTCTTCGATACAAAGTTTCGATACTGCTCTAAGAGGTGCACCACCTTGTCTAGTCGTCCATACTTGGCCGTCCACGCTTTCAGCTTGGTCTCCGTTAGTTGCAAAAATGCAATAAGGCAACACTGAAATAAAATGTTTACTGTGAGATCGAAAAAAAAATAGTCAACGCAGGTGAAGGGTAATTTTGTGATATTTTCCATATTTATCAATTCTTTTACCTTCTCGGTACAAGTGATTGTGAAGTTAAAAAAAAAATAAACGGAAATAGCTATTTTGAGGTCCTTAGAGACGATTGCGAGAGTGTAGGGATAGAGATGTATTTGTTAATAAACCTGAAGCTTACCTTATGTTCAAGGAACTTCAGTCTAACTCTACGTTGGGCTGCTTTCGGCCCGATATCGTTCAGTCTCTGAGCCATATTATTTAACTGAGGGGAAGGCACTTCACGAGCCAGCGGCCCTTCGCAGGCTTGGCTAAATTTGGCTTGAACCGTCGGCAAATCGGCGAAGAAAGTCTTATGCTCCTCCAGCTTCCTACTAATAATCGAAGCCGTTTCTTCGTTCATAACGTTCGGTATGTCGTCGGTGTAAATCATCTTCTCGGCCTTCGCCAGCCACTCGCCGACAAACTTGAAATCACCCGGAAGTCGGGAATCCAATAACCACAACCACTGCCTCAACTGGATCTCCAGGAGGTTCCAAAGTCTCAAAATGTCAAACCAGGATTCTTTCGTTATCGAAATGATACTCTGCGATTCGATCAGATTCTTCAGCTTATTGTAGAGCATCCTCTTCTCGTCGACTTCCGAGTTAAACTCCAGGTAAGCGTCGTAACTCAAAGGCAGCGAATTCGTTTGTTGGAGATGTTCCAAGTACTGCGTCTTCTTCAGTAGCCAAGCTAGCAGATCGCTGTACTCTCCCTGTATCGCGGCGATTGCGTCCGGACCGGTGCTTTTCGGTTCCGGATACTTGTGGAGGAATTGGGCTACGTAGGTCATGATCGATTTTTCGTCCGGTTTCGGTACGTCGACGTCTTCGGGGTCCAGTAATCTGGAGATGCCCAGTTCGTTTTCGGCGACGTCGAAGGCGGTCTCTAGGCGGGTTTTGTTCGATTCTTTTCTCATCTCGGCTAAGTTGATTAGGTTGGCTTTAATGGCATCCACTATGGCTAGGAAGGCGATGCCATCGCGCCAGCTTGCACCAAAGTCTTTTACTTCTATACCTGAGTCACTGAAAAACGGAGAGAATATTCATTCAATTACCAATTTCTTTTTAATAAATATTTATTATTCAACATACCTAGGAAGGGCATTGGCCACCCATTGCAGCAGCGTTTTTCTAGCACCCATCTTCCATCTATCTTTAGTAGCTGACGAGGAAGTACTCTCCAAACTGCTGGAACTTCCATACTTAGCAAGGTACTCCAAGGCCCTGCTGTTCTCTTCAATCTTAAAACGAAATAAAAATCAGTCGCAAAAAGTCGACCGTACCCAGCACATAATGGTGTTAAATGGTTACGTGATCAAAGCCTAAGTGCTCAAAAAGCCGGATTATTTACTGTTTAAAGTATTAGTAGTATTAGTTAAACTTACCACAGTCCAAATGACTTTCCTTCGTCGGAGCTTTCAAAATAAAGTAGACATAGAGCCATTCGTGCATTAATAAAGAAGCTTCATTAGTAATGTTGATGATTATGATGGTTTTTTTAGATGCAGACATTCAGTGCGTTTTCTAGGTTTTGTTATGAGTGTGAATATACAGCTAATGTTTAATGGTGAGTGGGTGATGATTGTTGTTGTTTTGTGAAGGTTTACCTGGAAGTAGAGGATGATGGTCCATATCAGACCCAAGACCACTGGCGGTCTTCCGTCTACTAAGTCGCTAGCGTTTATGTTGACTAATTTTATCCGTTTTCCTGCGAGGAATTGCAACGCCGAGTTGGCGTTGCTGAGAAAGTGCGGTCTTCGGAGGACTCTGCCTCTCTCCATAGGCTGTAATAAAACAGAGTTTAAATGATGATTACATTATATCATGCCAATGTAGTAATTCAATATTCATCTCTTAGTTATCAAATTTTAATAAAAATAAAAAGACGTAGAAAAATTCATAGACTTACCAGCTTCTCTCCTGAGAGTATTTCAAGTAGTGCAAGAAGTTTTGTACCATCTTTTAAGTCTTCGATCAAGTCTTCTATCCTAAGCGGTGGAACTCGCTGAAAAAAAATTAATTATTATTATTTGCTTATAAAAGATGGAAACGCGTGAGAAGTAGAATTCTTCAATGTAAAACAACATTGAAATGAAATTAAAATGTATTTTCACTAACAAAATATGTTTCACAGTTAACGAAACTTTTCAAATTTTCCCAAAAAACATTAATTTTGATGATTATTCACAGGTTTTCAAGATGATAGACCAAAAATAGCGCTTAAGATTTTTCCAAGTTACACTCAATCTTTCCAAGTGAAAAAAAAAATATAAAGACAACAGCAACACACTTGAAATTTTCAAAATTTACCCAAAATACATTAATTTTGATAATCCCGCAAAAAACTCAAAATACCCCATCACTGATTTTCAAGATAATTGACCGAGAATAGCGCTTAAGATTTTTCCAAGTTACACACAATCCTTCCGAGTGAAAAAAAATATATAAAGACAACTGCAACACACTTGAAACTTTACAAATTCACTCAAAATACATTAATCTTAATAATCCTGCAAAAAACTCAAA
The DNA here is from genome assembly GCA_910593695.2 of Ocypus olens. Classification (NCBI taxonomy): domain Eukaryota; kingdom Metazoa; phylum Arthropoda; class Insecta; order Coleoptera; family Staphylinidae; genus Ocypus; species Ocypus olens. The sequence goes on along the minus strand of OU343055.1, from coordinate 5,840,782 downwards.
ATACCCCATCACTGGTTTTCGGGATAATCGACCGAGAATAGCGCTTAAGATTTTTCCAAGTTACACTAAATCCTTCCGAGTGAAAAAAAAATATAAAGACAACTGCAACACACTTGAAACTTTCCAAATTTACCCAAAATACATTAATTTTGATAATCCTGCAAAAAACTCAAAATATCCCATCACTGGTTTTCAAGATAATCGACCGGGAATAGCGCTTAAGATTTTTCCAAGTTACACACAGTCCTTCCGAGTGAAAAAAAAATATAAAGACAATTGCAACACACTTGAAACTTTCCAAAATTACTCAAAATACATTAATCTTAATAATCCTCTTAAAAACTTAAAATACCCCATCACTGGTTTTCAAGATAATCGACCGAGAATAGCGCTTAAGATTTTTCCAAGTTACACACAATCCTTCCGAGTGAAAAAAAAATATAAAGACAACTGCAACACACTTGAAACTTTCCAAATTTACTCAAAATACATTAATTTTGATAATCCTGCAAAAAACTCAAAATATCCCATCACTGGTTTTCAAGATATTCGACTGAGAATAGCGCTTAAGATTTTTCCAAATTACACACAATTCTTCCGATCGGAAAAAAATATAAAGACAACTGCAACACACTTAAAACTTTCCAAATTTACAGAAAATACATTAATTTTGATAATCCTGCAAAAAACTCAAAATACCCCATCACTGGTTTTCAAGATAATCGACCGAGAATAGCGCTTAAGATTTTTCCAAGTTACACACAATCCTTCCGAGTGAAAAAAAAATATAAAGACAATTGCAACACACTTGAAACTTTCCAAAATTACTCAAAATACATTAATCTTAATAATCCTCTTAAAAACTTAAAATACCCCATCACTGGTTTTCAAGATAATCGACCGAGAATAGCGCTTAAGATTTTTCCAAGTTACACACAATCCTTCCGAGTGAAAAAAAAATATAAAGACAACTGCAACACACTTGAAACTTTCCAAATTTACTCAAAATACATTAATTTTGATAATCCCGCAAAAAACTCAAAATACCCCATCACTGGTTTTCAAGATAATCGACCGAGAATAGCGCTTAAGATTTTTCCAAGTTACACACAATCCTTCCGAGTGAAAAAAAAATATAAAGACAACTGCAACACACTTGAAACTTTCCAAATTTACTCAAAATACATTAATTTTGATAATCTTGCAAAAAACTCAAAATATCCCATCACTGGTTTTCAAGATAATCGACTGAGAATAGCGCTTAAGATTTTTCCAAATTACACACAATTCTTCCGATCGGAAAAAAATATAAAGACAACTGCAACACACTTAAAACTTTCCAAATTTACAGAAAATACATTAATTTTGATAATCCTGCAAAAAACTCAAAATACCCCATCACTGGTTTTCAAAATAATCGACCAAAAATAGCGCTTACGATATTTTCCAAGTTACACACAATCCTGCCGAGTGAAAAAAAAATATAAAAACAACTGCAACTCACTTGAAACTTTCCAAAATTACTCAAAATACATTAATCTTAATAATCCTCCGAAAAACTCAAAATACCCCATCACTGGTTTTCAAGATAATCGAACGAGAATAGTGCTTAAGATTTTTCCAGTTACACACAATCCTTCCGAGTGAAAAAAAATTGCAACACACTTGAAAATTTCCAAATTTACCCAAAATACATTAATTTTGATAATCCTGCAAAAAACTCAAAATACCCCATCACTGGTTTTCAAAATAATCGACCGAGAATAGCGCTTAAAATTTTTCCAAGTTACACACGATCCTTCCGAGTGAAAAAAAAAATATAAAGACAACTGCAACACACTTGAAACTTTCAAAATTTACTCAAAATCCATTAATCTTAATAATCCTCTAAAAAACTTAAAATACCTCATCACTGGTGTTCAAGATAATCGACGGAGAATAGCGCTTAAGATTTTTCCAAGTTACACACAATCCTTCCGAGTGAAAAAAAAATATAAAGACAACTGCAACACACTTGAAACTTTCCAAATTTACTCAAAATACATTAATGTTAATAATCCTGCAAAAAACTCAAAATACCCTATCACTGGTTTTCGAGATAATCGACCGAGAATACCGCTTAAGATTTTTCCAAGTTACACACAATCCTTCCGAGTGAAAAAAAAAATATAAAAACAACTGCAACACACTTGAAACTTTCCAAATTTTCCCAAAATACATTAATTTCGATAATCCTGCAAAAAACTCAAAATACCCCATCACAGATTTTCAAGATAATCGACCGAGAATAGCGCTTAAGATTTTTCCAAGTTACACACAATCCTTCCAAGTGAAAAAAAATTTAAAGACAATTGCAACACACTTGAAACTTTCCAAATTTACTCAAAATACATTAATTTTGATAATCCTGCAAAAAACTCAAAATACCCCATTACTAGTTTTTAAGATAATCGACCGAGAATAGCGCTTACGATGTTTTCCAAGTTACACACAGTCCTTCCGAGTGAAAAAAAAAATATAACGACAACTGCAACACACTTGAAACTTTCCAAATTTACTCAAAATACATTAATTTTGATAATCCTACAAAAAACTCAACATACCCCATCACTGGTTTTCAAGATAACCGACCGAGAATAGCGCTTAAGATTTTTCCAAGTTACACACAATCCGTCCGAGTGAAAAAAAAAATATAAAGACAACTGCAACACACTTGAAACTTTCCAAATTTACTCAAAAAACATCAATTTTGATAATTCTGCAAAGATTTTATTATTGTTTATATAAATATAACAACGAATAAACATCATCTAGAATCAGAAGGGAATGCAAACGCTTGCTGGGTTTGGCGGCTAGTATAGCATGTTGCACTATCCTGCTGGAACCAGAGCCCGCCGCTTGCTGGGTCTGGCGACTAGTTTAGCAGGTTGCACCATCCTGCTGGAACCAAAGCCCGCCTAAGTCCAATTCGTGCAATTGCGGCAACAAAAAATCAGTTAATTTTCTAGAGCGCACCCTATTCACCTTACGTTGTTGCCTGATTTATTTTCACTACTACAAACCCACACACAGCTTTTCCACGACTACGTGTGGACTTTAGAAAACCAAAATTCTAAATTTTTGCTTATTGATAAGCCTCCGAGATGAAAATAATAATATATAATGTGTGTATTACATATACATTTTTCTACGACTACATGTGGACTTTCGAAAATAAAAATCATGCATTTTTGCTTATTGTCACAGCCTCCGGGATGAAAATAGTAATAATAACATATATTCTTCATTTTAATTGTCATAGCCTCCGGGATGAAAATAATAATAATAATAATTATTCTTCATTTTATACATACATTCATAAAGTAGTAAAACTTGTGCTAATTGAGCATTCGAAGAATTTTTCTTTATATTCAGTTACGGGTATTTTATTGACGGTAATAATTAGCACTCCGTGCTTCTTGGAAGTGTATAAGAGTAATGTACACTCATAATTGGAAGTGTAATCAAGTTGTCTGATTAAAAAGGATTCCGTGCCAAGCACCGTCATTTCTACAACCGCGTTCGCCATTCACAATTTAGGTAATTGCTAATTAGAAAAGTTTAACAGCCAGCGTGTGCAAATCGGCGACAGTTGGGCAGTTACTTTAAACGAAAACTATCAATTAATACGCATGAAACTATTACCTCATAACTAAAGTTTACACAACGGTGAATTACAAATATCTACAGTATGGTAGAAAAAGTTATTTAAGTACCAAGGGCTTAATATAACTATCAAGTAATGCATACAAATTTGTATGCCCTTTAATAAATCACGGAAAGGTATATAACCATCAAGTAATGGATACTCATTTTTATGCCCTTTATTAAATCACGGAAAGGTTTTATCTGTCATTTACGCATTAAGTTTATTTCACGAATGTTGGCGTTCACGTCATCAATTTCTGAACATATCGAAGACAAGCGGATTGCTACCACCATTTTATAGAATTATGGCGCATCATCGATGTCAATTGAAGAAACGTATGTCTTCTGAGCGTTGATACAAGTACCGACAGCAGCGCCCACCGATCGAAAACGTGGCAAAGATTAGATCCCGTTGTGATTCGCAACTTTGGAATTGATGTGAACGCCAACATTAGTGAAATTAACTATAACAAGCTTGCATCAACGTAATTTTATTATTGTTTAAACAAAAGTATAGAGTTGTGACGTAATTTCGATGTTTTATGGCCATTTTATGTACCTTTTATCAAAGTAATGAACACATAATGATGGAATAATTTTGGACAGTGTAAATGATGCTAATAATATTACCTTGGATAGATAAGAATTGATCCAGTTAACGAAGGTCTTTTTCTGCACTCTTTCTTGCTCATCTGAAACAAAATAATAGTTTAGTACTCGTATCTGCACATAGGGGAAAGAAAGGGTTTAAGAATTGACAAAAAAAATTGATATTTATGCAACGTCGACCATGAAATGTTGTTGCTAGGTAACAGGTCAAAATGCAATCGTCCTTCTTAATATTTTGTTTGTAGATTAATAGATTGTAATTTTCGAAAATCATCATCAGTCATTTTTACTGTTCTAATTTCACACACTTCTTTTTTTTAATCAATTAATTAATTTATTTCTTTCCCGACAGAGAAACAAGTTAACCATTTACAGGGAAAAATTTATAAAACAAGAAACATGAGACACAAAAGTAATCTTAAAATTTGTTGAATTTGGTTCTCGTTTATCGTGGTGAAACATTTTTAATAACCAACCAAGTGCCTTATTTCAACAACCTTTAATAGTAATCTTACAAATTAATTTATTCTGTGTTATGTTTTTTGAAACCTTACACTGTTTTCAGTAATTATTTTAGGCGGCTTATACACTTTTTCTGTACAAGAAAAATACAGTGAGAAATTATATGCAATAAACTAACAACTTCTCAAAATTAAAACAACTGCAGTAATTTTAAGTCTTCAAATCCACCCCATTTATGATGATCAAATATATCATATTCATATTTACCAAGCAGACACGAATAAAACAAACACATAAATTCCAATCTCCGCACACATAACTCAAAATCCCATTCGGCTTCCTAGCGTTCAACTTCGCTGAAAGAATTTAAAAATGCACGCACCACCGTGAAAATCGAAGATGCGGCACGCAATCCACGTGCAACATAAAATAAAAATATTGAATAATTTGATACACCAAAAAGAAAATCTTTAATAATTCAATAAAATTCATGGAGTAATAAAAAAACTGTCGATGTTTAATTGCGTCCATCGTAAACATTGATTTATTTCAGTCAATTTTCTCTACCTTTGCATAAAGTTATGTCGATATTAAATATGCCATTGTGAAGCGTTAGAGATCACTCACGATTTATGAATAATTAGATTATACTTGTAGTTTTGGTTTATGCTCGTAGAGAGGGTACTCGAAATTTTGCCAGAAATTTCACTCGATTTTGAGAATTTCTTGGCGTGTTCTCACAAAACGGATATAGATGATATGTCATAAATGTGTAGTTACATTCTTCTAGAATCAATTTCCAACCATCTACCATCTACGATGTCCACAAACCGAAATTCGTCGGTATCCCTGAGCGTCAATCTGCCCCAAAGTTAATTTTCGGTTGGTGGAAAATGGTAGAAAAAATTGTTTTTTTCGAAAAAATAATTACTCAAAACGCTTTTCCTCATCATTTAGAACCGTCATGATTTTTTTCAAATTTTTTCGAGACTCAACTTTTTTACATATTTTCCTAGAAAAACGAGCGAAAATCATAAAATTACGAAATGACTTGTATTATATATTAAAACATTCGCAAAATAACGGGTAATACTTGGTTAAATTTTCAGCCTAATTGTACCTGCAGTTTTCTTGCAGTCCCCACTCAAATTGGGTACTCGAAAGTTGGTCAGAAATTTCAGTCAATTTTGGGATTTTTTTAGCGCGATCTCACAAAACAGATATGAATGATATTATACAGGTTTATAGCTATATTCTTCAAGAATCTATTGCTTCTATTCGCAACCATTTACGATATCCACAAACCGAGATTTGCTCATTTGAACGAGCCGGTGTCCGTGAGCGTCAATCTGCAAGGTCTCGGAATTCGCTTCCCATAAGACCCCGTGTTAATTTTCGGTTGGTGAAAAATGGCATAAAATAATTTTTTTTCGAAAAAATAAATACACAACACGCTTTTCCCCGTTATTTAGAACCGTCATGATTTTTTTCAGATTTTTCCGAGACCCAACATTTTTCACATATTTTCCCGACTAGTGGTATGGAAAAATGGGCGAAAATCATGAAATGACCAAATAATTTGTAATATACATGGAAATGTTTACAAAATAACGGAGAATACTTGGTTAAATTTTCAGCCCAATTGTACTTGTAGTTTTCCTGCAACCCGCTCTCAGATTGTGTACTCGGAAGTTGGCCAGAAATTTCAGTCAATTTTGGGATTTTTTTGGCGCGGTCTCACAAAACAGATATAAATGATATTATATAGGTTTATAGCTATATTCTTCAAGAATATATTGCTTCTATTCGCAATCATTTACGATATCCACAAACCGAGATTTTCTCATTCTAACAAGCCGGTGTCCGTGAGCGTCAATCTGCAAGGTCTCGGTATTCGCTTCCCATAAGACCCCGTGTTAATTTTCGGTTGGTGGAAAATGGCATAAAATAATTTTTTTTCGCAAAAATAAATACTTAACACGCTTCTTCCCGTTATTTAGAACCATCATGATTTTTTCCAGATTTTTCTGAGACCCAACATTTTTCACATATTTTCCTGACTAATGGTATGGAAAAATGGGCGAAAATCATGAAATGAAATGACCAAATGACTTGTACTACACATTAAAACATTCGCAAAATAACGGAGAATACTTGGTTAAATTTCAGCCCAATTGTACCTGCAGTTTTCTCGCAGTCCGCACTCAAATTGGGTACTCGAAAGTTGGTCAGAAATTTCAGTCAATTTTGGGAATTTTTTGGCGCGGTCTCACAAAACAGATATGAATGACATTACATGAGTTTATAGCTATATTCTTCAAGAAACTATTGCTTCTATTCTCAACCATTTGCGAATTTCACAAACCGAGATTTGCTCGTTCCAACAAGCCGGTGCCCGTGAGCAACAATCTCCAAGGTCTCGGAATTCGCTTCCCATAAGATATACACAACTCGGGCCTTCTTTGATGTCGAAAAGTTAGGCTTCCGATAAGATGTACAAGATGTCCGTCGATAGGAATCTTATCATGGAGATCCAACTGAATTAATTATTCTTCTAAAATGTTATAATCGCTAGTGGCTGAATGGTTTATCAATTCCCTATGCAGGACTCCAAGAACGAAGTTCCCACGACGATATGGCACCAAGTTATGGGTGTGCATTTTGGGGTTTTTCGCACATAACTCAGCGACTTTTCAACCAAATTGGATAATTCTTCTTAAATTCAACAAACCTTACTTCATTGTTTATTATTAAACCTTTAATCCCTCCATGAATTACCGTTTAAATCATTAAAATGAATGTAGAATTTCGACGACATGACTTATTATTCCGGGATTTTTACGGCACGTTTATTTGAAGATAGTAAAGGGTTACAAGTTTTGAGATGATTTAACGTTCAAATTATCAAAATCATGCCTCAGAATTACTATTTAAAAGCTTTTGAACATTTTACATTCGAATTTCCACGCCTCGTCGCCATCTACTAGACGGTGGCCGAACTACTAAGTGATGTTTTTGAACAGCGCCAAAATGCTCGAACTTTATACCTATAATCAAAGTGTTAATATTCAGCAATGCGCTACACACGAAACGATAGACGATTTAATTTCGAATCGAATGGTGTATAAAATAGCTGAGGCAATTTAGCGGTTTTCTTGTAATTTGCGAATGAAAATTAAACACGACACACTTACCGACATTTACAGTTCACTGTAACTTAAAACCTAAATGTACAACAATTTGCTATATTCTTTAATGAAATACGGGTCCCAATACTTATGACTGATTTTTCAATTAACTTTTTATATTATTAATGCATTACAATAAGAGAAATATATGAGGAATTCTAATCTTCATAGAGGGTACCCTCTGTTATCGTGGGGGTAAACTACGTTTTCATTTGTGGATTTAATAATTGTTTTAATAATGAAAGAATATGTAAAAACTTAAGAAGACTGTTATCTTATATTTAAATAAATCTACTTGTTGTTATTTTCGTATTACAATTGCAAAAACAATACATTATAATACATCCGCCTAACCATAGGCAACCCGATAAACGCACAACTACTATTAAAAACCTTCAATTTTAAAGGTGACAGAGACAAAACCATAAGTGTAATCCTCAATAAAGCTTCAAAAATAGTCCGAATATTTAAGTATTTAAATTGCAGAAATAATTATATTACATAAACGCCTACTTACAGACAATGCAATACACGCATACATAATATTAATTTATTACTAAAAACTTCCAATTTTAAACGTGACAGGGACAAAACCATAAGTGTAATGCTCCGTAAAGCTTAAAAATAATGTGAATCTTAAAGTATTTAAATTGCAGAAATAATTATATTGTATAAACGCCTGCTTACAGCAACCCAATATACGTATAACTAATAATGATTTATTATTTAAAACTTCAAATTTTAATCGTAACAGGGACAAAACCATAAGTGTAATATTTTTAAAGCGTTGCTAAGGATTACACTCATGCTTGTGTCCCTATTATATTTAAAATTAGAAGTTTTTAATAAAAAATAATATTAGTTATAGTATATTGGGTTGCCTACACGTAGGCGTTTATATAATACCATTGTTTCCGCAATTTAAATACTTAAATATTCCCACTATTTTTGAAGCTTTACTCAGGATTACACTTATGGTTTTGTCCCTGTTACGTATAAAATTAGAAGTTTTTAATAATAAATTAATTCGAGTTATGCGTATATCGGGTTGCTTGGGATTAGGCGTGTATATTATAAAATATTATTTCTGCAATTTAAGTACGTAAATATCCATAAGTTAATTTATTTAATCACGAGACAACATTCTTTTTAAGTTTTTAAATATTCTTTTATTATTACAACAATTATTATATCCACAAATTATTAAGTAGTTTATCCCCACGATGACAGGTGGAGCTCTCTACGTAGATTATGATTTCTCTTATTGTAATGCATTAACAATATAAATAGTTGAATGATTAATCAGGAATAAGTATTGTAACCCGTATTTGATTGAAGAATATAGCAAATTCTTCTTTATTGAATTTTTATGTTACAGTGAACTGTAAATGTCGGTAAGTGTGTCGTGCTTAATTTTCATTCGCAAATTACAGGAAAACCGCTAAATTTCCTCAGCTATTTTATACACCATTCGATTCAGAATTAAATCGTCTACCGTTTCATGCACAGCCCATTGCTAAATATTAACACTTTGGCAATAGGTATAAAGTTCGAGCATTTTGGCGCTGTTCAAAAACATCACTTAGCAGTTCAGCCACCGTCTAGTAGATGGCGACGACGGGCGGAAATCCGAATGTAAAATGTTTAAAAGCTTCTAAATAGCAATTCTAAGCGATGATTTTGATAATTTAAGCATTAAATCACCGATAAACATATAATCCTTTATTCTTTTGAAATAAAAGTGCTAAAAAAATCCTGCAATAATAAATATTGCCGCAGCAATTTTTTAATGGTTAAATTGATTTTAATGATTCAAATTGTAATTTACAGAGGTATTAATGGTTTAACAATAAACAATAAAATAGGATTTGTTGTTGTTGTAAAAAAAATTTTTGAAAAAAAAATCACGATCACAATACTTTCTCGTACTTCGTAACGGAGAAAGTAAAAATTGAAAAACAATTTCCATCACTTCGAAACTTTCCAAATTTACTTAAAATACGTTGCTCTACAAGATTCTATAAAAATCTGTTAACAATCCACCTCTAGATTTTGAAATAATTCATGTTGATGCTCGAGTCAATTTATGTAGTTGCACATTCTTATAAGTGATTAAAAAAATTGAAAAACAATTGCCATCATTTCGAAACTTTCCAAATTTACTTAAAATACGTTACTCTGAGATTCCGCAAAAATTTCGAAATAATTCCTATTGAATCGAGCAGAATCAATTTCTGTGGTTACACATTCTCATAAGTGACTAAAAAATTGAAATACAATCAATGATTTAAAATCACAAGCAAAAAATTATGCCTTTTAAATTTATTCATTACTAATTAATATTTCATTTACTATTTATAGAACAAACATTTACATATTGTATAATTTAATGAAAGTGAATAATAAAAAAACATATACAGCGTATGTCCTACATAAAAGGGGAAAGAGCGTCTCCTTGACGCGACTGGCGCCGCGACGCCCGGCCATGCGGATGACCCTTTTACACATTAAACACTCAAATTATCGATCGTGCAGAATCCATTCAAAATCATCATTAACTGCATCCTGATTGCACAATTAGATTGAATACACAATCATATCGTCGTGTGAATTGTTTTCGATAGACCTTGAATTTTAATTAATCGCAAATGAGTTTACTGTACCGACAAAAGGCTTGTTGTATGAATTAAATGTTACAACTGGATGATGGTTTACATACTGTCGTTATCAGTGAATACATAATAAATTTGTAAATTTGCATTGTACAACATATTTATTTATTTCAGTAGAATAATGTGCGACATCGAACCGATAATATTTAATACGTTTCCTTGGAAACTCAAAACGGATATTTCCATTAAATTTTTTTTTTTTAATTTTCACGATCACAATTCTTTCTCGTACTTCGCAAAGAAGAATGTAATATTAGCGTATTCTTATAGATACCTAACTATAGTTTGATCAATGGATCTTTGCATGTGCGTCACTATCCAAGACTGAGTTTTCTCGCCTTGGTCGACATACGTACACACATGATTGCGACTAATTTAACTTATCGCAGAGAGAGTAAATGCATAAACATATTCAGCTATTTATAACGTGCACGCAAAGATTCATTGATCAAAGTATATCAATGCTTCATTGTTCAAAGTTATATTTCAGCTTCCCTTAGGATTTCAAAAAATTCTTTTCGAGAATGCCACGAGTAGAATTTACATTCCTAAAGTAAATTCGGATTATCATGACTTTCTCACGATTTCAAAATCAGATTGAAAGATTGAAAATAGCGACGAACAACATCGTCGGCCGAGCGCTTTGTCCTTATTAAATAGACCCGAACGATAAATAACAATCAGAGTATAAAATTTTCGAGGCGCACCGGCGAATCGCAGAGGCGGCAAAGATGGATAACGCTTCGCAAAAGATAAAAATAAACGACGCAAACTAGTTTCTGCATTCGAGTTTGACTGGTATGTGGGCAGACACTCGCATGCAGAATACCAACCGTTGGAGGAGAGCGTGACCCTGGAAGAAGAAGAAGAAGAAGAAGAAGAAGAAGAGAACCCAACACGGCCCATGGCTGTCGTAATTAGCCGGTTCTAATGGACACCCTTTTATTGGTTAATAGTCCGTAACAACACGTAATTATGGTGATTTGTTATGGACAATTAATTCGTTGTGTTTTAAACACACAAAGGATTAAGTACTCAAAATACTTATTGACCAAGTTGATCGATCGACGAGAAGTTAGCTTACCCTCTACAATGATAATTTCTGGACATGGTCAGTATAAATCTTTCGACCTAGATGCAAAGTAATGGGCATACCTGTCCTCATCGTATAAACAAACCAGATTACGCAATTTCAATTTATTTGATCCGCGATTAACAGGAATATCGAAGGCTGCACTTATTCAATATGCTGGAAATGGCGCCTTCGTAGAATGCCTCCGTATAATTGATGGTGAATAATATTGCGCAACGATTAGGTCACTGTTTATTTATAGACTAGACATTGAACACCTGTCTAGAGGTATTGTCGTTTAAAAGTTATGTTTTTCGTTCTTTTTTTTTCAATGACATGCATGTTAATGGAGCAATAATTCTACACGTATGGCAATTAAACTTTCTCCGATTTGATGGTATAATAGTTATTTATATTTATAATTTGAATCTAAATTATATTTTAATTATACATCGAGTTTTGATGATGACGTTTAAAACGTCAAAATTATGAAAGATGAAAATGACAAATTATACTTTACTACAATTTCTTCAAAAACTTATTCCTTATAAGTTGTTCATTTTAACATTCTCTGTAATTATTATTGATATACATTTGATGTTACTATTATTATTTCATAATTATAGACCTAAAAAGTTTTTTTTTTCAAAAACAATCTCCTTTCACCTAATGTCTGTCCATGACTTCAACATTTTTCATCCATCCAGTAGTAAACATTTTTCAAATTCTAACTAGTAACATATACAATACTTGATAACGACCTGTACAGATCAAAGCTTTAGTTGTGCCAGTATTATTTATTTCATACTGTCCGGTAGATGTTCGTTTACAATGTCAATTTAAGTCCGGTAGGTGAGTTATAACAGCATCAGAGCCGGTAAGTGTTGCTTAGCAACGGTTTCTTTGTTATATTTATTTTATGACGTTAATTACTATTACAATACAACAGTGTGCTTGTGTGTATTAGGCAATTTTATGCAATAAATAGTGGTATAAACTTGTTTAATGTTATTTGACACCATATATAATTCCACAAAGTGAAATGAAGAAAAAAAATGTGATGAATGCTTAATTAGAGAGTAAATATTAATTTGTTTAATGGCATCCTCTAATGGACGCCATTAAAACGTCGTGTTAAAGCTGTAACGTGCTCCGAAGACCACACGGGAAAATTATATGGCAAATACAGCTGTGGAATTGGTGTAATTGCCAGTTATGTCTGCAAATTATTTATAATTACAGTTGATTTTCGCTCAGAGTCTACACATCTGCGTACAACAATTTTACGTGTCAATCACAATTGAAATTTCCATTTATTTATGGACACGATCATATCATTATTCAGAAAATGTAATATCATACTCTAAATGAAACATTCTAACAAGAACTATAAGTACAATGTAACCAAGTATTCCCCGTTGTTTTCATAAGTTCAGGAAAATATGTATAATATATTAGGTCTCAGAAAAATTCGAAAAAATTCATGACGATTCTTAATAACACAAAAAAGCGTGTTAAGTAATTATTTTTCCGAAAAAAAAAATTTTTATGCCATTTTCCACCAACCGAAAATTAACATGGCGCCTTATGAGAAGCGAAATCCGAGACCTTGCAGATTGACGCTCACGGACACCGGTTTGTTTAAACGAGAAAATCTCGGTTCGTGGATATCGCAAATGGTTGAAGATTGAAGTAAAAGATTCTTTAAGAATATAGCTACAAACCTATGTAATATCATTCATATCTGTTTTGTAAAACCGCGCCAAAAAAATTCCAAAATTGACTGAAATTTCTGACCAACTTTCGAGTACCCAATCTGAGAGCGGGCTGCACGAAAACTACAAGTACAATTGAACTGAAAATTTAACCAAGTATTCCCCGTTATTTTGCAAATGTTTTGATGTACATTACAAGCAATTTGGTCATTTCATGATTTTCGCCTATTTTCCATGGAAAATATGCAAAAAAATTTGGGTCTCAGAAAAATTTAAAAAAATTCATGACGGTTCTAAACTACGTGAAAAAGCGTGCTGAGTAATTATTTACCCAAAAAAAAATTATTTTATACCATTTTCGACCAACCAAAAATTAACATAGCGCCTTATGAGAAGCGAAATCCGAGACCTTGTAGATTGACGCTCACGGACACCGGCTTGTTTAAACGAGAAAATCTCGGTTCGTGGATATCGCAAATGGTTGCAAATGGAAGCAATAGATTCTTGAAGAATATAGCTATAAACGCATGTAATATTATTCATATCTGTTTTGTGAGACCGCGCCAAAAAAATCCCAAAATTGACTGAAATTTCTGACCAACTTTCGAGTACCCAGTCTGAGAGCGGGCTGCGAGAAAACTACAGGTACAATTTGGCTGAAAATTTAACCAAGTATACCCCGTTATATTGTGAACATTTTCATGTATATTACAAATCATTTGATCATTTCATGATTTTCGCTCATTTTTCCATACCATTAGTCAGGAAAATATGTAAAAAAAGTTGGGTCTCGAAAAAATTTGAAAAAAATCATGACGGTTCTAAATGACCGGGGAAAGCGTGTTGTGTATTTATTTTTTCGAAAAAAAAATATTTTATGCCATTTTCCACCAACCGAAAATTAACACGGGGTCTTATGGGAAGCGAAATCCGAGACCTTGCAGATTGACGCTCACGGACACCGGCTCGTTCAAAGGAAAAAATCTCGGTTCGTGGATATCGCAAATGGTTGCGAATAGAAGCAATAGATTCTTGAAGAATATAGCTATAAACTTATGTAATATCATTCATATCTGTTTTGTGAGACCGTGCCAAAAAAATCCCAAAATTGACTGAAATATCTGACCAACTTTCGAGTACCCAATCTGAGAGCGGGCTGCACGAAAACTACAAGTACAATTAGGCTGAAAATTTAACCAAGTATTCCCCGTTATTTTATGAACATTTTCATGTATATTATAAATCATTTGATCATTTCATGATTTTCGCCCATTTTTCCATACATTAGTCAGGAGAATATGTAAAAAAATTGGGTCTCGAAAAAATTTGAAAAAAATCATGACGGTTCTAAATGACGGGAAAAAGCGTGTTGTGTATTTACTTTTTTGAAAAAAAAAAATTTTATGCCATTTTCCACCAACCGAAAATTAACACAGGGTCTTATGGGAAGCGAAATCCGAGACCTTGCAGATTAACGCTCACGGACACCGGCTTGTTTAAACGAGAAAATCTCGGTTCGTGGATATCGCAAAAGGTTTCAAATGGAAGCAATAGATTCTTGAAGAATATAGCTATAAACGCATGTAATATCATGCATATCTGTTTTGTAAGACCGCGCCAAAAAAATCCCAAAATTGACTGAAATTTCTGACCAACTTTCGAGTACCCAATCTGAGAGCGGGCTGCACAAAAACTACAAGTACTATTAGGCTGAAAATTTAACCAAGTATTCCCCGTTATTTTATGAACATTTTCATGTATATAACAAATTATTTGGTCATTTCATGATTTTCGCCCACTTTTCCATACCATTAGTCAGGAAAATATGTAAAAAAAGTTGGGTCTCGAAAATATTTGAAAAAAATCATGACGGTTTTAAATGATGAGGAAAAGCGTGTTGAGTATTTATTTTTTCTAGAAAAAATTATTTTATGCCATTTTCCAGCAACCGAAAATTAACACGGGGTCTTATGGGAAGCGAAATCCGAGGCCTTGCAGATTGACGCTCACGGACACCGGCTTGTTTAAACGAGAAAATCTCGGTTCGTGGATATCGCAAATGGTTGCGAATAGAAGCAATAGATTGCTGAAGAATATAGCTATAAACTTATGTAATATCATTCATATCTGTTTTGCGAGACCGCGCCAAAAAAATCTCAAAATTGCCTGAAATTTCTGACCAACTTTCGAGTACCCAATCTGAGAGCGGGCTGCGAGAAAACTGCAGGTACAATTTGGCTGAAAATTTAACCAAGTATACCCTGTTATATTATGAACATTTTCATGTATATTATAAATCATTTGATCATTTGATGATTTTCGCTCATTTTTCCATACCATTAGTCAGGAAAATATGTGAAAAATGTTGGGTCTCAGAAAAATCTGAAAAAAATCATGACGGTTCTAAATAACGGGGAAAATCGTGTCGAATAATAATTTTTTCGAAAAAAAAAATTTTTCTACCATTTTCCACCAACCGAAAATTAGACGCTCAGGGATACCGACGAATTTCGGTTTGTGGACAGGGTAGATGGTTGGAAATGGATTCTAGAAGAATGTAACTACACATTTTTGATATATCATCTATATTTGTTTTGTGAGAACGCGCCTGACTATAATTCAGGAAAATATGTAAAAAAAGTTGAGTTTAGAAAAAATTTGAAAAAAATCATGACGGATCTAAATGACGGGGAAAAGCGTGTTGTGCACTTATTTTTTCGAAAAAAAATTATTTTATGCCATTTTCCACCAACCGAAAATTAAGATGGGGGTCCTAATAATCTTAAGTCACATTATTAATACTTTGGGCGATTTAAGCCATCTCTGATGACAGGTATTTAAAATGCAATTACCCCCACAAAATGACCATCGCCCCCAAATGCGGATTGTCAAAAAATTTAAACGTGGATCGCCCACCAGGGGGTTGAGAAACACTACTCTGGATCATTTGTTTGGTGAATTATCAAAGATATGAACTTATCGATCTCCTCAATTTAGTCCAGATACGAACCAAACAAGTTCAAAATAAATTCAAAAAACGAAATATAGCCTGAATAAATGAATATTCAACCTGTTCGTAACTCTGCAAGCAAATTAAGTCTTTACTAAGACTATAAACAAATAACTTATTGAAACAACTACTTCCCTTCAAAATAATTTAATCGGTGAAATATCCGAGATATGAACCCATTGCTCTGTATCATTTGCTTGTTGAATTGTCAATGATATCGTCAATTTACTAGGCCACCGCGGTCCCCGTTGCTAATGTAAATAGTACTTTTCTTTTGTTAATTAAATCTATTTTGTCTGGTTGCACATTTTCTTCTTTTTTGTTAGTTATTATCAGACTGATTTGCGCTTCGCGTGCCACGATAAATTCACCAAGCAGTATATTAATCTTGTTGAATACATATAAATGAACTAACCGGATCCTTATCCAGAATATTATAGATTTATTGTTCGTTCCTTTCTTGAGAAAAATAGAATTAACCCTTTCAGCCCTGGATTTTTAAATTTGAAAAAAAAATTTTGTTAATTATTATTGATGGGGAGCTTCTTAAGACCATAAATACCAACTTTGAACTCATTTGCTTAATTAATTAGTGAGGCTTTGTTGAAGTGACATCTAGTGATAAACTGCAAAAATATGGATTGTCATTGTAAGTAGAGACATGTAAATGTTGACAACAAGGCCGAAAGGGTTAATGAAATGGACGACGGCTGTGATTTTTTAATGATATTTGTGAATTTCTGAAAACGCAGTATCTTTTACCTGATACTTGAAATTCTCAGAAAGCGAAATGGGTCGTTTAGTTTTCCAAAAATGCATGACCAAATTGCACCTTACCATACGAAACGCCTAACAGGTTTCAAACAGGTTCACCGTCACGGTACCCGTAATAATTATGTTTTATTTCGAGGAAGTATGAAATGTTATATTCATGGGAATAAAAAAAGTACAAAAAGATTTACTGCGGCTAATGTAAAGACCACAACGACCATGTTATAATGAACATTGTGTTTTTTATAATTCCTTTCATTCTTTTATGGTTTTTAATTTTATTGTCCGATTGAATGCTTATTTTTATTTTTTCCGTTACGAAGTGCGAGCAAGTATTGTGATCGTGATTTTTTTTTCAAAATTTTTTTTACGGAAATATCCGTTTTGGGGTCCCTAGATGCTATTTCAACAATTTCTGGAATTTTTTTTTTTGTGTGTATGTGTGTCTGTGCGCGCTGTATCTCAAAAACGAATACAGCAATTGATATGAAACTTTGAACGTCCGTCTTATTTGATAATCTGAAGAACTGGAAAGCTTTTGGTAAAATTTCGTACACCGGAAGTGGGCGTTTACCTTAACTGTTTTTTGTTTTTTGCCAATATTTTCTTAAATATGAAAAATATCACAAAAACATTTGAACAAACTTTGAAGACAACAAAGAAATGAACATCTTTTGCTTGAAAATATTTTTCATAAAATCATTTTTATTCGAGAAAAAAAATTATTATTATTTCTTTTTAATTTTTGGTTTATAATTATAAAACGATAATAGTTACAGCAAATGTATGTCATTAATAATTGTAGAGAATGCTAAAATAAAAAACTTACAAAGAATAAGTTTTTTTCGAAATCCCTTTAGTTTTTGAATAAATTGAGTTTTTATATTTGAAGTATAATTTTTCCATCTTTCATAATTTTGACGTTTTAAACGTCAGTTTCCTCCGAGTTTACAAAGCGCTCGATGTACATTTAAAATATGATTCAAATTGAAAATAAACCATGAAAGCGTAAATATAAATAATACCACCAAGTCGGAGAAAGTAACATGATGGCCACATCACCATTTTTTTAATTTTCGGTTTATAATTATAAAACGATAATAATTACAGCAAATTAATGTTAATAATAATTTTAGAGAATGCTAAAATGAACGATTTATAAAGAATAAGCTTTTTTCGAAATCCCTTTAGTTTTCGAGTAAACTGAGTTTTTTTAATTTAAAGTATAATTTTTCCATCTTTTATAATTTTGACGTTTTAAACGTCAGTTTTATACGAGTCTACAAAACGCTCGTTGTACATTTAAAATATGATTTAAATAGAAAATAAACCTTGAAAGTGTAAATATAAATGATGATACCATAGGAGAAAGTAACATGATGACCACATCACCATTTTTTTAATAATTCCTTTCGTTCTTTTATGGTTTTTAATTTTATTGTCTGATTGAATGCTTATTTTTTTTACTAAAGGAATGATTTTTAATCTGCGATTATAAGTAAAATTTGATACGCGAATAAACGTCCATATCTGTGGTTTTTACTTTACACTCGAACGTGTGTATTTTCATGGCTGGAAATGCGAGGAAGCATATTGATTATTTTATCACTCCCTTACAAGTTTGTATTGATCTCTCTCCTCTTGGCACACACTACGATGCTTGATTAATAAATAAATATAGAGATGAACTTTTCAGTATCTGATGCCGAGGGACTGTTTTAGAGCAATCGAATCGAAAATATATGCATCAGTCGGATTCCAATTACCTGCTCAAGATGTTATCAAAAGCCGTAGAGCGATAACAATTACGATCATATTCAAATTAAAACGGTAATTACGGATGTTTCCCATGCACAGTTAATTGCATCCATTGTTTCTATCTAATACCTGAGGAGGAAATCCGTAACCAAGACGCGTCTCAAGCGACGAAACCGGTCAATAGTGTTTTCACGGTGCACCCGAGAAACGTGTGGAAGTAGACCCAGGTGAAATTTGATTTGACCTAAACGATTAAATATCACGGGGGCATTTAACCGTGAACTGAGGTTTGATTTCATGAATAATCTAATCGAACGTTACGACTAAAGGGAGCAGCATCGTGAATTGTATCTCGAAAACGAATCTCTTTTTAACGAAAGTTTACGGGTCAAGAAAATGAGGATGTCTTTTGATTGTGTAATTGAAATTCAATTTTCAAAAAATTGTAGAAAAGTTTAGATCAATAATTACTCTTTTATCTATTGAAAATAATATAGCAAGATCCATAGATGATGTAGATTTTGTGGGTTTGAAAGAAACACCTTCCATTTTACGCATATATTTTATTTTGTTTATTCACAACCGTATGTGTAATGTTGACCTTACTGACCTCTGAAATGGGAAGGGTCACATTACTGACCGCTACTTCCCACCCTCATTTTATCAACTGACGTTTATTTGATTGGTTTTGACATGTTTTATTTTGTTTATTCACAACCGTATGTGTAATGTTGACATTATTGACCTTTAAAATGGGAAGGGTCATATTACTGACCGCTACTTCCCACTCTCATTTTATCAACTGACGTGACCATTGCACCTTCAGCATTTTCGGATACATGCGATCCATAAATCTTGACACAGAAATTTTTAAAAAAGGACCGCGGACATCAAAATTAAATTTCTGTTGAAATTTTGAATTTGAAAATCATGATCGCAGTACTTTTTTGTACTACGTACGGAGAACTTTTACGATCATGATTTTTTGAAATACGAAATTTCAACGAAAATATCCGCTATGAGGCTGAAAGACCGCGGGTCGATAGTCAATGAACAGAAAAAATTAAATTGTTACACTGTCTATCATTCTTTTACTCACTTGTAGTTTTATTTCTGTAAATAAAGATGTATATATATATATCCGCTATGATCTCATCATTTTTGAAAAATGTCAAAACCAATACAGATTTTGAATTGAAATTTAAAATATAACACTTATTTGACAGTCTGAAGAACTGAAAAGGTTTTGGTAAAACACGCGGAAGAGGGTCTTTTTTCCTGACATGAAAAATATCAGAAATTTTTTTTAACAAATATTAAAGATAACGAAGAATTTAATATCTTTTGTTAGTTTTTCATAAATTCCTTGATTATCGAAAAAAACAATTTAAAAGTAAAAATTTAGAATTTTTGGTGTATAATTAAAAAAATGATACAAATTTACATTAGCGATACTTGTAGAGAATATGAATAATATTTTAGAATTTTTTTAATCCGGTGGTACACATTTCACTCACTCAAATTCGAGTTGAGAGTACTGCCATTTTGTTTAAAAGCAAGGTGCGTCAGTTATCTTGTGGTATGTTAAAAATATGTTATTTCTAAGCAAATTTGGAAATTTTGTAGCAAATTCCGTGGGCGATAATTTTTTTAGAATTTTTTTAATCAGGTGGTGCACATTTCACTCACTCAAATTCGAGTTCAAAGAACTGCCATTTTGTTTACAAGCAAGGTGCGCCAATTATCTTGTGGTATGTTAAAAATATGTTATTTCTAAGCAAAATTGGAAATTTTGTAGCAAATTCCGCGGACGGTATTTTTTTTAGAATTTTTTTAATCAGGTGGTGCACATTTCACTCACTCAAATTCGAGTTAAGAGTGCTGCCATTTTGTTCACAAGCAAGATGCGTCAGCTATCTTGTGGTATGTTAAAAATATGTTATTTCTAAGCAAATTTGAAAATTTTGAAGCAAATTCCGCTGGCGATAATTTTTTTTACAATTTTTTTTTATCAGGTGAAGCACATTTCACTCACTCAAATTCGAGTTTAGAGTACTGCCATTTTGTTTAAAAGCAAGGTGCGCCAATTATCTTGTGTTATGTTAAAAATATGTTATTTCTAAGCAAATTTGGAAATTTTAAAGCAAATTCCGCGTGCGATAATTTTTTTAGAATTTTTTTAATCATGAGGTGCACATTTCACACACTCAAATTCGAGTTAAGAGTGCTGCCATTTTGTTTACAAGCAAGGTGCGCCAATTATCTTGTGGTATGTTGAAAATATGTTATTTCTAAGCAAATTTGGAAATTTTGAAGCAAATTCCGCTGACGATAATTTTTTTAGAATTTTTTTAATCAGGTGGTGCACATTTCACGCAATCAAATTCGAGTTAAGAGTGCTGCCATTTTGTTTACAAGCAAGGTGCGTCAGTTATCTTGTGGTATGTTAAAAATATATTATTTCTAAGCAAATTTGGAAATTTTGAAGCAAATTCCGCTGGCGATAATTTTTTTAGAATTCTTTTCATCAGGTGGTGCACATTTCACTCACTCGAGTTAAGAGTGCTGCCATTTTGTTTAAAAGCAAGATGCGTTAATTATCTTTTGGTATGTCAAAAATATGTTATTTCTAAGCAAATTGGGAAATTTTGAAGCAAATTCCGCGGGCGATAATTTTTTTAGAATTTTTTTAATCAGGCGGTGCACATTTCACTCACTCAAATTCGAGTTAGGAGTGCTGCCATTTTGTTTACAAGCAAGGTGCGCCAATTATCTTGTGGTATGTTAAAAATATATTATTTCTAAGCAAATTTGGAAATTTTGAAGCAAATTCCGCGGGCGATAATTTTTTTATAATTTTTTTATTCACGAGGTGCACATTTCACACTTAAATTCGAGTTAAGAGGGCTGCCATTTTGTTTACAAGCAAGGTGCGCCAATTATCTTGTGGTATGTTAAAAATATATTGTTTCTAAGCAAATTTGGAAATTTTGAAGCAAATTCCGCGGACGGTATTTTTTTTAGAATTTTTTTAATCAGGTGGTGCACATTTCACTCACTCAAATTCGAGTTAAGAGTGCTGCCATTTTGTTCACAAGCAAGATGCGTCAGTTATCTTGTTGTATGTCAAAAATATGTTATTTCTAAGCAAATTTGGAAATTTTGAAGCAAATTCCGGGGGTGATAATTTTTTTAGAATTTTTTTAATCAGGTGGTGCACATTTCACTCTCAAATTCCAGTTAAGAGTGCTGCCATTTTGTTTAAAAGCAAGGTGCGTCAGTTATCTTGTGGTATGTCTAAAATATGTTATTTCTAAGCAAATTTGAAAATTTTGAAGCAAATTCCGCGGGCGATAATTTTTTTAGAATTTTTTTAATCAGATGGTGCACATTTCACTCACTCAAATTCGAGTTAAGAGTGCTGCCATTTTGTTTAAAAGCAAGGTGCGTCAATTATCTTGTGGTATGTTAAAAATATGTTATTTCTAAGCAAATTTGGAAATTTTGAAGCAAATTCCGCCGGCGATAATTTTTTTAGAATTTTTTTAATCAGGTGGTGCACATTTCACTCACTCAAATTCGAGTTCAGAGTGCTGCCATTTTGTTAACAAGCAAGGTGCGACAATTATCTTGTGGTATGTTAAAAATATGTTATTTCTAAGCAAATTTGGAAATTTTGAAGCAAATTCCGCGGCCGATAAATTTTTTAGAATTTTTTTAATCAGGTGGTGCACATTTCACTCACTCAAATTCGAGTTTGAGAGTGTTGCCATTTTGTTTACAAGCAAGGTGCGTCAATTATCTTGTGGTATGTTAAAAATATGTTATTTTTAAACAAATTTGGAAATTTTGTAGCAAATTCCGCTGGCGATAAATTTTTTAGAATTTTTTTAATCAGGTGGTGCACATTTCACACACTCAAATTCGAGTTTAGAGTGCTGCCATTTTGTTTACAAGCAAGGTGCGTCAGTTATCTTGTAGTTTGTCAAAAATATGTTATTTCTAAGCAAATTTGGAAATTTTTCAGCAAATTCCGCGGGCGCTAATTCTTGTAGAATTTTTTTAATCAGGTGGTGCACATTTCACCCACTCAAATTCGAGTTAAGAGTGCTGCCATTTTGTTTACAAGCAAGGTGCATCAATTATCTTGTGGTATGTCAAAAATATGTTATTTCTACGCAATTTTGGAAATTTTGAAGCAAATTCCGCGGGCGATAATTTTTTTAGAATTTTTTTAATCAGGTGGTGCACATTTCACGCACTCAAATTGGAGTTAAGAGTGCTGCCATTTTGTTTAAAAGCAAGGTGCGTCAGTTATCTTGTAGTATGTCAAAAATACGTTATTTCTAAGCAAATTTGAAAATTTTGAAGCAAATTCCGCAAGCGATAATTTTTTTAGAATTTTTTTAATCAGGAGGTGCACATTTCACTCACTCAAATTCGAGTTCAGAGTGCTGCCATTTTGTTAACAAGCAAGGTGCGACAATTATCTTGTGGTATGTTAAAAATATGTTATTTCTAAGCAAATTTGGAAATTTTGAAGCAAATTCCGCGGACGATAATTTTTTTAGAATTTTTTTAATCAGGTGGTGCACATTTCACTCACTCAAATTCGAGTTAAGAGTGCTGCCATTTTGTTTACAAGCAAGGTGCGTCAGTTATCTTGTGGTATGTCAAAAATATGTTATTTCTAAGCAAATTTGAAAATTTTGAAGCAAATTCCGCGGGCGATAATTTTTTTAGAATTTTTTTAATCAGATGGTGCACATTTCACTCACTCAAATTCGAGTTAAGAGTGCTGCCATTTTGTTTAAAAGCAAGGTGCGTCAATTATCTTGTGGTATGTTAAAAATATGTTATTTCTAAGCAAATTTGGAAATTTTGAAGCAAATTCCGCCGGCGATAATTTTTTTAGAATTTTTTTAATCAGGTGGTGCACATTTCACTCACTCAAATTCGAGTTAAGAGTACTGCCATTTTGTTTACAAGCAAGGTGCATCAATTATCTTGTGGTATGTTAAAAATATGTTATTTCTAAGCAAATTTGGAAATTTTGAAGCATATTCTGCGGGCGATAATTTTCTTAGAAATTTTTTAATCACACTTAAAATCATGTTCAGAGTGATGACATTTTGTTTCCAGGCGGATTATTTTCATATTGGCCAACAAGAAATATTTTTCAAAATCCCATTAAATTAAAAAAAAAATCGATAAATATGAAATTTATCATAAAAATCCCTTTTATTCCATCCAACCAAAGAAAGTTATACGATGGCCACGTGTTCAAATTTGAAAACGAACATTGCATGTTTAAAATAATTTCGCAAAACTTTATTTAGGTAAACCTTTTATAAACATAACTGTACATTTACAATGTGGTAAGAATGAATTATATTTCGTTCTCAGTGAAAATATTTACTAGCAAGAATCTAGTCCTAACGGATTCCGGTCTTTATTTGAATATCATTTACATATCCTAGATAACACGGTTTTCTGTCCGCATGAACCGCACGCAAATAACATTTTTTCATGGAGCCGCGGCCACAACAGGAATAATTGACGAAGCCAGAAATGCTCCACGTGTGAACCTAATTGTTATTATTGTTTTAATGGCTGCATTACAGTTACGCAGAGATTACGTTTAATTAACTCCAAATTACGTATTATCATGTTTCTTTTTGTATTGTTCGTGAAAGCTACTACCAATTAGAGTATCAGCAATTTATGAGAATGTAAAAATGATTACCTTCTTTTCAAATGTATTATCTAATTTCCAAAAATGCATATCTGCAAATAAACAGATTTTCAAAATTTAGGTTAAAAAATGGTGATGTGGTCATCATGTTACTTTCTATGACTTTATATTTACGTTTTCATGGGTTTATTTTCAATTAAAATCATATTTTAAATGTACATCGAGCGTTGTGTAGACTCGGATGAAACTGACGTTTAAAACGTCAAAATTATGAAAGATGGAAAAATTATACTTCAATTTAAAAAACTCAGTTTACTCAAAAACTGAAGGGATTTCGAAAAAACGTATTCTTTATAAGTTGTTTATTTTAGCATTCTCTACAATTATTATTAACATAAATTTGCTGTAACTATTATCGTTTTATAATTATAAACCAAAAATTGAAAAAAAATAATAATTTTTTTTCACGAATAAAAATGATTTTATGAAAAATATTTTCAAGCAAAAGATGTTCATTTCTTTGTTGTCTTCAAAGTTTGTTTAAATATTTTTGTGATATTTTTCATATTCAAGAAAATATTGGCAAAAAACAAAAAACAGTTAAGGTAAACGCCCACTTTCGGTGTACGAAATTTTACCAAAAGCTTCACAGTTCTTCAGATTATCAAATAAGACGTATGTTGAAAGTTTCATATCAATTGCTGTATTAGTTTTGGAGATACAGCGCGCACAGACACACACACACAAATTTTTTTTTTCAGAAATTTTTGAAATGGCATCTAGGGACCATAAAACGGATATTTCGGTAAAAAAAATTTTTGAAAAAGAAATCACGATCACAATACTTTCTCATACTTAGTAACGGAGAAAGTAAAAATGTGCAATTGATTTTCCTTTAAATTTTGTGTTATAAGTTAAATATAAGTGAGACGAGTTTCCATTAAAAGCGAAACGGCTTTATTGCGTTGAGGGCCGGCTATAACGGTCAGTGAGTCAGGTTTTCTTATCGATCTGAATTCCCATTGATTTTTCAGGCCCCATTTCAGCAGCGGCTACTACTGCCGTGGCGTGTACGTGCGTTGTACTAATTTAATTAACTTTTATTAGGTTGATGGTTCTGGACCTATATTATGTGTGCGGGGGGGTGATAAATTGATTACTTTTGATAAATTCATTGAGCCTATTCACAAATAATCATCTCTAAACACTGAGCGAATAAAAAGTACTCTTATTTCGTATCGTTGCTCATTTACGTGAGCTATAAGTTTAAATAAATTCAGAAATGCTGTAATTATGGTAAAGAAGTAATTGAAAATAAAAAGAATTAAAAATAAAAGGCTCACTCTGTATATAAAAACCTTCACTGGTTTTTGTAAAAAAATTTGATTCATCCGTAGAGCCATCCCAAAATCTGGTGTCACATTACACAATTTCAAAATAAGGGACGCCTGAAACACTAATTATTCAGTGATCATAATGTGCTAGACATAAAGTGTGAGCCACAGAATTTTGTTTCCGAGTAGGCCATGCCTGAGAGAGAGAGAAACACAGCAGTCATGTCTGAGATTAATTCATTTTTTTTTAAATCAAATTCTAGTTTCATGACGTACCTCATTTATCTCACAGCCAACTCTAAAACAAAATTTTGTGGCTCACACGATAAATGATGATTCATCTTCAATTCGGTGATGCGGCCGCGCATAGATTCGTTATCGCGTTCTCCCAGATGTCGCGACATTTTGAAATGGCTCTATATCTTAATTGAAAGTGATGTTTGTTTCGAATAAGTTTTTAAAATTCTTGAAATTTACAGTGCGAATGTCAAAACACATTCAATTCCATTTACGTTATGTAATTTTGAAGTAATTGCTTAATTAAGTCGATGGCCTAATAAAAGTTCAATGTTATCGTAACCAAATTCCAGATTATAATCAGTTAATTTGCATTCGGAATTATGCGGTGTAATCATGCTCGAAATAACAACGTTTAATGCTCGAATTCTAATTGATGTATTAGTTTAACCTTTCTGTCAGGTGTAATATTTGTCGGTATGTATGGCTAAAAATTGGATAACATCTGTTCATGTCATAACCAATGATGTATGAATGATGATTACACTATCGGATGTTTGTACAAGTATAAATATATAGCATAATAGTTTAATACTATACTTTTTCGCATCATATTAAATAATTACCTAAAGATTTTTCTGTTTATATTAAATTATAACGAATAATTTTTCTATTTGGAAATTGCGACAGTTCGCTGACAAAAAACAAATAACCATAGTAACAACTAAACTGTTGAGAAAGTAAAATCGTCGTCATATCATTGGCTGAAACCTATTGGGCAATGAAACGGCTATCATTTGATTGGACGTCACCAGTTGGGCAATGAAATTGCTATCATTTGATTGGACGCCACCTGTGGAGAAAATGATTCGGTCGAATAATGGACAACTTTCTCAATCAAAAACGATTTAACAACATTTATATTATTTAAAAAGCATTTCCTTTAAAACCATATTCCGTATGGCCGTGCATAATGAAGGAATGTTGCATATTTGATATGCGACATTTTTCTGCTATTAATGATGTGCTTAAACGGTGCTTAAGAACATGCGGTGTAATTCCACGTACCAATAAGTGGACCATTTTGCACGCAGTGTTTATGGTTATGGTTATTATGGAGGTCTTCAGCCGTGGTCTTTATTTACGTCTGGCTGTTGTACGAGTTCCAATCCAACCACACCTTTATGCTTGTGTTACAAGAACATGACTCATCATCACCTACATTCCAAATTAGTCACTTACAAGAAATGCTTACTGAGCGCAAATTTGCGTACGTGGAATGTTTAATAATAAGAATAAATTATTGGAAATCATTTGCACAAAATTACATCGGCCCTTAAATCTTGACGCTTGAAGCCTCTCAATTGAGGGTATGTACACAGACAAAATAATTATCTTTTAGTATTTTAAAAATACATTATTTCTAAGTGTACTGAAATTTTTTTAAGGCGATTCCGCAGGTGATAAATTTTTTGGAATTTTTATAATCGCAAGATGCAAATTTCGCTTCCTTCGATTCAAGTTTCGAGTGTCGCAATTTCGTTTGCAGCTGACGGATATTAATTATCTTGCTGAAATTTTTTGAAGGCGATTCCGCAGGTCGTAATTTTTTGGAATTTTTATAATGACAAAATGCAAATTTCTCTTCCTTCAATTCAAGTTTTGAGTGTCGAAATTTCGTTTGCAGCAGACGGATGTTATTTTTTTTTAGTATCTTAAAAATACATTATTTCTAAGTGTACTGAAATTTTTTGAAGGCGATTCCGCGGGTGATAAATTTTTTTGAATTTTTTAAATCACACGATGCAAATTTCGCTTCCTTCAATTCAAGTTTTGGGTGTCGCAATTTCGTTTGCAGCAGACGGATGTTAATTATCTTTTAGTATCTTACAAATACATTATTTCTAAGTGTACTGAAATTTTTTAAAGGCGATTCCGCAGGTGATACATTTTTTGGAATTTTTTATAATCGCAAGATGCAAATTTCGCTTCCTTAAAATCAAGTTTCGAGTGTCGCAATTTCATTTGCAGCTGACGGATGTTAATTATCTTTTAGTATCTTAAAAATACATTATTTCTAAGTGTACTGAAATTTTTTGAAGGCGATTCCGCAGGTGATAAATTTTTTGGAATTTTTATAATCGCAAGATGCAAATTTCGCTTCCTTCAATTCAAGTTTCGAGTGTCGCAATTTCGTTTGCAACTGACGGATGTTAATTACCTTTTAGTATCTTAAGAATACATTATTTCTAAGTGTATTAAAATTTTTTAAAGGCGATTCCGCAGGTGATACATTTTTTGGAATTTTTTATAATCCCAAGATGCAAATTTCGCTTCCTTAAAATCAAGTTTTGAGTGTCGCAATTTCATTTGCAGCTGACGGATGTTAATTATCTTTTAGTATTTTAAAAATACATTATTTCTAAGTGTACTGAAATTTTTTGAAGGCGATTCCGCTGGTGGTAAATTTTTTGGAATTTTTATAATCGCAAGATGCAAATTTCGCTTCCTTCAATTCAAGTTTCGGGTGTCACAATTTCGTTTGCAGCTCACGGATGTTAATTACCTTTTAGTATCTTAAAAATACATGATTTCTAAGTGTACTAAATTTTTTTAAGGCGATTCCGCAGGTCGTAAATTTTTTGGAATTTTTATAATCGCAAGATGCAAATTTCGCTTCCTTCAATTCAAGTTTCGGGTGTCACAATTTCGTTTGCAGCTCACGGATGTTAATTATCTTTTAGTATCTTAAAAATACATTATTTCTAAGTGTACTGAAATTTTTTTGAAGGCGATTCCGCAGGTGATAAATTTTTTGGAATTTTTTTAATCACAAGATGCAAATCGAATTTAAAAAAAAAAGTATGTTTTCACCAGAGCTAATTATAACTTAAAAGAGTTATTGATTTTATACGAAAGATCATACGTTGTATAATATAATTAGTTGTGGTTAAAACAATAATAAATATAATTCATAAATGCATTTGCAACAAGTAAGGTTGCCTCAAAGGGTATAGCCGAATAAGATGGTCAAAAGTGCACCCAAAGCAAATCAATAATCGCGATGACTGGATGAAACATAATTAAAAATGCCGCTGATTGCTCGAAATTTCAGCCTCCTGAAGCAATTTGTTGTCGAGATATGACCTAAAACGTGAATTTCACGTTTTATTTTTTTTCTCCTTTTCTATGGCACGAATCAAGCTGATACCAAGACTACTCAAAACAAAGAAAAATTACATCTCGCAATATTTTTTCAATTTTTTGGCGCCAAATTCAAACAGAAAAATTAAGTTAAAGTTTTCAAAATTTATTTTTGCAGTGAAGGTATTCGAGGACTGTCTCAGTTTTTTTTCTGTAAATGTGTTTTACTAAATTCTATAACATACATTTTTTTCAGAATGTTAAACAGTGTGGAAGATAGTTAAAATAATTAAAAACCACTTTTACCACCTTAAAAATTTGAATTTCGTGCCAAAATTGTGATAAAAAAGTTATTTTTGTGAAGTGTATCTCTCTAATTAAAAAAAAAAGATAATCATTTCACAAAAATAACTTTTTTTATCACAATTTTGGCGCGAAATTCAAATTTTTAAGGTGGTAAAAGTGGTTTTTAATCGTCCACACTGTTTAAAATTCTGAAAAAAATGTATGTTATAGAATTTGGTAAAACACATTTACAGAAAAAAAAAAACTGAGATAGTCCTCGAATGCCTTCACTGCAAAAATGAAGTTTGAAAACTTTTACTTCATTTTTCTATTTGAATTTGACGCCAAAAAAATTGAAAAAAATACCGCGAGATGTAATTTTTGTTTTGTTTTGGGTAGACGTGGTTTTAGCTTGATTCGTGCCAAAGAAAACGAGAAAAAAAAATGTAAAATTCACGTTTTCAGTCATATCTCGACAACGAATTGTTTCAGGAGGTTGAAATTTCGAGCAATCAACGGCATTTTTAATAATCTTTCATCCAGTCATTGCGATTATTGATTTGCTTTGGGGGCACTTTTGACCATCTTATTCGGCTATACCCTTTATTTATTGTGGATTTATAAATTAAGTTTAATTACTTATAGCAACGATCGTAACCATCCTCTATACAAATTTGAATTCGAATTGATTTAAAATAATTTAATTTGGATACCTGTGGGTGAAAGTACCAATTATTTTTTTTTGCATTGGCGCCATGTACAAGTTACTACATCTGCGCTTTCGTTTGTAATAAATCTCAGTTAAGCGTTTAAATGTTGCAATGGACGAATACAGCCTACAAATAAATAATTCAATTTGCTCTGTTGAAATTGAGTTATCTATAAATAGAGAGTGACTAGATGCGACACAAATTTTAATTCACTTATAAATAAATGCAGTTGTTCTTAGAAGTGGACTTATTTGATATTTATTATATTTTCAGTATATTCATCAACGTAAGGCTGGTTAATTGCCTGTTGAGGTCGTTTGTAAAAGTGTCTCAATAAATGTATTGTCCTCCTCATTAACGTTGTATACAATTCCTTAAAGCAAGTTTATTTGATTCTTTTCAAAATTAAGTGTTTCATATTTAAGTAGGGGGCGCGGTGGCCCAGTGAGTAGAGCTCCTGCTTACGGGCCTCGTGGTCGTGGGTTCGAATCCCATCCGCGCGGTCACTTTTTCTGAACGAAAAATGGCCGTGCGGGTCCAATGTCCCTTTTATCATTATAAATGATTATTATACAAATTATCGGTTGTGGCAGAATGCCCTAGTTGGCTACGTCAATTCCCAAATCATCCACGCTTCCCCAATCAGAATTCCTGTCAACCATCCTTCCTTTTATATAAAAAAAAAAAAATTAAGTACAAATTGAAGCTATGTGCTTCAATAGATGGCAATCACTTAATTTATTTTTGTAATTATAGTATAGTTTTAATTTTCATTCTAACATTGAATTTAATTTGGAAAAACTAGACAAGTGCGTCTCTGTTGGTATATTCTCTAGTCCTCACTTTGAACAGCATCATCATTATTTTTAAATTAAACTTTTTTTTTATCCTGATTGTTTAATTATAGAGTATTTTAACATAATCGTTTTTCGTTCAAGTAAAAAAAATATAATTATGGATTGAGTCTTCAAGAGATTGGGAAGAGATATCGCAAGACATGACATACACATTTGGAGACATCGCCGTTTCGGATTACGCTAAAGCTACATAATATCAATCGTTAATTTATTATTGACATGAATCGTCAACTAGGAAGTTACGATAATAATTTAATGCTGGTCTATATTTGAATATCATAAATGTAGGTTATTAGTGTTTTATGATTTAGATTTAATCAATCTGAAACAATCATATTATACTATTTATAATAAACATAAAATCAGGGCCAAACTGTAATTATTAATAATTGATTTTTGTTTTAATGGCAATATTTAGATTTCTTCTGCTGAACAAATCATAATCACGGGTACAAAAACGTGATCTTATTTTTACAATAATAGAAGCTTTTGCTTTTTACATCTCACCGTCTTTGAGAAGATACTGTGACCAGGAGCCATGGCACTACCTGTAGTAGTTTCAAGCTCGCAAGAATTTCTTTCTTTTGTTGTCTAAAATTGTATTTTTTAGCTGACAATAATAATTAATTACAGTTGTCAATAATGTTTTGTTGCGATTGTCAAGAATCGTATTTTTCATTTTTCAGTTGTTAAAAATGGTATTTTTCAGCTGTTAATAAGTGTATTATTCAAATGTCAAAAATGATATTTTTCAGTTGTCAAACGTGTTTTTTTTTGTATGTCAAAAAAGGTATTTCTCACCTGTTAAAATGTTATTTTTCAGTTATCAAAAACAGCATTTTGTGACACTATTTTTAATTGTCAAAAATGCCACATTTCAGCTGTCAAAAATTGACTTTTTGTAGTCAAAAATTGACTTTTTGTAGTCAAAAATTGTATTTTTTAGCAGACAATAATGGTATGTTTCAGTTGCCAATAATGGTTTGTTACAGTTGTCAACAATGGTATTTTTCAGCCGTTGAAAATAGTAGTTTTCAGCTGTTAAGAAGTGTATTATTCAACTGTCAAAAATGATATTTATGATGATTTCCAACCTATAAAAATGTTATTTTTCAGCTATTAAAAGCAGCATTTTTCTACATTTTTTAACTGTCAAAAGTGGCATTTTCGGCTGTCAAAACTTGTATTTTTTTGTGTTGTTAAAAATTGTATTTTTTTAGCTGACAATAATGGTATGTTACAGTTGTCAATAATGGTATGTTTCAACTGTTAAAAATTGTAGTTTTCAGCTGTTAAGAAGTGTATTATTCAACTGTCAAAAATTATATTTTTCAGCTGTCAAAAATTATATTTCTCAGCTGTCAAAAATTATATTTCTCAGCTGTCAAAAATTATATTTCTCAGCTGTCAAAAATTATATTTCTCAGCTGTCAAAAATTATATTTCTCAGCTGTCAAAAATTATATTTCTCAGCTGTCAAAAATTATATTTTTCAATTCAATTCAATTCAGTTCAATTGCCACTTTGGTACATAAAATGCTGTACATACAGTTTTACAAAATATTTTACATATAGTGATGTGAACGTCAACATGTTTCAGCTGTCAACAATGGTATTTCCCACCTATAAAAATTATATTTTCAGCTATTAAAAACAGCATTTTTCGACATTTTTTTAATTAGCAAAAATGGCATTTTTCAGCTTCCAAAAATTAAAATTCAATTCTTGGCAACAAAATATAAATGTTTTGACAGCTGAAACATGTCATTTTTGGCAGTTAAAAAATGTTAAAAAATGCTGCTTTTGATAGCTAAAAAAATACCATTTATATTGGTGGGAAATACCATTGTTGACAGCTGAAAAATATCATTTTTGACAGCTGAAAAATTACATTTTTGGTAGCTGAATAATGCAATTCTTAATAGCTGAAAAATGTCATGGCAGCTGTCAAAAATTTTATTTCTCAGCTATCAAAAATGATATTTTTCAGCCGTCAACAATGATATTTCCCACCTATAAAAATTATATTTTCAGCTATTAAAAGCAGCATTTTTTAACATTTGTTTAATTGTCAAAAATGGCATTTTTCAGCTTTCAAAAATTGTACTCTTGTCGCCAAAAATTGTATTTTTTGTTTTCAAAAATTATATTTTTTAGCTGAAAATAATGGTATCATATAGTTGTCAATAATAGCGTGTTACTGTTATCAAGAATGGTATTTTTCAGCTATTAATAATTGCATTATTCAGTTGTCAAAAATGTAATTTTTCAGCTGTCAAAAATGATATTTTTCAGCTGCCAAAATTGGTATTTCCCACCAATATAAATGGTATTTTTTAACTATCAAAAGCAGCATTTTCTAACATTTTTTAACTGTCAAAAATGACATGTTTCAGCTGTTAAAACCTGTATATTGTTGCCAAAAATTGATTTTTTTTGTTGTCAAAAATTGTATCCTTTAGCAGCCAATAACGGTATGTTTCAGCTGTGGGGAATGGTATTTTTTGGCTGTCAAGAACGGTAATCCTCAGCTGTTGAAAATAGCATTTTTCAGCTGTCTCGAGTTATATTTTACAGCTGTCAGTAGAAAATGACATTCTTCAAATATGCTATGTTTCAGCTGCCAAAAACAGTATTTTTCAGCTAGTAAACATTTTTTTTTGCCAAAATTTTTATTTTTCAGCTGCCAAAACTAGTATATTTCGCTGTCAAAAGTAGTATTTTCTACTGTCAAAAATAGTATTTTTTTGCCAGAAATAGTATTATTAGTGTGTCAGGAATGGCATGTTTCAGCTGACAAAAATGGTATTCATCAGCTGTTGAAAATTAATGTTTTTCAGCTATCAAAAATTGTATTTTTTTTTGTCAAAAATAGTATTTTTCCTGTGTCAGGAATATTATGTTTCAGCTGACAAAAATGGTATTCCTGAGCTGTTGAAAATTAGTATTTTTCAGCTAAAATAGTTTTTTTTTGTCCAAAATAGTATTTTTCGTGTTTTAACCATGGTATGTTTCAGCTGTCGAAAACAGTATTTTTCAGCTAGTAAAAATAGTTTTTTGCAACTATCAAAAATTGTATTTTTCAGCTGTCAAAAGTAGAATATTTTGCTATCGAAAGCAGGGGCGGCTCGTTATATAGAGCCGTGCTACCTGTAGTTTCAAGCTCAGCAAGAATTTTGAATTTATTCTTAAAACACTTTTTCGGAAGTTACTTTCGTTTAGGAAGATAAATAGTTCTCAAAAAAGTAGGGGGGGGGGGGAGGAGAGATATATTGTATGAGTGGCTCTACCATCAACATGTTCCACGAGTCGCCACTGACTGTGACACGACACTGCATGTTGTTGTGTGGTTCTGTGCCACGCTTTCTCCGCTATCAGCGTCATTTGCATTTATATTTACAAACTCTTACATCTGGGTGTTATAATAATAATAAGAATTTTTTTTCTTTTTTGTAAAAAAAGGAAGGATGTTTGATAGAATTGCGGGTTAAGGACAGTGAATGACTATAAGGGAATTGGCGTAAGCGATTTGCTGTTCGGCCACTAATGTTAGTTTTTGAAGATTTCATTTTTTAAATGAATGGGACATACACTACACATCCATGGACCCGTACGGCCACTTCTTCGTTCTGAGAAAGTGACCGCACGGATGGGATTCGAACCCACGACCACGAGGCCCACAAGCAGGAACGCTACTCACTAGGCCACCGCGGCCCCAATGAGAATTTATTAATGTTAATTCGCAATTTTACGCCCGTAAAAAAAATATTACAAATTAGCTAATACGAATATTAATAATATCTGGTATGCATTTTGTAATCATTAGCATATGAAAATAACAGTGGTAGAAATATTCCGTGTCTTAAAATAATCGCTGCGATCAATTTTCAGTTTATTATTATACACATGTGTAGATGGCTCTACTATTAAAAAAAACTGGTTTGAGTATAAAAATATAAAAAACCATATATAAAAAAAACTGTTTTAATAATAATAATAATAATTATATTTATTGATCATTCAAATTTGCAAATTACAAAATATAAACAACCATAATTTTAGTAGTTTCCATAAGTTTAACTAAATTTAAGTAAATATTCAAGACGCAAAATCTGCAAAAGCACACAATTATCCATTCAATTCTAGACCAAATTATTAGCCAGAAATAATGAATCATTTCATGGACTAAGTGGGGCAGCTTTCCCCTTTTTACAAATGGCCGAAAGTTTGGGGTTGGTGATTATGGGCCTTCGAGTGCATATTAAAATAAGCTCGCGTGACCACACACGAAATGATCGTGTGATAACCGATAAAAAATCCACTGGAAAATTCTATTATACAATGAAATGCAACACGAGAGAATGTATTTTAACATTCCAATAACTCCTTAGCAACGAGTTACGTTGCATCTTGTGATTATAGAAATTCTAAAAAAATTATCACCTGCGGAATTGCTTTCAAAAAATTTTAATACACTTAGAAATAATGTATTTTTAAGTTTCTAAAAGATAATGAACATCCATCAGCTGCAAACGAAATTACGACACTTGAAACTTGAATTGAAGGAAGCGAAATTTGCATCTTGTCATTATAAAAATTCCAAAATATTTATCACCTGCGGAATCGCCTTCAAAAAATTTCAATACACTTAGAAATAATGTATTTTTAAGATACTAAAAGATAATTAATATCTTTTAGTTGCAAACGAAGATGCGACACTCGAAACTTGATTTGAAGGAAGCGAAATTTGCATCTTGTGATTATTAAAATTCCAAAAAATTTACCACCTGCGGAATCGCCTTCAAAAAAGTTCAATGCGGTCTTAAACGCATATTTTTGTTATTTTTAAGAGATATTTCGCATAAAACTGCACAGAAAATAAACAAAAAGTCTCTAAAAATTATTAGATGCAACGACAAAGTACCAACATGTCACCGCAACCTGCGGCCATGCTGCTCAGTTCTCACAATCACCGGCGATATGCTTGAAAGCGTTTAACACCGGCGTTGCCTTTTGTGTTAAAACATTTTTTAAACAAACGCTGTTAAATTGAATAGGATACTGAAGAGGATGGTTTAATTCGTAATTGTTAGTTTTTTTTTTATTTGCAGTTTAAAACGTAATAATACTTTATGCTATTAGCACAAGACATTAAAAAATCTGTTGCTGCAAAAATATTTTTTTTTTAAGGAAGGATGGTTGAGTAAGTGTGGATGATTTGGAAATTGGCTATTCAGCCACTAATAATATATAAGTTTTTGAGATTTCATTTTAATAATAAATAGGACATACACTAGACATCCATGGACCCGCACGGCCCCTTCTTCGTTCCGAAAGAGTGACCGCACGAATAATAATAATAATATATTTACGGGATTCACCCTGTACATTAAAGTATTAATTAGAATATAAAATATAAATATAAAATATGAAAATACAAAAATTAAAATTACAATTTAAAATTTAAAATGGGATTCGAACCCATGACCACGAGGCCCGTGAGTTCAGAACAAAAATCAATGTTTTAAAAATAAGTCGTCACACGAAAACTTGACGGCTCGATCGTAAATTTAAGTGGCCCAGTTCACAGCCATTGTTCCCTTGACGTCCCAATGCTCACCCCCTGTTAGAAAATATAAGCGATGAATGCATCGATGAAGAGGTTTGTAATTGTGTGTTTGCAAAGTGTGAAATTAATGCTCGTCGTGCCTGAAGTAGTTTCATTACTATTTATAACCGAGGCTGAAAGTAATGTTCCCAAGATTATCACCCCGGAAAATCTTCCTCCTCATCCTTGAGAGAATTCAGTATTTGCAACGCTCCTGCACAGATTCTTATACTTAAGAAATAATGTTTATAAACTTTATGCCCAATAAGCTCACTTAAGAATCGTATTTTCCAAGATTGAATATGTTTATGGACCCATAAATCTCTCAATAATGTAATAACTCAAATATCTTCTCATAACAAGTTAATGATCCTATAACTTTTAACGGTTCATTGATAACAATAATTGTAACAGGTTTTCACGTCGCCGAATTTATTATAGTTTTTTTAGAAAATTTCGTTCTGTTTAGGTGAGATTTTTACAAAATTTAAAAAAAGGGCGCTTGTGTATTTTTACAGTATCATAATCTTAAATGTATTTTGAGTAATCTTGGAAAGTTTCAAGCCGATGGCAATTGTTTTTAATATTTTTTCACGCCGCCGAATTTATTACAATTTTTTTAGAAATTTTCGTTCCGTTCACGTGCGATTTTTACAAAATTTAAGACAGGGGCGCTTGTGTATTTTTACAGAATCATAATTTTAAATGTATTTTGAGTAATCTTGGAAAGTTTCAAGCCGATGGCAATTGTTTTTAATATTTTTTTCACGTCGCTGAATTTATTACAATTTTTTAGAAATTTTCATTCTGTTCACGTGAGATTTTCACAAAATTTAAGAAAGGGGCGTTTGTGTATTTTTACAGAATCGTAATCTTAAATGTATTTTGAGTAATTTTGGAAAGTTTCAAGCCGGTGGCAATTGTTTTTAATATTTTTTCACGCTGCCGAATTTATTACAATTTTTTTAGAAATTTTCGTTCCATTCACGTGCGTTTTTTACAGAATTTAAGAAAGGGGCGCTTGTGTATTTTTACAGAATCGTAATTTTAAATGTATTTTGAGTAATCTTGGAAAGTGTCAAGTCGATGGCAATTGCTTTTAATATTTTTTCACGCCGCCGAATTTATTACATTTTGTTTAGAAATTTTCGTTCCGTTCACGTGCGATTTTTACAAAATTTAAAAAAGGGGCGCTTGTGTATTTTTACAGAATCATAATCTTAAATGTATTTTGAGTAATCTTGGAAAGTTTCGAACCGATGGCAATTGTTTTTAATATTTTTTCACGTCGCTGAATTTATTACAATTTTTTAGAAATTTTCGTTCCGTTCACGTGCGATTTTTACAAATTTTAAGAAAGGGGCGTTTGTGTTTTTTTACAGAATCATAATTTTAAATGTATTTTGAGTAATTTTGGAAAGTTTCAAGCCGATGGCAATTGTTTTTAATATTTTTTCACGTCGCTGAATTTATTATAATTTTTTTAAAAATTTCGTTCTGTTCACGTGCGATTTTTACAAAATTTAAGAAAAGGGCGCTTGTGTATTTTTACAGAATCGTAATCTTAAATGTATTTTAAGTAATCTTGGAAAGTTTTAAGCCGATGGCAATTGTTTTTAATATTTTTTCACGTCGCTGAATTTATTACAACTTTTTTTGGAATTTTCGTTCCGTTCACGTGCGATTTTTACAAAATTTAAGAAGGGGCGCTTGTGTATTTTTATAGAATCATAATCTTAAATGTATTTTGAGTAATCTTGAAAAGTTTCAAGCCGATGGCAATTGTTTTTAAAAATTTTTCACGCCGCCGAATTTATTACATTTTTTTTAGAAATTATTGTTCCGTTTACATGCAATTTTTACAAAATTTAAGAAAGGGGCGCTTGTGTATTTTTACAGAATCGTAATCTTAAATGTATTTTGAGTAATTTTGGAAAGTTTTAAGCCGATGGAAATTGTTTTAAATATTTTTTCACGTCGTCAAATTTATTACAATTTTTTTAGAAATTTTCGTTCCGTTCACGTGCGATTTTTACAAAATTTAAGAAAGGGGAGCTTGTGTATTTTTTCAAAATCATAATCTTAAATGTATTTTGAGTAATCTTGGAAAGTTTCAAGCCGATGACAATTGTTTTTAATATTTTTTCATGTCGCTGAAATTATTATAATTTTTTAGAAAAATTGGTTCTGTTCACGTGGGATTTTTACAAAAATTAAAAGAGGGGCGCTTGTGTATTTTTACAGAATCATAATCTTAAATGTATTTCGAGTAATCTTGGAAAGTTTCAAGCCGATGGCAATTGTTTTTAATATTTTTTCACGCCGCTGAATTTATTACATTTTTTTTTAGAAATTTTCGTTCCGTTCACGTGCGATTTTTACAAAATTTAAGAAAGGGGAGCTTGTGTATTTTTTCAAAATCATAATCTTAAATGTATTTTGAGTAATCTTGGAAAGTTTCAAGCCGATGACAATTGTTTTTAATATTTTTTCATGTCGCTGAAATTATTATAATTTTTTAGAAAAATTGGTTCTGTTCACGTGGGATTTTTACAAAAATTAAAAGAGGGGCGCTTGTGTATTTTTACAGAATCATAATCTTAAATGTATTTCGAGTAATCTTGGAAAGTTTCAAGCCGATGGCAATTGTTTTTAATATTTTTTCACGCCGCTGAATTTATTACATTTTTTTTAGAAAATTTCGTTCCGTTCACGTGCGATTTTTACAAAATTTAAGAAAGGGGCGCTTGGGTATTTTTCCAGAATAGTAATCTTAAATGTGTTTTGAGTAATCTTGGCAAGTTTTAAGGCGATGGCAATTGTTTTTAATATTTTTTCACGCCGCGGAATTTCTTACAATTTTTTTAGAAATTTTCGTTCGGTTCACGTGCGATTTTAACAAAATTTAAGAAAAGGGCGCTTGTGTATTTTTACAGAATCGTAATATTAAATGTATTTTGAGTAATCTTGAAAAGTTTCAAGCCGATGGCAATTGTTTTGAATATTTTTTCACGCCGCCGAATTTATTACAATTTTTTTAGAAATTTTCGTTCCGTTCACGTGAGATTTTTACAAAATTTAAAAAAAGGGCGCTTGTGTATTTTTACAGAATCATAATCTTAAATGTATTTTGACTAATCTTGGAAAGTTTCAAGCCGATGGCAATTGTTTTTAATATTTTTTCAAGCCGCATTATTTCTTACAATTTTTTTTAGAAATTTTCGTTCCGTTCACTTGCGATGTTTACAAAATTTAAGAACGGGGCGCTTGTGTATTTTTACAGAATCATAATCTTAAATGTATTTTGAGTAATCTTGGAAAGTTTCAAGCCGATGACAATCGTTATTATTTTTTTTTCGCCGCCGAATTTTTTTAAAGATTTCGTTACAAATTATGCATTTACATTTTCCAGCACCAAAAATAAAACTATTCAGATTGCACAATGTGCACACGAAATTAATTTACAAGTGCACCGTTGTAATAACTTAATTTGAACTCATAACGCAGTTCGAAGCTTCAGCGAAATTTCATCCGCGCTGAGCCGGAATTTTCCACAGTTCCTCGACTTTATGAGGCATGATGTAATTTTATCACATTATGGTTTTAAATTGTTAAAGAGATGGTGGCCATCAATGATGCACTTGAAATATTATTGTTGATCATCCGAGACTGCATGCTACGAATTTTGATGACCAAAAGCAACGAACGGACAAAAATAGAAGAGATTTCATTAAAGGCGAAAATTACCAAAAATCCACGAACGAACAAGAATTAATGATGCACTTGAAACATTATTGTTGATCATCCGAGACTGCATGCTACGAATTTTGATGACCAAAAGCCACGAACGGACAAGAATAGAAGAGATTTGACTAAAGGCGAAAATTATCAAAAATCCAGGAACGAACAAGAATTCAAGAGATTTGACTCGAGGCAAAAATTAAATACAGAATTGGTGGAAGTAAATATATTAATATTCGTTTTGTAACCGTTCTAATATTTTTAATAAAATAATGATATGACGCAGTCGGTAGGATCTTCGGAGAAAGTTGCCAATATAACACTAGTGAAAACAATAATTTAAGGGTGGATGCATTTCGGCTAAACAATCGGCAACAAGAAATATATACTTTTGTATCATTTTTTTTAAGGGGAGTTTCTCAAGTAAATGACAAAAATATAGGCAAATTTTGAATTTTTTTTTGAGACAATAAAAAAACTTATGTTTTCTTCAGGAAATCAATTTTTGAGCAAAAGTAAGAAAAAGTGGTTTTTCAAGTTTTTGTCAAAAATTATAAATCGCCAATTTTAATTGAATCCTACCCACTAAAGGTGAAGTTTGGTGATTTGCAGGATCACCACTGTCTTTAAATGTCAATTATGAAGGGATTTAAAGGGCCTGTGAATAATATGCTTGGTGCAGTTCTATAGGGCATAGATGGAATAGATGGAGTTGTAAAAAAACAGGCCAATAAAATGCTTGGTCCAAGTGGGCCGCAACTGGTTACGTTTCAGAAACACTGCTCTAGAAAATAAGCTGGGAATCGGGGAGTCAATATTTTTGGCCAGCTGCAAGTAAACTCTAAAATGTTTTTTTTTAGGCTTTTTTTTCTCACAATTTTTTTTTCTCTATTGACAATGTAAATATTTACATTTTAATTGTATCAACGACATTGAGCTTTTGAGTCTTTCACTACAATTAAAAAATGGAAACATTAACATATAATGGCGTATCCTGTGAAACTGTGCCACCGAGTCGTCTAGAACAATGTAATGACTTCGGCCTTGGGTCGTAAAATCTACAACTCCGCATTTGGACGGGCGTCTACTTGAAATTAATTTCGGTCCCGACCTCATTACAATTAAGTCTATTAATAAAACGACATGGGATGCGTGTAAGAAAAGCATTATTTATTTCTCTTTTGTTAGCATTCCTACAATATAATGCCAATTTAAATGACAATCAATTACGAAAGTTTGTGCAACGCCTACGTCAATAGATTTCGCCTATCTCAAGCAGTGGAGGCTCGCGGAGTAACTCATGGTACGGCTGAGGTAGCAGAGGTAGTAATACGGATAGGTGCGATCATGCAACCGACCCTACCTATCTGTACTATCACCTCTGCTACCTTGGCCGTACCATGAGTCACACCACTGAAATCATGCCTAGTCAGAAATTTCAAAAAATCGATTTTTGAATTTTGACATTTTCAGTAAAATATTTGGAGAACAATCCTTGAAAATTTTACGCAAAAAAAAACTTTCAAAAATTTTTCGGTTTCTTGACTACCGCATGACCACTTAATGGATAAAATAAGTCTATAAACCATGAAATTTAGGATAATAAGGAATAGCAACATCTGATAAGGAACCACAGAAAGTGAGAGAAGCGATGGATGGGTTAAGAAAATATCAATGATAAATGTCTGAGCCACCAGCATGGGCCAAAAAAGATTGAAAATTCCGTAAGACGTGTGATGTCTGATAACAAGAATTATGCATTTTCGGATTGCTAGACATTGCACTCTTACATGCGAGAGCCGGATATACAACCGAAAACAAATCTCTAACACGTCGCATGCTGTCCCCACTCTTGTACCAATTAATTATCTGTATTATTTCTTCGGTGGTGTAATACATTTTTATTAATAACACAATTTTGACAATTACATAAAACTGTGTAGTGTAAGTATGGTTGCCTACATTGCCAATACATTGCAATGCTTTGATGTGATTATTATAACACAGAACATAGACATTAACAATCATATGTTCTAAGTTAAAAAAAAAGACCCTGTATACGTAAGTAGCATCTATACGCAAGTTTAACTACTGCAGCCTTAAAAAATATTGAATAAATAGTATGAAATCATCGATAAATCGGCTCTCGTATCGAGTGCATTGCGACACCAGATAAACTAGATTAATTATTTAAAAAAAAATCTATTCATGTGGCCGCTTTACCGCTAGAGATATACGATTAAAATTCATGCGTTATCTAGAATGTTTATGAATGAATTGTGGCCGTTCCATTTCCTTGGCTCATATTCCAAACACAAAAGGTGAATGCCACAATTGACGACAAAAAAAAAACGAGCACTAATTAATGGTTGCGTATATATACTTTAAGTAAGCGATTACTGCGATTAATATAATTATGGGTGTAATTATTTAATCATAATATTTTTTTTATTTTTTAAACATCAACTAGTTATAGAAAAAACTTTTATACATTTTAGAGTTTTCTTTGCGAAAAGTCAATAAAATGTTTTATTCAAAAAATAAATCGTGCAATTGTGCGAAACACTCTTTATTTTTAATACTAATTCAATTGACAATTAGGGGTGTTCGATTATGTAAAAGACTAATCTATGATATCTATTCATCGAAATAATCGATTGATCAAATAATCAGATGATCGATTAATCAAATTATTAAATAATCGATTAATCAATTCAATTCAATTCTTTATTAATGCATTAGCATATACAGTGTGTTTTTTATAGATGCACCATAGGGATTTACATGTTAAATTTTGTATGCCTGTTAATGGTAGTCCTATTGAGAATTTCGGTATCATTTTTGGTACACTTTAAGTTTGCATTGCCTTTCATAACTTCAATCAATTTTTATTTTTAAAAAAATCGTACATTTTAAAGAAATTTAAGAAAATATTTTTCGCTGCTTATTATTTGTTTTATTAATAGGCGCGTTTGTTGACAATCGACAATAAATAACTTATAAAAGTTGTAAATACGAATTAGAATATGAAATACAACGTAATAAAAATTGCTCTGGAAAATATTTAAATTTATT
This sequence comes from Ocypus olens, assembly GCA_910593695.2. NCBI lineage: Eukaryota > Metazoa > Arthropoda > Insecta > Coleoptera > Staphylinidae > Ocypus > Ocypus olens. Next base: position 5,797,152 of record OU343055.1, on the reverse strand, counting down.
CACTTCATAATAAATATCCAAATTGTTTGCCATAATAAGCTGAACAATAACTTAGTGAAAATATCTTTTCAAGTTTTGCAATTGCCTAACTATAACCTTAAAACAGTTGTTTTATTTGGGATCGGCGGGTCGGGATAATTCATCGCAAAGTGATCGACAACAAACACGCCTACTGATAAAACTAAAATAATATTTCAAAACAAAACTAGTAACATATTTTCTTTAATTTCTTTAAAATTTACGATTTTTTTATTATAAAAACTATTAGAAGTTGTTACAGACTATGCAAACTTCTAGCATACCAAAAATTATACTGAAATTCGCAGGCATACAAATTTTCACATGTAAATCCCTATGGTGCATCTATAAAAAAACGCACTGTATATGTTTTACATACGTCATAATATATAATGATGGATATTCTTAAATTTAGAGTAAAAATAAAATGAAACATTTTGTGTTTAAACACGTATACAGACATCTTAAAAGGTTAAAACATATTAAGATAAGTCAATAAATAAATACAGGACAATGACTCAAATTATCGATTAATTGATCATTAATGGAGCAACCGATTAATTGATCATTAATGGAGCAACCGATTAATCGATTATCTATTGATTATTTTGCACAGCCACATTCATAATTGCATATTTAAAAAGTTAATTCAAATGGAAAAATTTTCCGATGTACCAATCGGAACTGGCAACTTTTAAAGTTGAAAGTACGGCATTTTTAAAGGCAAACGCTGTTTATTCTAACAGTAAAAAATTGCCTGTGTTGGTACTCAAAAATATCACATTTGTAAATAGTCAAAACTGGCATAGTTTAAATTTCAAAACTAGCAGATTTACTGGTCAAATATGGCATATGTTTTCTGAAAAAAATCATGGCGGTTTTTAATGGTGGCACAAAGCGTGTAGAATAATTATTTTCCCGAAAAAAAATTTGATCTACGAGTTTTCACCAACTGAAAATTAACATAGAGTCTTATGGGAAGCGAATACTGAGACCCTGCAGATTGACGCTGACGAACACCGACTAATTCGAACGAACAAATCTTGGTTCCTGAATGAGGTAGATAGTTATGAATGGAAACATTGAATTCTAGAAGAATGTAGCTATAAATGTATGTAATATCATCCATATCTGTTTTGTGAGATCGCGCCAAAAAAATTCCAAAATCGACCGAAATTTCTCGCCAACTTACGAGTGCCCAATTTGAAAGCGCGAAACGAAAAAACTGCAAGTACGATTCGGCTGAAATTTTAATCACGTATTACCCTTTCTTTTATGAACATTTTGATATGCATTACAAGTAATTTTACCATTTCATGATTTTCGCCCATTTTTCGATAAAAAGGGGAAAAATTTTGGGTCTTGGAAAAATATGAAAAAATTCATGACAGTTCTAAATGACGAAAAAAAGCGTGCAGAGCAATTATTTTTGCGAAAAAAAATTTGATCTACGATTTTTCATCAATTAAAAATTAACATTAAGCCATATGGGAAGCGAATACTGAGACCCTGCAGATTGACGCTAACGAACACCGACTAATTCGAACGAACAAATCTTGGTTCCTGAATACGGCAGATAGTTATAAATGAAAACATTTAATTCTAGAAGAATGTAGCTATAAACATGTGCAATATCATCCATATCTGTTTTGAGAGACCGCGCCAAAAAAATCCTAAAATCGACCGAAATTTCACGCAAACTTACGAGTGCACAATTTGAGAGCACGAAACGAGTAAACTGCAAGTACGATTTGGCTGAAAATTTAATAACGTATTCCCTGTTCTTTTGTGAACATTTTGATGTACATTACAAGTAATTTGGCCATTTCATGATTTTCGCCCATTTTTCCATAAAAAGGGGAAAAATGTTGGGTCTTAGAAAAATCTGAAAAAATCCATGACGGTTCTTAATGACGAGAAAAAGCGTGTAGAGTAATTATTTTCCCGAAAAAAAAATTAGATGTACGATTTTTCACCAACTGAAAATTAACATAGAGCCTTATGGGAAGCGAATAGCGAGACCCTGCAAATTGACGCTGATGAACACCGACTAATTCGAACGAAGAAATCTTGGTTCCTGAATAAGGCAGATAGTTATAAATGGAAACATAGAATTCTAGAAGAATGTAGCTATAAACATGTGCAATATCATCCTATATCTGTTTTGAGAGACCGCGCCAAAAAAATCCTAAAATCGACCGAAATTTGACGCAAACTTACGAGTGCACAATTTGAGAGCACGAAACGAGAAAACTGCAAGTACGATTCGGCTGAAAATTTAACCACGCATTCCCCGTTCTTTTATAAACATTTTGATGTATATTACAAGTCATTTGGCCATTTCATGATTTTCGCCCATTTTTCCATAAAAAGGGGAAAAATGTTGGGTCTTATAAAAATCTGAAAAAAATCATGGTGGTTCTTAATGACGAGAAAAAGCATGTAGAGTAATTATTTCCCCGAAAAACAAATTTGATGTACAATTTTTCACCAATTTAAAATTAACATTGAGCCTTATGTAAAGCGAATACTGAGACCCTGCAGATTGACGCTATCGGACACCGACTAATTCGAACAAAGAAATCTTGGTTCCTGAATAAGGCAGATAGTTATGAATGGAAACATTGAATTCTAGAAGAATGTAGCTATAAAAATGTATATTATCATCCATATCTGTTTTGCGAGATCGCGCCAAAAAAATCCCAAAATCGACCGAAATTTCTCGCCAACTTACGAGTGCACAATTTGAGAGCGCGAAACGAGAAAACTGCGAGTACGATTCGGCTGAAAATTTAACCACGCATTCCCCGTTCTTTTATGAACATTTTGATGTACATTACAAGTCATTTGGCTATTTCATGATTTTCGACCATTTTTCCATACCATTAGTCAGGAAAAAATGGGAAAAAATATTGGGTTTAAGAAAAATGTGAAAAAATTCATGACGGTTCTTAATGACGAGAAAACGCGTGTAGAGTAATTATTTTCCCGAAAAAAAAATTAACCAGTCAAAACTGGCGTGGTTTAACTGCCAAAACTACATCATCGGCGACCTTCCCTCCTTATTTAACACTATTTAATTGTTCTTCTCTTTTTTAGTGCATTATTACGTATCATTCTATCTATAAAAAAAAATTTCGTTTAATGATAAATAAATAAATAAATTGATAACCAATTTTTATTTTTTGAGCATTTTCTTGCTCTCACATTTAATCTGTGAAGCTGGAAATTGTACAATTGTGGTTTGTTTTACATGTTAAATTTCTCAGTCTGACTCTCACACTTAATCTGTGAAGCTGGAAATTGTATAATTGTGGTTTTTTATGTTAAATTTCTCAGTCTGATTTTAAGAAGGGACAAAAGGTATACGACTAGATAATGTATTACAATTATAATAAAAGCACTTTTACTTTGTTGGTATAACAATAATACAAATTTGTAAAAGTAAAGGTGTTTTTATTTTATTTACAACATGTATAACGAAGTAAAAGCTTCAATAAATAATATTAGATAATGTATTGATTGATAAATTTTCTATATACTCAATTAATGTATTTTATATTATGTCGGTAAAAAAAATGAGGGCATTGCGTGGTTGGAAATCATTAGGCTGTTGCAAGTATAATCTTAAGGGAACAGGAGGAATGAACCCCAATACTCGTTCCAAAATGGGGACAACCCTAATTCCTTCGTCATTCGCTTTCAACCAAACGCATTTTATGTTTATAATAATTAATTTATGAAAATGAAATGACTTCGTGATAAGAATTCGAACTGGAAGTGGTTTCGTGCGGTTTCATAGAGACCATCAAGATTGGATTAAGGATTCCAATAAATTCGTTTAATAGAAATAAATTTTAAACTGTATTTTATGTAACTAGTACTTTTGAATAAATTATTTCTAAATGATTTTTGCACAATTTTTTTAGTAAAATTAATCATGTGTGTGAAGCTGGTAATATTTCCAGCTATATTATGCCGCCTCCACCATCTCCGCTAAATGTTGTTTATTGCTAGAAATATTCGTTATTCGAAAACAAATTGGGGAAAACCTATAGTTTAAAAAAAATCCAACAGACAAATTAAAAAAAAAATCCATAACTTTTTTTTTCGGGGCTTAATATCTACTAAATGTTTAAACAATATATCTACCAATAATGCAGGTGAAAACAAATTGGGGAAAATTTATAGTTTTTCCAAGAAAAATTCCAACAGACAAATATTTGAAAATCCATCACTTTTTTTTTTCAAGCCTTAATATCAATATTTTTTTCACTGAATATTTAAACAATGTATTTACTAATAATACAAGTGAACAAAAATAGGGGAAATCTAAAGTTTAAAAAAAATATATATTTTTTTAAATGTTTCTCTTTCATGTTGTAATATAAAAATGTTTTGTCTCAATAAAGATGTTTTCTCCCCCCCCCCCCCCCTTCTCTCTCTGTATTTTATTTTTATTTGATCAAACAAGTAAAATCGACAGTTTGTTTACTCGAAAACAACGCGAAAATCGATTTTTAATGCATAATCAATCAAACTAAACTCAAACAACAATTTTAACTGAAACCCACAACAACAGCGTATAGGTACATGCATGATTGCAGTAAAAAAATGTCAACGAATCACCTTGAAGAACACGAACTAAAAGTATTGATTACAACCGAAACCAAGTTCAAGGGAATTCTCGTCGCTGCAGGAAACTTTATACTCCGGTTTTGTGCCCCAATCCCTCCCACAATTTCATTACATACTCCGCAGTAAACATATTTACTTATGCGCATATGAAATCGAAGAAACTAACATTGATATGGCAAGGAAAAGGCTTCAATGCATAGCGGTTTCCTATAAATTTTAAGAGAAATTGATGTAAACATCAAATATCGTTTTGACTACGGACCGGTTTCGACATTTTAGGTCTCATTAACGCAGAATCTGATGGAAAAAGGGAAATTGCTCAGTGGAACACCGAGCACCGTTAAAGGTAGAAAAGCTAAAGTGGCGGAATCTATTGTTTAATTGTTGTACTAATCCGAATTAAAAATTAAAAATAGAAATAAAAAATTACTATTTTGGTCTTTAATTATGAGATGATAGTTACATCAAACTAAAATTGTAGAAAACATCATGTTGAACAATTTCCGAGAATCAATATTTTAAATCCCATCGATAAATATACAAAATAAAAAAATATATTTTATACCATTATAATCGACGAAAGTTACATGATGGTCAAATCAATATTTTCTTATTTGATTTAATATATAATATAATAATAATATCTTTATTAACGGTAAATCACCTTTTTACAATAAATAAAAAAAATATTTCAAAAATTTAAAAACTAAAATTAATATCAATGAACAGGTATGCTATATATTAAACTTAGAAATCATAACCACATTTTCAACGTCTTCGGTAGAATTGCTAAGCCGCAAACTACAAAGCAACGTTTAAAATACCTTTTCAGTTTTTATTCGGTAAAAATTTCGGGTTCGCTTAAAAAAAAACGGCGATACAAGAAGTGTTGATAAAACGAGACGCTTTTTGTGGCGAGTCGGTATCTCGCAATCGCGGCATCCGAACACCGAGGAGCCGCAAAAAGTCTTCCACTCCGAATAAAACGTATTATTTTTTGTTCTTCAAACGCCGAAAATGGTTAAATCGGTTCGAAAAAATTGGCGTTTTTTCGGAGCAGTGGTAACTTTTTCTGGCTCGTCGAGATTTGAATGCGAACTCGTCACAAAAAGTGTCGCTTATTATAATTTGAAATAAGACCTCAATTTATTTAATAAAGACGATTTTAATGCTTCTGCAACAAGTGAGGTTGTTTTAAATTTACCTAAAATTATTGTTTTGTGATCGTGAAGAATTTTTCAATTTTTTTTTAACGGCAGTGTTCGTTTTGATGTCCTTAGAGCCTATTTCAACAATTTCGCTTCTGCAACAAGTGAGGTTGTTTTAAATTTACCTAAAATTACTTTTTTGTGATCGTGAAAAATTTTTCAATTTTTTTTAACGGTAATGTCCGCTTTGATATCCTTAGAGGCTATTTCTACAATTTCTTTTCTGCAACAAGTGAGGTTGTTTTAAATTTACCTAAAATTATTGTTTTGTGATATTGTTTTTGTGTTTTGAAGAATTTTTCATTTTTTTTAACGGCAATGTCCTTTTTATTGTCCTTAAAGGCTATTTCAACAATTTTGGGAAAATGTTTTTTTTTTGGTATCTGTGTCTGCTTGTCTGTGCGCTCTATATTTTGAAAACTAATGCTGGAATTAACATAAAACTGAGAAGCACATATTTGCCTTCGTTTGGCCGTTACATATGTTAAAGTCTGAAAAATCAATTTTTTCTAAAATTTTCAAAATGACTATATTTAAAATGGCTAAAATGTTTTAACGCCAATCGATTTATCTGATAAAAAGGTACACTTCAATAGTCTACGATGATTATTAAAAAAGTTGATTTTTTCGTTTTTTTCCATTTTCGAATTTTCTTTGCGAACGTGCCACGAGCTTCAAATTGACTGTACATTTTCTGATGGGTCTTGATAAGATTTTTTCGGTGACGCATAGAAACTCCGAATCGAACCAGTGGTGTCTTCAGGAAATCATTTCAAATGCAATTTTTCAGCAAAAGTAAGAAGAGGGGAATTTTTCATATTTTCATTAAAAACTTCAAATCGCGAATTTTAATTGAATCCGACTAATTTGCACACAAGGTGCGTAGATTTGCAAACCGCGTTCGATTCGGATTTTTCGCTTAGCCGTTATGACCGTTCAAAATCTGAAAAAATCGACTTTTTCAAAAATTTCTTAAAAAAAAAATTTAAACTAACTTGTCAACTCTTTTGCTATGACATTTTTGAACTCCAACCGATTTCTCTCGTTTTCTGATGAAAAAGAGGTACACTTTAATGGTATATGATGATTATTGAAAAAAGGTGATTTTTACATTTTTCAATTTTTTCGAATTTTCTTTGCGAAACGGGCTTAAAATTGACATTTGTTCCTGCGCAAGTCCATCTTCTGGTGTGTCTTAATGAGATCTTTACGACAACGTGTAGAAACCCCGACTCCAAAAAGTGGTATTTTCAGGATATCATTTCAAATGCAATTTTTGATAATTTTTCAAGTTTTTGTCAAAAATTTCAAATCGCCAATTTTAATTGAATCCGACTAATTTGCACACAAGGAGCACAGGTTTGCAAACCGCGTTCGATTCGGATTCTTCGTTTGGCCGCTACAGCCGTTCCAAATCTGAAAAAATCGACTTTTTTCAAAAATTTCTTAAATTTTCAAACTGACTTGTAGTTGGCAAGTTGTTTTTGCTATTTAAGAGAGCTGACATTTTTGAACGCCAATCAATTTCTCTCGTTTTTCTGATGAAAAAGAGGCACGCTTTCATAGTCTATGATGATTATTTAAAAAAAGGTGATTTTTTCGATTTTTCCATTTTCGAATTTTCTTTCCGAAACGTGCTTAAAATTGACATTTGTTCATTTTCTGGTGCGTCTTAATGAGATCTTTACAGCGACGTGTAGAAACTCCGAATCCAGTGGTATTTTCAGGATATCATTTCAAATGCAATTTTTAATAGTTTTTCAAGTTTTTTCCAAAAATTTCAAATCGTCAATTTTAATTTTTAATTGAGTCCGACTAATTTGCACACAAGGTGCGTAGATTTGCAAACCGCGTTCGATTCGAATTCTTCGCTTAGCCGTTATGGCAGTTCAAAGTCTGAAAAAATCGACTTTTTTAAAAAAATTCTTAAATTTTCAAACTGACTTGCCAACTTTTGTGCTATTAAAGAGAGCTGACATTTTTGAATGCCAATCGATTTCTCTCGTCTTTCTGATGAAAAAGAGGTACACTTTAATGGTCTATGATGATTATTAAAAAAAGGTGATTTTTTCGATTTTTCCATTTTCGAATTTTCTTTCCGAAACGGGCTTAAAATTGACATTTGTTCATTTTCTGGTGCGTCTTAATGAGATCTTTACAGCGACGTGTAAAAACTCCGATCCAACCATTGGTATTTTCAGGATATCATTTCAAATGCAATTTTTGATAGTTTTTCAAGTTTTTTCCAAAAATTTCAAATCGTCAATTTTAATTTTTAATTGAGTCCGACTAATTTGCACACAAGGTGCGTAGATTTGCAAACCAAGTTCAATTCGGATTCTTCGCTTAGCCGTTATGGCCGTACAAAGTCTGAAAAAATCGACTTTTTAAAAAAATTCTTAAATTTTCAAACTGATTTGCCAACCTTTTTTGCTATTTAAGAGAGCTGACATTTTTTAACGCCAATCGATTTTTCTCCTTTTTCTGATGAAAAAAGGTACACTTTAATGGTCTATGATGATTATTAAAAAATAGGTGACTTTTTCGATTTTTTCATTTTCGAATTTTCTTTCCGAAACGGGCTTAAAATTGACTTTTATCTATTTTCTGGTGCGTCTTAATAAGATCTTTACAGCGACGTGTAGAAACCCCGAATCCAACCAGTGGTATTTTCAGGATATCATTTCAAATGCAATTTTTGATAGTTTTTCAAGTTTTTTCCAAAAATTTCAAATCGTCAATTTTAATTTTTAATTGAGTCCGACTAATTTGCACACAAGGTGCGTAGATTTGCAAACCGCGTTCGATTCGGATTCTTCGTTTAGCCGCTACGGCTGTGCAAAGTCTGAAAAAATCGACTTTTTAAAAAATTTCTTAAATTTTCAAACTGACTTGCAGTTGGCAAGTTGTTTTTGCTATTTAAGAAAACTGACATTTTTGAACGCCAATCGATTTCTCTCGTTTTTCTGATGAAAAAGAGGCACGCTTTAATAGTTTATGATGATTATTAAAAAAAAGGTGATTTTTTCGATTTTTCCATTTTCGAATTTTCTTTCCGAAACGGGATTAAAACTGACATTTGTCAATTTTCTGGTGCGTCATAATGAGATCTACACAGCAACGTGTAGAAACCCGGCATCCAACCTGTGGTATTTTCAGGATATCATTTCAAATGCAATTTTTGATAGTTTTTCAAGTTTTCGTCAAAAATTTCAAATCGCCAATTTTAATCGAGTCCGACTAATTTGTACACAAGGAGCACAGATTTGCAAACCGCGTTCGATTTGGATTCTTAGTTTAGCCGCTATGGCCGTTCAAAGTCTGAAAAATCAACTTTTTACAAAAAATTTCAAACTTATTTGCTATTTAGGATAGCTGAAATTTTTTAACGCCAATCGATTTATCTCGTTCTTCTGATGGAGAACGGTTCATTTTAATGGCCTACGATGATTTTTCCGATGTTTTCCATTTTCGAGTTTTCTTTGCGAACGCGCCACGGGCTTCAAATTGATATTTGTTCTTGCGCAGTTACATTTTCTGAAGGGTTTTGAAGGGATCTTTCCAGTGACGTATAGAAACTCCGAATCCAACCAGTGGTTTCTTCAGGAAATCATTTCAAATGCAAATTTTGAGTAAGAAGGGGGGAGTTTTTGAAGTTTTCGTCAAAAATTTCAAATCGCCCTGTATATACAGCCATTTATTTTTAGGTCACACACCTTGAAAATTTTATGTTTAGTATTAACCTAACCTTCACTTTTATAAAGATGGCGAATGTGATGACGCCGAAGCATCAAGTAGCATCAACGATAATCACCACATAAGATCAAGTTTGCGGAAAACTTAAATTTAACAAACAAAAAGCACGCGGCCATCTTCATTTCTAAAATAAATTAACCCACGCTTAGGCGTGTCCTTTTCTTAAATGTTAGATCAAACCACGTCCAGTAATTTTTTTATAGGTTACGTACTGAAATTATTTTTTTGTTAAATTTTAGATCAAATATTCTCAATTAAATGTATGTTGACTTTAATTAAGAAAAGAGGTGCGGAATAAGTATCGATTGGCGGTATAAATAAATTACAAGCTGACCTCTGATAACGGCGATGTGGTTGTCGTACTCGGATTTGCTCCTGAAGTAATCCCTCGAGGAAGCCGCCTGCTGGAAGCTTTGTGTCCTGTACTCGTTGTACCATTCCGATGAAGTGGAAGATGTCAACTTGCTGCTGCTGGCGTTGCTGAGGGTGTCCCAGTCGTGAAGACGTTCCCTGGACGGGGTTTTCCTTAAGCTCTCCTCAGAAGGAAAACGACCGGTGAGGGACGTGTAGCTGGAGGATTTCGACTCGTTTCCGTTTTGCGAGAATTGGGTCTGATAGGCGGAGTCGAGGACCTCCTCCGAGGGAGTCCTGCTGCTAAGTTTCCGCACATGTTTAATAGTCTTTCTGACGGTTACTTTTTTCACTGTCTTGAAGCCCGAGGCCTGATCGCCTTCTTCGATCGTCTCGGTTATGACTTCTTCGACACTGCCGTCCGGGTTCACCTCCTGCCGGTGTTGCACAACTTGCCGGTTCGGGGAGGTTGCGGGCGTGTGCCTCAGGGAATGTCTCGAAGTGGAAGGTCTCCTGCCCAACTCTTCGTCACCCTCCGAGGGTGTAGTGCTCCTCTGGACACCGGTGGTCGTACCCGTCCACACTTTTTCGAAAAATTTCACCCGATCACTGAGCCGGCGGCTCGTGGGGCTATCGGGCGGCCTCTTGGGCGTCGCCCCTTGGTCCTTCCTGTGGTCACTCATGTCATTCCAGGTGAATTCTGTTGGTGGTAGCACATGCTGCTGCTGTCATTGTGGAAGCGATATTCGCGTTTCGCGGCACCGTTCGATACTGAGTTTGTGAGCGTGTTGGGAGTAGAGACAAGGCGGTTGCTGTGGGAACACAAAGAGAATGTCCCTATTCGTACATGCTCGTGCATCGAGCGGTCGGTCAGGCCCATTGCTTTGCATTAGCATTGTTTATGTTTTCGAGAGCCTTGCACTCTTGTCATGTAGAAATTACATAATCGTGGGCAGCAGGTTCGCACCGGTTACGTTTTCATGGAGGATACCGGCGACCGACGAACGCCGCTGCGGTTCATGTGGCGTTCGAATTCCTCGGATGCGCAACCATAAAAAAATATTGATTGAAACGGATAATAGTCATTTGAATAAATATGAAATAAATTTGTGCAACAAATTCAAAAACTGTTCAGATAAGACCTAAACAAGTTAATAGCATCCGGCGAAAATAAAAAATGGTGATGTGGCCATCACGTTACTTTCTCCGACTTGATGGTATCATAGCCATTTATATTTACGTTTTCATGGTTTATTTTCAATTTAAATCATATTTTAAATGTACATCGAGCGTTTTGTAGACTCGGATGAAACTGACGTTTAAAACGTCAAAATTATGAACGATGGAAAAATTATATATTAAATTCAAAAAGTAAAGGGATTTCGAAAAAAACTTATTCTCTATAAGTTGTTCATTTTAGCATTCTCTACAATTATTATCAACATAAATTTACTGTAACTATTATCGTTTAATAATTATAAACGAAAAATTAAAAAAAAAAATTCTCGAATAAAAATGATTTTATGAAAAATGTTTTCAAGCAAAAGATGTTCATTTCTTTATTGTCTTCAATGTTTATTTAAACGTTTTTGTGATATTTTTCATATTTAAGAAAATATTGGCAAAAAACAAAAAACAGTTAAGGTAAACGCCCACTTCCGGTGTACGAAATTTTACCAAAAGCAGTTCTTCAGATTATCAAATAAGACGGATGTTTAAAGTTTCATAACAATTGCTCTATTAGTTTTTGAGATACAGGGCGCATAGACAGACACACACACTGGCATTCACAGACACACAGACACACAGACACACACACAGACACACACATAGACACACACAGACACACACACACACACACAGACACACACAGACACACACACACAGACACACAAAGACATTCACAGCACACACAGACACAAAATTTTGTTTTCCAGAAATTGTTGAAATGACATCTAGGGACCCCAAAACGGTTATTTCAGTAAAAAAAAAATTGAAAAAAAAGTCACGATCACAATACTTCCTCGTATGATTATAAAATTCAATCATGTTTGCATCGATATTTTACCATCCACTTGATGGTATGAACTACTTTACATTGATAACTCATCACGTGTATAAAAATGTGCTTTTAAAATAGCCCAATAAGCCGTTTTGCATGCGGATAAAAAGCTGGATAAAACTTTACAAGTGGATAAAAAGGTATCTACAAGTTCGTAAGCGGATAAAAGGGTAGATACAGGTTTGAAAGTGGATAAACTTCAGTTACCTTCACTATATAATTTTGCTTTATTCGTTAAATTATCCAAACAGAAGACAGAAACACCAAAGAGGTAGCTACTTAAATTGTAAATAAATTGTACAGCACTATATCAAACTATAATAGATATTAAAAATCCAAAATTCACTATTTATCATTTTTCAAATTCGTTGTTTCGAAAAAATGTCGTTTATTCAAATTATTTTTGCAATGAATTTGTTTCACCGAGAATTTCTCATTTATAAAATTAGTTGCACCGAAAATTTGTTATTTATAAAAATTATTTCAAATTAATTTATTACGTGAAATTAAATTCTCCTTAAAAAATTCGATGCATCGAAAGTTCTACATGTAACATCAAATTACTGAAAATTGTTACATTGTGAATTTATCATTTTTTAAATTCGTTGTTTCGAAAAAATGTCGCTTATTCAAATTATTTTTGCGATGAAATTGTTGCGTCAAGAATTTCTCATTTATAAAATTAGTTGCCCCGAAAATTGTTCATTTAAAATTCATTTGTTACGTGAAATTCAATTCTCCTTATAAAATTCGATGCAACGAAAATTTGTCATGTATAAAAGAATTTAAAATCAAATTTCTGAAAATTGTTGAATCGTGAATTTGTCATTTTTTAAAATTAGTTCAAATTATTTATTATGTGAAATTAAATTCTTATAAAATTTGATGCAACGAAATTTATCATGTATAAAAGAAATTAATATCAAGAAATTTCTGAAAATTGTTGCATCGTGAATTTGCCATTTATAAAAATTAGTCAAATTTGTTACGTCAAATATTATTTGCATTAAAATTGACATTTTTTTTTACGTTAATAATATTTCATTTATACTATTCATTACATCGAAAACCTATCATTTATTAAAATTATTTTGTATCAATTTTTTTTCTATTTTCTAAAATTCGTTGCATCGAAAATTTGTAGTTTATAAAAAATATATGCTTTTACATTTGATTTATTTATATTATTACTTAATTTTGTTAGTACTTCACTGTCTGGGCTATCGACCAAAGGTCTTTTTGATAAACAAATATTTTTTTGAAAATATTCTATTGACGAAATTCGGTTTTAATGTTTTGAATCTGTAAAATTTCTTTTGGCACGATATGTGAAACTCTTTCTGCCCTATAAACAATTTTTTTTAATTTTTTTTTATTTACGGGTAATTTAGTTCTATTTTTTCATTATAATTTTTTTTTTGAACGATATGTGTAATTCGTAAAGTGGGTTGTGCCAAATATGTGCTATTTATAAAATTCGTTGAACCGAAAATTTGCCATTTATAAAATTCTATTTATTGATTATAAAAATTGTAACGACGAAAATTTATGTTTATGAAATAATTTGCCTTTAAATGAAAATTATTTGAATTACATTTCTCAACTTTGTTACATAAAATGAAATTCTTATAAAATTCGTTGCATCGAAAATTTGTCATTTATAAAAGGATGTAGTTTGAAATTTCTGAAAATTGTTGCTTCGTGAATTCGTTGTCGTTTATTCAAATTATTTTTGCAATGAATTTGTCGCGTCGAGAATTTTTCATTTATAAAATTAGTTGCACCGAAAATTTGACATTTATAAAACGTTAAAAATTATTTGAATTAAATTTGACAATATTTTTACGTTAATCATATTTCATTTACACTACTCATTACATCGAAAATTCTTAAGATCTAAAATTTATCGTTTATTTAAATTATTTGCTTCAAATTTTTGGGTCGAAAATTTGTACTTTCCAAAATTCGTTGCATCAAAAATGTATAATTTATAAAAATGAGTTTAAATTAATTCTCCTTATAAAATTCAATGCATCGAAAATTCATCATGTATAAAAGAATTTAACATCAAATTTTTGAAAATTTGTGCACAATAAATTTGTCATTTTTAAATTAAAAAAAATGTCGTTTATTAAAATTATTTGCAATGAATTTGTTGCGTCGAAAATTTCTCAGTTATAAAATTGGTTGCACCGAAAATTTGTCATTTATAAAAATTAGTTGCAATTTATTTGTCAAATTTGTTACGTCAAAAATTATTTGCATTACATTTGTCATTTTTTATGTTAATAATATTTTATTTATACTACTCGTTACATCGAAAATTCTTGGCGTTAAAAATTATTTGCTTTAAATTTTTTTACCTTAATAGTAATTCATTTATATTACTCTTTACTTCGAAAATCTATTATTTATTAAAAATTATTTGCATCAAGTGTTTGCGGCGAGAATTTCTGATTTCTTAAATTCGTTGCATAAAAATCATTTGTAATAAATTTGTTACGTCAAAAATTATTTGCGTTGAATCTATAATTTTTTTACGTTCATATGATTTCGTTTATACTACTCTTTGCATCGAAAATCTCTCGTTTATTCAAATTTTTGCTTCTAAAATTTCTTATTTCTAAAATTTGTTGCGTCGAAAATTTCCAATTTCTAAAATTCATTGCATCGAAAATCTATGAAGTATTAAAATTATTCGCAGTGTAGACACACCAGCAATCAGTTTTCCAACACATGAACTCTCTAAAAATACTAATTAATAATACAGGGTGTCCCATTTCAAATTTCCACCCCAAATATCTCGAAACCTGAGCAACATGGCAAAAAATGTTTCAGATAAAAGTTGTAGGGTACGGAGGGGGACATATTCTAGTGACCTTGAAAATGACCTTGGCGTTAATTTTGAAGGTCAAACGAAGGTTAACTCTTATTTTTCAAAGAGAACTCCCTATTTTTTTGCGGGATCGTATTCTACTGGAAAAAATACAAACTTTTTGTAGGAAACGTTTAGTCTGAGGATCAAGGCAGTTGTAAAGGAAAATCAGTTTTCGTTACCCAGGATATGGATATAAAAAAAATAATAACGATTTTTTTTACGTCGGTACACATAAATTAAACGTGAATAAAGTTCCTGTTCTTCCTTTGAGGAATTCTTCTTATAAGAATTAAGTTTTTTTTTTATTATTTATTCAACCAGACATTAAAGTTTCATTGGATCGGTTAACAGGTATTTCTCAAAGAATCAGAATTTTATTTTCAATTAAGAAATTAAAATGAATTTGAATGAATGAGCAATTTTATTACGTCACCGAAAATTCCACGAGCCGTATAAACAAGTAGGTCTATATTTAAACTATTCAAATAAAACTCCTTATCACGAAAAAAATAAGACCAATAAATATTACGCTACAACGTATCACATAAATGATAACCTATTGCAATTTGTATTAAATGATAAAGTTGGATGACTAATGATATTCAAAATTATTATAAACATTACAAAAAATTTCTTCTAGAATATGGTGCATTCATAATGTAAAACGATAAGTTTTACTTTCAAGGTCAAGGCCACTAAAATCGTCAAATCTAAATCATTTTTAGCAAACAATATTTCTTGCTTGTTTTTTTTCTTTTATGTAAGTTTCCTTTGATATAATTGTCTTCCGTATTAAGGATGTTGAAAAATCCAGGATAAATATGCTCCTCAAAACTATTGCTGTAGATCCATGAGAAAGTCGAAATATTAAAGGTTCACCATTTCAGTTTAGTTTAGTTTACTAAATAA
This sequence comes from Ocypus olens, assembly GCA_910593695.2. Taxonomy (NCBI): domain Eukaryota; kingdom Metazoa; phylum Arthropoda; class Insecta; order Coleoptera; family Staphylinidae; genus Ocypus; species Ocypus olens. Next base: position 5,781,332 of record OU343055.1, on the reverse strand, counting down.
TACAAACATACTTTATCTGGATCAGAAAAAAACATCAAACAGTGCTAGTATTTAGCAGCACTAAATATACTGAAGGAAAAAAGAATGACACTGAATGAACACTTGAAATTCGTGAAATTACGACCATTTTTAAACCGCCATAACTCGGCGTATTTTCAATCGATTTTGATGAATCTTTAAGGACGAAAAACTTTGAAGTGTCTTCTTTAAAGCCATGCATGCGAACTTAAACCGTCCCTTCCGTCCCCCTCTAGCGCCCCTATGAAAAAAAATGTTTTTTTTAGGAAACCATGTCCAACTTTGACGACGTCTACGGAGTTGGAAAAATTTTGTCGACTGAATCCACCATAAAGACATTAAAATGTGATCAATTCCCTATGCAGGACTCAAAGAACGAAGTTCCTATCACGATTTGGCACTAAGTTATGAGTGTTTGAAAAAAGTGCATTTTGAGGTTTTTCGACTTTTCAACCAAATTTGATGATGTAAATCGTCAAAGTTGGACATGGTTTCCTGAAAGAGTTTCACAGCTGATTTCAAGTTTCTAGCGTAATGTATTTATCTAGATGTTATTTCTGCGAATAAAGATGTTGAAGTCGCCTTACATTATTGTATAAAATTGCAAAATTCTTTTTTCGTTCATAAATATTTTATAGCTTTTTATGAACATTACGTTGTGAAAGATATTTACAAATCGTCATGTGGGCACATATTTGCATAAATTTAAATGGGACATCGTCTACGTTTAAAATTAGACACGAAGATTAATCACGATCTAATTAAAGAACATTTATATGCTAGACACACTTATGAATGTCTAATGTAAACGTTTGTCACCTGCTTGGCAGCATTAAAATTACACTTATGTTAATTTCAGTAACTACAAAAAGTACATGTGTTTCCGCAAAATTAATTTATAGAAGCCAGATCAACTCTAAATACTGCAACCGCAATTTCCATCTCTCTAAAACAAACTGATAAGAATATGAAGTCCATTAAATATTTTGTTTCGAATATAAATATATCGTATATTCGGGTTAAACATAGACGATCTTAATCTATATTTCATTAAGTGGTAATTGAAAAGGTATTTACAGGATTTGGTTTTTTTTTTTATTATTTAGACACATAATTTAAAATTCGAAAGTACAGTAATTGACATTTTCATTATGAAAATACATAATATTATTACGATTGTCATGTCTGTTACTAATTTGGAGATTGATTAATTTTTACGGATATGCAATTTGGAAAGTTTTGAAATTTGTTTTTTTGACGTAAATATCCGTTTTGGGGTCCGTAGAGGCGATTTCAACGATTTCTGGAAAAATACAAATTTTGGTGATATCTCGTACACCGGGAGCGCTTCTCCATTTTGTTTCCGATGATTTTTTTTTTAAATATAAAATATGATGTTAAACACCCACTTCAAAATGAGTTACGTCAAGATAATTCCTTTATTAGTTTTTCAAATATAACGCACATAGTCACAAAAATGTATTTTTTCAGAAATCGTTCAAATCGCTTCTAGGGACCTCAAAACGGATATTTACCCAAAAAAAAATAGAAAAACATTTCACGACCATACTTTACCCTGCTTCGTAGCGGAGAAAGTAAAAAAAGGCAACCCGCACATAATCCGCACAGCGGGTAATCCGCTCAGCGGATAATCCGCACAACAGGTAATCCGCTCACCGGATAATCCGCCCGCGCATAATCGAGAGTTTACTACGTACAAATTGGCTCAATAAATTTGAGACAACCTCAGTTGTTGCAGATGCATTAAATAAATGTAATAAAGACGAAATATTAATAATATTAAATATGTCATTAAGAAATTTGGTTGCTGTAGCAATTAACAGAAGGAGACAAAAGTTTTTATCAAGTGAGAGCCATACATTTAAAAAAATCCCACTAATTTTTTTCGTAGTCTGAATTATTGATAACGATTTACCCCCAACGTACTGAATAACTTAAATTTAATCCATTCAGTAAAGAAATGAAATGAAATTATCGAAACGTCAAGGCAACTTCCAAAGCCTCCTTGGCGTCTCTTTATCAATTCCAACCTGCCCAACCCGGCCATTAAAAAAATTCCACAAACGCCGTTATGTAAATCGGCATCGACACACAAAAAAAGAAACGTTACGCAACTCGTCCATTTCCAAAGCGTTTATCGCCCGCGTGATGTCACCGTTTGATATTTTGACATTATTTTCGTTCCGTGTTGCCGCCACAGACTCATAAATTACAGACCGTCCACAATGGAATAATTACATTCCCAAAGTGATTTGTAATGCAACGTAATCGCAACATCATGACTTATAATTCCTTTTGAAGATTTCCAATCGTTGATTGAACGTCGCGGAGATTGAGAAGAGGCATTGTGTTTCGAACCTCCCGAGGTTCAATATGCATTGAATATATTGATTGCACACGTTTCTACTAAAGTAATCTTTTATGGAGTGTATAAATACATTCGAGTCAAAGTCACCTTGGGATTATGAATAAATATCATATATTTTGGTCTAATTTGTTTGAATAATGTGTAACGTCGCGGTGCTGATTTATCCTTTAATAAGCTTCTTTGACGTAATACGTGAATTCTTATTAGCACTTTGTTAATAAATTATTAACCTCGCAGTGGTTGTATTTCACGCGAGATACTTGATGCAAACATGTGTTTTGTTGCGAATATTAATAATAATATAGTTGATTGCGCAACAGAACAATATATAAATCTGTAAAAATACGAAAATTCATACACTAGACATCTCCATGGACCCGCACGGCCACTTCTTCGTTCCGAAAAAGTGACCGCACGGATGTGATTCGAACCCACGACCACGAGGCCCAGAAGCAGGAACGCTACCCACTAGGCCACCGCGGCTCCATGAAAATTCTTAGACTAAGAAAGTATGAGATAATATCTAAACACACTTAATCGGCATATCTGCACATGCGAACACAGAAGTATATGACTTAAACAATGGAATTTAGAAGGTGCTAAATTTTATAATTTACAGGAAAGGTTTTTGAGCATAGTTTACCAATGCTTGAATTTTAAAGTTTTTTTCCTCTCGACCTTATAAAAGAATTTTGAAAATTTGCTAATGCTTTATAGAAGTGACCCGACAGGTGTTCTTGATGAACTGAACGTGGAATTTTGCTACAGAGAAATTGCTAGACTGGAATAACACCAGTGGTCAAACGATGTCTAAGTGCTTTAGGCCTTTAGTATGTTATGAATAACATTTTATTATTACAATTTCGCCTTTGCCTACTGCGGAAAATTAAAGAACTTTTTATGTATTGGATGATTAAATAATTATCTAGCCGTCGAAATATTTAATGGTTTAACACTGTTACATGTTCCGTTTTTTTTTTAATTAAAACAAATTAAATTTCTTTTTGGCATAGGAAGCTGGTCCATTCCGCCAGAGGTATATTTAACTTTGTGTATTGATTTCTATATATTTATTTTTATTTATTATATAATGAATGTGGGGGGGCATACACTGGATATCCATGGACCCGAACGGCCACTTCTTCATTCCGAAAAAGTGACCGCCCGGATAGGATTCGAACCCATGACCACGAGGCCCGTGAGCAGCCGCTCTACTCACTAGGCCACCACGGGCGCTTGAGAAATTATATTTCTAACTTAACCAAAATCTTTAGTTTAGCATGCTGAAAGACCTCTGGTGAATGTAAAAGCGTCTCAATAAATGTATTCTCTCTCTCTTTTTGTTTAGTTCAGCAAAATTATATTTCTAACTAAAGTAAAATTAATTACCCTTCCTTTTGTGGCCGACGACATATTGATGATAAAAAAACATTCCAAAATTCCGGTACGTCTACGATAACAGAAAACTTGTAAGCTTTATCGCATTATCTCCATTCGTTATCACACCGGCGCCGATGATACACGAAAAGGTCGTGTCCTGGTTAGGTATTCGTGCCGGTGCGACAACTTGATATGTAAATTTCTCGTTACGTCGCAGAAAAACAAACTACACCTACGCTGCACATGACAAACGTTTATTCGTGGAAATATTCTTATAAATATTATCCAGACGATTACACAGATAATGAATTTAATTTGGATTTGAGTGTATTATCATCAGAGGTAGAGGGGGGAGGTCAAAATATACTGAAGGGAAAAAAATGAAACACTTGAAATTCGTGAAATTTCGCCATAACTCGGCGTATTTTCAATAGATTTTGATGAATCTTTGAGGGCGAGAAACTTTATAGTGTCTTCTTTAAAATCATGCATGCGAAATTAAGCGCAACCCCTTCCGCCCGCCTCTAGCGCCCCTGTGAAAAAACAAGTTTTTTTTTTCTGGAAACCATGTCCAACTTTGACGATGTCTACAGAGTTGGAAAAATTTTATCGACTCGATCCACCATAAAGGCATTAAAATTTAATCAATTCCCTACGCAGGACTCAAAGAACGAAGTTCCTACGACGATTTGGCACCAAGTTATGGGTGTAATAATTAGTCTTGAACTAAACGCGGGCAAAAATTTTTCAAGCTATTAAAAAAAAATAGAAAAACAATTGCGACGAACGCAAAATTTTCTAAATTTACTCAAAACCGATTGTTCTTCATAGTTTCATAAAAATCAGTTAATTTTTTTCCAAAGATTCCTAAATAATTAGTCTTAAACTGAACGCGGGTCAAAATTTTTCAAGCTGTTAAAAAAATAGTAAAACAATTGCAACAAACGGGAAAATTTCTAAATATATTCAAAACCGATTGTTCTTCTCAGTTTCATAAAAATCAGTTAACTTTTTTCTATACATTCCTAAATAAGTAGACTTGAACTAAGCGCGGGTTCAAAATTTTTCAAGCAGCTAAAAAAAATTGAAAAACAATTCCAAAAAACTTAAAACTTTTCAAATTTACTCAAAATTAATTGTAATGTACAATTCTGTGAAATTCTATAAGAATTTCTGCTTTTGATTTCTAAATAATCATACTTTAACCAAACGTGAGTTATTTCCGTTTCAAACATTTTTAACGTTGTTTAAAATATTAAAAATATTTAAAAAAAATTGCAACAAACTCAAAAAATTACAAATTTACCCGAAACTGATTATTCTTCGATATTACATAAAAATCTGCTAATAATCCTTAACTAGATTTTTAAATATTTACACATAAACCGAAAGTGTCAACAATTTCAAGCTGTAAAAATATAGAAAAACAAATTGGAATAAACTTAAAAAAAAAGTTAAATATACTCAAAATAAATTGTCGTTTGCGATTACATAAAAAAACTTGATTCATGTCTCCTTCAGATTTTTAGATGATCACATTTTTTAATGATATTTAGAAAAAAATGTAACATCTCAAAATATTGCAAAATTGATTATTCTCTGATATTCTATAATAATCTGGTAATAAACCTCACTAGATTTCAATTTATTTATAATTAAATCGAACATGCTGTAAAAAAAATTGCAATAAAAAAAAACATTTTCCAAAATCCCTCAAAATTTAATATGATTTGTTGTTTCATAAAAATCCGGAAACAACCTTTTAATAGATTTTGAAATAATTCTACTTGAACCAAACGCGTATCTAATCTGGGCGAAAAATTTTCAAGCTGTTGGAGATGAAAAAAAAAAAACAATTGCAACCAACTCAATTTTTTTCAAGTTTATTTAAAATTGATTATTCTTGGATATTCTATAAAAAATCTGGTATCAACCCTTCACTAGATTTCGATTTATTTACACTTAAACCCACTAAAGCAAAATATAAATAACCCTTATAATTTTCTTAGTATAATAATAAATTTGTTAATTCAATTAGAATAAAATTTACTGTAGTATTTTGTGCGTTGCGCGCAAATATTTACAACCGTTATAATTTGTCAGCAGTCAAGGCACTTAATTCAATTTCAAGACGCAAATTAGCTAAATTGCGGTCGGAATTATTTACGCCACGAATCGGCTGATGAATTTGAGGGTATAAACGATGCATATTCATGTATTCTAAGGTAAATAGGTTCGCGAGAAGGGTCCGGGTAGGTGAGGTCGGTAATGATCTCTTTACTAACCTCAAAGTCCGTTGCGAACAACATTCGATTATTTACACTAAACCAGTGTAAATCTAGCTTTAATTAATTATGTTATTTATAGAAGGTCTACAAAGTTGTATTATTAAAGCCAACTCTCTTTTATGATCTAAAGATTACATGGAATATAATTTTAATAATACGACGAACCAATTACACACCTACGCGGTAATATTCTTGAGTGCGATTTTCGTATTAATTTTTTTGTGGCGAGAGATCCCCTAGAGGGATTTCTACCACTTAAGGTGTCAAAAAAGTCTAATGTATCAGTAGACGGAGTATAGATGTCTTTTATTCCAACCTCAAATTTTTACTGAAAATCCGAAATGCTTTGTATTTTTTGCGCTAATTCCTCAATTGCTTGTTTTTTTTTGCAATTTTTCAAATCGTTAAAATCACTTTTCATTTGGCCATTGTAACAAAAATCGTTTTTAAAGGAAAATTAGAAGAGTTATGATTCTTTTTATCTTGAGTTTTTGAAGGCAATTTAATGTTAAGTGAACCCAGTGAAAATACTACTACAGTAAATTTTAATACAAAAAGAAATCTTTTCATTTGGGCATTATTGGAATTTTGCATCCACCTAGAATACAGAAATCGTTTTTTATGGAAAATTGGAAAAGTTATCTTGTTTTCTTTGATCTTGAGCTTTTGTTTTCGGTATTGGATTTGTGCTCGTGGATGCGCCATCGAATGTTCTCTTGTAATAACCGAGATTTTCTGTAGCAACATCCGATTTGGGTCACCCTGTACATTCAATGTATGAACAATCATAATTTTAAGATTATAGACTTCTTGTGCCAGGCTTAAAATAGGCTGAAAAAAAGATTGACACCAACATATTTTTTTTTCAGAAATACAATTTTTATTATTTACTGCAACTGCTACAACTGCAAGATATTTTTTTAACCGATGAAACAATACCCACAATACAACTTTACCTACGAATCATGTCTTCAACATGGATTTTTTTTTTGCAAGATTAATATGCTATTTTGTTATTTTTTTTTAGTCAACTATTTTACGCATATTTAAACATAAATAATTTTGGTATTAAGTATTTAAGGAGCTGCCAAAATTAATAGCCCATATAATCGCCGAATTTCTATTCAGCAATTTAATTGGTTTAATTGCCATGCCAAAACTTACACATTTTCCTTAATTACGCTCTAATTCTTGCGTTTTCTAATTACAAGTTCCATGTGTAGCAAACTAACTTGTCATGTGCAAATAATTAACGAACAATTTATGCCGGAAGTAGCAGGCAGGTGAAAAATGGGTCAGTTAAATTATTTTTGGATATTAATACTTCCGAAATCTTAATACACCTGCTAATAAGAAACTCCATAGATATTTAATATCATGATCATAACAAAAATTATGTCAAAATGAATTATTTTTTTAAATATTACATATTTATTAAAGTAGCGTGACACAGCGTTGATGTCACGCCGTCCGGAGGGCCGGCGAAAGTAAGACACCGCGTAGATGTCACGCCACAACCTTTGTGGAGCTCTTAATTCTCTTTACAGCCACATAATCATCAAAATGTTTGTGTTATTTGGACATTTGGATTTGGATATTTTAAAATAATTTTATTTTCAGTGAATTTTGAAAGTTTGATGCATGTAGCAATAATTTTTGAATTTTCTTTTCACTCGAAGAAAAAGTTCAATCACAGAATAGCGATACGTTCTGTTCCCGGTGATTTTTTCAAAATCTAGTGAAGCGCTATTTTCTGATCTTTGCAGAAACCTGAAGAGGAATGTGTTTTGAGTAAACTTGGAAAGTTTTAAGTACGTAGCACTTGTTTTTGAATTTCCTTTTGACGCGAACAAAAAGTTCAACCACGTTCTGTTCTCCGGTGATTATTTCAAAATCTGGTGAAGGGTTATTTTCAGATTTTTGCAGAAACCTGAAAAGGAATGTGTTTTGAGTAAATTTGGAAAGTTTTAAGTATGTAGCAATTGTTTTTGAATTTCCTTTTCACTCGAACAAAAAGTTCAATCACGTTCTGTTCTCCGGCGATTTTTTCAAAATCTGGTGAAGGGTTATTTTCAGATTTTTGCAGAAGCATGAAGAGAAATGTGTTTTGAGTAAATTTGGAAAGTTTTAAATACGTAGCAATTGTTTTTGAATTTCCTTTTGACGCGAACAAAAAGTTCAATCACGTTCTGTTCTCCGGTGATTATTTCAAAATCTGGTGAAGGGTTATTTTCAGATTTTTGCAGAAACCTGAAAAGGAATGTGTTTTGAGTAAATTTGGAAAGTTTTAAGTATGTAGCAATTGTTTTTGTATTTCCTTTTCACTCGAACAAAAAGTTCAATCACGTTCTGTTCTCCATCGATTTTTTCAAAATCTGGTGAAGGGTTATTTTCAGATTTTTGCAGAAGCATGAAGAGAAATGTGTTTTGAGTAAATTTGGAAAGTTTTAAGTACGTAGCAATTGTTTTTGAATTTCCTTTTGACGCGAACAAAAAGTTCAATCACGTTCTGTTCTCCGGTGATTATTTCAAAATCTGGTGAAGGGTTATTTTCAGATTTTTGCAGAAACCTGAAAAGGAATGTGTTTTGAGTAAATTTGGAAAGTTTTAAGTATGTAGCAATTGTTTTTGAATTTCCTTTTCACTCGAACAAAAAGTTCAATCACGTTCTGTTCTCCGGCGATTTTTTCAAAATCTGGTGAAGGGTTATTTTCAGATTTTTGCAGAAGCATGAAGAGAAATGTGTTTTGAGTAAATTTGGAAAGTTTTAAGTACGTAGCAATTGTTTTTGAATTTCCTTTTGACGCGAACAAAAAGTTCAATCACGTTCTGTTCTCCGGTGATTATTTCAAAATCTGGTGAAGGGTTATTTTCAGATTTTTGCAGAAACCTGAAAAGGAATGTGTTTTGAGTAAATTTGGAAAGTTTTAAGTATGTAGCAATTGTTTTTGAATTTCCTTTTCACCGGAACAAAAAATTCAATCACAGAATGGCGATACGTTCTGTTCTCCGGTGATTTTTTCAAAATCTAGTGAAGGGTTATTTTCAGATTTTTGCAGAAACCAGAAGAGGATTGTGTTTTGAGTAAATTTGGAAAGTTTTACGTACGTAGCAATTGTTTTTGAATTTCCTTTTGACGCGAACAAAAAGTTTAATCACAGAATGTCGGTACGTTCTGTTCTCCGGTGATTATTTCAAAATCTAGTGAAGGGTTATTTTAGGATTTTTGCAGAAACCTAAAGAGGAATGTGTTGTTGAGTAAATTTGGAAAGTTTTAAGTATGTAGCAATTTTTTTTTAAATTTCTTTCTCACTCACTTTATTTGTATATTTTAAAATATTATTTTATGGAAAAAGTAACCACCACCATATTTGACATTCCTCTTTGATTAATATTGTTTAAGAAAATGGTTTTTGTTTTATGAACGTTCAACGACATGAGCCGGAATTTTTGAAACGGATTGTAGATTTGCGACCGACAAAAATGTTTTTTTTTCATTCTCAATGAATTCTCCAGAATAAAATAATGTATAAAATGGAACAAATCGGATTATATTCCGTTTTCGTAACAACCTAGATATGGTATTCCACGTATTAGAAGCAGGTTATGGAAAGTGAAATTAATGATTCCGCCGCCATAAAAACCAATGTCACGTGAGAGACACGATTAACATTCTGATGCTGTAATCTATTTTGGTCGATGCAATTTGCTCTTTTAAATTATTCAACAAAATTCGCACACACGAAGGTCTCCTGTATACCAAACTGTGACCGGTGTTAGTCAACGTGCTGAAATACTAATTTACTCAATCAATTTTGGATCAACAAGGAATTTTTTCTAAATAATTAGCCTAAGGTATTAAAATTACTGAGAAACGTAATTATCAAATATTACTTCATTTGGTGTAATAAATGATGTATGTTCCAGTATTTAGTTAAAATTTTATTTTTCTGAACTAGTTTCCGATATTATCCATCTTCAGCAGAAAAAAACGTCTAATAAACAACACCAACAATTACTTAATTTGTTATGTAGGAAGCTTCTACTTCATTATACATGTTTTTGTATGGTCGATAAAACACCCGTTTTATTGATCAAATATTTCTTTAGTTGAAGCATTCTTGGGCAATGCAATTCGGAAACAGCTTGTCAGTTAAAATAGAGAAATTTGATTAATTCATTAAATACCTTTATTCAAGGGGGTTACGGGGTAAGCAGATCCACGAAGGCATACTTAATACACTTGGTGATTCCTTTCCTTCAGATGCGATTGTGATAAACTGGACAGCATGTTTAAAACTGTGGGTCCTACTGATTCGTCGCTTCGCAACTTCAAAGCTTGAAGAATTCAAAGAAACGAATATCGAAGATTCGAAGTTGCGAAGATTCGTAATATCGAATTCGCCAAGATTCGAAGTATTGAAGCTGCGAAGATTCGAAGTATCTAAGTTGTGAAGATTCGTAATATCAAATTCGCCAAAATCGAAGTATCGAAGTTGCAAAGATTCGAAGTATAGAAGTTGCGAAGATTCGAAGTATCCAAGTTGCGAAGATTCGTAATATCAAATTTACCAAGATCGAAGTATCGAAGTTGCAAAGATTTAAAGTATCGAGGTTGCGAAGATTCGAAGTATCCAAATTGCGAAGATTCGAAATATCGAAGTTGCGAAGATTCGTAATATAAAATTCGCGAAGATTCGTAATATCGAATTCGCAAAGATTCGAAGTATCAAAGTTGTAAAGATTCGAAATATCAAAGTTGCGAAGATTAGAAGAATCGAAGTTACGAAAATTCGAAGTCTTCGAATGTTTTAATCCCAAAACCCTAAACAGTTGGGGGTTTCAACTTTTATGTAAAATACAATAACTGACTGAAGGGTACCTGCCAAAGTAAAACAAAAAAAAACTTTTATGTAATTTCTAAATTTTTACCTCGAAATGCGGCGCAATAAATTTGCCAGTTTTAAGAAACTCGTGCTAAATAAAATATCCCCAAAAACGTTACATCATTATTACACATTCTAATAGAATAAAACGATTATACATTATTAAACTCAATTTTGAGCGAAATTAAATTTGCGTAAACGCTTTCCACTTCCCAACAAGCTCGAATGAAATTTGCAACGTTATGCAAATGTGACATTTAAAATGTGCCAACGTTCTCTAAATTATATTCAAATCTTATTTGATTAAATACCAAGAATTTTTGCAATTTAAATTAATATAAAGTAACTTTTTTCCATCCCCTCGAAAACGCCAGACCTTCATTCGCCATTTAAAGTAATATTATATCCATCCCCTGATTATTTGGACACTTCGAAAGCGCCAGACCTTAACGCGTTACGCAAAGGAAACGATCCCGGCGAAAACGCATCAATTTCCTGTGGTCATTCATGGCGGAGGCTTAATTAAAAAAAAAGTGTTTCAATGCCTCCGGTTATGCAAAAGTCAAGGTTTCATTGCGGAGAACATGATATAATTAGAAAGTACCGAATTTAAGCCTCTTCGAAGTGATTACTAGGAACTTGAGATGATGGGCGTTGATTTGTATTGACACATTTTTATGTTTAAATCGGTGTAACTAAAATTTTCACAATTTTTAATTCGAATTTTAATAATTTCGATTAAACAGGGTGTATATAAATCATTGGGATTATGTGATCATGTAAAATATATGTATGCCGCTTTAGTGAAATTAGTTCGGTGCGTAAATAAAGTTGCCTATCATTTAATCACCATCATTGTTGCAACTGAGATTATAAAGGGTGCATATAAATCATTGGGTAGCCATGTAAAATATTCTTTTGCCGCTCTAGTGAAATTAGTTCGGTGCGTAAATTAAGTTGCCTATCATTTAATCACCCTCATTATTGCAATTATGATTACACAGGGTGTATAACCATGTAAAATATTTGTATGCCGCTCTATTGAAATGAGTTCTGTGCGTAAATAAAGTTGCCTATCATTCACTCTCATTATTGCAACTGAGATTACACAGGGTGTATATAAATAATTGGGTAACTATGTAAAATATTTGTATGCCGCTCTTTAAAATGAGTTCTGTGCGTAAATAAAGTTGCATATCATTTAATCACCCTCATTATTAATCATTTGATAATCATATTAATTTCAGTTATATTATGATTGATCTCTAAAGTAATTATTTTAAATTTTATTTGTAGTTTTACGTACTTGCTTATAATTTTTTGATAATTTTTCCCTGTAATTAGATGTAGTGTTTGTTGGGAAATAAATCTATTATTATTATTATTATTGTGATAGAATCAGACAATAAAAAACGTATTTACTATAAATGTAATGGGCCCATTATTTACCCATAATTCATGTAATTATAAAATATTTAGAAAGCACTTATTGAATAATTTCGGCTCACGTGCACGCGCTCTTGCTTTCCGATATAAAACGTGTCTTTAAAATAATCAGAGTTGAACAATTTGCGTTAATAAACATGATTTACTTGATTGTTAAAGTTGTTTCAGACTACCATTAGATTGTTGTGTTTTTGTCGGTGCGCTCTGGTTATTTCAAGGCCGTGCGTGTGTGTACTGGCGCCTAAACTAATTCCTACATGTAATTAAGAGAAAATACTCAATCGTCCAATTACTTGCGTATTTATGGATCAAAAACGTTTACTTTTATTATAGAACTAATTAAGAAGCTAATCGTACTTTAAAAGTAACATAAATAATTAAACTTGAGAAAACCTCACTTGTTGCAGATGTATTAAATAATTTAATATAAAAAATAGTATTTTATGATGTGCAAATCGTATCTCATAGATTAATACGCTGGATACACTAATAATAAGTCCGGCCAATCGACATCACCATTTCTTGATATTAGTTGTGGGAAAAGATCTCTCGGTAATTTCGTTGTAACATTGGCTGCAGGTGAAGTTGCACCGCCTTGTTAGAACACCATGTTAACCAAGCTCACAGCATCCAATTCCGGTGTCAAAAAGTTATCGGTAACGATCTCCAGTAACAGTTCCCGCAACGCTGTCTTCATCTACAAAAATGTAAGGGCCAATGATTTATTCAGGCCACATAGCCCACCATACTGTCACTGTTGGTTTATATTGCTCCATAATAAATTTGCCACGTGTATACTTCACGACTGCCTAACGTGAACTATCAAAATTGGTGTTTACCAAAAATGGCGACCAAAAAAAGTAGTGCGAATACGATGTACAAGCAATATAATCGCCAATATTAAAATTTCTAATGTAATAATTGCTTCTACATCCGAAATTTCATTCCTCAGTTTCGCATGTTTGTTTGGATCGTTGAAGTACATTTTCAGATTGTGTCTGAAATCATTCGCTTGCTGTTATTGACGTAAATTTTCAGCTTACCTTCAAGATTTTATCCGAAATCATTCGCATACTGCTGTTACTTAGCAACGATTGCACGATTTGAGAGATACGTTTAAGATTTTATCCGAAATATTTCGCTTACTGTTATTGAAGTACATTTTCAGTTTGCCTTTAAGATTTTATCCGAAATCATTCGCTTACTGATGTTACTTAGCAACGATTGCACGATTTGAGAGAGACCTTTAAGATTTTATCCGAAATCATTCGCTTGCTGTTATTGAAGTACATTTTCAGCTTACCTTAAAGATTTTGTCCGAAATCATTCGCTTACTGCTGTTACTTAGCAAGGATTTCATGATTTGAGAGAGTGTTGTAGTGAACCATGAAGCTTCTTAAGAATTTCTTTGTTAATTTAATCCATTCTTGGAAAATTATAAATTCAAAAATTTCCGAGAGTTAATAAGCACATTACGAGAGTGTATCGCATGTTTAATTGGGCGTTGCAAATAATACAGCAAAAAACCGAAAGGGTGGAATTAAGAGCGTGAAGAAATCATTAATTAGTGCCAAAATATGGTCTTCTTATTATTACTAAACACTTTCTACGCATTTAAAGAGGAAGTTTCTGAAATGAAGGAAAACAACATGTTTGCATCGAATTAACTATGCAAATTAAAAACTGCCAGCCATCAAATTTAAATTGTGTCCGGATTCGTCTAATTTAATGTTAAATGACTCGTATAAATATAAACAAGTTGATTTCTTGTCGAACAAAAAATTTCAAGTAATTGCTTATATAAATAATTAATAATACCTTTGATTATTATTATTTCCACCACAAATTTTTTAGTCGCCGCAATAATTGATGAATTATTTTGATCAAATGTTTTTTTCCGATTAAAACACGTTGGTTTATCGAATATTTTTCCATAATAAATTTGCAACGTGTATACTTCACGACTGCCCTACGTGAACTGCCAAAAGCTTGGTTTTTGGATTTTTGTTTTGTTTTAAAGCTACAGGTGTCCGGAATATTTCCTGAAAATTTCATTAAAATCCATCAAGGAATTTTTGAAAAATTCAGAGAAATCTAGTCGAAAGGCATTTTGCAATAACAGCGATTTATTGTGGGAAATCCGAAAAAAACAATGATAACCCATTTTTTGATTTTGCTTTTTTTTATAGTTACATGTGTCTGGAATGTGTCCTGAAAATTTCATTAAAATCCATCAAGGGATTTCTGGAAAATTTGAAGAAATTTAGTTGAAAGTGCGAATTTTACAAAACTGCGAATTATTATGAGAAATTCCGGAAAAACCAGTGATAACCCATTTTTGGATTTTTCATTAGTTTTATAGCTACATATGTCTGGAATGTTTCCTAAAAATTTCATTAAAATCCGTCGAGGGATTTCTGGCAAATTCGAATAAATTTAGTGGAAAGTGTGAATTTTACAAAACTGCGATTTATTATGGGAAATTCCGGAAAAACCATTAATAACCCATTTTTGGATTTCTCTTTAGTTTTACAGCTACATATGTCGGGAATGTTTTCTGAAAATTTTATTAAAATCCATCGAGGGATTTTTGGAAAATTCGAAAAATCTAGTGGAAAGAGTGAATTTTTACAAAACTGCGATTTATTATGGGAAATTCCGGAAAAACCAGTGATAACCCATTTTTGGATTTTTCTTTAGTTTTATAGCCACATGTGTCTGGAATGTTTCCTGAAAATTTCATTAAAATCCTTCGAGGAATTTTTGGAAAATTCGAAGAAATCCAGTCGAAAGTGTGAATTTACAAAACTGCGATTTATTATGGGAAATTCCGGAAAAACCAGTGATAACCCATTTTTAGATTTTTCTTTAGTTTTATAGCTACACATGTCTGGAATGTTTCCTGAATATTTCATTAAAATCCATCAAGGGATTTCTGGAAAATTCGAAAAAATTTAGTGGAAAGTTTGAATTTTACAAAACTGCGATTTATTGTGGGAAATTCCGGAAAAACCAGTAATAACCCATTTTTGGATTTTCTTTAGTTTTATAGCTACACATGTCTGGAATGTTTCCTGAAAATTTCATTAAAATCCATCGAGGGATTTCTGAAAAATTCGAATAAATTTAGTGGAAAGTGGAGAATTTTACAAAACTGCGATTTATTATGGGAAATTTCGGAAAAACCAGTGATAACCCTATTTTGGATTTTTCTTTAGTTTTATAGCTATAAATGTCTGGAATGTTTCCTTATAATTTCATTAAAATCCATCGAGGGATTTTTGGAAAATTCGAATAAATTTAGTGGAAAGTGTGAATTTTGCAAAACTGCGATTTATTATGGGAAATTCCGGAAAAACCAGGAATAACCCATTTTCGGATTTTTCTTTAGTTTTACAGCTACATATCGGAAATGTTTTCTGAAAATTTCATTAAAATCCATTAAGGGATTTCTGGAAAATTCGAATAAATTTAGTGGAAAGTGTGAATTTTACAAAACAGCGATTATTATGGGAAATTCCGGAAAAACAGTAATAACCCATTTTCAGGTTTTTCTTTAGTTTTATAGCTACATATGTCTGAAATGTTTCCTGATAATTTCATTAAAATCCATCGAGGGATTTCTGGAAAATTCGAATAAATTTAGTGGAAAGTGTGAATTTTGCAAAACTGCGATTTATTATGGGAAATTCCGGAAAAACCAGTGATAACCCATTTTTGGATTATTTTTTAGTTTTACAGCTACATATGCCTGGAATGTTTCCTGAAAGTTTCATTAAAATCCATCGAGGAATTTCTGGAAAATTCGAAAAAATTTAGTTGAAAGTGTGAATTTTACAAAACAGCGATTATTATGGGAAATTCCGGAAAAACCAGTAATAACCCATTTTCGGATGTTTCTTTAGTTTTATAGCTACATATGTCTGGAATGTTTCCTGATAATTTCATTAAAATCCATCGAGGGATTTTTGGAAAATTCGAGGAAATTTAGTGGAAAGTGTGAATTTTACAAAACAGCTATTATTATGGGAAATTCTGGAAAAACCAGTGATAACCCATTTTGGATTTCTCTTTAGTTTTACAGCTACATATGTCGGGAATGCTTCCTAAAAATTTCATTAAAATCCATCGAGGGATTTCTGGAAAATTCGAACAAATCCAGTGGAAAAAAATTACAACAGTAACTTTGCGTTATTTTTTTAAATTCGGTTTTGTGTTCTTTGTATCGTCAAAATAAGAGAAGTTCAAAAATTATTATTTTTCGAAAATCAAAATCACGATTTTGAAAACTTATGACTACGAAAATTTGTAATTTAAATAAAATTCACAACAGTATAATAAATCAAGTAGTTACAATACACTCGAACATTTTATTTTGACCTACATAAAAGACATAAATTAACTTTACGCATATTTATAACTTGCAATTCCGCGAATCATTTTTTTTAAATACCAGCTAATTGCGCGATGTCCGATTTGCAGCGTTTGCATTTTTAATCTTGCTTTAACTGAAAACAACATGACGCTATTGAGCTATATTTATGAATGACACAAGTTTTGTAACGGAGGCAAAAAATATCGTCACGCTCCCATGTGATTTGTTTTTGTGAATAAATATAGCCATTATACACGAAATGACGTAATTAACATAATTTGTTGGTTTATGCACGGTTTAATTATAATAATTAGCATATAATGGAATACTGTAAAAATAAATGTTGAATAATTCCAGTGTGAATGTGTGTATGTTAATTATAAATTTAATTGCAACGGATTGTCATGTTTGCATAGTGTGTATGTTTTGTAAACAAAAAAATACTGTTATTACAGATAATACTACTTTTAAATTTTATAATTCACATTAAAATAAAATATGCCGACCCACTAGCCGCTTGCGTTGACGCGCCAGAACTAATGCGGAGGGTCCTGGGTTCGAATCCCGGCGAGGGCATGGGTGTTTGTAGATGTCTACTTTCATTCAATACAAATAATATATTATAAGCCAATGTCCCCATACCACCCAACCCAAATTTCCGTCAATCATCCTTCCTTTAAAAAATAAAAAAAATAAAAAATAAAAAATATTAGTAAATGCATAAAAAAATTATTGAATTTCTTACCAGTTCATTTGTTTGAAAATAATAATCTCTCACCTGTAACAGAAGAAATATACAATTAGTAATAAATACAAATACACTGGTGGAAAAAAAATGAAACTTGAAATTCGTGAAATTTCGACCATTTTCAAACCGCCATAACTCGACGTATTTTCAATCGATTTTGATGAATCTTTGAGGGCGTAAAACTTTGAAATGTCTTCTTTAAAGTCGTACACGTGAACTTAAGCGTAAACCTCAGGTAGATAGCCCTGGCAGCTAACAATATTATGTGTGCATATACAGGGTGTTACAAATGTGATGCATCAGCATTGCTATCTTCTCGGTAACTATAAGAGATAGTTAACGTTATGAAGCTTTTTACATTACTAGAGGAAAGTTTGAAAGCACGAGCGACGTAGGAGGAATAGCATAAAGAAACAAAACTCATTTAATTGATTCAATAAAACTGTTGAATCCCTGCGGTTAATTGTCCCATAAATGATCGTTATTTGCGTGATTCCGCGGTACGATGGCATGACATGCATTTTAGGAAATGGAAATACCTCGAGATGATGAACGTTTTTGGGATTTGCGTGTTGCCAAACAACGAACCGGTGACGTCACCAATTGCGTGGGGCCCTCTGACGTCTCCGATCTATTTCCATTTTGATCGAGTGCCACCCTCCAAACCAATAGTGCTATTTCGAATTCAACCACAAAACACTGGTGGAACGCCTAACTTAAGATAATTAATATTATTCTTTCAATTCCTTCTAACTTTTTCTCTAAAATTGGCTTTGATATAATTTCCTGAAGAAACCACTGGTTCGATTCGGGGTTTCTACACATCATTGGAAAGATCCCTTAAAGATGCCTCAGAAAATGTAATTTCGCAAGAACAAATGTCAAATTGAAGCCCGTGACGAGTCAGCAAAGTAAACTCGAAAATGGAAAAAATCGAAAAAATCAACTTTTGTAATAATCATCGTAGACCATTGAATTTTACCTTTTCTTCATAAGAAAAACGAGAGAAATTGATTGCCGTTAAAAAATTTCAGCTATCTTCAATAGCAAAAAAATTAGTCACTCACCCTGAACATTTTAGAAAATTTAAAAAAAATTATTGAATTTTCAGATTTTGATCCGCCGTAGCGGCTAAACGAAAACTCCAAATTGAACGCGGTTTGCAAATCTGAGCTCGTACGTCAATTAGTCGGATTAGAGATTTTTAATTTTTTGACAAAAACGTGAAAAAAGACATGAGTAAACCCCTTGGAAATTTGTTAAAAAATTCAACTTTCTTAATAATCATCGTAGACTATTGAATTTTACCTTTTCTTCATCAGAAAAACGAGAGAAATTGATTGCCGTTAAAAAAATTCAGCTATCTTTAATAGCAAAAAAATTAACCAGTCACCATGAACATTTTAGAAAATTAAAAAAAAAATTGATTTTTCAGACTTTGATCGGCCGTGACGGCTAAACAAAAACTCCCAATTGAACGCGGTTTGCAAATCTGAGCTCCTCGTACGTCAATTAGTCGGATTAGAGATTTTAAATTTTTTGACAAAAACGTGAAAAAAGACATGAGTAAACCCCTTGGAAATTTGTTAAAAAATGCAACTTTCTTAATAATCATCGTAGACTATTGAATTTTACCTTTTCTTCATCAGAAAAACGAGAGAAATTGATTGCCGTTAAAAAATTTCAGCTATCTTCAATAGCAAAAAAATTAACCAGTCACCATGAACATTTTAGAAAATTTAAAAAAATAATTGATTTTTCAGACTTTGATCGGCCGTAGCGGCTAAACGAAAACTCCAAATTGAACGCGGTTTGCAAATCTGAGCTCCTCGTACGTCAATAAGTCGGATTAGAGATTTTTAATTTTTTGACAAAAGCGTGAAAAAAGACATGAGTAAACCCCTTGGAAATTTGTTAAAAAATGCAACTTTCTTAATAATCATCGTAGACTATTGAATTTTACCTTTTCTTCATCAGAAAAACGAGAGAAATTAATTGCCGTTAAAAAATTTTAGCTATTTTTAATAACAAAAAAATTAACCAGTCACCATGAACATTTAAGAAAATTTAAAAAAATAATTGATTTTTCAAACTTTGATCGGCCGTAGCGGCTAAACGAAAACTCCAAATTGAACGTGGTTTGCTAATCTGAGCTCCTCGTCCGTCAATTAGTCGGATTAGAGATTTTTAATTTTTGATGAAAACATGAAAAAATACACAAGTACATCCCTTGGAAATTTTGTTAAAAAATGCAACTTTTATTTTATTATCATTAATGTGCGCGACTTTTGTAAATCTTTAAGGTATCTAACAACAATAAACATTATTATTATATTATTATTATTAGTTTTTGAGATGCAGCACCCACAGAGACATTATCGGCTAAAAAAAAATTGGAAAAAAATTTTTATACGCAGAAAACAAAATGGTCAAAGTCAGTATGGATTTTGACATCCACTGTCAGAACAACTTAAATTCATGTCATAATTAATAGTTATTATTGTGAGGAAACCGAATGAAATTCCGAGTTAAACTATTAATTAAAACATGTACGAAAAGTCGCTGCTAGAGTACAAATACATCTATCGACCACAACTAGCAAAAATAGTTAAAGTCAAATCTCCAAGATTCAACCAGGATCAGGCCGAGAAAACATCGCCCACTCGCGGTCAACCACTAGTAAAAAATGCGTTGGTGAAAAACGTATTGAACATTAAGAGGCAGATAATGAAGAGAGCCCTGGATTTAAATTTGGACTACGATCCCGATCCTTCGGAAGCAGTCGAGAGGTACAGCAACGAGGACAGGAAGATTAAGGTGATCGAGTACAATCAAAACCTTCGCAGAAAGATCCAGAGCGAGTTGACGCTCATGTGCAAGAAAAAGAGCAGCAGGAAAAGGTCCAACAAGTCCCCGAAAAAACCCGAACTGAAGGTTGTCGGGGTGAATAATCTGAAGGAACACATCGCAGTTGATGCCGGCACCGCAAATTTGATTAACGCGGAGGAGCATTTTGAAAACCATTTGGATTACGTCGAGAATGCGAGCTCCAGTGAAATCGCCGTCGATGGCAAACATTTCTTTTATAACGCGTACGATCATTGCTCGACTTTAAAATTGCCCAATTACGAATTTGAGTTCGACTTTGCTCACCTTATTCCGCACTTTCCCCAATATATGCTTAATTCGTAAATATGATTTTGAATAAATTTTTTAAAACTCTGTAATAAGTATACTTTAGTTTTCTTGGGGTAGTGGTGTCCCATTTTAAATTGCCATCCCAAATTTCTCGAAACCTGAGCGACATGGCAAAAAAATTTTCAGATGAAAGTTGTAGTGTCCGGAGGGGGACATATGCTGGTGACCTTGAAAATTACCTTGGGTCAATTTTCAAGGTCAAACGTAGATTAAAACTTTGATTTTTCAAATGGATCGCGGGATCGTATTCTACCGGAAAAAATACAAACTTTTTGTAGGAAACGTACTTTAAAGTTTTTTTCAGGAATTTTGTCCGTCATGTTGTTTGAAATCTCAGGCTGTGATTCATGCATTATCCTCGGCATTAGTGTCACCTGATGTGCACGATATGGAGGTTTTGCACATCATTTGGCGGCATCGACTTCTAAGGTCATTAGTCGCCGATCTCTATTTGGTTTTATTTTGTTTCATGTCTTCAACATGAGGCAACGACATGATGATGATTATTATTATTATTAAAGATCATTTATGGAAGTATTATATTTGAAAAAATATATACAGAATGAAGAATAATTATGTATCAGACGTTTTATCGTCATCTATAAAATTTCTTTACCATAAATCAATGTCAATAGAGCTGAAATCACTCAGTATCACATCTATAAATACTTATTTTATTTAACTTCAATTTTAAACTTAACGTACGATGAACTGTATATCAAAAAAATAAGAGACGAAGAGACAATATTACAGCCTAATCATTTTATATAATACCAAATTTATAGCATAATTAGACCTGTAAAATAAAAAAAAATCAAAATCTGGGAATGAAAATTAAAAAAAATGTTTCAATCAATGGTATATTTATAATATTATATAAATAAATGCTGAGCTAAGCAGTAAACGTATGTTCCTTTAAGAGACATTTATGTGGGTGGTCAAGCTGAATCGTCGTTTTATATTATATACAGGTTTGCAAAGACGCGCCTTCGAAGCATTCGATTATAACATGCATAACAAATTCTCCCTGTCTGGCATCACCTTTATATTAAAAGATTTATTCCTTCTTGCTTCAACTGACAATTGCATTGATTGTGATAAAGTAATAAAACTATACATGAGTCGTTCGGTTTTAAAACAAGTTTTGTTTAAAAAAAAAACAGCGAAAACATTTTTTGTAAATCTCATAAGTTGTTTCAAATTTTACTAACCGGTAAGCCAGTTTATTTAATTTCAGTAAATTTCGGCTTATATTATTAGAAACACTTCGGTATTCATTTAGAGTTTCAATAAACTGTATTTATTATTAGTAAAGCTGGGATCTTTAATTACTAAATAATGATATTATTGAAAAACTGGAAGGTGTTAAAACTTTCCGTTCGGGCCCATAGATGTCAGTGCTTGTCTTATTTTATACAAAAAAATGTATTTTGCAACTATAAACTTGTCAAAGTTACATAATGGGTGGGGTTTACTTACTTCCTGGAGAGTCCTTTAGAGAAATATGATCGGTAATCAGTTACGAAAAATAATATTCGTATCAACTTTGAATACATTGTAAAACAGTGAAAACAAATTCTCCGAAGGTTCACTTATTTAAGTTATGTGCAGGTGAACCTCAACAGAAAGCCATAAATGAATGTTTTACAGCTTGGCTGAAAATCATCGAAGTTCGTACATTACTTCTCCATTGTGGATCTGATGATGGATGTCTGCACGTTGCATTGTGCTTAATTCAGGTTGTATGATGTACTAGACACACGACACGTGAATATTCACACTTTATTACTTTTCAAAAGATGCAAATCACTGTCAAGAATTACATTTTGTTTAAACTCGCTTCCTTATTATGAAGGAAAATTGCTCGTTGCAATTTAAAGTGTTTAAATTTCCATGAAAATTAGTTCAAGCCGAATATCGTAGATAAAACAATACAAATAAAACGGAGCGAATTGAATAGCGATGAAATTTTGAATAACTTAATTGTTTATTTTAATATAATCCTAAAAGCCTAATTATATTTTATCGTGACCTAAAAATGTAAATAATATCTGTGTTCGAGGACAATTCACACCACATTGAGTTCATGAAGAAGCCATTTACTGCGTAAAAGCCGCAATGATAATAATTCAATTTGAAACATTTTTTTTCGATTCGTTTGTTTTATGCATTATACAGGGTGTTACAAATTCGTTGCATTAGCGTTGCTATCTCAGTAACTGCAGGAGATAAATTAAGGCATTTTAATGCTGAATAATTTGTTAAAAATAAATTTAAGTTATTCAGACTACTTCCGGAGAGATTTGATAAATATCGAAAAAGTTAATTTTTTATGGAAAATCAGGAGCACTTTTAAAGAACTCTTTAGCAAACAATTTTGTGACAAGTGTGACACATCATTAGTTTTGGGAGGTGAAAAGCTACTCAAAAATTAAATTAAAAATCCTTATTTAAAAAAATAAATAACAAAATATACTGATGGAAAAAATTTTCCATTTTCAAACCGCTATAACTCGGCTTATTTTCAATGGATTTTGATGAATCTTTGAGGGCGAAAAACTTTGAAGTGTCTTCTTTAAAGTCATGTATGCGAACTTAACCGTAACCTCTTCCGCCCCCCTCTAGCACCCCTGTGATTTTTTTTTCCGGAAACCATGTCCAACTTTGACGATGTCTACGGAGTTGGGAAAATTTTGTTAACTCGATCCACCATAAAGGCATTAAAATTTGATCAATTCTGTATGCAGGACTCGAACAACGAAGTTCCTACGACGATTTGGCACCAAGTTATGAGTGTTGAAAAGTCGCTGAGTTATGTGCGAAAAACCTCAGAATGCACTTTTTTTCAAACACCCATAACTTGGTGCCAAATCGTTGTAGGAACTTCGTTGTTCGAGCCCTGCATACGGAATTGATCACATTTCAATGCCTTTATGGTGGATCGAGTTGACAAAAATTTTCCAACTCCGTAGACATCGTCAAAGTTGGACATGGTTTCCTGAAAAAAAAATTCACAGGGGTGCTAGAGGGGGGCGGAAGGGGTTACGGTTAAATTCACATACATAACTTTAAAGAAGACACTTCAAAGTTTTTCGCCCTCAAAGATTCATTAAAATCGATTAAAAATACGCGTCTTGAAAATGGTCGAAATTTCAGGAATTTCAAGTGTTTCATTTTTTTTCCAAATAAATTTATTTTCAGGAAGAGCTTACAAAAGTGTCTCTTGGCTTTTCAAAGTAACCGGTAATAAAGTCGTAAAAACCAAAAATTGATTTTGGTTTTTATCGGAATATTTTAAACTTTTTTCCAACAAATTATTCAGCATTAAAATGCGCAACTCTCTATCTCTCATAGTTACCGAGAGCGATGCTGATCAACGAATTTGTAACACCCTGTATATGCAAATTCCTATCGCAAAACAATGTTTTAATTTTAATTCTGTTATTCACATCTTTTTAAACTAAAAGTTGAACGGCTTTCCGCAGAAATTTAGGGGCTCACAAAATTATATTCATTATTTTCTACAAGTCACCACTTCTAATTACCAAATCCGGTGTATAAAAACCAATCATTCATATTACCATAAACGTAATATTTAATTGAAATCAAAATTACAAGAGCTCGAGGGAAAGTTGCCTTGATGTGGTTGCTCAATAGTTCGTCGCCTCCTGAAGTATGTCAAGGACAAATATGGGAAGATTTGGTCATCGGCATTGTGGGATTGAATGACGGCCATAGACAAAAAAAAAACGTAGAAAAAATCATTTCAATTTCATGTTTATACAACGTATTATTTTACAACCGCCGAATTGTAATTTTAGGGGCACTGGATGACAAAAGTGCAGTAAATGACACGAGATGACAATCTTATCCAAGAATTAATTAACACATTGTATTTTATTTACTAATACACAGCGGCTCGTGGAACATACAATATACCCCCCCCCCCGTTGTATTTTTAAAATCCAAATTAATTTCAATGAAACAAAGTTCTGTGCATTAAATTTGATTTTTGTGGAATTTTGGTTTTACGTTTTGTATTTGTTTTTAATTTTTACGCTCGAGTCTCCAGCAATTTAAAAACTGTAATTTCAAAAATTCGTAATTTGCGAGAAAAATTTTGTATTTTCAAAAACCAAATTTATTTCAAAAGAACGACATTTTGTGAGTTTAATTTAATTTTTGTAAAATTTTGTAATTGCGTTTTGTATTTATTTTTAATTTTTAAGCTCGAACGTCCCGCAATTTAAAAACTATATTTTCAAATATTCGCAATTGTATTTTCAAAAACCAAATTAATTTCAAAAGAACGACGTTTTGTGAGTTAAATTTAATTTTTGTCAAATTTTTGAATTACGTTTTGTATTTATTTTTAATTTTAACGCTCGAGTCTGCCGCAATTTAAATACTATATTTTCAAAAATTCGCAAATCACGAGAAAATTATTGTATTTGCAAAATCCAAATTAATTTCAATAGAACAACATTGTGTGCATTAAGTTTGATTCCTGTGTAATTTCTGATTTACGTTCTGTATTTATTTTTAATTTTTACTATCGAGTCCCCCGCAATTTGAAAACTTTATTTTCAAAAATTCGCAATTCGCGAGAAAAATATTGTATTTTCAAAATCTAAATTAATTTCAATTTAACAACGGTTTGTGCATTAAATTTGATATTTGTGCAATTTTGGTTTCACGTTTTGTATTTATTCTCAATTTTTACGCTCGAGTCTTCCGCAATTAAAAAACTATATTTTCAAAAATTCGAAATTCGCGAGAAAATTTTTGTATTTTTAGAAAACAAAATTGTTTCAAAAGAACGACGTTTTATGAGTTGAATTTGATTTTCGCAGAATTGTAGCGTTGAATTTTATATTTATTTTCAATTTTAATGTTCGAGTCTCCAGAAATTTAAAAACTTTATTTTCAAAAATTCGCAATTCACGAGAAAATTATTGTATTTTCAAAATCCAAATTAATTTTAATAGAACAACGTTCTGTTACATTAAATTTGATTTCTGTTGAATTTTGGTTTTACGTTTTGTATTTATTTTTAATTTTTACGCTCGAGTCTTCCGCAATTTAAAACCTATATTTTCAAAAATTCGCAATTCACGAGAAAATGATTGTATTTTCAAGAACCGAATTGATTTCAAATGAACAACATTTTGTGAGTTGAATTTAATTTTTGTCAAATTTTGGAATTGCGTTTTGTATTTATTTTCAATTTTTACGCTCAAACCTCCAACAATTTAAAAACAATATTTTCAAAAATTCGAAATTGGCGAGAAAAGTATTGTATTTTCAAAAACCAAATTCATTTTAAAAGAACGGCATTTTGTGAGTTAAATTTAATTTTCGTCAAATTTTAGAATTGCGTTTTGTATTTATTTTCAATTTTTACGCTCGAACCTCCAGCAATTTAAAAACTGTAATTTCAAAAATTCGTAATTTGCGAGAAAAATTTTGTATTTTCAAAAACCAAATTTATTTCAAAAGAACGGCATTTTGTAAGTTGAATTTAATTTTTGTAAAATTCTGGAATTGCGTTTTGTATTTATTTTTAATTTTTACGCTCGAGTCTTCCGCAATTTAAAAACTATATTTTCAAAAATTCGCAATTCACGAGAAAATTATTGTATTTTCAAAAACCGAATTTATTTCAAAAGAACGGCATTTTGTGAGTTGAATTTAATTTTTGTAAAATTCTGGAATTGCGTTTTGTATTTATTTTTAATTTTTACGCTCGAGTCTTCCGCAATTTAAAAACTATATTTTAAAAAATTCGAAATTCGAAAGAAAATTATTGTATTTTCAAAAACCCAATTGATTTCAAAATAACGACGTTTTGTGAGTTCAATTTAATTTTTGTCAAATTTTGGAATTACGTTTTGTATTTATTTTTAATTTTTACGCTCGAGTCTGCCGCAATTTAAAAACTATATTTTCAAAAATTCGCAATTCGCGAGAAAATTATTGTATTTTCAAAATACAAATTAATTTCAATAGATCTACGTTCCGTGCATAAAATTTGATTTTTGTGGAATTTTGGTTTTACGTTTTGTATTTATTTTTAATTTTTAGGCTCGAGTCGTACGCAATTTAGAAACCATATTTTAAAAAAATCGCAATTCACGAGAAAATTATTCTATTTTCAAAAACCAAATTAATTTCAAAAGAACGACGTTTTGTCAGTTAAATTTCATTTTTGTTAAATTTTGGAATTACGTTTTGTATTTATTTTCAATTTTTACGCTCGACTCCCCGCAATTTAAAAAGTATATTTTCAAAAATTCGCAACTCGCGAGAAAATTTTTGTGTTTTTAAAAACCAAATTGATTTCAAACCAACGACGTTTTTTGAGTTAAATTTCATTTTTATTAAATTTTGTGTCTTTTTTTTAACTCTTTGGTGCATTTTCTAAAAAAAAAATTATTTTCACAAGAAATTAAAAAATATAAAAATATACAGGGTGTTTCTCTGAAAAGGGAAAGGTTACCAAATTTCCATAATTAAATGAACACCCTGTATATTAAAAATATATTTAAACGATGAATTGTTTACACAAAAAAAAACTTTTGTTTAAAAGGATTTTAAAAATACTTTACGCTTGAAGAAGGGTAATTTTGAGTAACCCTGTATAACTACATATTACATTCGATCCCAGCCGTTATTATTTGTTATATCAATTATTATTTTAAACCACCAACACGGACACTTTCATTAGCACTCCCGTGCAAATCATCCAAACATTACGCCTCTTTCTTGCTCATAAAATAAACGAGATAAAAAAGAATTCAGTACTATCGCGCCTATTTAGTTCATCCGATGTATTGCAAATAATACAATCTGACTAATTAACCCGCTATCGACGATCACACTCAAAGGTGAGAAATCTAATCTTGCGGCGTTATCAATAATCAGTTTGAAAAATGCCCATAAAATTTTTGATCCGTTCAGTTCCAGCAGTAATGGTCTCGTGCGATCAGTCCGCGTCGTAAATTCAAAATGGGGGATGATCACTCCTTAGACCTGCTGAAGCTTTTCAAGCTGGAAAGTGACATTTGCGAGTCGCAGGTAAATCACAAAATCAAAATTTATAATGAGAATAATGCGTTTCAGATTTGAATAAATCAGTGTGGTGGGTTTTTGCAAAAAAATATCGAAACTGTGACGTATTGTTTAAGTCGTGATTGATCCTAAAATAATGCGTTTCGGATTTTAATAGTGCAGTGATTGGGGTTTGAAAAAAAAAATGGCGTAAAATACGTAAACTGTGTTGTGATTGGTTGAAGTATTTTTTTTTTGTATTGTTTAAGTCGTGATTCATCTTCGGTTGTGGTTATGGCGTTGGTGTGTCGCGAGGGAATTTTTCTGTTCGAGATATTCAAAAGCAAAATCAGAATTTTTGATCAGGAGGTAATTTTGATGTTTTTTTTTAGTGGTTTCAGCGTGTGTGTTATGTTGCTACCTATGCAACCCAGTGTACAGTAACGTTTTTATTTTTTATTTGAATTAACTGTTGTAATAAAAATGCCTCTACTGTTAAGCGTTCACCCTGGAAATATTTTATTTGTGCTTTAATTTTATTTTAGTTAAAATTTGCTTGTTTGTTGTCCCGTTTTAACATTTATTATCACTAGGAAACGAAACACAATCTGATAATTTTAAAGCTTAGGTGTTCGTAAGTGTAAAGATAACTCCAGAAAACGCCTGATTTTTCATAGATGGGCCATCCTGTATTGTTTATTTCTTGAGACCAATATGCTCCATATAATGTTTTTTTGTTAGAAACGTGCAAGTGTTTTAATTTATTCAATTAATACGTTCAATCGAATAAAACACTTTTTACTTGTTCGCGGTTTTTTTTCTGGTACGGCCGATGAACAAGAGGTGGTAATATAGATAGGTAGGGTCAGTTGCAGAGACGGCTGGCTGCGTGACCGCACCTATCTGTATTACCACCTCTTGTTCCTCGGCCGTACCAGAAGAAACCCCGCGAACCGTCACTGGTATAACGAAGTAGAGGCTTTCTACATAACAAATATTAACATGTTCAAGGTTCAAGTCGCCGCTGTGAGACGATTGCCGCGGATTGCATACGCCTTAGGCGAAGAAGCCACACGAGAGGAGCTAATACCGTACCTTAAGGAATACCTGAACAAAATCTACTGTTTCGATGAGGTCCAACTGCACTTCACGCTCGCTTTGGCCGACGTTTTCCCGCACCTGGGCGGTGCTAAACACGTGGAATTACTTTTCGACTTGTTCGACGTCTTGGCCAGCACGGACGAGACAACGGTTCGAGAAGCGGCCGTGAGTTCTTTGCGCAAAATCGCCGAACAACTTGATGATGCCACGCTGAGCGGGCCGTTCATTGATTTTATGATGATGCTTCTGGAGAAGGAATGGTTCGCGCCGAAATCATCGGCGATTGGTTTATTTTCGGTAAGTCGTTTACCGACATCTATCGGTGATAAACTAAACCATTTTTTTTTAATTAAAATTAAATTTATATTTTTAGACTTGCTATCCTAGAGTGCCAGAAGAGACCAAAAACATAATGAGGGAACAATATTTGAAACTCTACGAAGACGAATCGCCGATGGTGAAGAAGACGGCGGTACTAAACCTCGGATGTTTCTCTCGAGTTTTAGAAGAGCAATACGTGGAAACTGTGTCCTTGGGTCTGCTAATACAATTTTCCTCTGACGATCAGGTAGATGGGATTTCAATGAACCTCAAATTTGAATAACTTTTGGTATTTTAGGATTCGGTTAAAACGCTTTGCGTGGATTTGCTTGTGGGGATTTCGAAATTACTTCGAGAGGAATTAATTCGGGATCATATTGTTGATATAATACACAAGTTATCAGGTTAGTATTGAAAATTGCAATTTATATTTTATAAAAATTTCAAGTGTGGAATTTACAGAGCAATTTTTTGGAAATTAAAATTTGGATTCTGGCGCAGCCATTGTTGTTACTACAAAGATCGGATAATTTTCTTTAGCCAATTTGAAAAGGACATCTTTCAAGATTAACCTGTAAAAAATTCAAGTATTTGCCTAAAGAAATGGGGAATTTACAGAGCAATTTTTAAAGTCAATGCATTTTTTGAGAATAAAAATTTGTATTCTAGTGCATCCATTGTTGTTACCAAAAAGTTCGGATAATTTTCTTTAGCCAATTTGAAAAGGACATCTTTCAAGATTAATCTGTAAAAATTTAAGTATTTGTCTGAAGAAATGTGGAATTTACAGAGCAATTTTTGAAGTCAGTGCATTTTTTGGGAATGGAAATTTTGATTCTAGCGCAGCCATTGTTGTTACCACAAAGTTCGGATAATTTTCTTTAGCCAATTTGAAAAGAACATCTTTCACGATTATTCTATAAAAATTTCATGTATTTGCCTGAAGAAATGTGAAATTTACAAAGCAATTTCTGAAGTCAGTGCATTTTTTGGGAAATAAAATTTGGATTCTAGCGCAGCCATTGTTGTTACCATAAAGTTAGGATAATTTTCTTTAGCCAATTTAAAAAGGACATCTTTCAGGATTAACCTGTAAAAATTTCAAGTATTTGTCTGAAGAAATGTGGAATTTACAGAGCAATTTTTGAAGTCAGTGCATTTTTTGGGAATCAAAATTTGGATTCTAGCGCATCCATTGTTGTTACCACAAAGTTCGGATAATTTTCTTTAGCCAATTTGAAAATTACATCTTTCAAGATTGACCTGTAAAAATTTCAAGTATTTGTCTGAAGAAATGTGGAATTTACACAGCAATTTTTGAAGTCAGTGCATTTTTTGGTTATCAAAATTTGGATTCTAGCGCAGCCATTGTTGTTACCACAAAGTTTGGATAATTTTCTTTAGCCAATTTGAAAAGGACATCTTTCAAGATTAACCTGTAAAAATTTTAAGTATTTGTCTGAAGAAATGTGAAATTTACAAAGCAATTTTTGAAGTCAGTGCATTTTTTGGGAATAGAAATTTTGATTCTAGCGCAG
Organism: Ocypus olens; assembly: GCA_910593695.2. Classification (NCBI taxonomy): domain Eukaryota; kingdom Metazoa; phylum Arthropoda; class Insecta; order Coleoptera; family Staphylinidae; genus Ocypus; species Ocypus olens. The sequence goes on along the minus strand of OU343055.1, from coordinate 5,750,594 downwards.
CCATTGTTGTTACCAAAAAGTTCGGATAATTTTCTTTAGCCAATTTGAATAGGACATCTTTCAAAATTATTCTATAAAAATTTCATGTATTTGTCTAAAGAAATGTGAAATTTACAGAGCAATTTTTGAAGTCAGTGCATTTTTTGGGAATAAAAATTTGGATTCTAGCGCAGCCATTGTTGTTACCAGAAAGTTCAGATAATTTTCTTTAGCCAATTTGAAAAGGACATCTTTCAAGATTATTCTATAAAAATTTCAAGTATTTGTCTGAAGAAATGTGGAATTTACAGAGCAATTTTTGAAGTCAGTGCATTTTTTGGGAATTAAAATTTGGATTCTAGCGCAGCCATTGTTGTTGCCACAAAGTTCGGATAATTTTCTTTAGCCAATTTGAAACGGACATCTTGCAAGATTGACCTGTAAAAATTTCAAGTATTTGTCTGAAGAAATGTGGAATTTACAGAGCAATTTTTGAAGTCGGTGCGTTTTTGGTCATAGAAATTTTGATTCTAGCGCATCCATTGTTGTTACCACAAAGTTCGGATGATTTTCTTTAGCCAATTTGAAAAGGACATCTTTCAAGATTAACCTGTAAAAATTTCAAGTATTTGTCTGAAGAAATGTGGAATTTACAGAGCAATTTTTGAAGTCAGTGCATTTTTTGGGAATTAAAATTTGGATTCTAGCGCAGCCATTGTTGTTACCACAAAGTTCGGATATTTTTCTTTCGCCAATTTGAAAATGACATCTTTTAAGATTAACCTGTAAAAATTTCAAGTATTTGCCTGAAGAAATGTAGAATTTACAGAGCAATTTTTGAAGTCAGTGCATTTTTTGGGAATTAAAATTTGGATTCTAGCGCAGCCATTGTTGTTACCACAAAGTTCGGATATTTTTCTTTCGCCAATTTGAAAATGACATCTTTCAAGATTAACCTGTAAAAATTTCAAGTATTTATCTGAAGAAATGTGGAATTTACAGAACAATTTTTGAAGTCAGTGCATTTTTTGGGAATTAAAATTTGGATTCTAGCGCAGCCATTGTTGTTACCAGAAAGTTCGGATAATTTTCTTTAGCCAATTTGAAAAGGACATCTTTCAAGATTAACCTGTAAAAATTTCAAGTATTTGTCTGAAGAAATGTGGAATTTACAGAGCAATTTTTGAAGTCAGTGCATTTTTTGGGTATTAAAATTTGGATTCTAGCGCATCCAATGTTGTTACCAGAAAGTTCGGATAATTTTTTTTTAGCCAATTTGAAAAGGACATCTTTCAAGATTAACCTGTAAAAAATTTAAGTATTTATCTGAAGAAATGTGGAATTTACAAAGCAATTTTTGAAGATGGTCTTCAAATTTGGATTCCAGCGCAGCCATAGTTGTTACCACAAAGTTTGGATAATTTTCTTTCGCCAATTTGAAAAGGACACCTTTCAAGATTAACCTGTAAAAATTTCAAGTATTTGTCTGAAGAAATGTGGAATTTACAGAACAATTTTTGAAGTTTTTTTTTTTGTTTTAGGTGATCTATTTTGGAAAGTCCGCCAAGAAGTGGCGAGAAAAATCGATGCCATCCAAACCGCGATCGGACCCGCGTTAACCAAAGAGCATCTGATAACCGTCGTGAAGACTCTATCCGACGACGACGAGCAGCTGGTCCGCGAGGCCTTATCGGAAAACCTCGTATCGTTCATGGAAAACTTTCAAAAATCCACCGAAAACGAAAGCCTGAGTCCGACCATCGAATACGAACTAATTCCGGTGGTGAAATCCCTCTACAACGACTCATCGGAATTGGTTTCTTCGAAAATATCAACCTACGTTATGGACCTCACCAACATCCTAGATCAAGAGAAGACCAAGAAGCACCTGCTTCCGTTAATCATGAAACCGGAGAGGGAGTGCATTGATGAAAGCTTTATTAACAACTTGAACAAGCTGATTTTGACGATCGGATTGTCGGATATTGATTATTCGGTGCAGCAGATTATGTTCAAAATTTTGGCGACGCCGGAGAAAAATTGGAGGACGAGGAGGGATCTTGTCATTACCATCAAAATAATTCTGAGTCGCTCGGATGTTAACACCTTTACGAAAACGGTCATTCCTTTTTATCAGAAACTGTTGAGTGATCATATTTTTAGTATCCGCAGGACTGCGCCGATTATTTTGCCGGTGATGATTCGAAAGTTCGGGATGACTTGGGCGAAGTCGCACCTTTTAAACAACATCTTCTGTTTTACAGGTCATCCGAATTACCTGTACAGGTTCATAGTGCTCTTCTGTATTGATGAAATCATCGAACCCACTTTGCAGGTTGACAAAAAGGCTCACTTGAGCCACGTGGATTCACCGCAAAAGTTGTTCAAAATTTTCTACCTTAAGGAAATACTGGATATGCTTCTGTATGAGAGTTGGATAGAAGATTTAATCCAGAATTACGAGGAGGAACTTTCAGACGACATCCAGTTATATGCTGAAGAAACGCTGGATTATTTGAAAAGCGAAAACTTGGATGTGTTCTCGCAGCCTTTAGATGAACACGGTGAAGATTACTTGGAATCCGCGCTTTACCTAATCGTGAAGTATGTATTGGAGATTATAAAAGAACTGAGCACCGATAAAGTGGATAATGTTAAAAACAGAAGCGCGCATACGATCAAAAAAATCTTCAGATTAAAGACGTATCTTCAGGAGGACTTTAATGAAATTGAAGATATTTTGGGTGGTATTACCGAAGATGTGCGTGATACTTGCAGATTGGAGGTGCACGCTGTTTTGAGTACTGATGAGGCTTATATGCAGATCGAAAACATGCATATGGATAGAAGCAAGTCTTTGAGGAAAAAAACACCACCCGTTCAGCATGTTACAGATTTGGATGAACTTCCCGAAAAAGTGGAGAAGGAGAATATTAAGCATCGCGATGGTGCAGTAATTGAAGACGGCACGGAGAATACTGAGTTGTTCGCGAAGGAAGACAGCATTTTAGTTTAGGCTATAGCTAGCAGTGACGGCTCGTGGGGTCACTCATGCTACGGCCGAGGTAGCAATACAGATTACTACTAATATTATTTATTAAATTATTTTTGTACTTTTCTCTCTTGAGAAATAAATCAATAAATAAATAAATAGATTCATATCTGTATTGCCACCTCTGTTTGAATTTATCTTTATACATTTCGTACCTGACGTATCTAATATTCTAAATGACTAATAAAATTCTATTCTATTCTGCTACCTCGGCCGTACCAAGAATCACCACGCGAGCCGTCACTAATAGCTAAACGCTTTTGGAATTAATCACCATTTGTATCAGTGATGGTTCGCGGGATTTTTTCTGGTATTACCACCACTTGTTCCTCGGCCGTACCAGAAAAAAATCCCGCGAACCGTCACTGATTTGTATCCATCCGTCTGTTAAGGATTAACGGGATATTAATGGATGTTTTGGCAGCGTTGATATATCAGAAAAAATATCTGCAACATTCTGACGTTTACGAGTGTTATGTGATAAAAAAGTTGTTGAAAGTTGCTTAAGATGACGTTGATTTATAAAGGATGAAACACATTTATGCGAAAGTGTGACTTTTCAAATATTTATAAGTGCGCTTCGAGTTCCTAAAAATGTTTACTTCGGTTATAAATAAAAAAATCAATCGTGAAATCAGTGCTTGTGTGTTTTATTGCATTCCCGAAAAAATATCCATCTTATATTACGTAAAAGAATCAATAATTTTCAATTAAAAGAATAAATATTTGCTCGACCTTGAAAAGAAAATATTTGGAATTTATTCAGTCCTAATTTTGATTTTTATGATTACTAAATTCAAAAATGGTGATGTGGGCATCATGTTACTTCCTCCGACTTGATTTATATTTACGCTTTCATGGTTTATTTTGAATTTAAATCATGTTTTAAATGTACATCAAACGTTTTGTAAACTCGGATGAAACTGACGTTTAAAACGTCAAAATTATGAAAGATGGAAAAATTATACTTCAAATTCAAAAACTCAGTTTACTCAAAAACTAAAGGGATTTCGAAAAAAACTTATTCTTCATAAGTTGTTCATTTTAGCATTCTCTACAATTATTATTCGCATAAATTTGTTGTAACTATTATCGTTTTGTTATTATAAACCAAAAATTAAAAAAAAATAATACATTTTTTTCTCGAATAAAAATGATTTTATAAAAAATGTTTTCAAGCAAAAGATGTTCATATTTTTTTTGTCTTCAAAGTATGTTTAAATGTTTTTGTGATATTTTTCATCTTTAAGAAAATATTGGCAAAAAACAAAAAACAGTTAAGGTAAACGCCCACTTCCGGTGTACAAAATTTTACCAAAAGCTTTTCAGTTCTTCAGATTATCAAATAAGACGGATGTTCACAGTTTCATTTCAATTGCTCTATTAGTTTTTGAGATACAGCGCGCACAGAAAGACACACACACAGGCACACACACACACACACACACACACACACACACACACACGGACACACACCAGCCATAAATTTTTTTTTCCAGAAATTGTTGAAATGGCATCTAGGGAACCCAAAACGGATATTTCCGTAAAAAAAAAATTTGAAAAAAAAATCACGATCACAATACTTTCTCGTACTTCGTAACGAAGAAAGTAAAAAAGGACGATTTCGGCTTTTACCGTTACAAAATCCAAAATGCATTAAATATTTTTAAAATGGCAAAAGACAAAAAACTTTATTATTGAGTTATCGCCATAATAAATAAAAATTGATAAAAAGTCCTGAAAAAGAGTCCTCGCAAAAAAATATTTTGGTTTTTATCATTACAAAATCTAAAGAAGGTTGTTTTTGGTTTTTACCGTTACAAAATCTTAAATGCATCACATATTTCTCTAGTGGCACAAGTAAAAAAAAAATGTTTTTGAGATATCACCATAATAAGAATTGGAGTCCTGAAAAAGATTTTTGAAAAAAGAGTCCTAACAAAAAAAGGCTGAAAAGAGAGGAGATAAAACAGTCCCAAAAAGTCCTAAAAAAAATATTATAATACACAGTTCTTAAGAAAGTCCTAAAAAAAATATCATAATACACGGTTCTTAAGAAAGTCCTAAAAAAAGAGTCCTGACAAAAAAAAAAGTTTTGAAAAAAAAAAATCCTGAAAAGAGACGAGGTAAAACGGTCCCGAAAAATCCTAAGAAAAGAATCATAATACACAGTTCTTAAAAAGCCCTGAAAAATGTCCTGAGAAAAAAGTCTAGAAATAAAAAATCCCAAAATGACTTTAAAAGTCCTGAAGAAACCACTGGTTCGATCCGTGGTTTTTATACATCACCGGAAAGATCCCCTCAAGATGCATCAAAAAATGTGCTTTCGCAAGAATAAATGTCAATTTAAAGCCCGTGACGCGTCAGCAAGGAAAACTAGAAAATGGAAAAAATCAAAAAAATCAACTCTTTTAATAATCATCGTAGACCCTTATGTAAAACCTTTTTTCATCAGAAGAACAAGCTGAACCGATTGGCACCACAAAATTTTATCTAGAAAAAAATGCAAAAAAATGGCAAGTGACCTTGAACATGTTAGAAAATTAAAAAAAAAAATTTTTTTTTGATTTTAATCGACTGTAGCGGCTAAACGAAAACTCCAAATTGAACGCGGTTTGCAAATCTGAGCTCCTCGTACGTCAATTAGTCGAATTAGAGATTTTTAATTTTTGATGAAAACTTGGAAAAAAGACATGAGTAAACAAACCCCTTGGAAATTTGTTAAAAATGCAACTTTCTTAATAATCATCGTACACTATTGAATTTTACCTTTTTTTCATCAGAAAAACGAGATAAATTGATTGCCGTTACAAAATTTCAGCTATCTTCAATAGCAAAAAAATTAGCTAGTCGCCATGAACATTTTAGAAAATTTTAAAAAATAATTGATTTTTCAGACTTTGATCGGCCGTAGCGATTGAACGCGGTTTGCAAATCTGAGCTCCTCGTACGTCAATTAGTCGGATTAGAGATTTTGAATTTTTGATGAAAACTTAGAAAAAAGTCATGAGTAAACCCCTTGGAAATTTGTTAAAAAATGCAACTTTCTTAATAATCATCGTAGACTATTGAATTTTACCTTTTCTTCATCAGAAAAACGAGAGAAATTGATTGCCGTTAAAAAATTTCAGCTATCTTCAATAGCAAAAAACTTAGCTAGTCACCATGAACATTTTAGAAAATTTTAAAAAATAATTGATTTTTCAGACTTTGATCGGCCATAGCGGCTAAACGAAAACTCCAAATTGAACGCGGTTTGCAAATCTGAGCTCCTCGTACGTCAATTAGTCGGATTAGAGATTTTTAATTTTTGATGAAAACTTGGAAAGAAGACATGAGTAAACCCCTTGGAAATTTTTTAAAAAATGCAACTTTCTTAATAATCATCGTAGACTATTGAATTTGACTTTTTTTTCATCAGAAAAACGAGAGAAATTGATTGCCGTTAAAAAATTTCAGCTATCTTCAATAGCAAAAAAATTAGCTAGTCACCATGAACATTTTAGAAAATTTTAAAAAATAATGAATTTTTCAGACTTTGATCGGCCGTAGCTAAACGAAAACTCCAAATTGAACGCGGTTTTCAAATCTGTGCTCCTTGTGTGTAAATTAGTCATTCAATTAAAATTGGCGATTAAAAATTTTTGACGAAAACTTGAAAAATCACCCAAGGGTGCCCCCTTCTTACTTTTACTCAAAAATTGGCTTTGATTTCCAGAAGAAACCGCTGATTTGATTCCGGGTTTCTACACATGACTGGAAAGATCCATTCGAGACACCTCGGAAAATGTACTTTCGCAAGAACAAATGTCAATTTGAAGCCCGTGACGCGTCAGCAAAGAAAATTCGAAAAAGGAAAAAATCGAAAAAATCAACTCTTTTAATAATCATCGTAGATCCTCATGTAATACCTATTTTTATCAGAAGAACGAGCTGAATCGATTGGCGTTATAAAATTTCATCTAAGAAAAAATGCAAAAAAATTGGAAAGTCATGTTAAAATTTTTTCAAAAAAATCAATTTTTCAAACTTTGATCGGCTGTTGCGGCTATTATATATTATATTTTCCGCATTTGTAAAGTCCAGAAGGGATTTTGAACTGATGAAACGTACCGTCGGCTTACAACCAATTATCGCGGCTGTTGCGACAATTATATATTATATTTCATCCATAAAACCCTTGTTTATATGCTGCTGTTTGGAGGGTAGGATAGGGCCCAACTACTGCCCTTCGTATCGTCTTAAACATATTCCACAAACTCCTGTTTATTGTTTTTGTTAAATTTCCAACATCTGAAATGACGGCGAAATGATTTTAAATAAAACATAGGATTCTAGGTTATGATTAATCGGATACCAAGGGTGGTGGGTGGGCCTTATCCTACAATCTAATAATACGTGTTAATCAATGACGGCTCGCGGGGTGACTTATGGTACGGTCGAGGTAGCAGAGGTAGTAATACAGATCTCTGTAACCGACCCTGTCAATCTATATTTTCACCTCTGCTATCGCGGAGTGACTCATGGCATAGTTTACGTAGCAGAAGTGGTAATACAGATCTCTGTAACCGTATTGCCACCTCTGCTACTGTGAAGTGGCTCAATCTATATTTTCACCTCTGCTACCGCGGAGTGACTCATGACATGGTTTACGTAGTAGAAGTGGTAATACACATCTCTGTAACCGTATTGCCACCTCTGCTACTGTGAAGTGACTCAATCTATATTTTCACCTCTGCTACCGCGGAGTGACTCATGGCATGGTTTACGTAGCAGAAGTGGTAATACAGATCTCTGTAACCGAATTGCCACCTCTGTTACTGTGAAGTGACTTATGGCACGGCTGAGGTAGCAGAGGTGGTAATTCAGATGTCTGTAACGGTATTGCCACCTCTGCTACTACACTGGCAGTAATCCATAAAATGAAAAATTACGCAATATCTTTCGCTTGCGCGTAATTCGCTATTTACAACTCTTGTTATGTAATAAATCCATAAATTACCTTGCAACTGGTAGATGGTCATCTGATACTCCGCCAGTTTCTCGTCTATGTAGTCCTGAGATTGGTTGGCGATTATTTCGGCAGTGGAAGGTCCGTTTTCGTCTTCGTCCGGTTCGTAATTTTGGGGTAACGGTGGATGTTCCATGGGCGCGCCCACGTATTCGTAATCCAAATTTGGGCCAAATTCGTGCATATTCGGCGGCGTGGCTCTTTCGAAAACGTAGGGGGAGCCGCGGTCCGGACCATAGGGGGATATGCCCCTGAAGAATTCTGGCACGGGGGAGGCGCACCTCATCGGAGCAGGCGATGGCTAAAATGAAATTAAATTAAATTTAAAAAAAAATTACGCGTTTTTTCTCTTTGGTAGGATAAGTTAGCTAACTGTAATTTTCCGTATTTGTAAAGTACAAAAGGGATTTTGAACTGATGAAAGATATCGTCGGCTTACAACCAAAACCGGATAAGTTACAATTCTACATTTTGAAATAGTGAAGTTTTTAGTATATTGTTAAAGCTCTTCACATTTTACTCTCGCCACATTCGGGATGTTTTTTGTCCTCGTATTGGTATGTTGTATTTTTGATAGTAATGATGGTAACCTACTATAATTCAACATGTGAATGATGGGTGAGGGGTATTATAAAATGCAACATTGCACTACACATAACCAAAAAAATGCAATGACATAACTTTTTTTACTACCAACAAAAACGTCACCCTAACAAAGCCTACCGCGGCGAGAATAAACTGTAAACAGAGATTTATCCGAAACCCATTTTTAAAACACCGACAAATAAATCAACGTAGGCGCCTCTCATTTTGACAAGAGATGAAAATGTCAAAACGAAACTATTTTAAGTTCTACAATTTGGCGATCTAACAAACAGCTATGTATACCATACTGAAATTTTGTGCAGTTATTTTTTGCACTGCAACAGTGACGTCTCTTCCTGGTAAGACGCCCGAGCAAAGTAATCAATGTCTAAAGCAGATGTTTAAGGTGCAACTAAGGAATCACAGCCGGAATCTTTGGACAGGGATAAGAAGGTGCAGAATTTCGTGTTGTTCTTCATAGAACCCGATTTAGATGAGAGAGAATGCGAACACTTGAAAATTGGTAAAATGAAGTTTCCTTTACAAAAAACAATTGCGGTAATTGTATTAATTAAACCTGATGATTGTAACAAATTTCACAAATAAATTTATTTCCAGCCGTATAAATGCGAGAAGAACGGCGAGGTAAAACTCCACACGCACAAACCGCACTACAACATCTGCACTCAAATGCTGCAACACTGTTTGATGACTTTGCTTACGTGGGCGGAAACTTTCAAAGGAATGAGTACAGGTTTGTGTTTGGATTTGATTATCAATAATTTTAAAACTTCGTCTAATTCCGTAGCTTCGGTAATACTGCACATTACGGAAATGAAGTGCAATAATACGGAGAGTCCAGCAGAACCTGCTACTAATAAGCCTACGAACGAGAAGAGGCACCGAAAACCGCACCCGATCAGGTTGCATCAGCACAGGAAGAGGAGTTATCAAGGAGTTGCGGATACAAATTTTTTTCGAAGAAATGGAATTAGATTGCTTAGAAAAAGAAACTACCAGCTGGCCGAGCCTAGAATTTTTAACCAGATAAATTTTATTAAACGCATTAAGCAGAGCAACAAAAGTCCGGTGTCTTTAACCGAAGACATTAAACACAACAACAACCTAAGTTTAATGCGACAACTTTCAGAATCAGGACATTCGGATATTCAGTACCCTAGCAAAAGAAGCTACAAGGTGCAACACTCGCGTACTCCAAACTACAGTAAAGGAATAAAACATCGAGGAGTAAACACGTCCGTACCGATTGATGCCGATGACAGTTTCTACCAGCAAATGAAAAGAAACTCGGATACAAAAGGGCAAAAATCAGAAGATGATGTGAACAATTCGGATTTAAAAGCTTACTACCCCATAAAGAAGAAGAAGAGGAATTATCACCAAAATCAGGCGGCGAAAGAATTGGTGATTAAAGATATTGACATGGTAGTTCCAGATACGAGCAGTTTATATCAGATCAAAAAAATAATCCAAACACACAGACCGGAGCATTCGAGTCTTAAAAACATTTCAATAGCCAATGAAGATAATGATCAGACTGAAAGCCTCCAGCACAAATTGGGAGACTCCGCCCTGATACCTTCAAAAGCTAAAGAGTATGATGTAATGCAAGCTGGTCTTCCACAAGTAAAATTCGACGAGAACTCTTCCACCGACAATACACCGATGTATGAAGTTTGGCCCTACACCAGATCTCTAGTATTCAACAATATAAATCCATATGCGACAAAAGACATTAAACATAGCGGGTTGTATAATTCGACTGAACATATTGAAGATATCGAGGAGGCCGAGAGTATTGGTGATAGTGAGGATGCGGGGGATAACGTCAGCGAGAAAAGTTTCGGTATTGCTTTAAAGATACCCGGCACTGGCTCTTTAATGCAGCGCAAAATGTTAAAATCAGTCAACACCTGCGCGAAAGAAGGCTCTACTCAAAGAAATACGGCCGATGAAAATTACAATTACAAAAACCCGGAGCATAAAGAGATTGATAAAGTTGAAAATAAAGAAACTGGCAGTGACGAGAAATGTACCGACCAAAAGGAAGAAGAAACAACCGAATATAAAGACGCTACGGAGACAACTTGTGAAAATAACGATACGCCAGAAACTACCGCAAATAACAAAGACGAAGAAAACAATAAGGAAGACGATAGTTGTAAAGGTTCAGATGATTCTACCACTGAGGAAGGTACGACGTGCAGTAACGAAGATAACAGTACTCATAAATCCAATGATGAAAACAAGGAGGATGATACTTGCCGCAAACCGGAATCGGAAGATCGCGAAGGTGGCAAGGACCAGAATAAAGAAGAAGAAAGTTGCCACACGGAAGAACAGAAAAATGCATCCGGTAAAGAAAATCAAAAAGCCGAGCCGGAATCCGAAAATGAACCGTTGGAGAAAACAAAATTCATTCCTGCGAATAAAAAGCAGAAACCCAACGAGCCCAAGGATAACAATCTGAAATCCGAGCACAAGGAAATATCGGAGAACACTTTCGGACACACGGCGGATGATAAGGCCAAAGCGGAATTTGAAAATATGAAAAAAAATCACAAGGGCGGCGAGGAAGCGGATCGTAAGTCCGGCAACGGAGACGACGATAAATCTTCCGAACAAAAGGACGTACCGGAATCTCAAGACGATAAGGAGGATAACTCCAAGCATTGCGATGGTGATGAAAATGCAGAAGATAATAATAATCAGGTGGAAAAGGACAACCAAGGCGGCGGCGGCGATACAACTCACGAAGAGGGCGGTAATGGACAGCTGCAAAAGCCGGAAATTTTCGAAATATTGAGCTTGATGGCCAACATAAAAAAATCGTTTTTCTCGTCAATGTTTGGACCTGGATACGGTAAGTGTTTGGAGAAATTTATTAAATTTTTTTGTTATGCGGGATACTTATAATAATAGGATAGTTCATTAAAATTTAAAAAAGTAATTTTGCACCCAAAGTAGTTAGTCTGGAGTTTGTTGGAATTGTTTTAAAATATTGTTGTTGAAGACAAAGCAAATACGAAGGGCGGTGAGTGGTCCCTATCCTCCCCTTCATATTTGCAGAGATTAGCTTCAAAAGCTCAATATCCATGGAAAAACAATGTATTTATGATTTCCTGTAAAAACAATTGCTATATCATTGGTTGAAAACAAACAGCAACATTCGGAACTTGAATTGCAGAAATAAAAAAAATGCACTCAATGATTTAGAAAATTGTAAAAAATTCATTATTGCAGGAATTAGCTTCAAAAGCTCAAGATCCATGGAAAAACAATCTATTTATGATTTCCTGTAAAAACAATTGCTATATCATTGGTAGAAAACAAACAGCAACATTCGAAACTTGAATTGCAGAAATTAAAAAAAAGCACTCAATGATTTAGAAAATTATAAAAAATCCATTATTGCAGGAATCAGCTTCAAAAACTCAAGATCCATGGAAAAACAATGTATTTATGATTTCCTGTAAAAACAATTGCTATATCATTGGTAAAAAACAAACAGCAACATTCGAAACTTGAATTACAGAAATTAAAAAAAATGCACTCAATGATTTAGAAAATTGTAAACAAATCATTATTGCAGGAATCTGTTTCAAAAGCTCAAGATCCATTGAAAAACAATGTATTTATGATTTCATGTAAAAACAATCGCTATGTCATTGGTAGCAACGAAACAGCAACTTTCGAAACTTGAATTGCAGAAATAAAAAAAATGCACTCAATGATTTAGAAAATTGTAAAAAATAAATTATTGCAGGAATTAGCTTCAAAAGCTCAATATCCATGGAAAAACAATGTATTTATGATTTCCTGTAAAAACAGTTGCTATATTATTGATAGAAAACAAACAGCAACATTCGAAACTTGAATTGCAGAAATAAAAAAATGCACCCAAATTTAGAAAATTGTAAAAAAATAATTATTGCAGGAATTAGCTTCAAAAGCTCAAGATCCATGGAAAACCAATGTATTTATGATTTCCTGTAAAAACAATTGCTATATCATTGGTAGAAAACAAACAGCAACATTCGAAACTTGAATTGCAGAAATAAAAAAAATGCACTCAATGATTTAGAAAATTATAAAAAATTAATTATTGCAGGAATTAGCTTCAAAAGCTCAAGATCCATTGAAAAACAATCTATTTATGATTTCCTGTAAAAACAATTGCTAAATCATTGGTAGCAACGAAACAGCAACTTTCGAAACTCGAATTGCAGAAATAAAAAAAATGCTCTCAATGATTTAGAAAATTGTAAAAAATTAATTATTGCAGGAATTAGCTTCAAAAGCTCAAGATCCATGGAAAAATAATGTATTTATGATTTCCTGTAAAAACAATTGCCATTTTATTAGTAGAAACAAAACGGCAACATTCCAAACTTAAATTGCGAAGATGGAGAATGCATTCAATGATTTGAAAAATTGTAAAAAATTAATTATTGCAGGAATTAGCTTCAAAAGCTCAAGATCCATGGAAAAATAATGTATTTATGATTTCTTGTAAAAATAATTGCCATGTTATTAGTAGAAACAAAACGGCAACATTCCAAACTTAAGTTGCGAAGATGGAAAATGCATTCAAAGATTTGAAAAATTGTAAAAAATTAATTATTGCAGGAAATAGCTTTAAAAGCTCAAGATCCATGAAAAAACAATGAATTTATGATTTTCTGTAAAAACAGTTGCTATATCATTGGCAGGAAACAAAACAGCAACATTCGAAACTTGAATTGCGAAGATAAAAATATGCATAACTGGTTGGATTATAATATAGTGACCACCCACCACCCGGTTTAACTGGTTGGATTGTAGATAGGGCCCACCCACCACCCATCGTATTCATTTTAACATAACCTACAAACTACCGCTCGATTCACTGAAATTTCTTGTCAAATCAATTTGTGTTGCAGATAATTTTATCACCACTGAGAAAAACCGTTTGTAGTTGAAAAGGGTGGTGGGATGAGAATACAAAGGGAGGTGGGTGGGCTCTATCTTACTCCCAATATAAGTACCCCATCGGAGAATTCCAGATAATTACGCGAGAACACAGTTTACAGTAATTCTGAAGTTGTTCAATTTCCTGATTGATGAAAAAAATATTAAAACAATTGCTACCGACTTGAAACTTTCCAAATCTTCTCAAAATTAATTAAGCTTAATGAAACAATTAAAATCGCTAAGCACCCCATCGGAGAATTCCAGATAATTACGCGAGAACACAGTTTACAGTAATTCTGAAGTTGTTCAATTTCCTGATTGATGAAAAAAATATTAAAACAATTGCTACCGACTTGAAACTTTCCAAATCTTCTCAAAATTCATTAATCTTTATGAAACAATTAAAATCGGCCAGCACCCCATCGGTAGAATTTCAGATAATTGCGCGAGAACACAGTTTACGGTAATTCTGAAGTTGTTCAATTTCCTGATTGATGAAAAAAATATTAAAACAATTGCTACCGACTTGAAACTTTCCAAATCTTCTCAAAATTAATTAAGCTTAATGAAACAATTAAAATCGCTAAGCACCACATCGGAGAATTCCAGATAATTACGCGAGAACACAGTTTACAGTAATTCTGAAGTTGCTCAATTTCCTGATTGATGAAAAAAATATTAAAACAATTGTTACCGACTTGAAACTTTCAAAATCTTCTCAAAATTGATCAATCTTCACGAAACAATCAAAATCTGTAAACACTCAATCGGTAGAGTTCCTGGTAATTACGCGAGAACACACTTTATGGTCATTCTGAAGTTGTTAATATCGTTTTTTTTTTCAATTTATCTATTTTTCAGTGAACGATGAAACTAAATTCAAAAATCCGTCAATGTACGACTTGGTGACCAGAATGATAGATCAGCTGAATGTCATGAACAGCAACAACAAAGGATACATCGCCGTAATCATGGGTGGAAAATTTAGCGATTTCAAAAACTCTTCGTCCGATCTGTCCAGAATCTTCGAATACCTTTCGCGCAAGTGCGACAATCCAGGCACGACCATCGTCGTAAGTGGTTCCTGCCCGAAAGAAGATCAAAAGCAAACTATCCCCCTCTTAGTGACAGGTAATATGGTTTTACATAACATGGCAAATCATTATTGTACAAAAAGAAATTAACCAAAATTCTGATCACACGAGTTCATTCCATTGATGATCTTCCACTTGTACCTGTAGTTACCTTCATGGTGTATAAGATTTCCTTGTTTTTTTCCTGCGCTTAGATTCCCAATATTTTTATTGCAGGTGCGAACTGTACATGTTTCGACTCGGTACAAGACCTGCACGATATTGCACATGTGGTTAAAACTATTCTGAAGAAATGTGATGAAGATAAGTCGTCAGAAAGAAAAGAAACTTTACCACCGCCCACCCGTCCATTACCAGTAATTCCGGAAAGGCGGCAAATACTTCCTTTTCCATAGAACAAACGACAAAAAGGTGACACTAATCTTTACTTTTTTGCCAATTTCTAATCGAATATTTTTTTCGCTTAGTTAAGTTTTTTAAACGCTAATTTTAATTATGCAATCAGCACGATATTGAATTTCTTTAATGAAAATGGATTGGCATCAAATCGAAGACTACTCTCTAGCAAACTGGAGGTCGTTAGTTTTTATTTCGCTTTGATCACTTTTTTTATCAATTTCTAATAGAATAAACATTAAATATTGTTCCCCCATCAGAACACCTACAGACCGGTTTCGACCTTTCAGGTCTCATCAGTGTAGTTAGTTGTTGATGGGGAAACGGATATTACCACTTTGGCGCTTCTACCTTCTAATAGAATATTTTTTCGCTAAGTTATGTTTTCAAATTTGAATAGTTATTTACGTTGCATTTTTTTAATGAAACTAACACCTCCAAAAGTTAGAACCAAATCCAAGACTACTTTAAATCCAAAATATTTTTGTTAATAATTTTTTGTTTGTTTTTATTTAGATTGGTAGGAGTATGCAAGCTTCGATGAAACAATGCCAAGCCCCCGAGTCTGTTTACCCTAATTAAATCAATTTCGAAGGTGTTAAGGTGATACCGGCGTACATTAAGCCAACGCACGCGGTGAGGTGTATTTACGAAAGAGAAGGTTTTTTTTTTTTTTGGTGTTGGTGCTCGAATGAGTCGTGCCTATTCTTAGTTGGTCTTTTAATAACCCGTGTCCTCCCGACGCCCACAAATCCGTTATTTACATCAAAACACGTCTAAAAGTGAATCGCCGTTGGTATATATCTGTAATTTATGTCTAGTGTAGTTTTCGCATTGTGTGACGAAAGCAAGGTGTGCCCACTTGTATTTTAGAAAATATAGATATAAATATTTGTTGTATCGTACTTTTAAGTCATCAATTAAATTCCATAGGTAATCTTTAAATATCTACTACAAATAAAACTTCCAAAACAACTAATAAGTAATTTCTACTACAAAAAAAACTAATAAGTCAAGACACTGCACCTGCACTCATCTTAAATACAAAACATCGGCCAAACCAAATATCGAGTTAATAGCAAATGTATTCTTCCAGAGGAAGCGTGCCAAACCAACAAATGAAGAAAGCCGATACCGATATTGAAATGATTACTGTTGTCTTAAACTTACAGCAAGTTTTATCGTCGTCACAAGAGACCACACATTTTTCACCTGGGATGAGACAAAAGCCAACAAAATCGGATCTGTCCTTGTACACCATTTAAAGAGCGTCGATTGATCTTCAGCTAAAAAAAATCTTGGGAATATGTAGGATGTCTTCGGCTTTTTGTCCGCGGCCAGAGTTTCTGGTCAAATGGACGATGAGAAGTTAGCCATAAGATTTCAGCCATAGATTTCCCGGCGCATCCACCCAAAGTGGTTTGATTTTTAAAAATTATGCATTAAGCAAATACAAACTTTCAAAAAGCCGTGAAAATTAACCCTTTGCACTCGAGGCCTTTTTCGCTCGGGCGAACCAGCAACTCTTGACGATTTCGACTATATTAGGGAAGTGTTTACAGGTACTTTAAAATCATTGGGTTAGGTTGGGTTAGGTTAGATTAGGCTAGGATGCATCATACCTCTAAGGCGCCGTAGCAGCACCGTCCGAGTGGACGCATCAAACCGCCTGGGCGCCGTAGCGGCGCCGCTCGTGTGCAAAGGGTTAATAAATATATATTTTTTTATCGGCAGCTCATTAATCCAGTGGAGTCATTTAAAAAAAAACTGAAAAAAGGCATAGCAAAAAATTATTATAAAATATTTTTTCAAAAATAAAATAATTTTTTATTTATCCATTTCTTTTTTGAGTTTTTTGAGCCTATTTAGGCGTTGAAGTGAGATTATCTTACAATTTAGGAAAGTAACGTTTTAGAATTCTTCTCATGGTCTGAATAACTTCAGAAAGTTTCAAGCTTGTAACGATTTATTGAACTCCAAACTAATTTTACAAAAACGCAAATCATGTTACATTTTTCAAATTCAGTGAAAGAAATTTATTGCTACAAACTCAAAACTCTATTGAGGTATTCAGAATAGATGCCACAAGTTTCAAGCTTGTAACAATTTATTGAACTCCAAACTAATTTTACAAAAAACCACTTCTCGTTGCATTTTTGAAATTTGATGAAAAAAAATTAGAAAAATTATTGCTACAAATACAAAATTTTCATGAGGCATTCAGAATAGAAGCCACTACGTAATACTACAAAAATCTCTTCAAATTTTGAGATAATCGCACCTGAAATTCTTGTTCTTTCAGTATATACATTTTTTTTTTATTTCCGTAAAAAATAGACAAACAGTTTCTACAGACGCGAAACTTAAATTATTCAGAATAGTTGTTGCTATTGCGTGATACCGTCAAAATTCTGAAAGGTCAATTGTCAAAATTCTAAAATAATCTCAATTCAACGTCCGCTTGTTTTTATTTCTGAAGTTGCATTTTTTAAATTCGGTAAAAAATAGAAAAACAATTGCTACGAGCTTAAAAATTTCTGAAGTTACTTATAATAGTTGATACTACATAATACCATAAAAATTCTAGAAGGTCAATTGTCAAAATTCTAAGATAATCTCAATTCAACGTCCGCTTGTTTTTTTTTCGGAAGTTGCATTTTTAAATTCGGTAAAAAATAGAAAAATAATTACTACGAGCTTAAAAATTTCTGAAGTTACTTATAATAGTTGATACTACATAATACCATAAAAATTCTAGAAGGTCAATTGTCAAAATTCTAAGATAATCTCAATTCAACGTCCGCTTGTTTTTTTTCGGAAGTTGCATTTTTAAATTCGGTAAAAAATAGAAAAATAATTACTACGAGCTTAAAAATTTCTGAAGTTACTTATAATAGTTAATACTACGTGATACCATAAAAATTCTAAAAGGTCAATTGTCAAAATTCTAAGATAATCTCAATTCAACGTCCGCTTGTTTTTTCTAAAGTTGCATTTTTTTAAATTCGGTAAAATATAGAAAAACAATTGTTACGAGCTTAAAAAATTCTAAAGTTACTTATAATAGTTGTTACTACGTGATATCATAAATATTCTAAAAAGTCAATGGTTAAAATTCTAAGATAATCCCAATTCAACGTCAGCTTGCTTTTTTCTGAAGTTGCATTTTTTTAAATTCGGTAAAAAATAGAAAAACAATTGCTACGAGCTTAAAAAATTTTGAAGTTACTCATAATAGTTGATACTACGTGATACCATAAAAATTCTAATAGGTCAATTGTCAAAATTTATGAGATAATCTCAATTCAACGTCCACTTGTTTTTTTTTCTGAAGTTTCATTTTTTAAATTCGGTAAAAAATAGAAAAACAATTGCTACGAGCTTTAAAAATTCTGAAGTTACTTACAATAGTTGATACTACGTGATACCATAAAAATTTTAAAAGGTCAATAGTAAAATTTTTAAGATAATATCAATTCAACGTCCGCTTGTTTTTTTCTCTGAAGTTGCATTTTCTTAAATTCGGTAAAAAACACAAAAACAATTGCTACGAGCTTAAAAAATTCTGAAGTTACTTATAGTAGTTAATACTACGTGATACCATCAAAATTCTTATAGGTCAATTGTCAAAATTTTAAGATAATCTCAATTCAACGTCCGCTTGTTTTTTTTTCTGAAGTTGCATTTTTTAAATTCGGTAAAAAATAGAAAAACAATTGCTACGAGCTTCAAAATTTCTAAAGTTACTTATAATAGTTGACACTACGTGATACCATAAAAATTCTAAAAGGTAAATAGTTAAAATTCTAAGATAATCTCAATTCAACGTCCGCTTGCTTTTTTCCGAAGTTGCATTTCTAAATTCGGTAAAAAATAGAAAAACAATTGCTACGAGCTTAAAAATTTCTGAAGTTACTTACAATAGTTGATACTACGTGATACCATAAAAATTCTAATAGGTCAATTGTCAAAATTCTAAGATAATCTCAATCCAACGTCCGCTTGTTTTTTCCAAAGTTGCATTTTTTTAAATTCGGTAAAAAATAGAAAAGCAATTTCTACAAGCGCTTGTAGAAATACCATCAAAATTCTGAAAGGTCAATTGTTAAAATTCTAAGTTAATCTCAATTCAACGTCCGCTTGTTTTTACTAAATTTGCATTTTTTTTTTAATTCCGTAAAAAATAGAAAAGCAATTTCTTCAAGCGCAAAACTTTCTTAAATTATTCACAATAGTTGCTATTACGTGATACCATCAAAATTCTGAAAGGTCAATTGCCAAAATTTAAAGTTAATCTCAATTGAACGTTCGCTTGTTTTTTCCTAAAGTTGCATTTTTTAAATTCTGTAAAAAATAGAAAAGCAACTTCTACAAGCGCAAAACTTTCTAAAATTATTCATAATACTTGCTATTACGTGATACCATCAAAATTCTGAAAGGTCAATTGTCAAAATTCTAAGGTAATCTTAATTCAACGTCTGCTTGTTTTTTTTTTCTGAAGTTGCATTTTTCAAATTCGATAAAAAATAGAAAAACAATTGCTACAAGCTTAAAAATTTCTGAAGTTACTTATAATAGCTAATACTACGTGATACCATTATTATTCTAAAAGGTCAATTGTCAAAATTCTAAGATAATCTCAATTCAACGTCCGCTTGTTTTTTTTCCGAAATTGCATTTTTTAAATTCGGTAAAAAATAGAAAAACAATTGCTACGAGCGTAAAAAATTCTGAAGTTACTTATAATAGATAATACTACGTGATACCATAAAAATTCTAATAGGTCAATTGTCAAAATTTATAAGATAATCTCAATTCAACGTCCTTGAAGTTGCATTTTTCAAATTCGGTAAAAAATATAAAAACAATTGCTACGAGCTTAAAAATTTCTAAAATTACTTATAATAGTTGGTACTACGTGATACCATAAAAATTCTAATAAGTCAATTGTTAAAATTCTAAGATAATCTCAATTCAACGTCCGCTTGTTTTTTTTCTGAAATTGCATTTCTTTAAATTCGGTAAAAAATAGAAAAACAATTGCTACGAACTTAAAAAATTCTGAAGTTACTTATAATAGTTGATACTACGTGATACCATAAAAATTCTAATATGTCAATTGTCAAAATTCTAAAATAATCTCAATTCAACGTCCGCTTGTTTTTTTTTTCGGAAGTTGCATTTTTTAAATTCGGTAAAATATAGAAAAACAATTGCTACGAGCTTAAAAATTTCTGAAGTTACTTATAATAGTTGATACTACGTAATACCATAAAAATTCTAATAGGTCAATTGTCAAAATTCTAAAATAATCTCAATTCAACGTCCGCTTGTTTTTTTTTTCGGAAGTTGCATTTTTTAAATTCGGTAAAAAATAGAAAAACAGTTGCTACGACTTTAAAAATTTCTAAAGTTACTTATAACAGTTAATACTACGTGACACCATAAAAATTCTAATAGGTCAATTGTTAAAATTCTAAGATAATCTCAATTCAACGTCCGCTTGTTTTTTTTTCTGAAGTTGCATTTTTTAAATTCGGTAAAAAAATAGAGAAACAATTGCTACAAGCTTAAAAAATTCTGAAGTTACTTATAATAGGTAATACTACGTGATACCATAAAAATTCTAATATGTCAATTGTTAAAATTTATAAGATAATCTCAATTCAACGTCCGCTTGTTTCTTCTAAAGTTGCATTTTTTTTAAATTCGGTAAAAAATAGAAAAGCAATTTCTACAAGCGCAAAACTTTCTAAAATTATTCATAATACTTGCTAGTACGTGATACCATCAAAATTCTTATAGGTCAATTGTCAAAATTTTAAGATAATCTCAATTCAACGTCCGCTTGTTTTTTCTAAAGTTGCATTTTTTTAAATTTGATAAAAAATAGAAAAGCAATTTCTACAAGCGCAAAACTTTCTAAAATTATTCATAATAGTTGCTATTACATGATACCATCAAAATTCTGAAAGGTCAATTGTCAAAATTCTAAGATAATCTCAATTAAACGTCCGCTTCTTTTTTCTAAAGTTGCATTTTTTTTAATTCGGTAAAAAATAGAAAAGCAATTTCTACAAGCGCAAAACTTTCTAAATTTATTCATAATACTTGCTGTTACGTGATACCATCAAAATTCTGAAAGGTCAATTGTCAAAATTCTAAGTTAATCTCAATTCAACGTCCGCTTGTTTTTTCTAAAGTTGCATTTTTTAAAATTCGGTAAAAAATATAAAAGCACTTTCTACAAGCGCAAAACTTTCTAAAATTATTCATAATACTTGCTATTACGTGATACCATTAAAATTCTGAAAGGTCAATTGTCAAAATTTAAAAATAATCTCAATTCAACATCCGCTTGTTTTTTCTAAAGTTGCATTTTTTTAAATTCGGTAAAAAATAGAAAAACAAATGCTACGAGCTTAGAAAATTTCAAAGATACTTATTATTATTAATTTGATTAGCTTTCTTGGTATTAAAATTATTTCAATTTTATTGTCCTGAAATTATTATTATAAATATTTTACTTACTGGATGCATCGGCATCCTGAAGGGTCTGGGTCCGAAGGGCATGTGCGGCGGCGGTGGGGACGCCCCCGGGGGCAGGGGCGACGCGCTCCTGGGCCCCGGCGAGGGCCACCTGGGCCTAGGGCAGGGCATGTGCGGGAGGCGAGCCCCGAACATGTTCATCCCGGGACTGCCCAGCCTGGGCGGCGGCGAAGGGCCGTAGGGCGACGGCGGGCGAAAATGGTGCGGCGACCAGCCTGGCGGCCGACCACCACCGCCTCCCGGTCCGGGACCCGACATCTTCCTTCACTTGCGCACTTAACACTCACACTAAACGCGGGAATTCACCATCCCTCGTATCTGCAACAAAGAGAAATCTAAACGTCAATTAAATTTATAAGAATGTTAAACCTCGCAAATTATAAAAATCAGGAGTGATCCTATAAATGGAACCGACATGCTGTCTTTGAAACATTTTCTCGGTCAGTAAATCACTCAACTACCCATAACATTATGTCAGGCGGCATTTCTGTTTCTTCTCTGAAAAATAAACCGGCGTAAAAATATTGACATCTGTGGGAAATAATTTTTATGTAAGTAATTAATTAAACCTTAAACCAGTAATTTTGTTGTTCAAATTAAATTTTGGTTAAAAATTATGACGAATTTGATCTATAGCAGTATACAAAAAAAAGTTGTGATTTTTTTTATTTCGAAAGATTTTCAGCAAAGCAAATAAAATGTGTGTTGTTTCAGTTATACTACGAACCGACTGCTGTCTGAAACATTTTCTCGGTCAGTAAATCACTCAACTCGCTACAACATTATGTCGGGCGGCATTTTAATCTCTTCTCTAAAAAATAAACCGGCGTAAAAATATTTAAATCTGCTAGAAATCATTTTTATGCAAGTAATTAAAGCTTAAAGCAATAATTTTGTTTGTTGTTCAAATTAAATTTTGGTTAAAAATTATATTCACTAATTTAATTTTTATTAAAAGGGATCTCCCGTTTATGAATAAATAAATAAATAAATAGCAGTATGTAATTCTATACAAAAAAAAAGTTACTACTTTTTTTTTATTTCGAAAAATTTTAAGCAACGCAAATAAAATGTTTATTAAGATTTGCATATAATAATATTTAGATCAACCACTTTACTTTCCAATAAATATTTGTTACTTTATAACACAGTTAATTCAGTGCCGGCAACTTTAATCTACGAGCTTACTCGAGCTTGATAAAATGTGCGATACACATACAATTTTATAGCGGAAAGTTTTATTAGGAAAGTTTGAGCATATTGAAGTTTCTAATTAAGAAGCTCGAACCTGTGTGTGCGATGGAGTTTGCGAAATCTCTTAGCTTTTGTAATTAAAATTTAGCAAATTATCCAAACAGTTAATACGCCAAATTAAATTAAGTAAACGTCAAAGTTGCATGTTTCTCAAGTCAAAAATCGTGATCCTGTTTCTTAAAATTACACAACTGTCAAAAATGTTATTACGTTTTTATGTTTTTAACGTTAAAGTAAACCTGATGTACTTCGGAACACGTTGTTAGATTTTGAAAATGTGACCGTCAAAATATAGATAAGCAAAGATTTGTTGAATACATTTATAACTCTACAAATATCTCTTTATACTATAAATATCTAAAATACCCAAAAAATTTTGAATGTATCAAAGTGAAGTGCCAAAATGCACACAAAATGCGTCACAGAATTTGCAGTGTTCATGAATTGCATTCGTGGGCGATCGGTTTTCCACAGTTGTGTAAATATTATACGATTGTGTTGGAAATAAACGATTTTATAACCACCAGGACCGTGCGACTGTGCCAAAAAATTTCACGCACGTTGAAATTTCATTTTCTCGCCGTTTCTCTGCCAAGACGACTTAATAAGATTCGCTATTCTTGCGAAATTACTTGTTTCATTGTGTATTCGTAATGGAGAAGGTAATTCTAATGAACACTTTTTAAACTAAAATTTACCAACGCATTCAACGGTAACGCGCAATTTTCAAAACACAAAAACGCGGTTTTATTGAAGTAAAAGACTTAAAAAACTTAAGATTTTGGCAATTTGCATTCATTTGAGATGAACATTTATTTAACCTTTTTTGAACACTATAAATTTACTATATTTATTGTGATATTTAAATTATTAAAATCTAAGACCGCTGGTTGCATAAACACAAAACGCAAAAACGAGTCACTCGCATCGTACAATTTTTTAACCATTTTTTTCGCATTGTCTGGAATCTTTTCAGCCGAATTAGTAAGTTTTCTATTTTTCGACCAACCAAACTCATTTCCACCCCCTCAAAATTCTTCCCCGCAAGTAATACAATTTTTTAACTATTTTTCTCGTATTGGCCGGAATTTTTTCAGCCGACTTAGTAAGTTTCATATTTTTCGAAGAAACAAACTTATTTAAACCCCCTCAAAATTTTCTCCCGCACATCATAGATTTTTGTAACTGTTTTTCTTGTATTGGCTGGATTTTTTTAAAGCGAATTGTTAAGTTTCGTATTTTTCGAAGAAACAAACTTATTTAGACACCCTCAAAAATTTTCTCCGCACATTAAAGAATTTTTAAACTATTTTTCTCGTATTGGCCGGAATTTTTTCAGTCGAATTAGTATGTTTTATATTTTTCGACGAAACAAACTTATTTCCACCCCCTTAAAAATTTTTCCTGTACGTCATAGAATTTTTTAACTATTTTTCTCGTATTGAATGGAATATTTTTAGTCGAATTAGGAAGTTTCATATTTTTCGATGAAACAAACATACTTCCCCCCCTTCAAAATTCTTCCCCGCACATCACATATTTTTTTAACTATTTTTCTCGTATTGGTTGGATTTTTTTCCGTCGAATTAGTGAGTTTCATATTTTTTGAATTTTTCGACGAAACAAACTTATTTCCACCCCCTCAAAATTCCCCCCGCACATCATATAATTTTTTTAAGTATTTTTCTCGTATTGGCCGGAATTTTTACAGCCGAATTAGTAAGTTTCATATTTTTCGACGAAACAAACTTATTTCCACCCCCTCAAAATTTTTTCCTGTACATCATAGAATTTTTTAACTATTTTTCTCGTATTGGATGGAATATTTTTAGACGAATTAGTAAGTTTTATATTTTTCGACGAAACAAACTTATTTCCACCCCCTCAAATTTTTTTCCTGTACGTCATAGAATTTTTTAACTATTTTTCTTGTATTGAATGGAATATTTTTAGACGAACAAGTAAGTTTCATATTTTTCGACGAAACAAAATTATTTCCATCCCCTCAAAATTTTTTTCTGTACGTCATAGAATTTTTTAACTATTTTTCTCGTATTGGATGGAATATTTTTAGACGAATTCATAAGTTTCATATTTTTCGACGAAACAAACTTATTTCCACCCCCTAAAAAATTGTTTCTGTACGTCATAGAATTTTTTAACTATTTTTCTTGTATTGGATGGAATATTTTTAGACGAATTAGTAAGTTTCATATTTTTCGACGAAACAAAATTATTTCCACCCCCTCAAAATTTTTTCCTGTACGTCATAGAATTATTTAACTATTTTTTTCGTATTATATGGAATATTTTTAGACGAATTAGTAAGTTTCATATTTTTCGACAAAACAAACTTATTTCCACCCCCTCAAATTTTTTTCCTGTACGTCATAGAATTTTTTAACTATTTTTCTCGTATTGGATGGAATATTTTTAGCCGAATTAGTAAGTTTCATATTTTTCGACGAAACAAACTCATTTCTACCCCCTCAAAATTCTTCCCCGCAAGTAATATAATTTTTTAACCATTTTTCTCGTATTGGTTGAAATTTTTTCAGTCGAATTAGTAAGTTTCATATTTTTCGAAGAAACAAATTTATTTCCAACCCCTCAACATTCTTCCCCGCACATCATATAATTTTTGAACTATTTTTCTCGTATTGGTTGGATTCTTTTCCGCCGAATTAGTTAGTTTCATATTTTTCGAATTTTTCGACGAAACAAACTTATTTCCACCCCCTCAAAATTTCCCCCCGCACATCATACAACTTTTTAACTATTTTTCTCGTATTGGATGGAATATTTTTAGCCGAAATAGTAAGTTTCATATTTTTCGACGAAACAAACTTATTTCCACACGCTCAAAATTTTTTCCTGTACGTCATAGAATTTTTAAACTCTTTTTCTCATATAGGATTTAATATTTTTAGACGAATTAGTAAGTTTTATATTTTTCGATAAAACAAACTAATTTCCACCCCCTCTAAATTCTTCTCCGCAAGTAATACAATTTTTTAACTATTTTTCTCGTATTGGCCGGAATTTTTTCAGCCGAATTAGTAAGTTTCATATTTTTCTAAGAAACAAACTTATTTACACCCCCTCAAAATTTTCCCCCGCATATCATATAATTTTTTAACTATTTTTCTCGTATTGGCTGGAATTTTTTAAGGCGAACTGGTAAGTTTAATATTTTTCGAAGAAACAAACTTATTTCCACCGCATATTCTAATTAAACGAGAAAAACAATTGCGATTCGAATTCGATTTTTCCACTTCAATCAAAGAAGCTAAATAACTAGAGTTGAAAAATGAAGTTTTTTTCGAAATTTCTCCAATTACAGCTGCAAAACTAAAAAAAATACAATTGCGTTTTTCGCAGTAATTACAAACGCTTGAAGAATAAAAAAAAATGTCCACCATCTTACTCTACGATGGTGGACAATTTTTTAAAATTTATTAGATTGTTCGAAACTTACAGCTGAAAAAGTAAACAACAATTGCGACTCGAACTCGTTTCTTTCGCAAAAATTAAGAGCTAGAAGAGTAAACAAATTTTTGAAATTTCTTCGATTGTTAGAAACCTATAGCTGAAAACCTGAAAAACACGTGCAACTCGAATTCGTTTTTTTTTTACTGTAATTGCAAGAGCTTAAAGAGTAGTGTAAAGCTACGCGCACACTTGGCGGAATCGGACGGACGCACGCATCGGCAAAAATTGCTTAACACAGTTATAAATGAGTTAACGCACATTTATCGGTACGGCATGTGCGTTGACTCGTTTACAACTGTGTTAAGCAATTTTTGCCGATGCGTGCCGTCCGTCCGATTACGACAAGTGTGCGCATAGCTTTAGATGGACAAATGTTTGAAATTTCTTCGATCGAGCTTAAACTTATAGCTGAAAAACTGAAAAATAATTAAACAAATTAGAAACAACTTTACTTGTTGCAGAAAGCATTAGATAAATACAAGAAAACGAAATGTAGCCTGAATATATGAATATTCAACTTGCTTGCAGATTAACGAACAGGTTGAATATTCATATATTTAGGCTACATTTCGTTTTCTTGTATTTGAAAAATAATTGTAACACGATTTTTTTTCGCTGTAATTACAAATACAAAATTTTTGAAATTTCTTCGATTAAGCTTAAACTTATAGCTGAAAAATAATTGTTTTTTTTTCGCTGTAATTACAAGAGCTTGAAGAGTAGTGTAAGATGGTGGGTAAATTTTTGAAATTTCTTCAATTGTTTGAAACTTACAGCCGAAATTCGTCATAACCAATTCTAGTACACTTTCAACAGCTGATATAATCCTTGAAACCAATAACTTTGAAGAGTCACTAAACCATAATGGTTATTGGGTGTTATACTGATTTCAAAGTTGATTCTGGAGCAGTAGGAACATGCGTAAGCCGTACGCGAGCGTTAATGGTGATAAATAGAAGCTTCTATTTCTGGAACCGGCCGTAAAAATAGAACCTGGCGTCCGACCTTAATATTCGAAATAAAACGCGACTGCTTTTTCATTATCGCGGAAAAGTTTCGAGCTTTAAAACTACAGAAATAGTCGCGCGTTGTTTATCCGTTCGAGCACGGAGTCGAAATGAAAATCGAAGCCGAAGCAGCACGGCATCGGAAATAAATATCAATTATTCAGTGGTAATTTTTTTTTAGATTCTTTAACTGCCTTTTTTTGGCATCGGAAATAAATATCAATTATTCAGTTGTAATTTTTTTTTAGATTCTTTAACTTCCTTTTTTGGCATCGGAAATAAATATCAATTATTCAGTAGTTTTTTTTTAGATTCTTTAACTGCCTTTTTTGGCATCGGAAATAAATATCAATTATTCAGTAGTATTTTTTTTAGATTCTTTAACTGCCTTTTTTTGCATCGGAAATAAATATCAATTATTCAGTAGTAATTTTTTTTAGATTCTTTAACTGCCTTTTTTTGGCATCGGAAATAAAGATCAATTATTCAGTAGTAAATTTTCTATATTCTTTATTTTACTTTCGGAATAGTGCCGTGAGATCGAAAATAAATTAGAGGAATTTATATTATAAAATTGCCTGAGATGTATTTGGATACAATAAAGATAATGGGACCAAAGACGGATCCTTGAGGAACCCCATATTTATAATTACTGTCATGAACATAACGCCGCATATATTTTCTTATAATTGCTGCATTAATGTGAATATGTTTTTAAGAAAATATACGTTTTTAGATCCTTAGAAGCGATTTAGAATATTTTTGAGAAAAAAAAAATAGTATCTGAGTATGCGTGTGCGTATGTCCGTCTGTATTGTATGCTAGTACAATTGCCTGTCACCACTAACGTGTTAAATCGTAGCTCGAGTACTCTTTCTATATTTATAAACTTTAAAAACTCGTTGAGCTATTGCTCAGGGTAAATATATTCTTTCTGTACTTCATTTATTTCGGATATGCCGATCGTGCGTGCGTCCCAAGTTCTTTGAACTGCATTTCGTGCGTCCAGTTTAAAATAATCATTATTTCATTGGCGACGGCGACGGGAGCATTTCGTGTACAGTCTAGGAGAACTGTGACCTAGTGAAAAAGATTTATAGACTATTTCGAGAGTACATTCAAGATCGCGCCGCGACGCTGCCGCTGCCGCTGCCGTCTATTCACCTAATTTATGGCGAGCGTCGGGTCGTACAATAATTGTGTGCCTTTTTTAATTCTTCGATCGCCGAGGACAGATGCGTTAGCGGGTCAAAGTCCCCATCGTGTATTTCTAGAGAGTTACGCAACTGGATTTTCTGGATTATTCAATTTCGCACATTTTGTGTGAAAACATTCGAAACTATATACGGTGCCCAATAAATTGATTCAAAAATTAATTTTTCAATTCGATATCTTTTTAATAAATAATGGAATAAAGAGAAGATTGACAGTTCCATATACTCCACAACAAAATGGTGCAGCGGAATGGAAGAATATAAAGAATGGAATAGAATAATTTGGCATTCGTTATAAGCGAATTTGAGACGTTTCAAGTCGATGGAAATTGGTTTTATATTTTTTTCAAGCCTCTGAAATTATTACATTATTATTATTTTCAAAACTTCACGTTCTGTTCTCATTAAATTGGAAGTTCTATGTACTAGAAAAATGTTCTAATAATCCAGTTATGATCTTCAATTATAAAATATCAAAACCTTAGTCATTCAGAAATAAATGTTTAACCCACAATATAAAAAATTGTGTTACGACCAATATAATGCCCATCGGAGGTTGTTTTTTCATTTATTCAATTTTAAAACTTATTATTATAAGGTGTGGGCCACCGAATTTTGTTTCTGAGTTGGCCATGCCTGAGAGAGAGAGAGAGATCATGTCTGAGATAATGAAATTTTTTTTAATCTAATTCAATTGAACTAATAATGATGTAATAATATGCGACATACCTCATTTATCTCACAGCCAACTCTGAAACAAAATTTTGTGACTCGCACGATATAATAAACAGAAAAAACCGACTTGACCTTGATACACAAGTTCATCTAAAATTGAATAGGATTGGCATTTTTATAGAGTTTTTATGCCAACAAAATGTTTTCCAACAAAAAATATTTGAATATATTAAATATCGAATAGCTGATCTTGATAATAAAACACTTTTAAAATAAATACACTGTAAAGTAATGCGAGCAAGGGCTGGAGACGACCCTTTTTATTAGGGAAATGCCCTATAATAAAATAACCTGGCGCAACCACCATAAGTACATACATTAATTTATTACAATTCTGGTCTATAACTATTCAGAAGTATAGTAATAAATAAAGCACTAAATAAATTGAATTGTTTATAATATATTATTTATTTCGTTATTGTTTCATTGACATTAAAATTTTTGATTTAAATTTTTTGGTTGCGCCAAAATAAACCTACTAAAAAAATTGCTTGCATCAAAAAATTGCCAACTAATTATACTTAAATAATAAATTTACCATTTGGTGATAAAATTATATTGTGTACTTATTTACAAATAGCACATCAAGAAATGTTGAGATAATCACAACAAAACAGAGCTTGTTGCAATTTTCAAATTAAGAATTTTATTAGTGCAAAAAAATAAAAACAATTACCACAGACTTGAAGCTTATCAATTTCACTCAATTTTTTATTCTTTTCAAGAGTCAAGAAAAATCTTAACACACCCCTTTAAGAAATTTTGAATTATTTTAATTTTAAAATTGCAAATTTTGCAACCGTGAAAAAAAATTAAAAAACAATTGCCACGGACTTAAAACTTTACGATTTTACTGAAAATATATTTCTCTTTAAGACGCAGTAAAAATCTTAAAACACCCTTCAAGAAATTTTGAGAAAATCGCAACAAGGCAAAAATTTTAAATTATTTTAATTTTAAAATTGCTAATTTTACAAGCGTGCATAATAATGTAAAAACAATTGCCACTGACTTGAAACTTTAGGATTTAACTCAAAATATATTTCTCTTTAAGGCGCAATAAAAACCTTAAAACACCCCTTCAAGAAATTTTGAGAAAATCGTAATTTTGAAATTTTGAAATAGCAAATTTTACAACATGTAAAAACAATTGCCACGGAATTAAAGCTTTACGATTTTACTCTAAATATATTTTTCTTTAAGACGCCGTAAAAATCTCGAAACACTTCTTTAAGAAATTTAAAAAAAAATCGCAACAAATTGTAATTTTGAAATTGCAAATTTTACAAGCGTGCATAAAAATGTGAAAACAATTGCCACAGACTTGAAACTTTACAATTTTACTCAAAATATATTTATCTTTAAGAGACAGTAAAAATCAACAAAACCATTTAAGAAATTTTGAAATAATCGCCACAAAACGGAGTGTACTACAATTTTAAAATTGCAAATTTTATAAGTGCGCATAAAAATGTGAAAGAAAATGCCACGGTCTTGAAACTTAACGTGTTTACTTAAAATATATTTCGTAAACATCTCAAAACAGTTCTTCAAGAAAATTTGAAATAATCGCATCAAAACAGAGTGTTGTATTTGTATTGTATTGTATTGTCAAATATCTGGAAAACTATTAAATTTAGAGGTTATATTATTTTTTTCAGAGAATTTTATGGAGAATTCAAATTTGCAATAAAAAATAAAGCATAATATTCAAAATAAGGAAGTTGGTGGAGAATTTTATGAAGAATTTAAATTTGCAATAAAAAATCTAGCATAATATTTAAAATAAGGAAATTGGTGTTGATTTCCGGTAAAACCGGAAGTCGTGAAATCTTTAAAATATTTTCGTTGAAAATAACACACTCGATTACATAAACTCTGAAAATCTCAGTGCAAAACATTATTTAGAAGTTCAGATACTTTTAATGTGCGGTTTCTGTTGGTCACCCTGTATATGTTTGCATTATTGCATATTAAATCTTACAATAAGCGTTTTCATTATCTAAAATACTATAACAAATTGTCCATATACTTTTAATGAACATAAATACTGAAAATCTGATTACAATACATAAATTTTTCCATATACTTTGATTTTTTTTTACACCCTGTATATGATTGCATGATTGAGTACTGAGTCTTGCAATTGCCATTAAACAATATTTTCATTATCTAAAATACTAAAACGAATTCTATAATAAGAACTGGCGTTGATCTGAAGCCAAATAGTTTCGTAAGTCCAGTTATTATTTTAAAAGAAAAATTATATTCCAATGACACTAATTGCGACAGACCTTTTTGGCACAAAATGATGTTTAATAAATAATGCGTGAAATCGTTATGGTTATACTAATAAATTATCCATTTGTTCTTACTAATTTAGTACTATACAGGGTTGAGCAAATGTGTCGGAACACCTGATCTCTGGCTAAACGTCTGTTGTTTTCTTATTACTTTAAAAATAATTGTGTATAGTTTTATTTATTCTATTCAGTGAAGTATTTTGATTTTCTACAGCAACCCTATTTTTCGAGACATGACGTCATCGGCAGTTTTTTCAACCACTAGGCCTGGTTAATAAATATTTCTATATTCTATTTCATTTTTCATTTCGTAATGACATGTTTTATCACACTAGTGCGGTAAAGTGTCTCTTTTTTAGTTGAGGGAATAGATGATCTAATAAATACCTACAAAAACTGATACGAATTCTTAACTATTGCAAATGTAAGATAAATGTGTTTTGGTACCTACATCGATAAAAAGATTTATTAGATATAATTAACCTCTTGCATATGTTTTTAAATATTCCCCAAAATGTTAATTCATTATTGCTGTTTAAGTGCAAAATTTAAGTTATTAGTGTTATTGCTCAAATTACATTTTTCATTTTTTTAAGACACTTTAACTATCCGCAAAGGCAAGCGATGCAATGAGGAGGACTGAAATATAAAGTTATAAATAAATTAATTGAAGTTCCAATGTTGATTCTGCTTATATTTAATCCAGGTTCCTGGAACAACCGCGCTTTCTCCTGAAATAAATGTATATACAAGTCCTCCTGAAATAACCCCATTTGCAGCTGCACATGCTCAAAAGAAAAATGTTGATATTTTCCAACAGTGAAATTTAACGTTTCAGCAAATTCAATTTTAATATTAAACAAAAATTCTCTCTCCATAAAACTTCCAACCACCCCATAATCCTAAATCCTAACACAAAACCATCCATTAATATATAAATAAAATACATAACTAACGCAGTTGGCAGAAAGACCGCTGGTCGATAGCCTTTTAGAATTTATATTGCTGTAAATAAAAATGTAAACATATAATGTAATACTAAATAATAAAGATAATTAGTAGTACAAAAATTCTTGCAGCATGAATCAAATTGAGTAGCGGATATGCAGAGCACGAAAAGAAGCGTAAAGCAGATTGAAAAATGGTGATGTGGCCATCATGTTACTTCCTCCGACGCTTTCGTGGTTTATTTTCAATTTAAATCAAATTTTAAACGTACATCGAGGATGACACTGACGTTTAAAACGTCAAAATTATAAAAAATTAAGGAAAAATTATACTGCAAATTTAAAAGCTGAGTTTACTCAAAAACCAAAAAGATTTCGAAAAAAACTTATTCTTTATAAGTTGTTCATTTTGGCATTCTCTATAATTATTATTAAAATAAATTTGCTGTAACTATTATCGTTTCATAATTATAAACCAAAAATGAAAAAAAAAAAAAAAAAAATTTTGTCGAAAATCAATGATTTTATGAAAAATGTTTTCAAACAAAATAATCTCATTTCTTTATTATCTTCAATATTTCTTTAAATGTTTTTGTGATATTTTTCATTTTTAAGGAAATATTGACAAAAAACAAAAAACAGTTAAGGTAAACACACACTTCCGGTGTAAGAAATTTTACCAAAAGCTTTTCAGTTCTTCGGATTATCAAATAAGACGTATGGTTAAAGTTTTACATCAATTGCTCTATTAGTTTTTGAGATACAGCGCGCACAGCACACATACACACCACTTCGGCCTAAAAATAAAAATTTCGGACCAAAAAAATCGAAAAATTTAACTGAAAAATCGAACCTAAAGAATAGTTAAGACAAAAAATTAAGAATTTCAAGAAAAATAATCAAAAAACCTGGCAAGAAAACTAAAATATAGACCAAAAATAAAAAATTTAGACCAAAAATCGGAAACTTCGGCCTAAAAATAAAAATTCCAGGCCAAAAATTCGACACACACACAGACACAAAAAAAAATTTTCCTGAAATTGTTGAAATAGCATCTAGGGACCCCAAAACGGATATTTCCGAAGAAAAAATTTTTGAAAAAAAAATCACGATCACAATACTTTCTCGTACTTCGTAACGGAGAAAGTCAAAATTTCCAGAAATTATTGAAATGGCATCCAGGGACCCCAAAACGGATATTTCCGTAAAAAAAAATAATCGAAAAAATTTTCACGATCAAAGAATTGCACAGATTAGTTTACAAAGAATGATCAATTTGATTCAAACAGCCCTTTCGGGGAATCAAGTCTCTCTCAATGCAAACCCTGAATAAGTCAAAAGGCAATCTTTCTTCTAAACTTCTGATTCTTGGCTTAAAAGAAAATGGCGATTCGTTCGCTGTGGCATAAATTTATTTAGTAAGTGAAATTGGCGATTTTGCATATTTTTTATTTGTAATTCTTTAGTAGTAACTTATTTAATAACCATCATAATATGCATTTAGAAGGTTGGATAATCTAGCAAGGTCCGAAATTTGGCAACAAAATATTGTTTTTTTTATTCCACTTAGTTTCCAAGGTTGCTGCAGTTGCGTTGCATAAATAAACATTGCTGTGTTATTTTAGGAGTACTCTATTGTTAGACTGTCACAACAAAACGTATAAACATTCACTTGCATTCTTCGGATTTTGAATAAATTTAAAATAGTCCGGTTATAATCGATTCATGATTTATGAATTTTTTTTGTTAGATTAAATATTTTATTAAAAATAATTTAATGATTTTTTTAATAAATTTGAGATATATGATAAAAAATGGTTATAATCAATTAATGATATATTAATTTAAATACTTTATTGATTAAAAATAATGTAATGATTTTTTTTAATTCGCTGTTCAAGTCGTGCCAATTTGATTATTCGGAAAATCTTAATTAACCCACGCTAATATTTTGAGTGTTGTGATTTTGCTTTCAGGTGGAATATGTTGTTACTTTATTAATACATGAAATATTAGTTATATCTAAAGTCTGTTCATATCCAAGAGGCAGTAAGTGTAAAAAACGCCGGCTACTCGTGGAGTTCTCGCCGGATTCACTTTGTATTTTGTGCCCGTCGACTGCAGAGCGCGCCGTGTATTTTGTACTGTGCTACCCTGTGCAATCTCACAGTTCAAGTGATTGTGTTTACATTTACTGCCTCTTGGATATGAACAGACTATAGATGTATTGATAGGTTTTTTATCAATTAATTATTCAAATTTACTAGATACAATTTATTTCATAATCATTTGAAAAACCTACATCGATGCGTGTAACGTCGGACTTAAAAATGATCTAATACTCATTCACCAAAATAAACTGTACCTACAGAGTTGCATTGGAAAAATACTGAGACAGTTTACTCAATATTTATTTTAGAACCGGCAAACGTCGGCCATTCAAAATATCTCGAACGGCATTCAATGCTTCTCACATTGAGCTAAATAAAAATATGACTCCTTACTCTAAACATGCATTTCCCATCAGCCTTAATACTACTTGAGATATGTACACTTCAAATCTAATTTGCACTCACATTCTTCAATTCATGAATTCTTGAATTAATACTTTTCGGAGTCGCCAATAACTAAATTTATGAAATTGGAGTGAGGTTACTTTATTACAAACTGATGTACGATAACGATGTGTACAGAAGGAACTTCCAAAACTATAAATATAAATTACTCGTTTCGAAATAGAATTTGGCATTTTAATTTTAAGCCAAACATCATATTTATTCACAGGCGCAATTAAGTTGAGCATAAGTGTTACCTGGCGTCTAAAAGACCACTTCCACGTCGGTCCACTGCCAAATTCTTCAAAGTTTTTCACGATGAACTCACATGACATGCGACTTAAATGCCTATTAAATGTTTATGTACTTGGTATATATAAACATGGTCTTAAAAATTTATTTTTTCAATCATTTATAATAATAATCAGTTCAAAATATAGAATAGTAATATGAAATGGATATTCTACCAAATAAAAACTTAAATAGCAACATTAAAAACTTAAACGGAGGAAATGAAAATTGCCCTCGGCTACAAAAAAAATTGCAAAAAATTAATTTGTGTTGGAAACAGCTTCAAAAGTTCAAAATCCATTCACAATGAATCTATTTTTGATATACCCCTAAAACAATTGACATATCAGGGCTGGAAATAAAATGACAACATTCGAAACTTAAATTACGGAAAAAAATTACATTCGGCGATAAGAAAAATTGTAAAAAATTCGTATCTGCTGGAAACAGCTTGAAAAGTTCAAAATCTATTCATAATGAACCTTTTTTTGACATACCTCTAAAACAATTGATATATCAGAGCTGGAAATCAAATGACAACATTAGAAACTTAAATTACGGAAAAAAATTACATTCGGTGATAAGAAAAATTGTAAAAAATTCGTATCTGCTGTAAACAGCTTGAAAAGTTCAAACTCTATTCATAATGAACCTTTTTTTGACATACCTCCAAAACAATTGACATATCAGAGCTGGAAATAAAATGACAACGATCGAAACTTAAATTACGGAAAAAAAATACATCCGGCGATAAGAAAAATTGTAAAAAAATCGTATCTGCTGGAAACAGCATCAAAAGTTCAAAATCCATTCATAATGAACTTATTTTTGACATACCTCCAAAACAATTGACATATTAGAGCTGGAAAAAAAATGACAACGTTCGAAACTTAAATTACGGAAAAAAAATACATTCGGCGATAAGAAAAATTGTAAAAAATTCGTATCTGCCGGAAACAGCTTGAAAAGTTCAAAATCTATTCATAATGAACCTATTTTTGACATACCTCCAAAACAATTGACATATCAGAGCTGGAAATAAAATGACAACATTCGAAACTTAAATTACGGAAAAAAAATACATTCGGCGATAAGAAAAATTGTAAAAAATTCGTATCTGCCGGAAACAGCTTGAAAAGTTCAAAATCCATTCATAATGAACTTATTTTTGACATACCTCCAAAACAATTGACATATTAGAGCTGGAAAAAAAATGACAACGTTCGAAACTTAAATTACGGAAAAAAAATACATTCGGCGATAAGAAAAATTGTAAAAAATTCGTATCTGCCGGAAACAGCTTGAAAAGTTCAAAATCTATTCATAATGAACCTATTTTTGACATACCTACAAAACAATTGACATATCAGAGCTGGAAATAAAATGACAACATTCGAAACTTAAATTACGGAAAAAAAATACATTCGGCGATAATAAAAATTGTAAAAAATTCGTATCTGCTGTAAACAGTTTGAAAAGTTCAACATCTATTCAGAATGAACCTGTTTTTGACATATCTACAAAACAATTGACATATCAAAGCTGGAAATAAAATGACACTATTCGAAACTTAAATTACGGAAAAAAATTACATCCGGCGATAAGAAAAATTGTAAAAAATTCGTATCTGCTGTAAACAGCTTGAAAAGTTTAAAATCCATTCATAAGGAACCTATTTTTGACATACCCCCAAAACAATTGACATATCAGAGCTGGAAATAAAATGACAACATTCGAAACTTAAATTACGAAAAAAAATTACATTCGGCGATAAGAAAAATTGTAAAAAATTTGTATCTACCGGAAACAGCAACAAAAGTTCAAAATCTATTCATAATGAACCTATTTTTGACATACCTTCAAAACAATTAACATATCAGAGCTGGAAATACAATGACAACATTCGAAACTTAAATTACGGAAAAAAATTACATTCGGCGATAAGAAAAATTGCAAAAAAATCGTATCTGCTACAAACAGTTTAAAAAGTTCAAAATCTATTCATAATGAACCTATTTTTGACATACCTCCAAAACAATTGACATATCAGAGCTGGAAATAAAATGACAACATTCGAAACTTAAATTACAGAAAAAAATTACATCCGACGATAAGAAAAATTGTAAAAAATTCGTTTCTGGTGTAAACAGCTTGAAAAGTTCAAAATCTATTCATAATGAACCGATTTTTGACATACCTCCAAAACACTTGACATATCAGAGCTGGAAATAAAATGACAACATTCGTAACTTAAATTACGGAAAAAATTACATCCGGCGATAATAATAATTGTAAAAAAATCGTATCTGCTGTAAACAATTTGAAAAGTTCAAAATCTATTCATAATGAACCGATTTTTAACATACCTCCAAAACAATTGACATATCAGAGCTGAAAATAAAATGACAACATTAGAAACTTAAATTACGGAAAAAAATACATTCAGCGATAAGAAAAATTATAAAAAAATCATATCTGCTGGAAACAGCTTCAAAATTTCAAAATCCATTCAGAATGAACCTATTTTTGACATACCTACAAAACAATTGACATATCAGAGCTGGAAATAAAATGACAACAATCGAAACTTAAATTACGGAAAAAAAATTACATCCGGCGATAAGAAAAATTGTAAAAAAATCCTATCTGCCGGAAACAGCATCAAAAGTTAAAAATCTATTCATAATGAACCTATTTTTGACATACCTCCAAAACAATTGACATATCAGAGCTGGAAATAAAATGACAACATTCGAAACTTAAATTACGGAAAAAAATTACATTCGGTGATAAGAAAAATTGTAAAAAATTCGTATCTGCCGGAAACAGCTTGAAAAGTTCAAAATCTATTCATAATGAACCTATTTTTGACATACCTCCAAAACAATTGACATATCAGAGCTGGAAATAAAATGACAACATTCGAAACTTAAATTACGAAAAAAAATTACATTCGGCGATAAGAAAAATTGTAAAAAATTCGTATTTGCCGGAAACAGCTTGAAAAGTTCAAAATCTATTCATAATGAACCTATTTTTGACATACCTCCAAAACAATTGGCATATCAGAGCTGGAAATAAAATGACAACATTCGGAAAAAAATGGAAAAAAATATATTCGGCGATTAGGAAAAGTGTAAAAAAATCATCTCTGCCGGAATTATATCAAAATTTCCAAATCTATT
This sequence comes from Ocypus olens, assembly GCA_910593695.2. Lineage (NCBI taxonomy): Eukaryota > Metazoa > Arthropoda > Insecta > Coleoptera > Staphylinidae > Ocypus > Ocypus olens. Next base: position 5,711,971 of record OU343055.1, on the reverse strand, counting down.
AGTAATGAACCAGTTTTTGACATCACACTAAAATCTGGAAAGAAAATAACACCACTCAAAAATTTTGAACAAAAAATTTGAAAAATTGTGCAAAATAATTAATTAAGTTCGGAAATACCTAACCTGTAATTTACTATTAAAATAATTGATGAAAACAAAATCATAACACTTAAAACAAAAACTGCCTTCAACGATTAAAAAAAATTGTGTAAAATCATTTATTTGCGAAGTTTGCTTTAAAATTATCAACAAAATCCTAAAATAGCTAACAAAAGGTTTTATAATAATAATAATAATCTTTATTTGTACATCCCAAAAATAAATACAAGTGAATAAAAAATTTCGCAACACATCGAAATAAGGAAATTACACAAATTTATCTGGGAAGACAAACCACAAGGGGAGACTCAGTTTTGGGGAAATACCCAACTGTTCTTCCATTTAAACCTTATAAATATAACAAGACAAAAACTAAAATAATAGCAAGTACACTAAACTGAAACTAAAAAGTAATAATATAATTTAATAAAAACGAAAAATTAAATGTATCAAGAAACGTCGAAAAAAAATATGTAAGCATGTTTTATATTGCATTTTAAGTAAATACATTTAAATTAATAAAATTGAAAATAAATATACTTAAAATTATATTCAAAATTAATTTTTTTTTTTTTCAAAATTAATTTTTTTTTTAATTAATGATGTTAAACAGTCAATGACATTTGAAAATATTTATACTAACGTCTAAAGTTACTGATGGTTAGTCCCTTAAAATGGTGAGGGATAGCATTATGAACTTTATAAATTTGATATGAAAATGATCGCTCAAAAAGTGTACCTTAATGAAAACAAAGCCAGAACACTGGAAAAGTGAAGTGAATAAACAAACATTACTCTTTATGATTCTAAAACTCATGCAAAATTGCATCAAAATTATCAAATACATACAGAAATAACTAATCTTTTGTAATTCAACGAAAAACTTTAGAACAAATTCACAACAGTCGAACGATGGACTGAACGGATAACAAAAGTTGCATTGAACTATTGTAAAAAATGCGCAAAGCTAATTAATTTGGAAATTCTAAAAATTATATTGCTTAATCTTTTGGAATCTGAAATTCCACGTTTCAAAAGGAGATTTTCCGTTAATAAAGTTTATTATTATTATTATTATTATTAAAAAATCTAAAGCAAAGTTTAGAAATAAATGAAACCCTTAAGCTAGAAAAACACATTCTAGAACTTGCCCTTATTACCTGAATTCTACGATTTTACAACTATATAAGCAAAACATTTTACTAACTCGTCGGAATAAAAACTAAAAATTATGAAACAAAATCAAGTGCCTTATTTTATCAATACATAATGTAAAAAGCTGTAGTGTAGTTATGGGTTTTAATTTTGACTTTCAACCTGTGATTTCATCAGGAATTCACTCCATAAACTGTGAAGCATATTTGAAGGTTTACACGAAGTAAAAAAATAGTGATGTGGCTATCATGTTACTTTCTCCGACTTGATGGTATCATTTATATTTACGTTTTCGTGGTTTATTATTAATTTAAATCATATTTTAAATCTACATCTATCGTTTTGTAGGATCGCATGAAACTGACGTTTAAAACGTCAAAATTATGAAAGTGGAAAAAGACTAATTCTAATAGTCAGTTTCCTCGAAAACCAAAGAGATTTTGAAAAAAAACTCATTCTTTATAAGTTGTTAATTTTAGCATTCTCTACAATTATTATTATTATAAATTTGATGTAACTATTCTCGTTTCATAGTTATAAACCAAAAAAGATTTCTGGAAATCTTTGAAATCGCCTCCTGGGACCTTAAAACGGATATTTTCGCATCAGAATACTTTCTCGTACTTCGTAATGGAGAAAGTAAAAATATATGTATATAGTGGGCCAAAAAGAACGGTACAAATAGTTTTGTACTGTCATACATCTTCGTGAGTTATTAATATTTTAAAATAAAGAACACAACAGTGAAAACCCCAATTCTTAAAGATACGCTGAAGTACTATTTACAAAGTGTAAACATTTTATTTTTCAAAGCTATTTTAATTATTATTGAAAATATGAATATTTCCAATTTGTACCGGTTTTGTGGTTCACTGTATAATTTTGTATGTAAAAATAACGAAGAATAAAAATCATGTAGTAGTAAAAATCCCACCAACTTAATTATCTCTGGTAATATTGATAACCAATTAGTTTTCACACTGCATAATAAAATTGACTAAAATGTTTAATGTTTGATCAAAATTTTTAAAACACTCCTCGAACACGGGTACATTCATTTACGTAATCTTTAACAGGGTGTACAGAAATATATTTCCAAACGCCCACTTAACCGTGCATTGGCCCACCGAATTATTTTTAAAACCCACACGACCAGATTAAATCGAATAAATTTTTCGAACGCGAAACCGTTCCAAAAATTTCGTCCGCAATAGCACCAAAAATAACCGCATTAGCAATGAAATTAAGCGAACAAGGTTACAATTAAACGATTAGGATTAACAATTAACGGTACGTACCATATTTCAGAAATTCGGGGGGAAGAAAAAGGGAAAACCGTGCACGTCACTAGCGAACACTAAAACTGCAAAGTCTGGACATGCTTGCTGGCCACGTTTTCCCCCTTCCTGGCCATATCTGTTAATTTTAGAATTGGCACCGCGACGCTTCTACTTCACTACTCTTGTCACTTTTAATCGGAACTCACCGTATTTCTGTCCATCGAATCACCGATCCAGACGTTAACAACAATAAACCGCGCCGCACACTGAATTATCTTGTTATCTGGAGACGCGGTATTTTCGGAAGAGCGGGGTGGGAGAAGATATCAATGTTTCTTTTTTTGCCCTCGGATTGAGAGTTTGTTTGGCCCCGGGCTAGAACGTGTACGGGCATCAAGGTGAAGATGATTAACGGAGAATGTTTGATTAGCTCATTGCGACGTTTAGCACAGATCTTTTGTGGTATGCCCGAGGTGAAATGCGACGAGATGCAACTTCAGAATATCTAATAATGCCAATGTATTTTTCTCGTTGAAAACAGAATGTACACTTCAATGGTCTACGATGGTTATTAAAAAAAATGGTGATGTGGCCATCATGTTACTTTCTCCGACTTGATGGTATCATAGTCATTTATATTTACATTTTCATGGTTTATTTTCAATTGAAATCATATTTTAAATGTACATCGAGCTTTGTGTAAACTCGGATGAAACTGACGTTTAAAACGTCAAAATTATGAAAGATGGAAAAATTATACTTCGAATTCAAAAACTCAGTTTACTCAAAAACTAAAGGGATTTCGAAAAAAACTTATTCTTTATAACTTGTTCATTTTAGCATTCTCTACATTCTCTACATGTTGTAACTATTATCGTTTTATAATTATAAACCAAAAATTTAAAAAAAAAATATACATTTTTTTCTCGAATAAAAATGATTTTATGAAAAATGTTTTCAAGCAAAAGATGTTCATTTCTTTCTTGTCTTCAATATTTGTTTAAATGTTTTTGTGATATTTTTCATATTTAAGAAAATTTTGGCAAAAAACAAAAAACAGTTAAGGTGAACGCCCACTTCCGGTGTACGAAATTTTACCAAAAGCTTTTCAATTCTTCAGATTATCAAATAAGACGGATGTTTAAAGTTTCATATCAATTGCTCTATTAGTTTTTGAGATACAGCGCGCGCAGACAGACACACAGACAGACGCACAGACACACACACAGACACAATTTTTTTTTTCCAGAAATTGTTGAAATGGCATCTAGGGACTCCAAAACGGATATTCCCGTAAAAAAAAATTTGAAAAAAAATCACGATCACAATACTTTCTCGTAACGGTGAAAGTAAAAATGATGTGTAAATCTATTTATAAGTTTCTAAAAATTACATAGAAAAATATTTTTCTTCATTTGTGATTATAGTAAAGTAAATAATATATAATATATATGTAAACTACATTTTTAATGGACAAAAATTGAAAAATCAAGTAGAAAAAAAATTTAAATTCGTTATAACTTTTTTACTATTAGAGATAGAAAAAAAATGAAACAACCAAAATTTTTGTCTTGCAAAATGCTGTAAAAAAGTTTTGATTAGCTTTTTGGCTAAACCTCAACCCTTACCTGTAAAATTGAAAAAAATCGAAAAAATTTCGGAATATTGCATTTTTAGGGATGACGCACCACTCTAAATGTGTTAAAAGTTCCTGTCGGAGGTGAAATTCATCGAGTTTTATAAAATAGTGAAAAAAAAAAACGGAGTGCACCTCAACGATTTCTACCTGCAAAAATGAAAAATTTGTATTTTTAATTTTTTTAGACACCAAATGACTTTGGATGACCTTGAAAAAAATTCTATTAATAGGTCTCTTGATAACCTACCCTAATAATTTTTTTTTCAGAATTTTGCATTAAACACCTGCATTCTACCTGAAAAAATGAAAAATTTGCATTTTTAATTTTTTTAGACACCAAATGACCTTGGATGACCTTGAAAAAAATTCTATCAATAGGTCTCTTGATAACCTACCCTAATAAATTTTTTTTTTTCAGAATTTTACATTAAACACATCGTCAGATAAAAAATTAAAACCAAAAATAACCCTTTTTGACCCCAGGGGGGTGAGGGGAGGGGTGGAGACCACATAAACAAAGTCCGCGGGTAATTCTTACCTCAAGATACAACATTATTTGGTTAATTAGGATTTCCAAATTTGAGGACATTTTGCTTATCTTAAACGGGGATTCAGTCACGAATCCGGCGCCTTCACCATTTTTACATTTAGTAAATTTCTAAGTAATCACGACCAATAATCCAATAATGTGAAGACCCTGTCCTTTTACAAATGGCCTAGAGCTGGCCACATGGATCCCAGGCCAAAAAAAAAATAAAAAAAAGTAATCACGACTAATTTACAAAAAATGGATTCAAATTAATAGTTAATCAAATTTCTGTAATGCTATAGTAATAACAGTATACTTTTAACTTTGGATTTACCCCGATTTTTCGATAAGACATCTACCGGATCATGGTCAATTTTCCAAAAATCAAAAATCATCTTTAGGCCTGGTTTAGGTTAATATTTATTTATTGATAATATTGACTCATAAAAAATGACACATATTCTGTTTTTTTTTTGTTTACATGATTTTTTAACTTAACATGAAATATTATGAAATTTCATATATACATTATCTTTATTGACAGAGTATTACATTTATACATCATCTATATTTACAATTTAGAATTATTCTGTCTCATGGGCTATCGACATATAATGTCTTTCGGCCCGTCTTTCACAGTCTATATAAAGTGGGTTAATCGCTAGATGATGAAGGATGAAATGAAGAAATGTATTGATGTAATGTTTGGGTAGGGAACTTACGTTTAGGAGGGATATTAAGGTTGCGGGGAGTACAGAATTGGTTGAGGATTATGAAATTTCATTTATTTTCAAAAAATCAAAAGTCATCGTTAGGCCTTGTTAAGGTTCAATATTTTCGGCCACAAATGTTCCATGGGGTTTTGTTTACAATATTTAAGCTTAAAAAAAATGACACATATTCTTCATTTTTGTTTAAATAATTATTTACCAAGACACTTTTACGAAATTTCGTCAATTTTCAAAAAATCAAAAGTCATCGTTAGGCGTGGTTTAGGTTCGATATTTTCGGCCACAAATGTTCTATGGGGTTTTGTTTACAATATTTAGGCTTAAAAAAATGAGACATATTCTTCATTTTTGTTTAAATAATTATTTACCCAGACACTTTTACGAAATTTCGTTAATTTTCAAAAAATCAAAAGTTATCGTTAGGCCTTGTTTAGGTTCAGTATTTTCGACCACACATGTTCTATAGGGCTTTATTAATAATATTAACTCGTAAAAAAAGTACAGATGTTCTTCATTTTTGTTTAAATAATTTTTTTAACTCAACACTATTATAAAATTTCGTCTATTTTCAAAAAATCAAAAATCATCGTTAGGCCTTGTTTAGGTTCAATATTTTCGACCACAAATGTTCTATAGGGCTTTATTAATAACATTGACTCGTAAAAAAAGCACAGATGTTCTTAATTTTTGTTTAAATAATTTGTTAACTTAACACTATTATGAAATTTCGTCCATTTTCAAAAAATCAAAAGTCATCGTTAGGCCTTGTTTAGGTTGAATATTTTCTACCACAAATGTTCTATAGGGCTTTATTAATAATAATGATTTGTAAAAAAAGTACAGATGTTCTTCATTTTTGTTTAAATAATTTTTTTAACTTAACACTATTATGAAATTTCGTCCATTTTCAAAAAATCAAAAGTCATCGTTAGGCCTTGTTTAGGTTCAGTATTTTCGACCACAAATGTTCTATAGGGCTTTATTAATAATATTGACTCGTAAAAAAAGTACAGATGTTCTTCATTTTTGTTTAAATAATTTTTTAACTTAACACTATTATGAAATTTCGTCTATTTTCAAAAAATCAAAACTCATCGTTAGACCTTGTTTAGGTTCAATATTAAAAAACTCATAAAAAAATGACACATATTCTTGTTTTTTGTTTAAATATTTTTTTAACTTAACACTATTATGAAATTTCGTCTATCTACAAAAAAAAATCAAAAATCGTCGGCCTAGTTTATAAACGGTTTGCAATATTAATAACAGAAAATTCTGCATCAGATTTCAATTTTACCTAAAAAATCAACACAAGATTACTGGTGTGAAGTTAGCAACAGATTTTAAAAATACATATCTCTGAGAAAAGAAAAGCGAATCGAAAGGAAAATAAGCCATACCATTACGAAAGGTCTAAATTACCAGCACAAAAAAAACAACCCTTAATTTTAATCCTTTAATACTTTTTCACCCCTTTCAAAAAGTTATTTTGTTTTTTTTTTAAGTTTGCAATCAGCCATAATTACATAAAAATAAATGCTTATTCATATCACTAATACAAGTACTTTAATAATCAAGAGTCAAAAAACCGTTACGTGCACACCTTCAACCCAAAAAAAAAAATTTCTCTGTAAGTCCCAGAAATCCACACCTCGTGATATTAATCTCAATTTTTGACAAAGTTTGCAATTAGCCATAACTAAATTAAAATTCTTATTCTTATCACTAATATAGGTACTTTAGTAATCAAAAGTAAAAAAACGTTACGGGCACTCCTCCAAATTAAAAAAAAAAAATTTCTCCGTAAGTCGCAGAAATCCACACCTTGTGATATTAATATCAATTTTGACAAAGTATGCAATCAGCTATAACTAAATAAAAATTCTTATTCTAATCACTATTATATTTACTTTCATAATCAAAAGTCGAAAAAACGTTACGGGCACTCCTTCAACCCAGAAAAAAATCATTTCTCCGTAAGTCCCAGAAATCCGCACCTTGCGACTTTAGACAAAGTTTGCAATCAGTCATAACTAAATATAAATAATTTTTTGGGGTTGTAGGAGTGCCCATAACGTTTTTTCGACTTTTGATTATGAAAGTATTAGTGATAAGAATAAGAATTTTTGTTTAGTTATGGCTGATAGCAAACAAGAAAAAAGAAAAAACTTTTTTGAAAGGGTGGATTTTTTTTATGCAATTACTTTTCTTTCGATTCGCTTTTCTTTTTTCAGAGATATGAATTTTTAAAATCTATTGCTAACGTTACACCCGTCGCAAGATTAGTGTGAAGGTGAAGGTGTGAGCAAATGTTTAAACATCTAAAAAACACTATCCGACGTGATTTTACATAGAAGACAATGTATTAAATGAAAAAATCCTCAACAATTAACACAAATACATAATTCAATTTATTATAAGCTTATATTTTATAATAGTGCGTAAATTACAAATCGAAATAACAAGGATCAATTTACAGTAAGAAAAACTTAATAAAAAACTCTATCAACGTCTAAATGTACATAAATAAACAGTCGTTTTATTTAAAATCCTACAATTATTTAAAACACTACAAAAATGGAATCTTGAATTTTCCTAATACAACTATCAACTCCAATTGTTTCAATGACACGCTATAAGGGCGACGATTAAACTAAAAACATGTTCACTACCTTGCGGACATTTTTTTTTTGATTTACGACTTGACGGAACTGCAATCAATTCAGGTATTAAAACGTGATATGTCGGATGGGATGAACATCTCATGTATCCTAAGTACAAATGTAACCTTAATCTTTTAGAGGAAGCTTAGATATTGTATGTACAAGCGCTCGAGTAATTTACACGTCTACTTTTTCGTGATCGGCGATCTGGATCGGGATCTTGATCGAGATTTGGGCTTCGCGTCCCCCCAATCGCTTAAATCGTATTTGGATAGATCGCCGTCCTCGTCGTCGTCCTCCTCGTCTTCCTCCTCCTCCTCGGGCTCGGGTTCCTTCTCGACCTTCTCCCTGCTCTCCTCCCGGGGACTTTTGTAGCCGTTATCACTTCTCCGCTTTTTCCTCCTGCCGAACTCGTCATACTCATCGTCAGAATCCTCTCGTTCTTTATATTCCACCACACCGCGATCGTTATACCCGCCACCGAAACCAGTCCGTTCCTCGACCTCCCCGAATTTGGGGGCGTTGCACACATTACACTGCTGCCGTCTCGCCCAGTTTACGTTCCCGCACTTGTTACATTGCCAATCATCTGCACTGAACAGACCGCGGCTCTTCTCGGCGGCCTGCTTGCCGATCTCCTGTCCTAGTTTTTTCTTCTTTTGATACAGGGGGGCTCGACTTTTACTGCACCTGTTGCACGCGTTCCTGCGTGCGAAATTTATATTGCCACAATCATTGCAGGTCCAGTCTCCCTCCGAGGAACCAATCGAGCTTCTGATACTCGGGGGTGGCGGAGGAGTCAACTCAGTGTCAGACATGGCTGGAAATGATAAACGTGAGTACAAGAGATACATGGTTGTTGCGGTATTAAATTGTACTTACTTTTTGTTGCCCTTAATTTAAATTACGATAAACTATTTCTTCAGGGAATAAACATCAAGTGACATTCGGCAGGGCTGCCAACTGTGTTATTATTGAGATTTAATAATAATCGCATCCTTTTTGATTAATTAGTTATTGAATGCAATTGCTGGATCGAGTAGCACTCTCTTATATTAATACGTATGTAAATCATCCATAAAATTGAATAGTATTTAATGTAAATTGTTTCCGTTTTTCGGTTCTATTTCTATGTGGCGAAACTTTTTGTGTCGAAAGCTTTTTGGAACGAACCAGCGGCGTAACATGATGGCAGCTTTGACTAAGAAAAATGATCGATTAATGGCATCCTTTTTGATTATTTAGTTATTAAATGCAATTGCTAGATCAAATATCAGTCTCTTATATTAATACGTATGTAAATCACCTATAAAATTGAATAAATTGTCCTGTTTTTCGTTTCTATTTCGATGAAGAGAAACTTTTTGTGTCGAAAGCTGTTCGGAACGAACCAGCGGCGTAACATGATGGCAGCTTTGACTAAGAAAAATTATCGATTAAAATGTTAACAATGGTTAAAAATAGTCTCCTACGAATTTTAACATTGACGCATTTTTATACTTTACTTATTATGAAGGTAAAATATTCTTCAAACTAATCGAAATACATTCGTAAAATAGTTGTCTCCCAGGAATTTTAACATGGACGCACTTTTTTGTTACTTATTATGAACGTATTGTAGACATTTTGTTAAAATTCACAAATGGGAACTCATCGGATTTTGAAAACGTATTAAGGCGGCTTCCATAAATGATGTCTCAGGTTTTTATACCGCAAATAAAATACGTTACGAAGTACGAGAAAGTATTGCGATCGTAAAAAAATTTTTTACAGAAATATCCGTTTTGGGGTCCCTATTGCAGCGGCGGCTCGTGTTCGGCGGCGGGGCAACGGAAGAAAATTTGACCGAAACAGCAACGAAATATTTGCTTCCTGTATAAGAGTAAATAGTGCAGCACGAGTGACATCTTTGTCTAGTCCTCCCTACGGAAATCCACGAGCCGCCGCTGGTCCCTGGATGCCATTTCAACAATTTCTGGAACAAAAAAAATGGCCATGTGACCATCATGTTCTTTTCTCCGATCAATTTACTCGAAAACCAAACGGATTATTTTGGCATTCTCTACAATTATTAGTGATATAAATTTGCTGTAACTATTATCGATTCAAAATTATAAACCAAATACATATGAAGAAAAAAATATTCTTAAACGTTCGTCCTCACCTATAGCCGAAATCTTTAATGATAAATGGGTCACCACCAACCTTGTCCTTTGGACTATTTTCATTCCACTATGAAACGTTTGTCACCATCGCGCGATCAACAATAATATAAACATAATGTCCATAATCAAAATCCTTATCGCCACAATACGTTAGCAATGGCTGACTCATGTCTAGCTCGACACTCATTGCAAAAATAAGAAGTGTTGCTTACCGAAGGTATGATTCATTACATAAACTTTATAATCCAGTCATTATTCATCAAGCAGCCGTTCTAGCCTCACCATTTTATCTACAACAAGTGAAGTGAATAATACAACTGCACTGATTGCATTTTGAAGGTGTTGAACAGTCGTGCACGTTTGTCAAAGGTAATCATTGCAACCGTGTTGTAGCTGTCGCTACATTTAGTTTCTGCTCGTCATTTTGTACGAAACAATCCATCCCAAAGTATCTTGGAAACAGTCAACTGGAGAAAGTGCCATAAACAAGCAGTAACACATTTACATCTTCAGGTAATTATCAAAATGGCGTCAGTCATAGAGCGGCTTCCGTAAATGTACAGGTTTAGGAGGTTCTACGCTTGTTACATTCAAATTTAACGAAAATACTGCGTTTCCAGAATTTCATCATGCCTCCAGCAATAATGCCTCCAGTCGAGCAGATCTTCGAAGACGACAATCCGCTGGTTACCTTCATCTCCTCATCCCCGGTAACCAAGATCGAGTACTCCGATGAGCTTTTCTTCGCCAAGATTTACACTTGGGAATTCGAAAAGGACGAGGTTCAAGTTTACAGAAGCAATCCGGATGCCATAACGGTACACTGCGAGACCGGAGATAAGGAGAGCCCGAATTACAAGTGTTGCGAGAGGAAGCTGATGATTCCACCGCATTACGACATCAACAAGGCTGGAAGTACGTGGATAATTGATAAAGTTCTGTGCATTGTCGTGCCGAAAATTTAGTCTCACGTGTCAAACGTAGGTGCCAGCTTTTGGTTGAGATGAATGAATCCATAGGATCAAATCTTAATTCAAGAGTTGCATCTTTCGATTTCCCGTGAGGCAGCACTTATAGTTAATATCGTTTTCTCTTTTTGTTTCGTACTCAACTTAGCGTAATCTATTTTATAAGGTGTGAGCCACGGAATTTTGTTGCTGAGTTGGCCATGCCTGGGAGAGAGAAATATAGCAGTCATGTCTGGGATTAATTCATTTTTTTAAATCTAATTCAATTGAACTAATCTCATTTATCTCACAGCCAACTCTGAAACAAAATTTTGTGGATCACACGATATATTACTTATATAATTGTAGTCCTGGGTGGCTGTGGAATCAAACATAAATGGCGACTGGCGCAAAATTATTGAACCTGACATCAAAATCAATTTCTGGAAAAAACTAATACAAAACAAGAGGCTTACCCTGTTATAGAGATCCTGCACAGTTATTTTCACATCACGCAAACAAGAATTTGTTTACTGTTTGACAGTCAATTCAACTATGCCAAGAAGAAATCAACATTGATGTTTTGTTCCACAGCCACCCAATACTGTACCAGCGATTCTTACTTCGCGTAAATTTATTAAACCCGACATCAAAATCAATTCCCCAGAAAAACTAGAACAGAGACAAAAGGCTGAGCTGTTGTGAGGATTCTGTGCACAGTTATCTTCACATCACGTGAACAAAAATTTAATTGTTTGACTGTCAAACAACTAAATTCTTGTTTAATTCAACGATGCCAAATAAAAATCAACATTCATGTTTGATTCCACAGCCACCCAATAATCCAATAATTGTTGGACACCCATTAGTTAGTTCTATTGTTTACACCGCGATTTTTTTTATCAATTTGTATGCCCGTCAATGGCCTTTCTCTTGCGAATTTTAACAGAGTGAACAACTTAAACAATTTAAATATACATTTACTATATTTACTTATTAAAATTTAAAAAAATCAATTTATATTTTTCATTTCTATATTTACTTATTGAGACAATTTGCACAAAAGCTGAAGAAAATAAACATTTTCCCACTTACACTGATTTGTTTATATTAGCATTAAGCCGTGGATTTTGACTATGGTAATTAATAGAATAAAAAAAAATAAATGGCAAGAAATAGTGTGCTATAAAATTTAACAAAACAAGATCTGCCGAGATTAATAACTTGATAAACTTTTACTTTCCTTTTAATAACAACAAAAACCCATGGCCAACTTTTTTTTGTTTTAGTTTCGCGTTTTTCTCAAAGAAAATGTAATGCAAGCCTTTGAAATGATTACATCGTTAGATAGCACAGAAAATTCTCTTTATCTTTTCTCTTGGTGCTATTTAAAAAAATGGCCGATGATGTCCTGACGACAAGATGGCCGCTCTCTTAAAAAATCTGTTACAAGCAGATTGTAGCAATCGAAACTTCATAACTGCCGAACGTATTGTCAGATTTTGATTATTCAAACGTCAAAATGTGTTAAATTTAGTGTTATCTTCAAACCGATTAAAAGGTATTTCGTAAAATTAACACAAACTGCAAAGATCGCACTTTTTTTAAGTTAGAAGATTTCAAAAATCTGTTACAAGCAGATTGTAGCAATCGAAACGTCATAACTGCCGAACGTATTGTCAGATTTTGATTACTCAAACGTCAAAATGTGTTAAATTTAGTATTATTTTAAAATCGATTAAAAGGTATTTCGTAAAATTAACACAAACTGCAAAGGTCGCACTTTTTTTAAGTTAGAAGATTTCAAAAATCTGTTACAAGCAGATTGTAGCAATCGAAACATCATAACTGCCGAACGTATTGTCAGATTTTGATTATTCAAACGTCAAAATGTGTTAAATTTAGTGTTATCTTCAAACCGATTAAAAGGTATTTCGTAAAATTAACACAAACTGCAAAGATCGCACTTTTTTAAGTTAGAAGATTTCAAAAATCTGTTACAAGCAGATTGTAGCAATCGAAACTTCATAACTGCCGAACGTATTGTCAGATTTTGATTATTCAAACGTCAAAATGTGTTAAATTTAGTGTTATCTTCAAACCGATTAAAAGGTATTTCGTAAAATTAACACAAACTGCAAAGATCGCACTTTTTTAAGTTGGAAGATTTCAAAATCGTGATTTTGGCTTTCCAAACTTCATAACTGCCAAACGCATTGTGCGATTTTGATGACTCAAACGTCAAAGAATGTTAAATTTATTGTTATTTTAAAACTGATTAAAAATTATTTCGTGAAATTAATACGCATAATGTGAACGCATAAATTTTTTATCGCAGAACGAATTGGCAATTAATTTGATAACATTTGGGCGGTATATCCTTGAATGACTAGATTTTGGTTCATAGCCGAAATGCGACAAAGTGTTAAATATTACCATTATATGTTAATAATGCATTAAAAGACGAAATATGCATTATATCGGTAAATATGCAAAATATGCCAAAATATGCATTATTAATTCATATTTATTATTATTATAATTCTTAAGAGGCGCTTCTTGACAAAGTTGTAAGACGGCAATAAGGATTGAAAGTTTATTTAACGTTTTAATTGTGAAAATCATCTTTTAGAGTTACCCGTTATAAGCTTTTAAAAATTCAAAGAAATCGAATTCGTAATTTCCGCAGCCTCCGCGCCATCTACCGGACGATGGCTGAACTGCCAAATGCATATCGCCGACAACGCCAAAACACTCGAACTTTATACCTATAATCAAAATGTAAACAGCCAGCAATGCGCTACACATCAAACAATAGATTATTTAATTCTGAATCGAATGGTGCATAAAATAACTAAGGAAATTTAGCGACTTTCCTATAAACGAAGTGGTAAGAAAGCAATATATATAATTTCACGATTTACGTAAACATATTTAAGGATTAAAAGTTTATTTAACGTTTTAATTATGAAAATCATCTTTCAGAGTTACTCGTTATAAGCTTTTAAATATTCAAAGAAATCGAATTCGTAATTTCCGCAGCCTCTGCTCCATCTACCAGACGTTGGCTGAACTACCAAGTGCATATTGCCGGCAGCGCCAAAACACTCGAACTTTATACTTATAATCAAAATGTAAAAATCCAGCAATGCTCTACACATCAAACGATAGATTATTTAATACTGAATCGAATGGTGTATAAAATAGCAAAGGAAATTTAGCGACCTTACTATAAACGAAGTGGTAAGGGAGCAATATTTATAATTTCATGATTTATGTAAACAGGTCTAAAGAATAAAAGTTTATTCAACGTTTCAATCGTGAAAATTATCCTTTAGAATTACGCGTTATAAGCTTTTAAAAATTCAAACAAATAGCATTAGTAATTTTCGCAGCCTGCGCGCCCTCTACCGGACGATGGCTGAACACCAAGTGCATATTGTCGACAGCTTTGACTATATACTATACTATAGTATATAGTCAAAGGTCGACAGCGCCAAATACTTTATACCGAGAATCAAAATGTAAACAGCCAGCGATGCGTTTAACACCATATGATAGATTATTTAATTCTGAATCGAATGGTGTGTAAAATAGCTAAAAACATTAAGCGGCTTTACCATAATTGACGTTTGAAAATGAATGACGAGCACCTACCGGTAATGCAGTTTACTTTAAAACAAAATTTAAATATAGAGCATTTTGCAATATTTTTCAAATAAATACGGGTCTGTATGTTTTGTTAATTAATTATTTACCTTTTTATCCTGTTAATGCATTGCAATATGAAAAATCCTCATCCCCATATAGCCGTACCATGTCAGTAATTCAGTTCACTGCAAAGCTTAAAATTTAAGTGTAGAGCATTTTGTAATATGTTTTAAATAAATACAGATTAAAGTTTATTATGCAATAATTATACGACTTTTTATCTTGTTACAATACGAAAAATCCTCATCCCTACTATAATATCTGAAAACCATTAATTTAATAAGCACGGCTTATTTAAAGAGCTTACATGAATAGTATCTTTGAAAATGTATTCAAATTTAGTGTTATTAACCTTCAACATTAGAAATTTAAATCAGTTTCCAAATTCTAAAAAAATAGTAATTTTTATGATAGATGCAAATTATAATTACAAATCATTTTATATTTATTTTCCCTAAATGTAAGATACGATTTAATTTCTGTCTACGTGTATATTGGGTTGCCTGACAAGTAGGCGTGCATATTAAAGAATTTTATCTGCAAAATTCAATTAATAACGAATCAATTTATTTGCAAAGTTTAAAGAAATTAGACATATTTATAATATACGTAACTTATAATTACAAACAATTGTATTTGTATTTTTCCTAAATGTAAACTATTGTTTAATTTCTGACGACGTGTAAACTGGGTTGCTTGGCAATTAGTCAATTAGTTTAATTTATATTTGTGTTTGTACTATTCCTACCTATTCATTTATTTTTATGTAAATGTATTTTTATTAAAACGAGATTCCATAAATAAATTCAAATTCAAATTATTGAATTAATTTTGGAGTAAATATGAAATCTTAAAAAAATATTTAATTTCTGTCTACGTAAAAAGTAAAGTAAAGGCGTGTAAATTAAAGCATTCAATTTGCAAAATTCAAATATTAACAAATAAATTTTAGGGTACCATTCTTACTACGTTTGTAAATTATCTTTAATTATTGAATTCATGTTAAAGTAAGTATAAAATCCGTAAATAATTCACAAACGTTCTGGCGAAAACATAAGGTTTCTAATGTTATGCATTACACAAGATAAAAAGTTAGGCAATTCATAAGTAGTCATTATCTGAACCCGTATTTGCTTGAAAATCAGTGCGAAATGCTCCGTAGCTCCGTATTTAAATGTTAAGCTTTGCAGTAAACTGAATTACCGACAGTTGCTCGTGCTACATTTTAACTCAAAAATCGCTAAACTTTCTCAGCTATTTTACACATCATTAGATTCTGAATGAAATAATAAATGATTCGATGTAATTGCTGCATCTTGCATTTTGATTAGAAGTATAAAGTTTGTGTGTTTTGGCGCTAATCGCAATCACTACTTGGCGGTTCAGCGGTCGTCCGGTGGTTGGCTATAAAGTTTGTGTGTTTTGGCGCTAATCGTAATCACTACTTGGCGGTTGAGCGGTCGTCCGGTGGATGGCGCGGAGCCGGTGGAAATTACGAATGTGCTGTATTTGAATTTTTAAAAGTTTATAACTCGTAATTCTGAGGTATGATTTAGGTAATTGAAACCTTAAATCACTGCCAAATGTTTAACCCTTAAAGGTGTTTCAATAAACGTTCGTTAAAATCGCGGAATAATAAATATTGCCGTTGCAATTATTTCACGGTTGAATTTATTTTAATGGTGATTTATGGAGGAATTCATGGTTCAATAATAAACAATCAAGTGGGGTTTGTTAACATTTCTTCTTTCTTCAGAATTTCAACTGAAAAAACTTTTTCCAAGATGATTCCCATTTTTTAAGAATGTCAGTTTGTAGATCTAGAAACACAGAGTAATTAAAAAAAAAACAACCCAATAGTAGCATATTTGCAAGCACATTTAAGTAAACAAATTTGCAAAGTTTATTGGTAATTAAATAAAACATTATCAAATCATTTCCAGTTATGGGCATTTAAAAATACAAACAAATCATTTTAGTAATTCCAGATACATCTGCAAGGGCGCAGTTACATCACTTGGGGCATCTGGGAGGAAGTTTATCGCGTGGCATTAGTCTACAATATGCGATTAGACCCCGAAAATTAGCCACTGGTCCATCGAGGAAAGGTTAATATTTTGTCTTGATAATCATATTTTGTTGTCTAACCTTCTGAAGAATTTAATAGCGACGTCAATTTTTATTGTGTGAAACGGAGGGTGTGCTGGGTAATCAGAGTCCAAGTATTTGGGGTTGAGGACGTTTTAAAAGTTTAAGGCGTCTTGGATCAACGTGAATTGGTATATGAAAAGGGAGCGTAGCTATACTTTGATCAATGGGTCTTTGTGTGCACGTCATAAAAGCTAAACCTAGTTCCGACAATATGCTCATGCGTTTACTCTCTCTACGATAAGTTAAATTATACGCCATCATGTGTGTACGTAAGTCGACCAAGGCAAGAAAACTCAGTCTTGGGTAGCGACGCACACGCAAAGATCCATTGATCAAACCATAGTAACTGTATTACCTTATCCCCAAAATTTTAGACACCTTACGCTTTAGTTGATAAAACTTTCCAAGTACTAATTGCTTTAAATCATAGCAATTAACTTTGAAAGATCATTTAAGAGATGAAATCTCGAAAGGTAGGCGTTGTGTGCTTGTACAATGACGTTTAAGGTATTCTGAGTGAATTGTTTGAATACCATTCCGTCGGGTGCATGTTTAGTCACCCTATAGATTCAAACATTAATTGAACAGAAACTATGAAGCACCATCAAGGCGATTATGGTTCGTCAGTCATCATAAACAAATGGATGTTCACCTGCGTTAGTCCATGTTGATTAAACTTTATCATTTATTAAACATTGTACAAATATCACAGAAGGTATCAAATACCGCACACGCATAATCAACAATAATAAATAATTCCAACAATTAAAATTATTATCACTCCACATTACGATAGCCATAGTTGACTCACGTCTAACTACTCGTATTGCAAAAATAATAATCGTTTCTTACCAAAGGTATGTGATTCATTATTTAAGCTTGACAATTTAGTTCCAATCGAGCAACGGTACTGGACACACTGTTCCATAATAAGTGTCTCAGCATAAACCAATAAATGTATTAAGGATTGAAGGTACGATTTCTAATAATTTATTGAGGAAGCTATCATCTAATGGTTGCGTTTTGTAGATTGTTGGCAATAATTTAGAAGCTTATAACCAGAGAAGGGTAGCAAAGCGAAAATGCCTCTTCCCTACAACACTGATGAAGAACACGCTGCTAACGTTGCGCCCCAAGAATTGGATAATCAGCCCGTCATGCATACCGCAGTAACGCATCCAGTTGAACCGATCTTGGAAGACGACTTCTCGATGCCAATAACCACAATCCACTACTCCAATACGATCTTGTCCGTTCGTATTGATATCGGGGGATTCAGGCAGCACGAGGTTCGAGTTTTCAGGTCGTACTTTGACGTGATAACGGTGTACTGCGAGTCTGAAGATATGGGGAATATAGTTTATAAGCAGTACCATAGATGCGTGCAGATTCCCATGTACTACAACATCAATCAGGCTACAAGCATGTGGGTATCGGAGAAGATCCTGTGCATTATCGTGCCAAGATTTTAGATGATGCTTGCGTGTCACGTGTACTGCCTTTAGTTATTAGAATGGGGAAGGTGTGAGTATCAAAACACATATTTATGATTTACGTAGATAGATTTCCTTCGATACTATTTCTTTTATAACCAACTATTCTTCTTCCTATCCTTGTATATTCAGTTTTCTTCACGTTCAACCGTCAAATTTTAGGTCTCAAAATCGTTAATTTGAATTTGACTTGACTCCTCCTGGCAGGGGTCAAACATGCCTAGCATAGCCTTTATAATTTAAAAGACGGTTCTGTGTTCTCCATAAATATAGTTAATGTAGTGAATATTTAATTATTTAGCAGCAGCGGCGGTTCGTGGATGTTCGGCGGTGAGGCAATGGAAAAAAGTTTGACCAATATTTGCTTCCTCTTTGCATCTTTGCACCTACGGAAATCCACGAGCCGCCGCTGTTTAGCAGTCTAATTATATGTCATACTGAATGTTAATTTTTGAATACCTAAACTATACAAAATAAACTAAATTGCATACGCCAATTCGCCTTTATCATTGTCTCTCCTGAATACCTGTACTTAGTCGACAAAGTTTGTGCGTATGGCCGACATGTATGAGCAAATTGGGTTGCATAAAGGCAATATAATCGAGATTGTGGTAAATTTAAAATATTTTATTGGGATTACTAGAAACACGAAATACGGATATAATTGTTGATAGATAGTGTACTAGAACGTGTTCTAATACCATTTTAGTACCAACATACATTTTACAAGTTATATTGTTGTTAGTGTTAGCGTTGCATATTAGATGGCGCCAGCGCTGCTACATTGCAATAATAATAACAATAACTTTACTTAGCACTTTGGTATATAAATTACATGTATAAAACACGACATACGTTTTTAATGCTCCATTGCCTTCTACTTTCGAACTACGTGCAATGTTGTTATTTCTTTCTAACAAATCTAATTTATACTGAAGTATAAATTTCGACCATTTTCAAACCGCTAATAACTCTGCGTATTTTCAATCGATTTTGATGAATCTTTGAGGGCGAAAAACTTTGAAGTGTCTTCGCTAAAGTCATGCATGCGAACTTAAGTGTAACCCCTTCCGCCCCCCTCTAGCGACCCTGTGAAAAAAAAGTTTTCTGGAAACCATGTCCAACTTTGACGATGTCTACGGAGTTGGAAAAATTTTGTTGACTCGATCCACCATAAAGGCATTAAAATATGATCAATTCCCTATGCAGGTCTCAAAGAACGAAGTTCCTACGACGATTTGGCACCAAGTTATGGCTGCTTGAAAAAAAAAGTGCATTTTGAGTTTTTTCGCACATAACTCAGTGACTTTTCAAGAAAATTCGATGATTCTTTCGGGAAAAAATCCCATTTTGGCTCTACATTAAGGGAGTAAACTCAAATTGGAATGATCCCTTGTCGAACCCTTCAACCACCGAACAAAAAAATGTGCAACTTTGGCAACGTGTACCGAATTGGAAAAAGTGTGTCGACTCGATCCACCAAAAGGGCATTGAAATGTGTTTAATTACCCATGCAGGACTCAAAAAACGAAGTTCCTACGACGATTTGGCACAAAGTTATGGGTTTTTGAAAAAAAACGAATTGCCCTGCGCACTCCACACGGATTAAATTGTTCGCATTGAAGCTGACGCCCCAGGGCCACAAGATGGCGCCAGTATGACCAAAAGGTACAAATCCGTAAGTATTTAAGATTTCGTTTCCTCTCAGTTTTATATAACATTATCTATTCGAAACACAAGAAAATGCCTCACCATTATTGCACATTTAAATGGTGCAAGAACTCAAAACTCTTTGACTATATACAAATGGACTGCTATTCCCCCTCCATTTCCCATATGATCACTGCTCCAAAAGTTGTCCGCGAGCTGGAGCCCGATATAAGTCCCGCCCCGGAGCCGAAAATGGAGCGTAATTTAAAAACCGGAAAGCGAAAATAAATATTTCTCGATGTATTCATCAGCAACGTGGAGAATGCAAATGCGAGCATATTTCGGCAACTCGGGTCCACTTTCCTGCCTGTTCTTAACAAGTAAAGCATCAACCCATAATTTGCGAAGTTCCGGATTTGATGGAAATCTAATACAGAATTTTAGGTTATAAGTCAAAAGTCAACTGACGTGTACATCGGCTGGCGTACTTAAGTACTTATACGTATTAGTGATTGTTCAATATCTGTGTTGCTACTTTCTCCGTATGAAGTACGTGAGAATATCATACCCCCCTTTACCCCTTCTAAGCGAGCTACAGCACCCCAACAATCGGTGGCTCTGGGGTGAAACTAAAAATGCGTTAAATGTTGTGTACATAGAGTCGCCTATCTATTTAAGTTTATCCATGTTTAGGCGTCAGAGTGATACAAAATGGCGTTGTGTTGTGCGAGTAAGTTTAATTATTTAAAGTTATCAAACAAAACCATTCTTGTGTAAAATATTAACCACTGAATACATGAACACGTGCTACTTTGTTTAAATAAATTTTCACAAAACCGTGATTGTTGCAAATAACCGGCGTACAGACAGAGGTTAGGTTGTAAAATACGTTAAGGTTTGTTTATTACATTGTTGATGTTAAATTGCGTTTAAACTAGATTTATTGGTTCAATTGTTGAGTTAACACGTGGTGGTTTAAGAAGGTAAGATTATATTTGTCGTTTATAAAAGTTTCGCCAAGTTTCACTTCAAAAATGTGCCCAAAACATGTAGTGTAATAGTAGATAATTTTGCAAATCCTCTGTGATTTCCAATTAGATCTCTTTTTTTTTAATGTTTGCGGTAGTCAATTTACACAAGAAGTAAATCATATTGGTTTCCAAAGGTTACAATGTGGATCGTCTAGATGGAGGTAAAAGTTGAAATATATGGAATTAATAACACTGCACAAAAGTTGTGTTTGGTTTAGCTCAATTGATCTTTAATAGTTACGTAAAGTAAATAATTTTGCATAACGTGCTTTTCTGTGAGAATAATAAGATATTAAGCAACCTATAGTGTGTCCATAAAAAGTACTTTTATTTATGAGAAGTGAAAACTTCCTTGCCCCTGTCTTATCCTAACCGTCTTGAGCTGGCCATATGGACTTGTCTCCGAGGCAAAAAAAAAGTGAAAACTTCCTAATAATGTGTGAGCCACAAAATTTTGTTTCTGAGTTGGCCATGCCTGAGAGTCGTGTCTGAGATTAATTCATTTTTTTTTAAATCTAATTCAATTGAACTAATAATAATGTGCGTCATACCTGATTTATCTCACAGCCAACTCTGAAACAAAATATTGTGGCTCACACGATACAATGAAGACCATTCTATCACTTGGCATTCTATTTATCACTGGTTACGACTTGGTCGCGTCAATCTTTTGCTACCATTAATTTTTAATATGTCATTAGTTACCAGTTGTACATGTAACTATTATTCACACTTTTTAAATTTGTTAAAATCTCATTTTTAGTTTCGAATGAGGTTCCAGAACACCCCGTCGTGTCTCCATCATCGGGAGCGATCTTCGAGAAGAGGATAATTGAAAAGTACATTTTAGAGAACGGCGTGGATCCGATAAGCGGGAAGGAAATTACCGTGGACGAATTGATCGAGGTCAAGACACCCCCGATAGTAAAGCCCAAACCCCCCAGCGCCACGAGCATACCGGCCACTCTGAAATTGCTGCAAGATGAGTGGGATGCGGTCATGCTGTACAGTTTCACGCAGCGTCAGCAGTTGCAGACCGCGAGGCAGGAACTGAGCCACGCGTTGTATCAGCACGACGCGGCCTGCCGCGTCATCGCCAGGCTTAATAAGGAAGTGACGGCGGCCAGGGAGGCTTTGGCCACGCTTAAACCTCAAGCCGGCATCACGTTAGTACCACAACCGGTGAGTGTTTTTTAAATATTATTTTTATGTTGGTAAAGCAACTTTAATTATCTGTGTTATGTAACCATTAACTCACATTTGCCCGAGATTTAAATTAAAGGAAAGTAAATGATATGTTTCTCTAAATCAAGTAATTAAGATTTAGGTTATTTTTCGCTTCCTGTCAAATGTCGATGAATAACCACTGAATGTACTTATTGGAAAAAAAATGATAGATGGCGCTGACGATATTCTAGATATAATTTTAAGAGAAACTTTTAAATTGTCTAGGCATATCTGGGTTAATACAACTTTCATTAAGGGGGCAGGATGGTTTCAGAGGCCGAAAAAAGGCAGATCTGAGTGATTGTAATGATATAATCCTTTTTGTACATTAAAGAACTATCTTTGAACAGTATATTAGAATTTTTTGTAAATTATTTTTCCCGTGGTGGCAGTTCGTCAGAGGCGCTGCAAAAAAAGGCGTCGTGCGGTGCGTAATTTGTGGCCTCGTGGAGTTACTTGAAATAAAAAAATCGAAGTGATTTATGTAATATATTAATTTTTTGGGTGAATGAACGAAATTATATTGAAAAATATGCGATTTTCGATTTTTGGCGCAGTTTTGAATTTAGAGGTTCCATTTTCACATAAAAAATCAGTCTATTACTGCCTGTAAAAAATAGTAAAAATTTTACTTTTATAAAAACGTTCGTTCATCCGCCAGTATTTATCATATAAAAGATGTCTGCAAAAGTTCATTAAGATCGGTGCATTATTTTTTGAGTTATGTTACGCACCTACTTCGAAAAAGTAGTTTTGAGAAAAACACCTGCGTCGAGTGCTTTCGACGGCCTCCGAACGCGATTATGAAATAACCAATATCTCAGTGAGTTTCACTCCGATCGACTTGAAATTTTCACAGGATATTCCCGAGATGTTGTACTTTCATATAAAAAATGATCGAAAAAAGTGATTTTTCGAAGTTGCGAAACCATCCTGCCCCCTTAAACTTTATTACACATAATTATAAAATTCTTTTTGGATAAGTTATATTAGAGTACGGTAAAATAAAGATACAAGTTTATAAATAAGTACCTACAATACAGTTTTAATCAATAGTTTTAATTTTTTTTCTTACAGGCTGTTGCTGCTGAAGCTGGTGGAGTGGCTAATCAACCGACCGAACAAGCTGGCATGAGTGCAGAGGTTATTCAGAAATTGCAGGATAAGGCCACAGTTTTAACGCAAGAGAGGAAGAAGCGTGGAAGGACCGTTCCAGAAGATTTGGTTACACAAGACGATATTCGGTCATTCCGGACGTTAGCTTCACATCCCGTAAGTAAATATATTTTTGTTGGATCGATGACCAGTACTATTTGACAATGCAAAATCATTTTAATTATGTACACAAAACTATGTTTCGTAGCCACTTAATACAGAAGAATTCCTTTAAAAATTATCAACTGCAGACAAAACCAAACAGTTTTTTAGATAAATATTTACAGAGTTTAAAACAATGCTTTTCGGAAGGTTTTATTTGTGTCCATAATTGTATAATTGCTGAAACTATTCAATATCTATAATAAGTGTTCCAAATGATTTTTTTTTAACCTCTTCACGCCCAGGTTGCCACATGTGGCAACAAGCAAAAAAATAAAATAAAAACATTGTACAAAAAAATTACTCCATTAGCGCCATCTATGGAATATTTTTTTCATATTTTTTTGCATAAATCGGTAAGTTTGTGACAGTGAAATAATATTTCGTAGAAAAAGGTAACAACAACAAAGAAGTCATTTTTCATCAACTCTGGGATTAAATCAAAGCAGCATGGGTGCGAAGTGGTTAAAGAAATGTAATTAAACTTAACCCTTTAGCTACTAAAAAGTTTTCAAGAAACTGTCTGCCTGAACGCTAAAAAACAAAGACTGAAAATTTGATAAATTTTATTCCATTTGAACCAACGTTTGATGTTACTAGTGGTCGTCAATAAGCGATTCACGGCAAAAAATATGTGAATCGTTTATTGACGACAGCCGTAGTTACGGTAAAGTTTACCCGAGTCGCTTATTGACGACAGCCGCAGTTAAAGGGTTAATGCTTCATCATTTCAGTTTGCGCAAATTATAATTTTGTAGTTTAAACCAGTTTTAATCTAAACAAAAGAATCAAATCAAATAAATAATACTTTCAGAGTCTACATTCCGCCAGCGTTCCCGGCATCCTAGCCCTGGACATAAACCCGTCGGACACCAGCAAGATCCTGACGGGCGGAAACGACCGCCACGCGACGGTGTTCAACAAGGACACGGAGCAGGTCGTTTGCGTATTGAAGGGGCACACGAAGAAGGTCTCGAAGGTGATATATCACCCCGACGAAGATCTGGTGATCACAGCGTCGCCCGATTCGACCATACGGATCTGGAACGTGCCCACCTCGCAGACGACTCTTCTGCTGAGATCGCACGACAGCGCCGTTACCGGACTGTCTCTGCATCCGACGGGGGATTACATCCTCTCCACTTCGGAGGATCAGCACTGGGCGTTTTCTGATATTCGCGCCGGGAGGTTGCTGACGAAGGTCGCCGATCAGTCGAACATCGCTCTGACGACTGCGCAGTTTCATCCCGACGGTCTTATCTTCGGGACGGGCACTGCTGATTCGCAGGTGAAGATTTGGGATCTTAAGGAGCAGAGTAATGTTGCTAACTTTACAGGTGAGTACGAAAAAACATATCTTCAGGGTGTCCCATTAAAGTGTAAATTATAAGATTGAATGTGTTGAGGAAGCATATTTTATTCATAGTAATATTTCAATTGTTTAGGTCATTCTGGAGCAATTACGTCGATATCTTTCTCCGAGAATGGTTATTACCTGGCTACGGCAGCTGATGATGCCTGCGTGAAGCTGTGGGATTTGCGCAAATTGAAGAACTTCAAAACTTTACAGTTAGACGAGGGATACCAAATTAGGGACCTCTGCTTCGACCAGAGCGGTACTTATTTGGCTGTGGCTGGAAGTGACATAAGGTAAATATTGTTATTTTTTAATTCAGAGTGTAACAGTATAGTTCATCCGTTGAGAGCTGACGGTGACTCATGCATTTTCGTACTAAGAATAGCTTTGCATTTTATATCTATTATCTTTTTCTATCACGTACGAAACAGTATGTAATAAAAGACGAACGTGTGTCTGCGTGTTAAAGAATAGGGCAGCGTGAACGTAGGTCTAAGCTCAGGCATGACTCTTGCATCGCATTGGCACGCTTCATATAAACACACAAAACACGCGAGCGCTACGTCAAATAACATAACCGTAAAAAGTTTGTTTAGGTGGTGCGCGAGAATTTTTAAATATCGCGCCAATGAAAATCAGCCGGACATACGTTTACTTAAATCTTGATTCATGCGATTTTAAGCGATGAGTCACAGGCAGCTCTCAGCGGCCCGACTATACACGTAAGTTATACGGTATTCCTGTTCCATGAGTATATGTTCTTAGAGTTCGTCAGAATTTTCAACTGTCAACATGTTTATTTTCATTTACACTGAATGTTGGAATTTAGTGAACGCTACTTCGGCTATTTTGATTGCAGTACTTTGTGTAGTTTTTCACCATTAATCCAAATTAATTATATGTAACAAACCGTGTTTTTATTTTTCAGAATTTATTTATGCAAACAATTTCATTGCAGTACTTTGTGTACAGTTTTTCACCATTAATCCAAATTAATTATAGGTAACAAACCGTGTTTTTATTTTTCAGAATTTATTTATGCAAACAATGGCAAGAATTGAAAATATTCAACGACCACACGGCGACGGCGACAGGAGTCCGTTTCGGCAAGCACGCACATTACATAGCATCCACGTCGATGGACCGAACGTTAAAATTGTATGGCTTGGAGTGAACTAGTTAATATGCCAAGATAGATAATTAATTTACACGTTGAAATTCCGATGTACAAAAGGTTCCCGCTCAGAAAGGAAAGCCGGCTTCAGTGTAACTCTAAGGTTTGACGTTCGAACGTGTTTTTGTAAGAAATTAGGGATAGTAAAATAAAATCAGAGTTAAGTGTAATTTTTAATCGACTTATTTTATAAAAAAAAATCTACATTTTTGCAGTGCTTTTCTAAATTAGATAAACAATAAATTGCATAACTGTTTGCAAGAGAAATTTCTTGTACAAAATTCCACATCTTCCTAAAGTGACACAGCGTACAAGTACAAGTATTCTTGTAGTCAGCAGTCAACGTGTTACACTTAAAATCCTTGCTCGTATCTGAGTTTAATGTAAATACAGTTGAGCGTCGATTATCCGAACTAATTGAGGGACATGGGTGTTCGAAAAACCGTTTGTTTTTGGATAATCGAACTGTACTAATTCGCAAAAACATATTTATACACAGATGAATAAAAAAACATATTTATTTATAATATATCTTTTTTTTCTGATTGAAACAATATCGCGTAATATTGCCTTAGTTACGATATGTCATAACACACTCATATTTCCCTAGGAAAATATAAACATCAAAAAAATGTCATTAGGAACTTCTCGCAAGAATTGTTTTAATTGCTCTCGGAACAACACCTCCGATTTCTTAGGTATCCTTTATGGATTTTACCGGAACCAAACATTCACGGTCTTTCGTCGCTTGCGTTAACACATAGTTTGACATTTCACCAATTTATGAAACAAAGCAAAAGTCAAAACTATGATTTTACAAACAAGGCCCTTAGCAACGTTACCAATCCGATAAATTCGAAAATTTACAATCCAATATTTTCCCATTTACAGAACAATATTCTTTCAATCAGAAAAAAACTATTGTTACAACACGGGAAATATGAATATATATCCCTAGTTGTAATAATAGCTATAATAACAACAGAGAGTACTTTCCATCGGCAAAATTTAATCGAGTAGTGGCAACTAGGAAGTGACAGGTTGAGACAAGTGCGAGAGGATTGTAGCGCGGGAGGTGGTAGGCATGCGCGAGACACGTGCAGGCGTAATAGTTCGGTTGATCGACGTTCGGATAATCGACGTCCTACTGTAATTGCAAAATAAATACTGTGAGATCGGAAAGTTGAAAATAGTTGGCAGCACATTTTCTTAATATAGCGGTAATAGTATGTTGGCTGTGTGGAATTCTCCAGTACAGCACAATTTGTTTATTTTGACATCTTGTAGTTTTTTGAGGTTACTTGTCTTAAAAATAAACAAAATCGGCAGATATTTTTAAAACAAGGAACCTCAAAAAACCACAAGATGCCAAAAAATAAACAAAATGCGCTGCACTAGAGAATTCCAGACAGCCAACATAATATTACTAAATTATCCCTATTTTCAGAAAACGTGCTGCCAACTATTTTTATCTCAAAAACAATTTCACATTACCTTAACACACTGACATTTATAACAAAAACAAGTTATTTCTAAGGTTATTAAAAACGGTAATCCCCATAATAAGATCTTTGATAAATCTGGCAACATCGAGGTAACCATCTTTAAAAAGCGGTAAACTTGAAATTCCCCCTCGCCCCACTGTCCTGGGGTGGCCAACCTTTTTCGTGTTGCCGATATTCGTATTTCGGCTTCATACCCGTTTCTAACTATGAAAAAATATTCATTATCTCTAGGTGACGGAAATGAAGAAATTAAAGCGAACAATAGTAAAACAAAATATAAATCATTTATTATAGAAAGCCAGGTCCCGGGCTTACAGCCTCCACTAATTTATCAACATAATTACTATCGGCGATGTTCAACTGTTTACGAATTTCAAAGCTTATTATACCCAAAGCTGTGCCCGCGTTTAAACTCTCGACACCGTTCGTGAGCGGAATATTCAAGCGGGTGCCGTTGAATTCTTTCGCGAGCATGTAAGAATCGTAACTGATTCCGTTCGTCTCGCCTCCTATAAATAAAATTATTTCGTCATCCCTGTTGCACGATAAACTGTAATACGGAATTAAGGGCAAGCTCTGGATTACTTCTGTGGCCTCGGAATCGGATATATCGGTTAATCCAGATATTATCTTGTTGTCGGCTACGAAACAACGCGATTTTCCCGTCAGCGTTTTTCTGATGTCGCTTATTTGAACCCGGTCTTCGATCTGTACGTGGAAATGCGATCCGGCCGCGCTTCGAGTTACTTTGGAGTCCCATAAAGCCACACATCCTAAAAAGAAGGGTTATAACTATAAATAGATATGAGACTTCACTTGTTGCTTAACCCTATCGTTACGAGCGCCGGCTATAGACGGCATCCATTCGATGACTTGGGTGTACGAGCAGTGGTGTATTGGAGGAGGAACGATGTTCCGGCACCTTTTTTTCAGAAACGGAACGCGTTTGTGTTTGTTAATATTTTGTATAGTATGCGTTCCCTTACTTCTTATTTTACCAATACACCACTGTGTACGAGCGCCGACTATAGATGGCGTCCATGGGATGACCTGGTGTACGTTAAGTAGCGTTACTCCGGCGGCGCGGTGTCCCGTTTGGCGGTGTTACTCCGGTGGAGCGGACTGCCGTAACGAAAGGGTTAAATAAATGTAATAAAGACAAAATATAGCCTGAATACAGTGAGATCAGAAAGTCGAAAATAGTTGGCAGCACATTTTCAGAACATTTATTTTATTATTGAGCACAATTTAAGTAATCTGATACTGGCTGCCTGAATGATTGCATTTTATTTATTTTGATGTGTTTTAATTTTTGACATGCATAACCTCAAAAAACCACAAGATGTCAAAATAAATTGGAAAATTCCAGACAGCCAACATAATATTACATGAATAATTATCCCTATTTTCAAAAAATGTGCTGCCAACTATTTTTGACTTTCTGATCTTAGTTATAAAATAACTATATCTGAAATTCATTTTTGTGATGCGAGTTTTCGCCGGATTCAGTTTGTATTTTCCTGTGTTGAAATATTAAAATTAATTTGATCATCTTACCTTTAGTCAAAATCACTTTTTTACACCCTACACCAGCAGCCGACCTCAGTATACTCCCCAAATTACCAGGTTCTCTGACGTTATCGCAAACAATCGTTAAAGGTATCCAATCTTTCGGTTCGTATTTGTCAACTTCCGGTGTCTTAAACATGCCTAAATATAGCCAACTTTTATATTGCACATACCTTCACCATCATATTGAATACTTGTGCTACTTTCTTGATGGAACCATATTTTCAAGTTGGGTAAAGTAAAACGCTTGTTTTGTTCCATAATTTTATTTTCAGTTGCCTGACACGTGTTTCAATCGGTTAGGATCATTTTCAAAGTTTAACTTTAACAAAACAAGCGTTTTACTTTACCCAACTTCACCATCATATTTTATAACATACCCATAATCCCCGGCGAAGTGGTTAAACTCGACCACATCGTTATTTCCTTATAAGGCATCTTGTACAACTGCGCGCCCAATTTAGGCAAGCTCGGTTTCAAAAACTCGAGCTCCTCCTTCCTCGAGAAAATCAGGTATTTCAGTTTGCAGCCGCTGTCCAACGCGTCTTTAATCAACCGTTTGCCCTCTAGAAGAATCAGATCTCGTTTGGTTTTCTCTTTTTTCGACTTGACCGTCGTCAAAAGGATTCCCACCCTGGGATCGTTGTTGGCCATCTTCGTGTAGACGAAATTTCCCTCCGCGTCTATAACGGTTTCCAGCATGTCGGTGGATTCGGGTTTTGGTGCTTTCATCACCCTTTTGAGCTGCTTTTTGGGTTTCTGCTGTACGCGTTCGATTTCCTCGTCAGTCGTCTCTTCTAGGGCTTTCTCTGTTTTGTGTCTCCATTGGATTTTTATGTTTTCCTTAAATTTTTCATTCTAGAATAATAAGGGATTATTGTAGTATATTACGGGTGTTGATTAATTAACATTCTTCTTTTAAAAATTTGGAAACATGTTTCAGGTTTTATAGATGGAGATGCTTTACACAAGTGAAGAAGATGTAGAGCAGTGGTTCCCAAACTTTTTTGTCCTACCACCTCCTTTCCAGAAAAAATATTGCTTAGCGCCCCCTATTTTCGTCAACAGTAATCTTAAATCACCAAGATTGACTATTTGCAATTTGTTTCTTTTTTTGTTAATAAATTGATTATCGCACTGAACCCACGTTCCAGTGAATCTTCTCTTCTTTCTTTTATACTATCACCACCCCCTTACAGTTATTCATCGCCTCCCAAATGCATCTGTGGCCATCAGCACCCCCCTGAATCACTGCAGCGCCCACTAGGGGGCGGTGGCGCCCACTTTGGGAATCACTGATGTAGAGCATAGAGAAAGAAAGCAAATTCTTGGAAAGTTGGATACATGTTTCAGATTTCATAGATGGAGATGTTTTACAAAAATGAAGAAGATATAGAGCATGGAGGGAGAGAGAGAGAGAGAGAGAGCGAATTCCTAGAAAGTTGGATACAGGTGAAGATTCTACCCATTATCAAAGGAGGGGAAACAGAAGATAGAAGATCCAAGAAACCACAGTGCAATAAATGTGACGAGTAAAAATTGAATGAATCATGGGCATGTTTACAAATGTCGGCACTGAAAGGCTTCCAAAGCAAGGCTAATGTGTTTAAGATAAGTAAATCGTTAAAGATGGCTTAACATACAAATATGCAATAAAAATGATTCCTTACTTTAACCTTATCTTCAACTTCATCGTACTGATCGGGAGCAATTAC
Source organism: Ocypus olens (assembly GCA_910593695.2). Classification (NCBI taxonomy): domain Eukaryota; kingdom Metazoa; phylum Arthropoda; class Insecta; order Coleoptera; family Staphylinidae; genus Ocypus; species Ocypus olens. The sequence continues at coordinate 5,680,863 of OU343055.1, read as the reverse complement.
ACGTAGGGGCTTCCGAGTCGCCCATCGTGCATAACGCATACACTGCGATTTCCTCACGTTTGGTACCAAAACCACTTGCAAACACCTCCTTAACGCGAAATTCATGTTTACACCTTGTTTTCTTACGTATTCAAAAATAATCCAGGAAAGAAAAATGTTAGGTTAAAATAAACATAACCAATGGAGGTTTTTAATTGGAAATAAATACAGACAAAATAGATGACAGTTCGAAATATACGTCCGACACTCGGCAACTAAAGAAATTTAATATATGTCTGGATTGTAAATTATTATAATATGCACAATTAAATAAGGTGTTTTTGAGGTTATGACCAAAGCCCGCTTGATACGAATTACATTGTTCGCGTTGAAGGTTTACACTAGATCCGTCGGATGGCGCAAGCATCGCTGAGGCTAGAATTTGCAGTTGACGGTAGATGGTCCCACCTGCTAATACAATTTAAAAATGTGGTCTAAATCGTTCAACACAAGGCAAAAATCAGTAAGGGTGAGTTTATGTAAACAGCCACAAACCGCAAGTATGTGAATATTTATTTCGTTTCAGTTTTCATACTGAAATAATGAGTCGTTATTGTGCAGTGAAGTCGTGCAACAATTGCAATAAAATCACCTGGGCATATGCATACATTCACTAAAAGGGAACCAGTAAGTGATATTTATTTGAAATATAATAACTTTATTTATGGAATGCCTTTATTTTTAATAGACTAGAATTATATCGCGTGAGCGACAAAATTTTGTTTTAGAGTTGGCCGTGAGTGAGGTATGTTTCATATTCAGCGACGGCTTGTGGATTTCTATAGGGGAGGCAAAAACAAAGATACCGCTCGTGCTGTACTACTTACTCTAATAGAGAAAGCAAATATTCTGCTTTTTCTTCCATTGCCTCGCCGCCGAACATCCTCGAGCCGCCGCTGCTCATAGAGACTAGATTAGTTCAATTGAATTAGATTTAAAAAAATGAATTAATCTCGGACATGACTGCTATGTTTTTCTCTCTCTCTCTCTCAGGCATGGCCAACTCGGCAACAAAATTTTGTGGCTCACACCTTATGATATGCCTTCAAAGATTAACAAGAATATATCCTTCAAAAATTAAAATTGGGAACTTTTAACTCCAGAGGTATGTGTTCTGTGGTGGCTCGCACCTTACCAATCATTCCGCATTTATGTTATTTGGTGCTATATATAATACATTTTATTGTAATCTAGTAAATAAATTTGAAACAATCTCACTTGTTGCAGACGCATTAAATAAATTCAATAAAAGACGAAATATAAGGAATATTCAACCTGTTATGTAGTAGATCATAATTACAAATTTTCAAGTTCTATGTTATTTTTAATAAACATATTATTTTAATCATTACTTCTACATTTTTATTAGCTGTGAAAATCGTAAAAACGATCGGGCTGAACCCTCGATAGCAACGCCATTACCTCCGCGTGGTGCTGGTGTCAAATTAAAAACGCGGCTAATGTATCTAACTTAATCTATGTTTGAGGTTATGTAAAGATTTTAGGTTGGTATTTCCTACCGGCGTCTGAAAATGTCACCAAAATAAGTAACCACTGCGATACTTGAAAATGGCAGATGCGGAGGTAACTATTTGTCACGTGTATTAAATATTCACCAATTCCGTACTGAAAATGACAATTGTACCTGATTACGTCTTACAGCTAACGAAGGCACTTAAGGATTTGCCGTACAGAGTGCAGACCTCCAGCGTTAAGGAACGGGATGAGGTTATCAGGAATGTAATCCAAGTCTTGCAGAATCCAGGTAGGATCTAAGCACATTTACTCTCATTCTACCTGAAACCGCGTAAAATACCTTGAAATTAGTGTTTTGGTACGGTTATGGTGTAGGTGTGGTTGTGTTTGTTCGTGTGAGTGAGGACGATTATGTTCGAACATGGTGAATGAATGCTGCGCTATAAACATAGAGAATGGTTTAAGAACTTGTGTGTAATTTAATAAATGATGGTGGCCTCCGTTCAGGGTGTGCTAATACGGAAGAAATATTATATTTTCAATTTCTCATGTTTAGTGAAGGTGATTTTTATCTCAAAAACTGGAGATCAAAATTTAAAGTTTAGTCGGTGCCATAATAAGCCTCTCATGGTCATGGTTTAACCCACATAGAGCTGAAATATTTTTGTAGCCACGAATCTATAATTTATGGTGTGTTTGTTTAAAATATGTCTACCAAAAATTATCTTCTGTGAATCAAAGAATTTTTTAACTTATTAACATGTTCGCTGCCACCGCAATTGGGATTGCATTTACGCAAGTATAAAGTCGGACGCACTAGCGCGTCGGTGGCAGCGAACATGTTAATTTGGATTATCTACTGTTAGGTTGATCAGTAACATCTTAGAACATTTAATCGAACTATGATTTACATATTGGACGGTGGCGCCATCTGGGTGAATGAATATTTGGTGTATTTTTATTTTCATAAGAATATTTTACATTTTTTTAGTCTGAACATATAGGTTCAAAAATAACTAGGGATAGGTAATCATCGTTAATTGAAATATTGCTGAGCACATCGAAATTTTAGACCAACTGAGATATTTTCTGTTGCAGGTATCACAGAGAGTGTTGTGAAAGGGATCTGTAAAATAATCCAGTCCATTTTATCAAAATATAATGACAACAAGTCACAAACATTTGTGCGTAATTTACTTTCGTCGCTCCTGAAACACCATCCGGAATGGACTATAAAAAATTTCACCCCGGTACTGCTCGACATCGGATCGCAGTACAAAAATATCGTTGCAACGTAAGTGCACTTTATAATTTACAATATTATTTATACTTGATAATCTCATGTATTTTATAATCTATCTACACTGCCGAGCATAAAACTACGGTCACTCCGTAATTTGAATTTTAACAGTAGGCTGTTACAACCGAAGAAACAAGTAAAAAATAAAAATTTCCAAAAAAATTCAAATTACGGAGTGACCCTAGTTTTATGCTCGGCAGTGTATTATTATGACTAAAAAATGTATCCCCAATTTACAAGGCATATGATGATACTATTTATAGAACTTATTATTAATAAATCAAGCATTAATGACTTTACATTAACATGGCTTTGCCGATTTATAACAATTTGTGTCTCGGCAGCATCGGCTTGTGGATCTTCGTAGAGGAGGCTAAGACAGAGATGCCGCTCATGCGGCCATAGAGGAAGCTGCTGTTTTGGTCAAATTTACTTCCGTAGCCTCCTCGTCGAACATCCATTAGCCGCCGTTGTGTCTCAGTAATTATTGGTTTCTTTCCATGTTAGTTGTTTCAATATACGGAATAATTATTATAAGTTATCTTAAAATCCAGGGCAAATACAGCTCAAAGTTGTCTATACGCCCTTCAATGGTCAAGTATACTGTTCATCGATGGTTGGAAAAATTCACAAGAAGTTCTGCGGTCTAACGTGGAACAAATAATTGAAGGACAAATGTATCTGCTGTATAGCGTTGCGGCATCTGGTGTTCAGAAAAAATCAGCGAAAGCATCAGTTGTAGTAAGTTGATTCATTATGAAGGCCTGAATAATAATCTTTGCTTACGTAAAATATTGAAGTAATATCGTATGTACATTAAAAAAAACCTCAAGTGTGCCATGATTTTTTAATTTAAAAAATGTGAGTTGGCACGCATGTTAGGAATTGACATACAAAACGTCAGATCGTTCTAAAAGTCACAATTATTCCGTTTACAGGTTAGTCTGTGGTTTACAGCAACCGGCAAAAAAGTTTCTAGTTGAAAGTTATTTCCGAAATGAGAAAGTGGACGGAAATTGGTGTTGGTTCACCAACGTCTTCTCTGCGTCGTTTATCACAGCAAATTAATTTATCGGTAGGGACATGCAGCAAGTAACATAACCTCAATATGTGTTACCAACTTAAATTTTTAAAAATAAAAAGTCGTGGCACACTTGAGGTTTTTTTTTTATGAACATACTTTAGTATTAATTATTGTTTTGTTGCACTCGCTCTAATAAATGTCATATGTTACTTTATTGCTAACACTAAAGCCATACATTTAGATCGATTGTGAGTAATAATGTATTTATTTAATTAATACTTTTCCAGCTAGGCAACATCCTGACCTGTGTACCAGAAAGCGACAGGATATATTGCGAGACGCTTAAAAAATTTGAACAAACCTACTTCGTACCAGTGTTCAGTGCATTTTTGTGCCAGCATTCGAGTAAAAATAATGCTCTTCTTAACGAATTTGTTGTAAGTGCATTTGCTAATTTTATAATGAAGTCATGAGAATTCTGCTATACTGCTACATAATTAATGCGTGTAATTTTAAATCTAAAGCCTAATTTACACTGTGATTTAACATATGATTTTATCTCACATGGCTTATGATTTTTAAGATATTGAGTTTACAAATAAATTTGAGACAACCTAACTTATTGCAGTATGTGAGTGTGTGTAATTTGTGCGCGTGACACGATGGTGGATTTTTAGGTTATGTTTACTCTTCGACGTTTATGCTAGTAGTGAAATAAAAATATAAGAGATATTAAATATGATTGTAAAAGGGGCGTGTCAAATTTAGCATTCAACACGTTTGCTGCTGTACACGGGCTCGGTTGCGGATGGCCAGTGCCTTCTCCTTCACATTCTACCATGTTTTAACCACTCTGTTGTAGTGTGACTCGTTGTACGACTCGTACTACAGCAGAGTGGTTAAAACAAGGTACGAGTCGAAACTCGGAGAAGGCACTGGCCATCCGCAACCGAGCTCGCATGAACGCGAGAGCGGCAGCGAACATGCTAATGATGGTGGCTATGATAAATCATATCGTGTTAGCCAGTGATGGTTCGCGGGGTTTTTTCTGGTACGGCCGAGGAACAAGAGGGGGTAATACAGATAGGTAGGGTCAGTTGCAGAGACGGCTGACTGCATGACCGCACCTATCTGTATTACAACCTCTTGTTCCTCGGCCGTACCAGAAAAAACTCCGCGAACCGTCACTGGTGTTAGCCACAAAATTTTGTTTCGGAGTTGGCTGTGAGATAAATGAGATATGTCGTATATTATTACATCATGAGACTATTGAATCATTTAAAAAAATGAATTAATCTCAGACATGACTGTTATGTTTCTCTCTCTCTCAGGCATGGCCAACTCAGAAACAAAATTCTGTGGATCACACCTTACAATATAAAGGCGTCTTCAGAGTATTACTTAACTTAGGGCCTGTATTATTTAGATCGGTTAAATTTATTCGAAGATTAAAATTTAAATGAAGTTTGGTTATATGAAAAATACAAGTAGCATAAACGTTAAATTAAAATTTAATCGTCAATGACCTCTACAATATCAGCTCTTAATAATCCTACGAAATAATTTTATATGGATAATATAAATTCAACCATTTTTAGCCCTTATTCCTGGATACATTTATAAAAACGATGATAAGCGTTAAAACCAAACCACTGCAGTCGGCAATCGTGGCCTGTTATCCGTTATTGAAACAAGTCAATCATAACCAATTCAAAGACTCGTTACTTCCGGCACTGCAGAAGTCGCTCCTGAGGAACCCCGAAATTATCATAGAGTGTGTGGGGCTCGTAATTTCGGGGGTCAGCTTGGATCTCAGCAAATACGCAATGGATCTGGGGAAGAGTTTAGTTGGTAAGTAATAGTAATAGTACGATACGACAATGTGTTGATTATACATCCAGGACCTGCTACGGTAACAAGTAATGAAGAAAAAAAGATGTACAATCAGGCATTAAAAATTTAACCCTTTCGGCCCTGGTGGTGGCAATTGCCACCGCAACATTGACATGTCTCTACTTTCTATGACAATCCATATTTTTGTTGTTTAACACTAGATGTCACTACTTCAACAAAGCCTCACTAATTAATTCTTATACTAATTAATCAAATCAGTTCAAATTTGGTATTTATGGTCTTAAGAAGCTCCCCATCAATAATAATTAACAAAAAAATGTTTTTTTTCAAGGGCTGAAAGGGTTAACCATAGTAAAGCTGAAATACAGGGTGCTCCATATAAGAAGCTTCAGACGTTTTCTGGCCTTATCTTTGCACTTAGAATTTACGAGCATATAATTTTCTACTAGGTTTTATTGATTTCTCTTTACACGCTTAAAAATAAAAAAAAATCAGAAACGCCAAAGTGGCGGAATCTATTGCCTGAATGTTGTACTGAACCACCGACAGATATGGAATGCCAACGGCGGGAAATATAACAATAATAATGTACATTAAATATTGTTTCCCCACCAGTTTCCACCTTTTAAGTCTCATCAGTGTAGTGAGCTGCTAAAATAATTTTCTCTCCAATCACTGCTTCACTATACATTTTCCGACTTCAGTAACGTTTTTCTACAAAATCTCTTTTCTGACAATTACATATTTACAATCATCCGTATTCTAAAAATTTAATTCATGTATTTCTAGGAAACTTACATTCCAAAGACGATTTAGCCAGGCAGGAGTCGGCGGAGGCTTGCAAGAGGTTATCCGAACAAATCTCCGAATGTGAGGCCATCGAGGCGTTGCTTAAAAATGTGTTTGCCGTGTTTCATGGATCCGACGGTAAACTTACGGTTGCCGAACATAAAATGAGTGTCCTACAGGTAAGACATCGAATTATTACTCCATATTATGGTACGAATAGGTTAATAATTATAAGAAATCTATTCAAAATGCGATTTCAGGGCGCTGGAAATATGAGCTTCAACAACGTCAGTGGAAGCGGCTTGCAGAAGTTAATCGAAGTGTCCTCGGAGCATTTCATCAAGGTTCTCGAAGTTGAAGTGCACGAGAAAACCTTGTGTTTTGCTCTCGAAATGTTTTCATTATGGACGAGTCAATTCAGGAATGAAGTACCTAAGAAAGTCGTGGAAGCTTTAAAGGTACGATAAAAGTATTATAGGATTGTAAGCGTTCGTATAGCTATTATTACTAGGGAAATATGAATAGTATATTTCCCGAGGTTTGCTAGTAGATGTATAGACAACCAAGGAAAATGTATTCATATTTTGTAATCAATGGTTTTTTTCTGATTGAAAGAATATTGTTCTGTAAATGGGAAAATATTGGATTGCAAATTTTTTCATTTATCGGATTGGTAACGTTGCTAAGGGCCTTGTTTGTAAATATCATAGTTTGCTTGTTTTGATTTTTGCGTTGTTTCATAAATTGGTGGAATATCAAACTTTGTGTTAACGCAAGCGGCGAAAGACCGTGAATGTTTGTTTCCGGTAAAATCCAAAGCTGCTTACATCAAAGTGTATGAAGATTTTAAAGACTGGAGGGAATAAAAATTTGGTGAACGGTGTCAGCGTCGTATTTTGAAGATTTGGTATGTTGCTACGATTTTGTTATTACGGAAATATGAGCGCTTCATATTTCCCTAGGGAAATATAAGTGCGTTTATTTATTTATTTACTATATCTTTGTTCTCCTTTCTTACAAAATAAAATTCACAGTATGACTAAAGATTAAAAAACATACTCAAAATTTCAAACGAAAGGAGCACGGGCGGAGTTCACTTCACAGAATGATCTTCCACTCAGACCCAATTCACGTGCACAATTGATGGTACTTCTGTTTTTCTTCAGCGATGTCCATTTGTATATTTGATGCTATTTTCAAGCAATTATTTAGTCCTTTAAAGGACGTATTATTATGACATATCGTAACTAAGGCAACATCACTCAATATTGTTTCAATCAGAATTTTTTTTTTAAATATTTTCACTATTTAATTGATTACCTTCGGCATTGTAAATATCAAACATCATAATATTTTCCAGAACGGTCTGGGATTAAAGACGTCGACGCCCTTGGTCCGCACGTCGTACATCCAGTGCATGCTATCAACGTTTCAAGGAAGCACCATTAGTCAAGCTAATACTCTCATACCCGTTCTGCTGAAAACCGTTGAAAAGGCAGTCGCCCAGCCCACGCAGGTACCACTAGTCACCGAGGGCCTCTGCGCAGCCTGTTTCCTCCTAAAAATTGCATCCGCCCAAGGAGAAAAGGAAGCCAACTTGCAAAATTTATGGAACGTCGTCCTCGATATGAATAAGCAGCTGTTTATATCAGAGAAATTCTTATCCATCGCGGGCGGAGATGGTAAGTTATAAAACATTCATTGAGAAACAAAATATTTGTCAAAGAAATGACACCAAAATTAGTCTGAAACATACGAAACCATCTACATTTACATCTAATCTTTACAGTGCACTGTTGACGCAAACAAAATATCGTGTGAGCCACAAAACTAGAATTAGATTTTAAAAAATGAATTAATCTCAGACATTACTGCTATGTTTGTCTCTCTTGGTCATGGCCAACTTAGAAACAAAATTCTGTGGCTCACACCATATGAATAATGGTGTTATTCTGAACAAAAATGTTAGCGTTAGCAGCGATGTTATTTGCTAACATCGACAGATGTTATGAATGTACGATTCTGTACACAATGTCTGTCAACTAACATCGATGTATATTAACATTTTAGATATTAAGCAAAACTTGTCAAAACGTAATATATTTTGAGGTTATTTCACGGTTTGGGTTTTTCATCAACAAAAAACTCAAATGGATAATAATATTATTAAAATATTAATATACATCCTTTATGAAATACTCATTTTATTTCTTAAAGTATCCTCAATAACTTATTAATCATCTATCATAATAAACATGAAGTTGGTCACGCTGTAGACGTTGCACTGTTGCCAATTTGTTCAGAATACAGTTTTTAACAGCGCTGTTCAATTTCACATAACATTGCAATGTTAAAAACACCGATGTTAAAAACATCGCTGTTAATAACAGTTGTTCAGAATAACACTATAAGTTTGGGGTTTGAGGAACAATTTAAAGTGCTGCCAAATGTCATTTTCCACGTGTTTGGAAACTTCCCAACATGACTATCATCAAACTAAATACTTATTGTCTCCTTGACAGATTGTATGAAAAAGTGGGGTTAATAAATAAAAACATGTATATATTGTTTATATTGTCATCGTTTCTATATTTGCAGCGTTAATTTTGGTGATGCAATTATGCGAAAAATTATTGGTCGAACATCCCGATCGACTCAACGGGAAAGGCACGCCGTTGCACCGAGCGATATTAACCTGCTGCCTGACGAACACATATTCGGTTAGGCAGAAATGCCTGAAGCTGCTCAGGGGCATAGTCGGTGGTTTGGGTGGTGCGGCGATCGCCAAGTCGCTATTGAAGGAATTCGCAAAATATTTGGAGGTTCTTAAAATCCAGGTGACTATTCCCAAACCCCCTTTCTTCATGTTCGTTAATGTATCATGTTTTCAGAACAAAAATTACCTTTCTTTCATGTTGATTAATGGTTTATTTGTGTCCCAAACCCCCTTTTTTCGTATTGGTTAATGCATTGTGTTTTCAGAACAAAAATTGTTGATTAATGGTTTATTTGTGTTTGCAGAACAAAAATGAACCCGAGTGCAGCGATTCGGGCGATGTCGCGAGTGTATCGCCGCACATTATTGTAGAGTGCGTCACGACTTTATGCTCGGGCACGACTATAACCGTGGAGGAGGCCGAAAATTTGGCTCTGGAAGCGTTGATTCCGAGCCACCATCCATCGGTGTTGCAGATTACTTATGATCTTTGGATTAAGATTGTCAGGCATATGAAGTTGCAGCCCAAGAAATTAATCTTTCAACAGATCGACTGGCTTTGGAAGTTGTTCACTGATGAGTATAAACCTACCAAGGTGAGTTTACGAAATGATAACTTTAAATGGAATAATTTCATTTTTATATTATTTTATTAGATACGGTGATATATTCATGCACGTTTTGGACATATACTCCGCGTGAGACATACGTGGTCTCACACGAAATGAAAATTATGTTTTTGTTTAATAATATCATATGTTGAATACATTTATTCATCAATTAATTAACGGTCTCCTGAGTTTTTTTTAAATACATTGTGGCACTCAACGTGTTAAAGCATTTCAATTCTTGTACTTTTTCTGTTTGGTTTTTGGAGCTAAATTCTTGAAACTATATAAACACACCCCTGGTATTTCCATTTAAGTTTCTGGCGGTGGCGCCCTCTCTTGGCCATAAATTCATTTTCGCGTCATCAAACATGTTGCTCTGTTTTTATTTGCTGAATAAATACCATAAACTTTAAAAAACACCTTCGCCTCCAACGTGTTTACAAAATATAAATCAGGCGAGCTAGGTTTCCCGTTTTAACAACCTAGAAATGTATTTATTTTATTCTAGAGCTATGAAAACGCGTTAGGAACAGTGGTTTCATTCTGCGGAAACAACCTCTTACCCAAGATAGTAAAACACGTCGCGACGACACTGGACGACATCAGAATTTTGCAGATCAGCAAAGACGACTACTTCACATACTTAACACCAGACGGCGAGTTATACGACAAAAGCGTAATCCCGGGGTAATGACCCTCTCTTAATTCCTGGTGTACATTATTTATGGTTGTAAATTTATAGGGAGGAATCCAATTCTGCCATGAACATGAAACGCGAGAGCAAAGTTTACAGTTTCAAGGACCAACAGGAAGAGCTGCAGTTGCGACGAGAGTTGGAGGAGAAAAAGAGGAAGGAGGGGAAGGTAAAACCCCCGCAGTACTCACCGAAGCAACTGGAGGCCATAAAGAATCAGAAGGTTAAAGAGCAGGCGATTAAGGATAGGTTAACACAGGTACATTAATGAGTCATAGCACAATACAGTGAGATCAGAAAGTCAAAAATAGTTGGCAGCACATTTTCTGAAAATGGGGATAATATTTCACGTAATATTATGTTGGCTGCCTGGATTAGTGCAGTACATAAGAATTTTGTATATTTTTACATCTTGTTTTTTTTTTTGAGGTTATACAGTGTGTCTGCTTAAGTTCGCATTTTTTTATTATTAATTTTACGAAAAAAAGTTATTCTTTATAAAAAGTTCTGCATGATCTTAAACTTTAAATGCAACCATCAGATATTAATTTTTTTTAGTCTACGCGGTTTCTCGAAAAATATGAATTTGGCTCAAGAATAAATTAGCTTTATTTTTGACAATATCGAAAATTGTTATTAAGAAAAGTTGATCAGAACTAAAAACTACGTTCAAATATGTAATTGCATCCGGGTTGTAGATTATTTAAAGTTATTTTTCAATCATTTTGAAAAATGCTTATTGACGTGACCCGTCTCGCAGTTAATTCAGTATGCACGTCTGTTGACACGACCTGTCGTTAAAGGGTTAATCACTTCGCACCGCATGCAGCTATAAGATAATCTTGAAAAATTACTTTTTTGTTACCTTTTTCTACGAAATATAATATTATATTATATTACTGTCACAAACTTGCTCATTTATGCAAAGAAATATGAAAAATATATTCCAGATGGCGCTAATGGTGTAAAATTTTTTTTGTAAAATATTTCTGTTTTTTTTTTTTTTTTTTTTGTTGTCACATGTAGCGACCTGGACGTGAAGAGGTTAAGAAACACTTGTAATCATGTTTTAAACTGAAATTTTTAAAGTTAATCACTATGTAACAATTAACTGATTTTAATCTTTGTAACTTTCAGCTAAACAAAATTATAGTCGATTGCGTATCGAAAATCCGAGCTCTGTCAGGAGGCAACCCCGTCGAGTTATCCTTCCACTACAAACACCTCCTCACGATCCTCCTCAAAGACTGCGGGTCTCCCCTGGCCGCCCCGCTCCTGACCTCGCTTTTCGTAGACCTGCGCAAAACCGTCTTCAGGACTGATTTATCCTCTTTATCCGAACTAATAGCGTACTCAACCTTGCGCATGTACAAACCGCAGTGCGATCTGGACGAGCGATGGGAAGAGGAAGACATAAACAAATCGATGATTCGATGCATCGAGCTGATACACAAGAACACGCTGCGGAAATTCAACCCGGAACTGGGAAGCGACATTCCGCAGAATCATTTCACGTCTCCCGCTTTCACGTACACCTTTCCGTTGCTGAAGTGCAGCCTGCTCTCGAAGCAGGCGAAAAACGAGGACGGTCTGATTCACGACGGGCTGCAGATAATATCCGAGCACTCGAAACTGAGGGGGCGGGAGAGCGACGATTTGCACCATCCGAAGTTCCTGCCTATCAAGGGGATGCTGCAGCTGCTCATTGAATTGATAAGTACGAATTCGTAAAATAATTTTATTTTATCCTATAATGTTATCATGCCAATAACCAGTGGTGTATTGGTAAAATAAGAAGTAAGGGAACGCATGGTGAGAGCAAAAAAATAGTCCGCGACTTTCCACAAGCAGCTTGCTAAAAGTTTTTCGGACATCATTGTATTTTAGGCAAACTATTGTTTTACTTGTAAGCTTTTTTATTTTTTTTAATTCTTACTATACAAGATATTAACAAACACAAACGCGTTCCGTTTCTGAAAAAAGGTGAGGGAACGTCGTTCCCCCACGTTCCCCCTCCAATACACCACTGCCAATAACTCCTTAGCAACGAGTTACGTTAAGGTACCTTTAACAACACTAGTGTTGTTATATTTATCTTAACCCAACTCGTTACTATAGAGATATTGGCATACAAACATTATTTCGTCTATGGCGTTTTCAATTAAACATTTTTCTTATTTAAAAAAAAAATAAGGATAAAATAAACCGTGTTACGACACACGTAACATTTGTTTCTACATTACTTGAGAATTTAAACTTTTCTCTCGTAATGTAAAAACCTTCAAAACGTTACTTGTATCGTAAATTACTAAAAGTTGAATTAAAGTTTATGCGAGTTTTATTGATTAGGTTCGACTAGCGGGCGGATACAGAGTCAGGCCGAAGCTACCTTGTTGAACGTCGCCGCCGCCGCTAGCGGCACGGAATGTTGTGCGGTTGCCACGATTGATGAATTGGAGGTTTTGTTGGGTGCGCTGCAAAATCCCACGAGCGTGGTTCGCGATGCGGCCTTAAGGGGTTTATCGGCAATGCAGTCCTCGATTCCTACGTTCGCGCAGAATGAGGAGCAGGCGTTGCCTATTTGTAAAAGGATTTGGATAGCTAAGTTTGACGTCGATGAATCTAACAGGTAATATACCGGGTGTTCGATTTAACTTGATGAATTAAAATAACTCGAAAACTACGCATCGTGCAAAAAAATTCCCAGAACAGGTAATATACCGGGTTTTTGATTTAACCTGACAAATTAAAATAACTCGAAAACTACGCATCGTGCAAAAAAAAAATCCCAGAACAGGTAATATACCGGGTTTTTGATTTAACCTGACGAATTAAAATAACTCGAAAACTACGCATCGTGCAAAAAAAATTCCCTAACTAAAAATTAAAAAAATTATATTTCCTCAGGAGGCATCATCCTGTTCTAAATTCAGCCCCCTGCTTCACCACCAGTGTCTGGGACGGGGGGAAACTTTGAAATTTCAAATAGGAAATTACAGAATCGGATTCTACGGGAAAAAAATTCATTTTGTAACAGATGGCGCAGTAATAGCAAAAATTGAATTAAACATAAATAAAAAGTTAATGATGGACTAGTTTCCTATGCCAAAAAAAAAGAAGTTAGTGGCGTCTTACGTCTCTCCATCGGGGTTGTTAATTAAATTAAACGCTTAAAATGATGTTCTTGAACTTCAATGACTTGTTTTGATTTTCAAAAAAATGGAAAACCTTAGTAATTTCATAAAACATTTTGCATTTTGTTTAAAATATTCTTTAATTCAATGTCATTTAAGTGCTTTCAGACGTTTTTGTAACCTTCCTCGGATGAAAATAATTTGTAATCACACTTTTCTTAAAATTCGGCAACAAAGTGTAACATGTATTGTAATCAAAACTTTTTAAGAAGACGTTTTTTGTATATTTAGAGACTTGGCGGAAAAACTTTGGCATGAAGCGAACTTAATTTTCCCACCAAGTCTAAGTGGAGAATTGATGGTCGATATCGAGCATCCCGTTGAGTGTATTCAAGCATCAGCAGCTGAGGCCCTTGCAGCTTTACTTCAAGATAATAAGGAAGAAGTTAAGCCCACAATTGATAAGCTTATTACGTTGTATAGGCGAAGATTAGCCGTAAGTATTATTTAAATCACAACGCCAAAGCAAGTTGTTGTTAACGTGCCCTTAAAAATTGTTGCCATCTGTGATAATACTGTGAAACTAATCGGGGATTTTAATGCTTTGCAAGTGCCGTCTTCTCGTCATTCAAAAATTATCCAAAAATAAATAGTTCCTTTTGGAAGTATGATTTATGAGTTCAATTGTAACGCCAAGGCCACGAATTTTGTACTTATGGTTATTGTTACTGTGCTCTTAAAAGTTGTTGCCATCTGTGATAATATGACTAAATTAATTAGGGATTTTAATGTTTTGCAAGTGACATCTTCTTGTCATTCAAAAATTATTCAAAAATAAATGGTTCCTTCCAGAATTATGATTTAAGAGTTCAATCGTAACGCCAAAGCCATGAGCTTTGTACTTTTGGTAATTATTACGGTACTCTTAAAAATTGTTGCCATCTGCAAAACTAATTAGGGATTTAAATTCTTTGCAAGTGACATCTTCTTGTCATTCAAAAATTATCAAAAAATAAATAGTTCCTTTTGAAAGTATGATTTATGAGTTTGGGGGAATTTTGGTTTCAATTAAAATTTACCCATCAAAAATTATTATTATAATAATGATTAAATCTTGGTCTTAAATATAATCCCAACTTTGCCATTAATATTTGCAAGAAACACAGTACAACATTGAGGCAATAGATTCCGCCACTTTGGATTTTCTATGTTAACGGTGTAACTTATATTCCAATAGTAATTTCCGTTTCCCCATCAGCAACTAACTACATCGATGAGTCCTGGAAGGTCGAAACCGCTCTGTAGGTGTTCTGATGGGGAAACAATATTTAATGTTTACATTATTATTATTATATTTGCCGCCGTTGGCATTCCCATATCTGTCTGTGGTTATTCGACTCAGATTGGGTTCAGTACAATATTCGGGCAATAGATTCCGCCACTTTGGCATTTCTACCTTATAATGAAAATGTTTTTAGTTAATTCCTGCAAAAGTGGACGAATTTGGAAGAGAAATAGAGAAGCCTTTTGACACTTGGTCGCCCAGAAAAGGAGTGGCGTTGGCTTTAGCACATCTGGCTCCGTTAATCAATTACGATCACATAGGCACTCTCATTGAATTTTTCGTGTCCACTGGATTGGCAGACAGAAAGGAGAAAGTTAGGAAGGATATGTTATCAGCCGCTTTGAAGATTGTAGATTTGCATGGAAAGGTAAGTGACAAAAGAAATACCATAAACATTTATTTTAACTGTCACGGCTGACAGCGTTTTTTTCTAGGTTAGGTTTTAGACATGAACGTTTTACTCGTTTAACTAGTTTATGGCTAAGCTTAACCCAACGTAACCTAACTGTTTTGAATGGCGACTTAATCCGTCCTAACCTAACCTAACTTTTTTTAATGGGACTTAACCCCACTAAAGGGCTTACGACCTCTCTCAGCTTTACTATCCACTAATGAGCTTGTTTACTGGCAGCTTGTAAACTCACTTTGTAGAATGAATTAACACTTTCGAGCCTGTAGAGACACGTGTGCCCCACGGCATCACTGATCCAGTCTGACAGGACCTACTTGTCCCGATTTAATCTGAAGTTATATCATAGACACCACCCTTCGAATCAACATTATTTAACCCAGATGTGCCCACTGTTCTATATGTAAGACGACTAATTTAAGGTTCCTCTTAAAATTATATCTAGAATATTATCAGCGCCATCTATCATTTTTTTATTCCAATAACTATGCTCAGTGAGTATTCATTGACATTTGACAGGAAGACGTAAAATAACTTCTCCGTGTTTTTAAATCTTAATTACTTATTTAGAGAAACATATTATTTACTTTCTTTTAATTTAAATATTGGGCAAATGTGGGTTAACTAAATATTCTGATTATTATTACGAAATAAATAATCAATCAAGAACAGTACTCAAATGCATACAGATGTACCACCACAATAAGCTAAAAGTTTTGTCGGTTGAACTAAGCTATTGCATTCTTCTAGGAAACTGTAAGCACTCTACTGCC
Source organism: Ocypus olens (assembly GCA_910593695.2). Lineage (NCBI taxonomy): Eukaryota > Metazoa > Arthropoda > Insecta > Coleoptera > Staphylinidae > Ocypus > Ocypus olens. The sequence continues at coordinate 5,664,699 of OU343055.1, read as the reverse complement.
GGTTTTCGAAAACTTCCTGGACAAATCCTCGAAATCGGCCACCTACGATCACGTCAAACAGGCCGTGGTGATACTGATGGGATCGCTGGCCCGACATCTGGAAAACGACGATCCGAGGATCAAACCGATTGTGCAGCGTCTGATATCGGCCCTGTCGACGCCCTCCCAGCAAGTCCAGGAGGCCGTGTCGCACTGTTTGCCCCCGCTGGTGCCCTCGGTCAAGGAGGAAGCCGTCGGCTACATTAACAAGTTGTTGCATCAGTTGTTGAAGAGCGATAAGTACGGGGACCGCAAGGGCGCCGCCTACGGTCTGGCCGGAATGGTGAAAGGAATGGGCATTTTGGCCTTGAAGCAATTGGACATCATGCAGAAGTTGACGGAGGCCATACAGGATAAAAAGAATTATAAACATAGAGAAGGTATGTGATGGATACGGCGGAAAATGGTAAATATTTACGGACGGCGTTCTGAAGAATTGTTTTTGAATAGAAAACAAGATTTGCAGATTATACAGGGTGTCCGTATTTCGCCAGAATTTAGTTAGATATTTAGATCAGTGTTTCAGGAATTAATACTGTCCGCAATTTTAGATTTCTTTCATGATGACCAATCATGTATTATAAATGTTATAAAAGAACCCATTTAATCGTGACTACACGACGACTGGTTATTTCAGACCAGTGGAAGTCGCAGTTATTTAAGGACATAGAGAATCGGTTAAATTGGGGCAAACTTACGGATCTCTTCAAATAGCCGATATTCCCATACATTCTGGCAAAATATGGACGTACTGTATGCATTGGAAATAATAATAATAATAAATAATAATAAAAAAATGGTTTATTATATGTGATTTACGTTTTAGGTGCGCTTTTCGCTTTCGAAATGCTGTTCCAAACGTTGGGCAAGCTCTTCGAACCGTACATCGTGCATGTGTTGCCCCACCTGTTGTTGTGTTTCGGAGATTCGAGTCAATACGTTCGTAACGCTACGGAAGACACGGCTAAGGTGGTCATGAGTAAATTGTCCGGACACGGAGTGAAGTTGGTATTGCCAGCTTTATTGAAGGCTTTAGAAGATGATTCCTGGAGAACAAAAACAGGTAATTAGATCTTATTGTGGGCGGCCCGTTGGTGTAGTGGGTAGAGGCGAGCGCTTGTACCGGCTGCATCCCGGCCGTGTGGCTTCGATTCCCATCCCGGGCGGAAGATTTTTTGTCGATCGAGAAGTATTCGCTCGGGTCCGTGGTTGTCGTATATGTCTGACAATATTCATTTATTCATTTATTCCATTATTCCTACAAATATATAATACAAAATTAAAGCCGCGTGTGACTAAGTCAAAAAAAAAAAAGATCTTATTGTTTAGTACTATTGACGTTTGTTTCAGTGTGGTTAATATCTTAAAATGAAATTAGAGCGTAACTGCATTGTCTAGAAAATCTAGTTATTATTACTTGTAATGTCTAAAATCTTTAAAGTTTCGAATTTACCACAAAACAATTGTCACAGTTAAATTATTATTTTTAATCCAACATTAAAGTTTTCAAAATAATCCTGTAAAGAGTTGATCTTTATAATCCCTGAAAAATATTTTGACTTTCGGCTCTATAAATATTTTTTACGAATTTTTGAAAATCCTTAAATTTTCATTGCCGCAATTACTTTTTATTTTTACTTTAAAACTTTAATTCAGCAACAGAGCAGATTAAACTTTTCAAAATAATCATGTAAAGAGTCAATCTTTATAATTCCCCAAAAATATTTTGACTCCGCTCTATAAATATTTTTTACAAATTTTTTAAAATCCTTAAATTTCCACTGCCGCGACTGCTTTTTATTTTTACTTTCAAACTTTAATCCAACAACAGAGCAGATTAAACTTTTCAAAATAATCGTGTAAAGAGTCCATCTTTATAATCCCCGAAAAATATTTTGACTTTCCACTCTATAAATATTTTTTACGAATTTTTGAAAATCCACAAATTTTGTCCGCTGCAACTACCTTTTATTTTTACTTTAAAACTTGAATCCAGCGACAGAGAAGATTAAACTTTTCAAAATAATCATGTAAAGAGTCAATCTTTATAATCCCCCAAAAATATTTTGACTTTCGGCTCTATAAATATTTTTTACGAATTTTTGAAAATCCACAAATTTTGTCCGCTGCAACTACCTTTTATTTTTGTTTTAAAACTTTAATCCAGCATCAGAGCAGATTAAAATTTTCAAAATAATCTTGTAAAGAGTCGATCTTTATAATCCCCGAAAAATATTTTGACTTTCGGCTCTATAAATATTTTTTTACGAATTTTTGAAAATCCACAAATTTTGTCTGCTGCAACTACCTTTTATTTTTTACTTTAAAACTTTAATCCAGCAACAGAGAAGATTAAAATTTTCAAAATAATCATGTAAAGAGTCAATCTTTATAATCCCCCAAAAATATTTTGACTTTCAGCTCTATAAATATTTTTTAGGATTTTTTGAAAATTTTGTCTGCTACAACTACCTTCCAGCAACAGAGCAGATTAAACTTTTCAAAATAATCGTGTAAAGAGTCAATCTTGACAATCCCCTAATCATATTTTGACTTCCGCACAATAAATATTTTTTACGAATTTTTGAAAATCTTTAAATTTCTGCTGCTGTGATTACTTTTTATTTTTACTTGAAAACTTCAATCCAAGATCGAAAAATAATTTTTGTATTCAGTAATTCAAGCAAACTTATTATTTCTTTGTTGCCTACCCTAAAACTACCCATTGTCTTTCAGGTTCTGTTGAACTTCTTGGAGCCATGGCGTACTGCGCTCCAAAGCAGCTCTCCTCTTGTCTTCCCAGCATTGTTCCCAAGTTGATCGAAGTTTTGAGCGATTCGCACATGAAAGTACAAGAGTCGGGCGCCGAAGCTTTAAAAGTCATCGGTTCGGTCATAAGAAATCCTGAAATTCAAGGTAAGTTTATACAATTTTTCAGTGATATATACCATACCTATCCATGGATTAGATTTTTTTTTACTTTTTTTAGTGACAGACACTAGAATGTGAAAAGTACCAACACAAATATGAAAAAAAATTCCTGACGTTAACTTGGTACAGACAGATATTGGTCAAAAAAGTTTAATCTATGGGTAGACGTAGTATACTATATTCGATACTATTGAAAATTCAAATAAACCAAAAAAGTCTAGAAAGCATTTTATGTTCTAAAATAAAATTGATTTATTCACAGCAATTGTTCCCGTATTACTACACGCCTTACAAGATCCATCGCATAAGACATCGGCTTGTCTGCAGACTCTCCTCGACACGCAATTCGTGCACTTCATCGACGCTCCGTCGCTCGCTCTCATCATGCCGGTGGTGCAGCGTGCCTTCATGGACAGATCGACGGAGACTCGCAAGATGGCCGCGCAGATTATAGGAAACATGTACTCGCTTACCGACCAAAAAGATCTGATGCCTTATCTGCCCACAATTATACCCGGATTGAAGACGTCGTTATTGGATCCCGTACCAGAGGTAGAGTTACGGAATAATTTGTCCTGCGTGAGAGGTGATGAGTTTTGTTACTTCAGGTCCGCAGCGTGAGCGCCAGGGCCCTGGGGGCCATGGTACGTGGGATGGGAGAGTCCAGTTTTGACGATCTTATTCCGTGGCTTATGCAAACACTTACCTCTGAAAGTAGTTCGGTCGACCGTTCCGGAGCCGCCCAAGGTTTATCCGAAGTCGTCGGCGGTTTGGGTGTGGAGAAATTGTACAAATTAATGCCAGGTTTGTGCGTTATAGTTATATATTTATTATTGGCTTCAAAATTTTTAAACCCATCCGTAATAAACCTATTTTGAATATTCTATAAAAAAAAAATGGACAAACTGTAGATCGAAACAAAATTCCACGCTGAAATTAAAAAAATCATAAAAATTATGTTAGTGATCCACGAAATTTTAAATTGTTTCTTTTCAGAAATAATTGGCACTGCCGAGCGCACAGACATAGCCCCCCATGTCAAAGACGGTTACATCATGATGTTCATCTACATGCCGGTAGTTTTCCAAACGGAATTCACTCCTTACATCGGGCAAATTATCAACCCAATTCTGAAAGCGCTTGCCGATGAAAATGAATACGTGAGAGACACGGCCCTTAAAGCGGGTCAGAGAATCGTCACCCTGTACGCAGAGTCCGCTATACTGTTGCTTCTCCCGGAATTGGAAAGAGGGCTGTTTGACGATAACTGGCGTATTAGATACAGGTATGTATAATTATTTACATAACCTGTTTTGTTTTATTATTAAATGTCATTGAATCATAAAAAATTTCAACTAAATTCTACTACCCTTATGGTGGTTTGCACAAATATTTATTTAAGACATATTTTTCATAAGCAGGTGTTATATTTTCAGCTGTGTAAACGTTCTTTATGTGCCATTGTCTGTCACAATATATTTTTGAATTGGTATTGTTTAGATTAGAAATGAAGCCTCGGAAGAAGATTTAATCCTTTCGGCCCTGGTGGTGGCAATCGGCACCGCAACATTTACATGTCTTGACTTATTTGACAATCCATATTTTTGCTGTTTATCACTAGATGTCACTTCAACAAAGCCTCACTAATTAATTCCTATACTAATTAATCAAATTTGTTCAAATTTGGTATTTATGGTCTTAAGAAACTCCCCATCAATAGTAATTAACAAACAAAAAAATTTTCAAATTACAAATCCAGGGCTGAAAGGGTTAAGGTAAAAATACATTTAAATAGAAATGAATTTGTTACTAAACATTACAAAGAGTAAATATTGATTAAAATTTGTGTAATGTATTCATATGGTTTGTGGAGGGCGACCAAATGGTCGCAGCGCTTAGACCATTCGTTGGTCCTTTGTGCCGCATGTATTCATATAATAATAATTATAATAATATTTATTTTATGTTATCAACCTACATAGGTTATACAATTGTTATATCGCCAAGTGTAAGATTTAGATATAGAATCTAACCTCAAATTATACATTCCGTTTACCATTCGAAAGACCGTTTACACAGCCGAAAATATAATTTCAGTGTTATGAGAATTAAAGCCAATTTTAATGAATTTTTTAGTGGTAGTTCTGTTTTGATTTATGATTTCTTTCTAGTTCGGTTCAACTGCTGGGAGACTTGCTGTACCGTATATCCGGCGTGACCGGTAAAATGAGCACAGAAACGGCGAGCGAAGATGATAACTTCGGAACCGAACAATCTCACCTGGCCATAATAAACTCTCTGGGTCCGGAGAGGCGTAATCGCGTGCTCGCCGGATTATACATGGGGCGGTCCGACGTGGCTCTGATGGTCAGACAGGCCGCTCTGCACGTCTGGAAAGTCGTGGTCACGAACACGCCGAAAACTCTGCGCGAAATTCTTCCCACGCTTTTCGGCTTGTTGCTAGGGTGTCTGGCAAGTGACAGCCACGATAAACGTCAAGTGAGTAGTAATTATCTTTGTTTGCTTATTTATTTTTATTTGGGGAACAAAACAGATTTACAAAATCTAAATTACGTCTCCATCACATAATATTTAAACAAGAGTAAAGAATTTGGAAAAAATGTTTATCTACGACCACTACTGTAAATGCCCATTATCGTACAATGCGCGTACTGCGTAAATACACCAAAACACCCACGTATGTTAGAGCCCGCTTGTAAATTAAAGGTACTAGTGAGTTTCGTTTACGAACTTTTGATTGGTTGAGAGTTGCGCGTTTGTTCGTTTTTATTAAATATAGTAGTCCGCGATTGTTAAACGTCACATCACGCACCCCGAAGCTGTCACTTCGCTATTCCGCACATTCTCTTATATAAATTAAGGTGAGAGTGGTCGTAGATAAAGTATACTACATAACGCGAGTTGTAAAGCAATTACGCGCTCGTGAAATTGCGTTACTCGCCGCTACGCGGCTCGTACGCAATTTTTTCACTTGCGCGTAATTTGCTATTTACAACTCTTGTTACGTAATATACTATTACAATCGAAAGCAAAACTTATGGTGTTATTCTGAACAAAAATGTTAGCATTCACAGCGGTGTTATTTGCTAACATCGACAGATGTTATGAATATACGATTCTGTACACTATGTCTAACATCGACATATTAACATTTTTGATGTTAAACAACACTTGTCAAAATGGTCGACGTTACGAGATTGTTAATGGTGATATACATATTTTGAGGTTATGTCGTGGTTTGTGTTTTTCGTCAACAAAAAATTTAAATGGATAGCAATATTCCAATATTCATACAGGGTGTAGTGGAACAAAACGGAACATGGGATTTTCAATGTTAATTCCTTTATACTGGAATATTATCTTCCCTGATCATTTTAGAGGAAACATGTAAATAAATGTTTTATAGAGTAAAAATTCCTGCATGCAGTCATGCTATTATTTATTTTTTAGCATTCATAAAAACCCTAAAAAATGATAAAATAAAAATGATCATTTTCCCGAAAATAATGGTTGCCATGAAATTAAACAAAAAATGATGCGTTGTTGATTTGTTGGCTTCTGTCAAATTTATTGAATATTTCATAATTTTTTCATTAAAAATGTATTCTATTCAAGAAAAAGTGCAAATTGTGAAGTGGTGCTATGCTGGTAGCAGTTTTCGTGAAGTGGGGGATATGTTTGCGGTCAATGCAACGATCCAAAAGTTGACTCATAAATTTGAAACAACTGGCTCAATATTAAAGAATTCCAAGAGGGCATCAAATGCAGAGCAGAATAGTTTACCAATAAATGAGAAGGATGGCGAGCTTATGGTCTTGGGTTCTGTAGTAGAAGATCCAAACATAATCTTAAGACAAATTGCTGACAAGTGTGCAATTCACTGTATGACTGCCCAGAGGTATTTAAAGAAGCATCATTTTCACTCGTACAAATACCAGTGTCACCAAGAAATATTACGTGATATCCCGCACTTCACGAAAACTGCTACTAGCATAGCACCACTTCACAATTTGAACCTTTTCTTGAATAGAATACATTTTTAATAAAAAACTTATGAAATATTCAATAAATTTGACAGAAGCCAACAAATCAACAGTGCACCGTTTTTGTTTAATTTCATGGCAGCCATTACTTTCGTGAAAATGATCATTTTTATTTTATCATTTTTTAGGGTTTTTATAAACGCTAAAAAATAAATAATAGTATGACTGCATGCAGGAATTTTTACTCTACAAAACATTTATTTACATGTTTCTTCTAAAATGATCAGGGAAGATAATATTGAAGTATAAAGAAATTAACATTGAAAATCCTATGTTTCGTTTTGTTCCACTACACCCTGTATACATGCTTTATGAAACACTCATTTTATTTCTAAAAATATCCTCAAAAACGTAAAATCTACTAACCTAAATGTTTTTTTAGGTTGCTGCCAGAACCTTGGGTGATTTGGTAAGGAAATTAGGTGAACGCGTGCTTCCCGAGATAATCCCGATATTGGAAAAAGGCCTGCAGTCCGACCAACCCGACCAGAGGCAAGGCGTGTGCATCGGCCTGTCGGAAATCATGAGCTCGACCTCTCGGGAGATGGTCCTCACGTTTGTGAACTCTCTGGTGCCGACCGTAAGAAAAGCGCTCTGCGATCCGTTGCCCGAAGTGAGAGAGGCCGCGGCCAAAACGTTTGACAGCTTACACGCGACTGTCGGAATTAAGGCTTTGGATGATATTCTGCCGTCTATGTTGAAACAATTGGTAAGTAAAATGTAAATTGTTTAACAACAACATTTCTAACTTCTCCCTTTTCTATTTTTAGAATAGCGAAGATCAAGATTTGGTGGACTGGACTCTCGACGGATTGCGACAAGTAATGGCAATAAAATCCCGCGTAGTTTTGCCATACTTAGTTCCGGCACTGACGGCGCCACCAGCAGACACGAAAGCATTATCCGTACTAGCGTCTGTGGCCGGAGATGCACTGAACAAATATCTTCCAAAAATATTGCCAGCTCTACAAACGGCGCTTGCTGCTTCGACTGGAACTACAGAAGAAGCTCAGGTTCGTTTATCAACAATTTGTTCAAGTAAATTGGAAACCACCTTACTCGTTGCAGAAAGCATTAAATAGATTCAATAAAACGAAACGAAATATAGCCTGAATATATGAATATTCAACCTGTTCGTAACTCTGCAAACAAAATTAAGTCTTACTAAGTATTTGTTCAACTATTGACAATCAAAGTATACCAAGCACTTCGAAGATTTTCTGTCGCATTCTCCGAACGTAGTTTCTCACTCTGCGCAAACTTTACCGCCACACTTCTCGAGTGCTTGATAATACTGTAGCTTCAGACTGTCTACAAGCAACTGATACATTATTGACATTCTAATAATAAGTGCAACACCTGATAAATTATCTTATATCATGTTTTCTCTACTATTTATAGCAATTGGAATATTGTCAAGCCGTTATACTATCTGTTGTGGATGAGGCCGGTATTAGGACGGTTATCGATACGCTTTTAGAAAGCACGCGCAACGAATCTGCCGAACAGAGGAGAGCCGCTGCTACCCTTCTTTGTGCTTTCTGCGCGAATTCAAGGGCGCAGTACACTACGCATATTCCCCAGCTCTACAGAGGTTTGATCCACTTGTGCATTGACAACAACAAGGAAGTACTGCAGATGTCTTGGGAAGCGTTGAATGCCATAACGAAGGTAAATATGTTCAAACACCTCATTCATTATACACAGGGCAGCCAATATGGAAATTAGTTGGTAACATTCGTTATTAAAACCTAACTGTTGTCAGCTGTGACAGTTAAAATAAATAATGGAAGCTCGTAAGGAGAAAAAAAGATGTTCAAACACCTCATTCATTAATGATTATACACCGGGCAGCCAATATGAAAACTAGTTGGTAACGTTCGGTACTAAAACCTAACCCCGAAAGAAATGTCAGCTGTGACAGTTAAAATATATAATGGATCCTCGTATGGAGAAAAATGATTACTTTTCTCCCTACCGAGAGAAGTAGCCATTTCTCTCCCTTGGGCGAGAAATGTTATTTCTCTCACAATTTCGACAGCTGAGAATTCGACAACTCCAGTAAAAACTTTATAATAAAACACTTTTTATTTGTTACAATGTTCATTTGATGGGGTGAAACAGTTGTTGCAACATTTTAACAAATGAAAAGTGAAACTCTTACCTCTCCCCCATAAGTACCGTCCTCCCAAAGCGGTTCAGAATTGTCACCCAAAAATTTATTTCGCCGCAACACTTGTTTTATTATAAAGTTGATAAACGTAATTGCAATAAAATCATGTTCTATAAACAAGACTTTTGTGTAGTCCTATTTATATTGTATTAAATAACATTATATTATTTAGTTTGGTTATTTTATTTTCAGTCACTGGACGCAAAACAACAATCGACATACGTCTCAGACATCAGGCAATCGGTGCGGTACGCAATGCTGGACTTGAAAGGCTCGAGCGATCTACTTCCCGGCTTTTGCCTGCCCAAGGGCATCGCACCGATCCTGCCGATATTCCGCGAGGCCATTCTGAACGGCGACGGCGATGAAAAGGAGGCGGCCGCCCAAGGTTTGGGAGAGGTCATCAGATTGACGAGCGCCTCCGCCCTACAAACCAGCGTTATTGCCATCACCGGTCCCCTGATCAGGATTCTGGGCGAGAGGTTCAATCCGAACGTGAAAACGGCCGTACTGGAAACGCTCGCAATTTTATTGGCTAAAGTAACGTGGAACGTGTTTACGATTGAACAGATTGTAACTTTAAGGACTTTTAGGTTGGCATCATGCTGAAACAGTTCTTGCCGCAACTGCAGACCACTTTTGTGAAGGCTTTGAACGATCCCAACAGGGTCGTGAGGTTGAAGTCCGCCTCGGCCTTGAGTTATTTGATTTTGATACATCAGAGGCCGGATCCGCTGTTTACGGAGCTGCACAATTCGATTAAAACCACCGATGATGTGTCCATCAGGTGATTAGACTAACTATAGTTTGGATGGATCTTTGCGTGTGCGTCATAACCGAAGACTGAGTTTTCTCGCCTTGGACGACATATGATTATGTCTAATTTAACACGTTGACTGCCAATGCCTTGCGAACTGCGTTAAAAAACTACGAGTATTCTCGTGGTTGGCAGTCAACGTGTTAGCTTATCGTAAAGAGAGTAAACACATGAAAATGTTCAGCTATCTATGACGTGCACGCAAAGATCCATTAATCAAAGTATAACACGTTGATTGCTTACTATTTGTAATAATTTTATAGGGAGACCACGTTACATGCACTTCGAGGAATTGTCTCTCCGGCCGGTGACAAAATGTCCGAACCAATCAGGAAGCAAATTCACCAGACTTTAGTGGGAATGCTCGGACACCAGGAGGATGTGACCAGAATTTGCGCGGCGGGTTGCCTGGGAGCCTTATGTAAATACTTGTCGCCGGAACAATTGGAAACCACATTATCAGATCACATGTTGCGTAAGTTATTTATTTTATGAATAAAACAGATAGTATAGAGGCAAAAGCTCAAGGCAAAGCATCACGAGGAAGACCAAAAAAAATCATAGAATGACGAAGTGGCGACCATTTTGAAAAAAAAAAAACCTTCAGTGGAACAAAGCAAAAACCAAAGACAAAAACAAAACAAAAGTTGGTTTATGAAATTATGTAACAGTTGTAGAATGTGAACATTTATTTACCTTACACCTGACGGTACATATATGGATATATACAGGGTGTCCCATTTTAAATTGCCACCCCAAATATCTCGAAACCTGAGCAACGTGGCAAAAAATGTTTCAGATGAAAGTTGTAGGGTTCGGAGGGGGACATATGCTGGTGACCTTGAAAATGACCTTGGGGGGGGGGGGGGGGGGCAATTTTCAAGGTCAAACGAAGATCAACTTTGATTTTTCAAATAGAACCCCCTATTTTTTATTGCGGGATCGTATTCTACGGGAAAAAATACAAACTTTTTGTAAGAAACGTTTATTTTAATGCTTTTTTTAAGAATTATGTCCGTGATGTTGTTTGAAATCTCGGATGAATCCAGGCTGTGATTCATGCATTGCGCAATGGTATAACAAATGAATTAATTGCCAGAAATTAAGTAAACAATTAATTACATTCCTATGTTTTTGCTGTTCCTTTCACCTGTGAAACCCTCGTTAATATTCAAGTGTTTGGATTGTAGGATAGTGCCCACCCACCACCCTTTGTATAAGCTTTAATCTAACCTACAAATCTATTTTCGTGGGAAGAAATTTCTTTGTAAATTCATTGGTGATGTTTAAAGGTTAAATAATCATAGAACAGAGTTCTTAGTTAAAGAAAAAGTTAATGCGGAGGGTGGTGGGTGTTCCCCATCCTACAGTCCAACCAGCTGATCAAAACGCAGTATTATTACAATTCTTTCTATTTTTCATCGAGTTTTTTTTTGCAGATGATGACAGTCAAACGGATTGGATGTTGAGGCATGGAAGAGCTGCAGCCTTATCTACGGCCATGAAAGAATCTGCGGGGATTTTTTGGCAAGATCAATACAAGCCTAAGATCGAGAAAACACTTTTGAGCCAATTGTCCGCCGATAGAGTACAAATAACGCAGTCAGCAATTAGGTCCTTCGGCTATTTACTGCAATACCTGATGACCAACGGGGAGGCGCTGCCTGTTAATGTTTTGGGACCGTTTGTTAAAGTTAGTAATGTGATTATTAACACTTTTTGAGCGGGCGCTATGACCAAGGTGACTTGCCTATGTAGCGGGTGTATGATGCACTGCATGCAACCCATTCTGCATGTTTGCGTCTAGAAACAGACGTCCCGCCTATAGCACACAGTTCGCAAAGTGTCTACAAATAGACGCTCCCGCTCAAAGTGTGTTAAAATAACTAATGAAAATGAATAGGTAATATATAGCATATTAGCACATCGTGTCCATTTTTTTTTATAGAGCATGAATAACAACAGTAATGACGTAAAACAATTATTAGCGAGAGTATGTATACATCTAGCCAAAACAGTGCCATCAGAAAAAATGGCGCCAGAGTTGCTAAAACTGTTACTACCGATGTTGGTGAATGGAACCAAGGAAAAGAATGGATACGTGAAAGCCAACTCGGAACTAGCACTGATTGCAGTTCTGAGGCTTAAAGAAGGCGATGAAATTAATCAGGTAAGAATACGACAAAAATCTTTAAAGATTATCTAGTTAGCTGTGTGATGAGTACATTCGTCATGAACAATTGTCTTCATGACGAAACAGCTAACTGTTAGAGAAAAATTCAAATAAAACGAATAACTTTGTTGGTATCACATTAATAAAGTGATACCAACAAAGTTATTCGTTTTATTTGATTTATTCAAAATGTATCATGAAGTGAAAGCCTCCACAATTACCTATTTTATTGTTAGAGAAAACTTATAACTTAAACGATCATTTTGTAGAAATGTTTAAACATTCTGGATGTGGGCGCGCGAGAGTCCCTCTCGGACGTGGTCAGTAAAGTTCTGAAAAAAATCATGCACCAGCCAGAGGGCAAAGAAGAAGAACTGGACGATACGCTATTGACTTGATCATACCGGACCGTAAGTGGAGAGATTTACCGTGTGTATATCTGTTTCATCCTTCCACCTCATTACCGTGTACCCCATTTAGGAAGCCCCCATCGTGTACATTGTGTTGATATTTGTTCCATTCGGTTTAACGACAAGCATTTTTATACTGATTTTACTTGTTTAATTAATTGTATTGTTAATTGCATACGATGTCTTAAACCCGGTGTAATAAATGTTATAGAAACTGACGTATTATTTTTATTTACAATTGGCACCATTCTGATTGGTTCATAAAAATAATTTATTATTTAACATTTGTTCAAATTGTTTTTGTTTCGTATGATCGGGAGGTTTTACATTTTTTTTTTATATTTCTTTGGTAAGTAAGGTTGATGTAATTATAGTTTTGTTAATGGATAATAAATGGATATATCTGTTTTCAATAAAATCTGTATTTGTGTTATTGGTAGATCTTGACGGGGTAAGTGTGTAATTATAGGCGCTGGAGATGTTCAAGGTGATCAAATCAATAGAAATATGTCATTTCGATGTTTAAACGTAGATATTTTCATTTTATACAGATCGTTCTTTTTTTATATCTCACCATTGGGTATACTTCTATCAATGGATCTTTACGTGCACTGAACCTAGTTCCGACAATATTTCATACGCTCACTCCCTCCGCGATAGATGCAATAATGTGCTTACATGTGTCGTCCAAGGCGAGAATACTCTGTTTTCTGCAATAGCGCACACAATCCGTTGATCAAACTATAGCAAAGATACAGTCGGTTCAATTAGGAGAAACGTTCCTTTTTTTGTGCTGAATAATCTGTAAAGAGCTTTTGGTTCTCAAATGATGGCAGCAAAACCAATAATAAGTGATAGTTTTATTAATTGGCCAACCGTCCTCCTTTAGGGGTTATTTAACGTTTAAATTTATTTGGATTAATCAAGCGTTAGCTAGTAGCGGAATTAATGTTTTAACCCGTTTTTGCTCAACGATTTTTTTTCAAATTTTCTGTGCAGTTTCTTAACACAAAATATTTAAACGGCAATCGTGCGTTTTCCTTTAGTGCACAGTGGTCTTACCAATCATAAATTCTTCATAAACAAACGACGCAGAACGCTGGTGCATGTGCAATTCTTCGAAAATATAGCTGTTCCACTAATGGAACAGTGGGCAAAAATGGGTTAATAATGAATTGAATGAAGGATTAAAAAAGTTTAACAGCAGGTTAATAAATAAGGTGAACAACCGTCTTCCTTTAGGGAGGACAGACTTTTTGTAAGTTCCATTCTCCTTCGAAAAATGTCCTAAAGTCCTTTTCGATTTTTGAAAACCAAGAGTCAATAGTCGTCTATTTCAATACCTCACATTTTTTTAAATAGAGGAGTTACAGACTAGTCTTCAAATATGGAAAAGGAGGACACTTTTTAAGAGAGGATGAAACCTTTAAAAGAAGGACTGTCCTTTCTAAAGAAGACCTTCACTAAGTCTTCATTTAATTCATTATTAAAGCATTAATTCCTCTACCGGCTAATGCTTGATTAATCGAAATCAATTTAAACATTAAACAATAATCCTAATAGTGGCATATTAGCAACAACAATATTAAATGTAATAATAGTTATTTATTATACGAATATGGAATGTACGTAGTTCCGCAACAAAAAGTGATTTTTAAAAGTAAATTTCTTAAGGGACTAATGAGTAATTCCACATGAGTATAATATAACATTTTATGTGGTAAGTAAAACAAGTGTGTTTGAGAATTTTCACAAATTTTTAATGTCGAACACTGCGACATATGTTTCACCACACAGTGGCTTCATCAGGCAGATGATCAATGATGATGAAGCCACTGTGTGGCGAAACATATGTCGCAGTGTTCGACATTAAAAATTTGTGAAAATTCTCAAACACACATGTTTTACTTACCACATACATTATGGAATTTCACCAAGTAACAGCCTCATCAATCCAATATAACATTTTATTCAAAATCGTCTGTAATTACATTAAATATTGAAATAATGTGTTTATAAATTTGACAAGAAACTTTGACATAAGTGGTGTCAATTAAAATTATTTTAAAAATCTTATAAAGGATCTATGTATTCCATGAGTCCGAGTTATTCTCTCACTCAGTGGGGAATGAACGACATTACATCCCTCAAATGACCACAGTAATTCGCTTATTACACCCGATTTTGGATAAAGACTAATGCATCTGCAACAAGTGAAGTCTCAAATTTAATTAACTGTATTATTCTACGCACAAATTTAAAGATTACAAGTTTGTCGGCATTTTAAAGTTTCAATTATAGAAATACTAGCACCGCATTACGAGTTGTAACCTTTTAAAAATACAATTAAATCAAGTTCGTAATTCCCGCCACGTTTGCGCCACCTACCGGACGATAGCCGAACTACTAAGTGCATATTTACTACAGCGCCAAAACTGCTGAACTTTATACCTATAGCCAAAATGTAAAAATTCATCAACGAGTTGTACACTAAACGATAGATAATTTAATCCTGAATCGAATGATGTATAAAATAGCTGGGTTAATTAAGCGGCCTTGCTGTAATTTGCAAATGAAAATTTACCAAAATCTCTTGTCGGTAATTCAGTTCACTGTAAAGATAAATATTGAGATTTAAAGCATTTTGAGTGCACCAGGTAGACAAAAAGTAGAATAAATACATCGTACTCGTTATTTAAACCTGTATTTAATTAGAAACTACCGTAACATGCTTTAAATTTCAATATTGATCTCTACAGCGAACTGTATTACCGACTAGGGATTTTGGTAAATTTTCATTTGCAAATTACAGCAAGGTCGCTTAATTAACTCAGCTATTTTATACATCATTCGATTCAGGATTAAATTATCTATCGTTTAGTGTACAACTGGTTGATGAATTTTTACATTTTGGCTATGGGTATAAAGTTCGAGCATTTTGGCGCTGACGGCAATATGCACTTGGCAGTTCAGCTATTGTCCGGTAGGTGGCGCCGGCGCGGTCGTAATTACGAACTTTATTTAATTGAATGCTTAAAAGCTCACAACTCATCATATTTCCATAATTGAAACGTTGAAATGCTTGTAATATTTAAATCTGTTTCAATATATGTTTAAACATGAATTCAATTATTACAAAATTACGAACTTGATTTAATTGAATGTTTAAAAGGTCACAACTCATATTTCCATAATTGAAACGTTAAAATGCTTGTGATATTTAAATCTGTTTCAATATTTGAATCAGAATGGTCTGTTAGAATTGAAAAAAAACAAAAAATCTTTTTTGAAGAAAAAATTAATTTAATCGATTTTTAGGCGTTTTCTCGATTTAAGCACTATTTACGAAAAAAGTCGGTTCCTGAAAGTCTCACAAAATTTTTTTGATAGACAGTGTTCGGAATGGTCTCTTACACTTGAAAACAAATAAATAATTTACAAATAAATTGAAGAAAAAATTGTTACCATTTCAAATAAATTTTCTATAAATAAATATCAATGTTATACAACATAAAGAAAAAATGCAACATTTTTTTTAATTGCAACAATAATATATTATATAGTAAATACATAAAAAACATTTGTAACATTTTATATTGTAATTATTATCTACAAGTTTATTAATTATTATTTAAATGAGAATTGATATTTTATTTCTCCGTTGTCAATGAATTATCTTGATGATTATCCAACATGTTGATGCCACTTATACAATATACCCCCACCCCCCTTTTTGAAGAAAAAAATAACCATTTATCTTCCTAGACCAAAGTAACGGGCGAAAAAGTGTTTTAAGACATAATTAAAAATTCTTGCTGAGCTTAGAACTACAGGTAGTGCCATGGCTCCTTGGCTCTATATAACGAGTTGCCCCTGGCTTCAACAATCAATTCAAGAATAAAGACATTTTTACATAGAATATGTTCATGTTTGAAATGGCTGAACATTTTCACAATTTAATTTCATTGTATTTATTTTTCAGACCTGTAATCTTGTAATTTCTTCAAAGTCAATTGTCGTCTATTTCAATGACTCGCATTTTTTAGGTAGAAGAGTTACAGATTAGTCTTCAAATATTGAAAATGAGGATTTTTCGAGGGAGGACAGAACCAGCGACGGCTCGTGGATGTTCGGCGGTGAGGCACGGAAGAAAATTTGACCGAAAAAGCAACGGAATATTTGCATCCTCTATTAGAGTAAGTAGTGCAGCATGAGCGGCATCTTTTTCTTTGCCTCCCCTATGGAAATCCACGTGCCGCCGCTGGACAGAACATTCCTTCACCTTATGAATGAATAAAACACATATGAAATTACTTCGATTATCATAAATCATTAATGATAGTATGAATAATTTCATACCGTATCGGGCGCAAAACCGACACTTAAACACTTAAAAATTCCATTGATTGTCGCGCCTATTATTAGAAGACAGCAAAATCAATTCCTTCCTGCGTGATAAGTTTAAACTATTGAATAATTTGTTCAGATCCTGTGTACCATTTTCCGCACTGGGTTCATCCTTCACTAATTTTTGACCAAACACCACCGAATTTTCAAAATGTTCAGCGCCATTTTCATCTTTAGATCCCTTGCACACTAAAGGCTCCAAAACAACGTACGTTTTTCTGCGGAGGAACCGCGACCTATCTTCGTTTAAAGACACCACACTTTTCGAAATATCGCTTGTATCCGAGCTGTGCGGTTTCTTCGCTTTCCTCTTTTTGGGTTTCGAGAGGTCGCTGTCGGAATTGTAGCTGAGCATCCTGCTGCCGTGTTTTCCGATAGGTGGAATTCTGGTGTACGGAGTGAAAACCTCGGACTTCGGCGTGACATGCTTTTTGGATTTCGGCGTAACGTGCTTTTTCGATTTCGACTCGTTCTCCTCCAGCGAGTTGAGCGTTTGTTTATTCACCTTTCTAGCCATTTATTTAGACGCGTGTAGCTGCGTGTTGCCATTATAAAAATGGCTGCCCGACTAATATCGTCTCACGGTGAAACTAATCAATCCCCCCCTGTGTATCGACACCCTGCATTATGTATATCGATTTAAACTGATAAAAAGTTATCTAATGCATCGCGATATGTATATATTGATTTTATATTTGGAATTACATTATTGAAAGATAAATTAGTTAGATAAACTTAGCAGTAGAGCGGTGCCGCGTTTTATCCAAAAATCTGAGGTTTCCTGTCCACTTTTTAGTTCCACAGCTACGACATACGCCGGCCTACCTTGAACACCTGCTCTGATGGGGAAGTAGTAGGTGGGACATGAGTATATTCCTGAAAATAATAAGCAAAAAAAAATTTTAATAAAAACTAATAGTGTCGATGGGATAAAACAATTACGTTTTGTCTTATTATTAATGGTGTGGATTAGATACCAAATCCGTTTTGGCAATGCCACTTCCACGCTAGTATTATATCTTATTTAACAACCAGGCGGGCTAAATCAAATTATAGTAGTGTGCATTTTATTTTATGTATTTATTTATTTATTTATTTCCCAACAGAAAAACAGGTTAACCATTTACAGGGAAAAGTTACAAAATAACAAACATGAGACACAAAAGTAATCTTACAAATTAATTCAAAAAAAAAATATAGCAAACAAGCTAAAAAAAAAGCTTAATTTTATAGTAAGGGCATAATTGCTTTAACAAATTGTGCTATGTTACAGTTAAAGATATCAACCGAAAATTGACGATATTAATTTATATAATTAATATCGTCCTTAGATGTATACACTCATATATAATGTAATAAAGAAATCTAATAAAGAAATAGACGCGAAAATGCGTCGTTGTGATTGGGCAAACGGGCGCCATTTTTATACAGGCCAAAATAACAGAACAATTTTTGTTCACGAAAATGTTATAATGTGCGGATTATTTAATTGTATGGGCAACATTACTGGGGTACATTTAACACTCAATTTCATCAAACACGCATTTGCGTGTTTAATATGCTTATTAAACACGCTAATTCGCGCTTTGATTCAGAGAACGCGATTTATGATAATATTTTGTTTACCCTATTTAATATTGAATTTAACTTTGATTTTATTTTTTTTTCAATTGTAATTGTAATTACAACTTTAATTTCGATTTTGATTTTAATTTCGATTCTAATTGTAATTTTAAATTAAATTTTGATCTTGATTTTAATTTTCGTGAACAAAGTACAGTGTACGACTCGCATATAATGGCTATTAATCACGAGAACGAGGTTTGCGGAACTAGCCGTAGGCGAGTGGAGCAAATCGTTATAAGCTCGTTGTACTATATACTATTATTGTTTATTATTAAACCATTAATACCTCTGTAAATTACAATTTGAATCATTAAATTAAATTTAACCATTAAAAAATTGCTGCGGCAATATTTATTATTGCAGGATTTTTACAGCACTTTTATTTCAAAAGATTAAAGGATTATATGTTTGGCCGTCATTTAATGCTTACATTATCAAAAGTATCCCTTAGAATTGCTATTTAAAAGCTTTTAAACATTTTGCGTTCGGATTTCCGCGCCTTGTCGCCATCTATTAGACGGTGGCTGAACTGCTAAGTGATGTTTTTGAACAGCGCCAAAATGCTCGAACTTTATACCTATTGTCAAAGTGTTAATAATTATCAATGGACTGTGCATGAAACGGTAGACGATTTTATTCTGAATCGAATGGTGTATAAAATAGCTAAGGAAATTTAGCGGTTTTCCTGTAATTTGCGAATGAAAATTAAGCACGACACACTTACCGACATTTACAGTTCACTGTAACATAAAATTTCAATAAAGAAGAATTTGTTATATTCTTCAATGAAATACGGGTTAAAATACTTATTCCTGATTAATCATTCAACTATTTATATTGTTAATGCATTATAATAAGAGAAATATGCGAGAAATCATAATCCAAGTAGAGGGCTCCACCTGTTATCGTGGGGATAAACTACTTAATAATTTGTGGATGTAATAATTGTTGTAATAATAAAAGAATATTTAAAAACTTAAAAAGAATGTTATCTCATGATTAAATAAATTCACTTGTGGATATTTACGTACTTAAATTGCAGAAACAATATTTTATAACATACACGCCTAATCCGAAACAACCCGATATACGCATAACTCGAATTAATTTATTATTAAAAACTTATAATTTTATACGTAACAGGGACAAAACCATAAGTGTAATCCTGAGTAAAGCTTCAAAAATAGTGGGAATATTTAAGTATTTAAATTGCGGAAACAATGGTATTATATAAACGCCTACTTGTAGGCAACCCAATATACTATAACTAATATTATTTTTTATTAAAAACTTCTGATTTTAAATATAATAGAAACACAGGCATGAGTGTAATCCTTAGCAACGCTTAAAAAATATTACACTTATGGTTTTGTGCCTGTTACGATTAAAATTTGAAGTGTTAAAATAATAAATCATTATTAGTTATACGTGTATTGGGTTGCCTGTAAGCAGGCGTTTATATAATATAATTATTTCTGCAATTTAAATACTTTAATATTCACATTATTTTTTAAGCTTTACGGTGGATTACACTTATGGTTTTGTCCCTGTCACGTTTAAAATTGGAAGTTTTTAGTAATAAATTAATATTATGTATGCGTGTATTGCATTGTCTGTAAGTAGGCGTTTATGTAATATAATTATTTCTGCAATTTAAATACTCAAATATTCGCACTATTTTTGAAGCTTTACAGAGGATTACACTTATGGTTTTTTCACTGTCACCTTTAAAATTGGAAGTTTTTTATAGTAGTTATGCGTTTATCGGGTTGCCTGTGATTAGGCGGATATATTATAATGTATTGTTTCTGCAATTTAAATACGAAAATATTTACAAGTAAATTAATTTTATTATAAGATAACAGTCTTCTTAAGTTTTTAAATATTCTTTCATTATTAAAACAATTATTAAATCCACAAATGAAAACGTAGTTTATCCCCACGATAACAGAGGGTGCCCTCTATGAAGATTAGGATTGCTCATATATATCTCTTATTGTAATGCATTAATAATATAAAAAGTTAATTGAATAATCAGTAATAAGTATTGGGACCCGTATTTCATTGAAGAATAAAGCAAACTGTTGTGCATTTAATTTTTAAGTTACAGTGAACTGTAAATGTCGGTAAGTGTGTCGTGCTTAATTTTCATTCGCAAATTACAAGAAAACCGCTAAATTGACTCAGCTATTTTATACACCATTCGATTCGGAATTAAATAGTCTATCGTTTCGTGTACAGCGCATTGCTGAATATTAACACTTTAATTATAAGGATAAAGTGCGAGCATTTTGGCGCTGTTCAAAAACATCACTTAGTAGTTCGGCCATCGTCGAATAGATGGCGACAAGACGTGGGAATTCGAACGTAAAATGTTTAAAAGCTTTCAAATAGTAATTCTGAGGGATGATTTTGATAATTTGAATGTTAAATCACCGCCAAACTTGCAATCCTTTAATATTTTTCAAGTAAACGTACGCGTTTATATTGCCAGTCCTTTGACTCGCGCCCAAAAACCGACGAAACAGGGAGCAGTGGGCA
Source organism: Ocypus olens (assembly GCA_910593695.2). Lineage (NCBI taxonomy): Eukaryota > Metazoa > Arthropoda > Insecta > Coleoptera > Staphylinidae > Ocypus > Ocypus olens. The sequence goes on along the minus strand of OU343055.1, from coordinate 5,643,518 downwards.
TGACGAGGAGCGTGATCACAGTATAGGGTTAGTTTAAATTTGATTTTCAATTTTTTTCAATTGTAATTGTAATTACAACTTTAATGTTGATTTTGATTTTAATTTTGATTCTAATTGTAATTTTAAATTAAATTTTGATCTTGATTTTAATTTTCGTGAACAAAGTATAGTGTACAACTCGCATATAATGGCTATTAATCACGAGAACGATTTGCTCCACTCGCCTACGGCTCGTTCTCGTGATTAATAGCCATCATTATATGCTCGTTGTACAATATATTATTTAAAGCAAACTTGCGTTTAAAAATATGCATGCGTGTAAGCGATTTTGCAAGTGGATAAACTTTATTTACCTGTCTGGATCTTATGCTAGTTAACCAGCCCTTTACAACAAATGAAATCGTACACTGCGTCACGCATTGATTAAGATTTAAATAACGTGAAAGTGCGACGTATTTCGATTCAACAGTAAATCTCACCCCTGGTTTTTTTCTTCAAGCTCTCCACCGGCTTGAAATGTATCAAAGGCATCGGGCACACCAGCTGCATCGGCTGGGGTTCTACAAGATACGCCATTTTCTTATCCCAGCCACCGCCTTCTAGGAACAGCCCTCTAATATAAACGCCACTTTCCGGTTTAATCTGAACCGCATTCTCTTCAACGGTTAAGACGGTAAAGTCCCAACCCAGGACATCAATGGGTATTTCCATCGCTCGCGCTGCAGTCTAAAACAAAACAAGATAGAATCTCAACACTAAAGAAAGTAAAAATATTTATTCAAGTAAGTTTTGTTTAGGTGCAGAAAAAATGTATACCTGTAAAACAGCTGTCAAAAAACCTGTTGGGAAGGTGTAAGCAGTCAACCAGAACAATAACGGCGGATGAGTCGTTGAAGCCCAATGTTCAAAGTGCTCGACGCGCGTTATCAAGTCTCTTGTCCAAGATCCAAGAAGCTTTAATGACGGGTAAGCTGAAACATGATAAATTTAATTGTTTTTGATTGTATTTTGAGGATTAGCCAAAAAAATATTAATTTTTCTCAGTAGCAAATGAACGACTTTTTCTTTCTCGGTTTAAGCCTGATTTCTTTGTGTGCTTTTTCTCTCAAAAACTAGTAGAGTTATACATTCAATTTTGATAAATTGATGTTGATATTTCCCCTTAGAATACTAATATTTTATTTTTGATAGTTGGTTTATACAGGGTTTCAGATTTATCTGAAAACATTGAAATATCTCGAAAATTGCGCATCGGATCAAAAAAAGTTCTGAACAAAATTTGTTCGCCTGAAAAAGGGTCATCCAAGTATGGAAGTTGCTTCCATTTTCATCCCAATAGTAGTTTCGTATCGTTGAATAGCTTTTTGAAAAATTAAACATCCGATCGATCCGAAGTACAATTTCTCGAGATATTCGCAAAAAATCAGGTTTCTTGCGATTACAGCGCCATCTATCACGAATCGGAAAAAATATTTCAGAGTTTTTTTTCAAAGTTCTCTATTAGTTTTTGAGATACAACGCCCACAAAAGATCTTTTTTACAAGAATCCTCGGATTCGTCTCTAGATACCTCGAAATGGAAAAAATTCATCAAAACATGTATAATAACATACTATTTAACCACGTAGAAGGAACTCTTCCCTCATAGAAGCAAATAAATATTTCCTCCAATTCAGACGACATCACCACCAAGCCCTTGATACCCTTCTGCAGTTCTTCTAAAGACACACGCATTTGCACGAGGAGAACATTATATCTAAAAATACGTGCTTTAAATTAAAATCATCTTTTTTTTATTTTCAATTTCAAAAGTTAATACCTAGATATTTCCTGAAGCAAAACTACATCCAAGGGTGTTTTAACACTTCCTATCAACTTTTCAGTTTCTTCATAATTTATCGGTTCGGGAATCTTGGTTAAAACATCGAGTGATAATTGGGATACCTACAAAAATGTTTATCAATTTAATCAGTATAGTAGACTATAGATGCTGTGTGCTTACCTTCTCTTCCTTGCTTTCCTCTTCTTTGGACGATGCCTGCACTTGCAAAGACATAAGTGTTTCAAAAAGTTCTCGCGCCTCGGTGATCAAAGACGTAATATCCGCATTCGGGTGCTGTCCAAAAGCTTCTGGTCGATCAACATTTGGTAGAATCGTTATGTAATCTAGGTATGACTGTAGGGAACCATCGCGAGGAACGTAGTACGTACCCAAAGAAGACAATCTAAAATGTCACACACAAAAAAAACTTATTCGTACTGACGTTCTGTATAAACTTAAAATGGCATGAAATGGAAGCCATTTGTAATATTTCTGTGCAACCTGGTGACCTCTCTTTTGTATGCTTTTATTTCTACCACGTTTCCATGGAGTTTTCGGTTATGGGTTCGAGTGCAATTCCGAATTCTTTTATTTTCGACCCCTCTCTGGTATGTTATTGTTCGGTATAAATCGTGTCGAGGGTCATCCAAACATACGGCTGACCTTGAGTCAGTTCAAAATTCTAAAAGTATTTGGGAGATTTTTGCAGAATCTTATAACAGAAAGTTTGTTCAGTAAATTTGAACGAAAACCTCGCAGAAAAAAAATATAAAACGTGCAGGCAAAATTCCATAAAAAATATTCTCGATGGTCAAGGTATCGCTTATTCAAAATAAATTTGGTTTTTGTAAATTCAACAATTTTCAATAGAGATATGGATTTTTGAAAATATTTAATTTAAATTTTTGAACACCTGGACGAAAACCTCGCAGAAAAAAATATAAAACATGCAGGCAAAATTCCATAAAAATATATTCTCTATGGCCGAAGTATCGCTTATTCAAAATAAACTTGGTTTTTGAAAATTTAACAATTTTCAATAGAGATATGGATTTTTGAAAAATTTTGAGCATCTGAACGAAAACATCGCAGAAAAAAATATAAAACGTGCTGGAAAAATTCCATAAAAAATTATTCTCGATGGCCGTAGTATTGTTTATTCGAACTCAGTTTGGTTTTTGAAAATTCAACAATTTTTATTAGAGATATGGATTTTTGAAAATCTTTGTTTTAATTTTTTGAGCACCTGAACGAAAACATCACAAAAAAAATATAAAACGTGCTGGAAAAATTTAATAAAAAATTATCCTCGATGGCCGAAGTATTGCTTATTCGAAATCAGTTTGGTTTTTGGAAATTCAACAATTTTTAATAGAGATATGAATATTTGAAAATTTTTGTTTTAAATTTTTGAGCATCAGAACGAAAACATCGCAGAAAAAAATATGAAACGTGCTGGAAAAATTCTATACAACATTATTCTTGATGGCTGAAGTATTGCCTATTCAAAACCAGTTTGGTTTTTTAAAATTCAACAATTTTCAATAGAGATATGGATTTTTGAAAAATTTTATTTTAAGTTTTTGAGCACCTGAACGAAAACATCGCAGAAAAAATGTGAATCGTGCTGAAAAATTCCATAAAAAATTATTCTCGATGGCCGAAGTATTGCTTATTCGAAATCAGTTTGGTTGTTGAAAATTCAACAATTTTTAATAGAGATATGTATTTTTTTTAAATTTTGTTTTCATTTTTTGAGCACCTGGGCGAAAACATCGCAAAAAAAAATGTTAAACGTGCTGACAAAATTCCATAAAAAATTATCCTCGATGGCCGAAGTATTGCTTATTCGAAACCAGTTTGGTTTTTGAAAATTCAACAATTTTTAATAGAGATATGGGTTTTTGAAAATTTTTGTTTTAATTTTTGAGCACCTGGATGAAAACATCGCAGAAAAAAATATAAATCGTGCAGGTAAAATTCCATAAAAAATATTTTCCATGGCCAAGGTATCGCTTATTCAAAATAAATTTGGTTTTTGAAAATTTAACAATTTTCAATATGGATTTTTGAAAATTTTTGTTTTCAATTTTTGAGCATCTGAACGAAAACATTGCAGAAAAAAAATGTGAAACGTGTTGAAAAAATTCAATAAAAAATTATTCTCGATAGTCGAAGTATTGCTTATTCGAAATCAATTTGGTTTTTGAAAAACCAACAATTTTTAATAGAGATATGAATTTTTGAAAAATTTTGTTTTAATTTTTAAGCACCTGAACGAAAACATCCCAGAAAAAATATAAAATGTGCTGGAAAAATTCCATAAAAAATTATCCTCGATGGCCGAAGTATTGCTTATTCGAAATCAGTTTGGTTTTTGAAAATTCAACAATTTTTAACAGAGATATGGATTTTTTTAAATTTTTGTTTAAAATTTTTGAGCACCTGAACGAAAACATCACAGAAAAAAATATAAAACGTGCAGGCAAAATTCCATAAAAAATTATCCTCGATGGCCAAAGTATCGCTTATTAAAAATCAATTTGGTTTTTGTAAATTCAACAGTTTTCAATAGAGATATGGAATTTTGAAAAAAATTGTTTTAAATTTTTGAGCACCTGAACGAAAACATCGCAGAAAAAAATATAAAACGTGCAGGCAAAATTCCATAAAAAATTATCCTCGATGACCGAAGTATTGCTTATTCAAACTCAACTTGGTTTTTGAAAATTCAACAATTTTCAATAGAGATATGGATTTTTGAAAATTTTTGTTTTAATTTTTTTAGCACCTGATCGAAAACATCGCAGAAAAAAAATATAAAACGTGCTGGAAGAATTCCATTAAAAATGATCATCGATGACCGAAGTATCGCTTATTCAAAATAAATTTGGTTTTTGTAAATTCAACAATTTTCAACAGAGATATTGATTTTTGAAAATTTTTGTTTCAATTTTTGAGCACCTGTACGAAAACATCGCAGAAAAAAATGTGAAACGTACTGAAAAAATTCCATAAAAAATTATCCTCGATGGTCGAAAAATTACTTATTCGAAATCAGTTTGGTTTTTGAAAATTCAACAATTTTTAATGGAGATATGGATTTTTGAAAATTTTTGTTTTAAAGTGTTGAGCATCAGAACGAAAACATCGCAGAAAAAAATATAAAACGTGCAGGAAAAATTCCATAAAAAATATTCTAGATGGCCGAAGTATCGCTTAGTCAAAATCAAATTGTTTTTTGTAAATGCAACATTTTTTAATAAAAATATGGATTTTTGAAAATTTTCGTTTTAAATTTTTTAAGCGCTTGATCGAAAACATTGCAGAAAAAAATATGAAACGTGTAGGCAAAATTCTATACAAAAATATTCTCGATGGCCAAGGTATCGCTTATTCAAAATTAATTTGGTTTTTAAAAATTCAACAATTTTCAATAAAGATATGGATTTTTTAAAATTTTTGTTTCAATTTTTTAAGAAAACCGCAGAGAAAAAATATGAAACGTGCTGGAAAATTTCCATAAAAAATTATCTTCGAAGGCCTCGATATAGCTTATTCAAAATAAATTTTGTTTTTGCAAATTCAACAATTTTCATTAGGGATATGGATTTTCGAAAATTTTAGTTTTAATTTTTTGAGCACCTGAACGAAAATATCGCATAAAAAATATAAAACGTGCTGGAAAAATTTCATAAAAAATGATCCTCGATGACCGAAGTATTGCTTATTGAAACTCAACTTGGTTTTTGAAAATTGAACAATTTTCAATAGAGATATGGATTTTTGAAAATTTTTGTTTTAATTTTTGAGTACCTGAACCAAAACGTCGCAGAAGAAAATATAAAACGTGGAGGCAAAATTCCATAAAAAAAATGTTTGATGGCCGAAGTATCGCTTATTAGAAATAAATTTGTTTTTTTAATTTACAATCTAATTAAATAGGGTAGAAATACAAACCTGTAAAGTGGGGTGTTTAGAGTATCATCGCAGAAGACGTGATTAATGTATGTTGTCAGTAATCTTCTATCCCAATCATCTGTCACGTGACCTCCATAATTAACGCCAGCAATTAGGTACTTCAATGCATCCCATGGCGTCACCTGATATTCATCTAAATATATAGTCAACAAATTTTCGGAGACCTGAATCATAAAAATAAATAACAATAAGAAAATGTGTTGCACTAAAAAAAAAAACAATGTAGTCTATGTGGCATTTTGGTTTTTCAACAATTTTGAAGAGGGAAATGGGGTTTTTGAAAATTTTTGTTTAACATTTTTGAGCATCTGAATGAAAACATCGCAGAAAAGAACATAAAATTCCATTAAAAAAATATCCTCGATGGCCGTTAAGCAAAGTCTGTAACCGTTAGAAGATTTATAATTGCTCTTATGATTTTTGAAGTTGTGCAACTGATTCAATTTTGATGAATCCAACGTCAAAATGTGCAGAATTTAGTGCAATTTAAAAAACTGGTAAAGAAATGTTTTCGTGAAATCAACGCAAAACAACAAAATTGCACGTTTTCAAAGTTCGAAGATTTAAATTTGTGATTATGATTTTTGAAGTTGCGCAACTGGAGAACGCGGTGTCCAATTTTGATGAAGCCAACGTCAAAATGTGCAGAATTTAGTGCGATTTAAAAACTGGTAAAGAAATGTTTTCGTGAAATCAACGCAAAACATCAAAATTGCACGTTTTCAAAGTTCGAAAATTTAAATTTGCAATTATGATTTTTGAAGTTGGGCAACTGCCGAACGCGGTATCCAAATTTGATGAATCCAAGGTCAAAATGTGCAAAATTTAGTGCAATTTAAAAACTGGTAAAGAAATGTTTTCGTGAAATCAACGCAAAACAACAAAATTGCACGTTTTCAAAGTTCGAAGATTTAAATTTGCGATTATGATTTTTGAAGTTGCGCAACTGCCGAACGCGGTGTCCAAATTTGATGAATCCAACGTCAAAATGTGCAGAATTTAGTGCAATTTAAAAACTGGTACAGAAATGTTTTCGTGAAATCAATGCAATTCGCGTTATTAACGTTAGAAGATTTAAAGCAACTTCTGGACGCGTTGTCCAATGTTGAAGATTTCAAATGTCTTTGAGAAAGTACAAAAATATTTTACTCAGCAAAGTGCCTACTTCTGTTTTTATCTTATCCTCTCGCATTTTATTACGTTGTACCCTTATAAGATTAAACATATTGACTTACTTCAAAATCTGAATCATTAAAGCTGTAGATGACGTTCCATCCCAGCTGCTGAAACTTCTTCCGCTCGATGAGGATGGCGTGGAAGTAGCAAAGCGAAAATAACAGTTTTTTGTATTTGTCCTTGGCGTGGCATATATTGAATTGCTCTTCCGTAATGATTTGATACAACCGTTTCAGATTAGCTTTGATACCCTAAAACCGCGGCAATTAGTTCTGCTTTTGCCAGTTGAAGGTCAATACCCTTGGCGGTTCGGTGGTCATCTTGATGCCGGCTTGCAAGATGGAGATCGGAAATTCCGGATGGGGACTCGAGCTCAGCCACAACCTGAAGCGCGAGTTGACTTTTCCGATGCGAAGCGTTTCGACGATCTTGTCCAGCTTGGGCATCCAGCTCAAGGAGAGGTGACAGTTCGCTAGGAATACCCAGTTGCCTTCTTTCGCACCGGTTAGTAACATTCTGAAAAATATTGTATAGACATAACGTATTCAGTTGCACCAACTATGCCCAAAATGTTGAATGGTTTGTCAGTATCATTTTGGTCAGTGAAACCATTCGGTATTTTAGGCATAGGCGTAGTAGGAACGTGATTCAAAATTTACTGGATTTTTTTATGATTCTCTGTTTAACCGTTTTAGTGCCGACAATTTTTTTGTGGGTATACCGTAAATTGCCAAAGAATAATGAGCAGTTTTAATGATTTTATGTTGTTAGGAAAAACATAAGCGCCATAGCGGCACTTTTGACAGGTGTATGCAGCGACGCGGTGGCGCTGCTCGGCATTATAACGGTTAATATAACAGTCTAAATCGATATTGCACCTAATTAACCCTTTGAATCTCAGGAGTCGTTGGAAAAAACATGGCCGAAAAACGCCAAACAGCGCAACAGCGCTTGTCTTCATCGAACGGCGCGATAACGCTTGCCTTATTTTGTGTCAAAAAATGCCAATCGATGTAACAGTGTTTGTCGTAACTCAGGTTATGTTAGGTAATGCACTGTCAGTTGCCCATACCGTTCGAAATGTACTGAGATTTTTCGACACAAAATCTCAAAAGCGTGATTGCGCTGCTTGAGACTCTCCGCTATAGCGTTTTTCGGCCATGTTTTTCCAATGACTCCTGAGATTCAAAGGGTTGACTAGGCATCGGTTCGACTTAGCACTACAAATAGTGTATTGTTGCTGTACGTTCTTAACCCTTTGCTCTCGAGCGGCGCCGCTACGGCGCCCAGGCGATTTGACGCGTCCACTCGAGCGGCGCTGCTACGGCGCCCGGGAGGTGTGATGCATCCTAACCTCACCTAACCCAACCTAACCCAACCTTACCCAACTCTACCGATATGGTAGATCAACCGACAATTTATACCTTTCTACGGTATTCTACTGATCTACCGATTTTGACTCAGATATACTAACAAATCAACCGGACATGTTGATTGGTAAAATTTTAATTTGCTTTCACATACTTTCACTAGAGAGAGGATTTTATGCAAAATGCATATTTTTGCATATTTTGCATATTTTCCCCTATAATGCACATTTCGACTTTTAATGCATATTTTACATTTTCTTACACGGCAACAAGTGCAATTTTCGATTTCGGGCATGAACCAACATCTCATTCAAAGAAATACCTGCCAAATATCAGAATAATTGCCAATTCGTCCTGCCATAAACGAGTTACAAATTTTTGAATTTTTTGATTTTCGAAGAACTAATACTTGGACATTGGAAAAAAAATAGGAAACGTGTAGTATAAATTTTACATAAATTGAACCTAATTAAGAAAATATCGCTCTTTTAAACAAACTTTGGTTGTTTGAAAATCTATTTTTTCAAGCGAGTTAGAAATTTTTGATTTTCGAACTTAAAAAAATTAAAAATAACAGGAAACGCATAGAAAAAAAAATTGCAAAAATTAAACCTAATTGACTCTTCTAAAATAACTTTGGTTTTTAAAAATTCATTTATTTTTAAACGAGTTACAAATTTTTTAAATTTTTGATTTTGGAACAACTAATACTTGGACGTTAGTAAAGAAAAAAAAGAAGAAAAAATAGGAAACGTGTAGAAGAAATTTTACATAAATTAAACCTAATTACGAAAATATCACTCTTCCAAAATAACTTTGGTTTTTGAAAATCCATTTACTTTTAAACGAGTAACAAATTTTTGAAATGTTTGTTTTGCGAACAACCAATATACGTTGGAAAAGAAAATGAGAAAAAGGAAACGTTTAGAAGAAATTTTACATAAATTAAACCTAATTAAAAAAACATTACTTTGGTTTTTGAAAATCTATTTATTCTTAAACGAATTTTTTTTGAAATTTTTGATAACTAGTACTTGAACGTTAGAAAAGAAAAATAAAAAGAAAAAAGGAAACCAAGACTAATTAAAAAACGTATGTTCTTCTAAGATGAGTTGGGGTTTTGAAAATCCACCTCTTCTCAAGATAGTTATAGATTTTAGAGATTTTGATTTCTGAAAAATTGAAAACGTGTAAAAATGCTTTTCTTCTCAAAAATTATTCTCGCTCTTCTAAATACCTTCGGTGTTTAAAAATTCACCAATTTTCAAGCGAGTTGCAGATGTTTCAAATGTTTGATTTTCGAGTTGTCTAACATTTGGACATTTAATTTAATTTCACTATTTCACTAATTTGTATTGCAATTTTGTATACTAATTTTTGAAAATAAAGACTTAAATAAATAAATAAATAAAGAGAAAAAATAGGAAACGTGTAGAAACAGTTTCACAAAAATTAAACCTAATTAAGAAAATATCACTTATCTCAAAAAAGTTCCACTTATTTTTAAATGAATTATTTTGTTTTAATTTTTAATTTTCGAACAAATAATAGTCTCAATGAGACATTGAGACGTTGGAGAAGAAAATAATATAAAGAAAAATAGGAAACGTGTGGGAAAAATTTATCAAAAATTAAGTCTAATTAACAAAACATTATTCTTCTAAAATAAGTTGAGATTTTGAAAATACATCTCTTTTCAAGAGAGTCTAAAAATTTTTGAATTTTTTTTTCGAACAACTAATACTTGGACGTTGAAACAAAAATTAATTCTAATTAACAAAAGTTCAATCTTCTAAAATAAGTTGGGGTTTTGAAAAACCGTTTTTTTTCAAGAGATTTTTGAAACTTTTGATTTTCGAGATTCGGCCAAAAAAATTGGAAACGTGTAAAAATGTTTTTTTTTTCCAAAAAATTATTCTCGCTCTTCTAAAATACCTTTGGTGTTTAAAAATTCACCAATTTTCAAACGAGTTACTGACGTTTCAAATGTTAGGAAAAAGAAAACAAAAATTATACCTAATTAAGAAAATATCACTCTTCTAATTCTAAAATAACTTGGGTTTTTGAAAATCCATTTATTTTTAAACGAATTGTGAATTTTTAAAAACTTCGTATAATTGGACGTTCAAAAAGGAAAAAAAAATAGAAAACATAGAAAGTTCACATATTTTTGTCCGTTTAGTTTGAAATATACGTAACGCAGCAGAGGTAGAATGAGAAAGAAATAGTTTAAGGCGTCCAGGAAATTCTCATATTTATCAGGTCTCTCCATAAAAAGAAATTTGAAGAAAACCAAATTTTCGCAAAATATGATTTGCGATTTTTGTATAATTCAATATTCGTCGTGGCATCGGCCAGGAAAGTGGTTGTTTCAAAAAGTGATTTGTTAACTGTAGTCTTATTAATAAGACTACTAATTACAACAAGTATGGCAAATTATTAAGATTAATACAAAAGTGTTTTTTTTTTAAATGTTTATAAACTTTTTTTTAATGACATATTTCAATTTATTGCTTGCTTATTTGCATATAATAATGCATATTTGTTGCATATTTTCGAGGTTTAAATGCATATACTACCGTGGACAAAAAAAATGACACCCCTAATTTTATTAATGTAAATATGACTTTTCATTTGACAAACCGGCAAATGTCATCTAAGCTCTGGCACAAAATCAAAGCATGTTGGGAGGCAATACCTTTTTAGATTTACTGTATTGCTAGTTATAACTGTCACTGTCAAATATTAAGGTTACATAAGTCAAATTCACAACACTAAAAAATAAGAAATAATAGACACATGACAAATTAGGGGTGTCATTTTTTTTGTCCTCGGTAGTATATGCACGCACATATTTTACAATGCATAAAATCCTCTCTCTACTCATCACCAATTGAAACAAAATCGCAAATCTGTAAGTCGGTGAATCCCCTCGTTCTCTGTGCAAGCGCAGGTCCCATCGGTACCATACGGATGGGACCTGCGGCCTCGCGTCGAAGAATTTCCCTGTCTATTTTAAAAACTAACGACATCTACCGACATTTTGTTGGAATTTAGACCGACAATTACTAAACACAGGTTGGCAACACTGTACCCAACCCTACCCAATGATCTTAAAATACCTGTAATGTACTCGTCTAGAGTTGCTGGTTCGCCCGAGCGAAAAATGCCTCGAGTGCAAAAGGTTAAATTATGTTTTGCAATTTATATTTTACTTGGTGGCAATTGGAGCTTGTCCTTGTCCCAAACTTAACGCGTGAAAATGTTCTGTCATTTTTGACACCTCGGCCAGTTGCAAGAGCGAGTTCGTTGGATCCACGCCGGGAGACAGCACGAAAATTAGGGGTGTCTGCGGGATCGATTCTTGCAAGACGGCCTTAACATCTAACACCGGAGGTTCCACAAACCGCGACCCTAATTGGTTGACTATAAACGTGGACAAGCAGAAAGATATGCGATCTTGACGCAGCGAACGCACGAAGAGCATTTTTTGGAATTCACTGCAAATGTCCTCCCACTCACCTAAGAAATTATATTTTAAGTAAATATCGCAATTTATAAGAGACCGCTCGTGAAAGGCATAGGAAGACTCATTGCCTCACCCATTATGTTCATACCTATTAAAGGTTGTGTCTCCGGTTCCGTATGAATATACCACTGATACCAATCTCTGGGATACTGCTCAAACCCTCCAACCACTCCATGAAACCCACCGATTTTATCCAATTCGGCAATATTATCCCAGTTAACATCGCTCATCCAGCTGCAGGGATTATCCACTTGGTTTTCCCTGTCCAAAACCACGCCACCTTTGAGCAGGAAATTGTACTCCGCGCTGACGATCTTCGATTGCGCTTCCAAAATTTTGATGCACATGTGGAAGGCGAACAGCAGTTTGTGCCTCTCGAAGATCGCCCGGCACGTGTTTTTGTAGACAGAGTACGTGTGGAAATCGTTCAGGGAGTCGATTCTCTCTTCCAGATTTTGAGATTTTTGACTCTTGTCGATGGACTGGGTGAAGAGGAGGATGTACGCGTCCAGCGCGAACTGGTACATCGGATCGATCCGTCCCATGTCGTTTAAGACGAAGAAGAGTATCGACGCCCTTTCTGCGCAAGGCGCATAACCCTGAAATGTATACAGTTGTAGTAACATTTTTAAACCGCAAAACCTTTACTTCAGACTGACTTGGATCAGTTTTTTTGCCAGCAACGAGCGTGGAAACATGGCAAAAGGTATTAGATCAAAATCTATAAGAAAATCGTCTTTAATTTTCAACAAAAAAGAAAAAACGAAATTATATCACGGTTGAAAAATCAGCACGTGACGCGATAGCAATTTGTTTCCGCTAACTACACTAATTATTAAATACTTGCTTCACGAGCGGCATCAATTTCCTTCTCCGTAGTTTCAGAAATCTCCAAACTCTTCGTAACCGCCATCGAAGTCTGCTTGGATGTCTGCAACGTATTGAACAGCTCGGCGTCTTCAAGAAGGGACCCCCTCGTCTCGTTCAACAGCCTCAACAAGTCGTTCTCCAAATCCATCAGCGTCCTCTTGCCTTTAGCGATAGTTAGCACCATCTGATCTTTCTGCTCTTCCAACTGAGGTCTCTCTTTTCTAACGATGATTCCCAGTAGCTGGGCCTCCAACCCCTGTAGCTTTATAGCGAAATTAACCAGCGTCGTTTTTGTGGATATCTCCGGGGGGTAGTGCGGGTTCGTTAACTTCGTGGTGACGAAGAATCTGAAATTGGTATCGTACGAGACCAATTTGTCGTCGAGCTTTATCATCAGCATTCCTCCTTGCTTGACGACGGCCTTGTCCAGGATCGGGTTTACGGCCGGATCCATCGTTTCGCCTATGTTTTGGAGCAGGACCGGTTTTCCGAATTGGACTGCGTACTCGATGTATTTCATGAAGTCTGGCATACCGAAATCTACAACCTGTTATAAAAAAAGTGAAGGCATGAAGGATTATTGAAAAAGGATAAGAGGATACTAAAGGTACAGATTTATCAACATCTCGCACCGTAAAAAAACGGAGCTTAATGCTTCGTACACACTTTCGCCGAAAACCGCGCGTGCATGATTTGTGTTCGGCACACGTATTTCCGGTTTTTCTTATTTATTTATCCTAAATAAATTTGTCATTTTTGGCAGTTGCAAGTTTTTGGTTGGTGAAAATGGTCAATTTTGAGGGTTGAAAATTGTCATTTTTAGCAGTTAAAATTTGTAATTTTTGGCAGTTGCAAATTGAAGTTTTTGGTTGGTGAAAATGGTCAATTTTGAGGGTTGAAAATTGTCATTTTTAGCAGTTAAAATTTGTAGTTTTTGGCAGTTGAAAAGTGTTCATTTTGGCGGTTGAAAATTGTATTTTTACCATTAAAAAATTGTCATTTTTGACAGTTATAAATTGAAGTTTTTGGTTGTTGAAAATGGTCAATTTTGACGGTTGAAAATTGTCATTTTTGGCAGTTGAAATTTGTAGTTTTTGGCAGTTGAAAACTGTTCATTTTGGCGGTTGAAAATTGTATTTTTACCATTCAAAAATTGTCATTTTTGACAGCTGTAAATTGAAGTTTTTGGTTGCTGAAAATGGTCAATTTTGACGGTTGAAAATTGTCATCTTTGGCAGTTGAAATTTGTAGTTTTTGGCAGTTGAAAAGTGTTAATTTTGGCGGTTGAAAATTGTCATTTTTACCATTCGAAAATTGTCATTTTTGACAGCTGTAAATTGAAGTTTTTGGTTGCTGAAAATGGTCAATTTTGACGGTTGAAAATTGTCATTTTTGGCAGTTGAAATTTGTAGATTTTGGCAGTTGAAGTGTTAATTTTGGCGGTTGAAAATTGTCATTTTTACCATTCCAAAATTGTCATTTTTGGCAGTTGCAAATTGAAGTTTTTGGTTGCTGAAAATAGTTAATTTTGACGGTTGAAAATTGTCATTTTTGGCAGTTGAAATTTATAGTTTTTGGCAGTTGAAAAGTGTTAATTTTGGAGGTTGCAAATTGAAGTTTCTGGTTGCTGAAAATGGTCAATTTTGACGGTTGAAAATTGTCATTTTTGGCAGTTGAAATTTTTGTTATTTTTGGCAGTTGCAAATTGAAGTTTTTGGTTGCTGAAAATGGTCAAGTTTGACGGTTGAAAATTGTCATTTTTGGCAGTTGAAATTTTTGTTATTTTTGGCAGTTGCAAATTGAAGTTTTTGGTTGCTGAAAATGGTCAAGTTTGACGGTTGGAAATTGCCATTTTTGGCAGTTGAAATTTGTAGTTTTTGGCAGTTCGAAAATTGTCATTTTTGGCAGTAGCAAATTGAAGTTTTAGGTTGCTGAAAATGGTCAATTTTGACGATTGAAAATTGTCATTTTTGGCAGTAGCAAATTGAAGTTTTAGGTTGCTGAAAATGGTCAATTTTGACGGTTGAAAATTGTCATTTTTGGCAGTTGAAATTTGTCATTTTTGGCAGTTGTAAATTGAAGTTTTAGGTTGCTGAAAATGGTAAATTTTGACGACTGAAAATTGTCATTTTTGACAGTTGAAATTTGAAGTTCTTGGCATTTTAGGTATAAAATATTATTTTTAGTAGTGACCATCGTTGGCTGTTGAAAATAATATTCAGTTACTAAAAATGACAGTTTGCAACTGCCAAAATTGACAATTTTCAGCAGCCAAATACTTCAACTTCCAACTGCCAAAAATGGCAATTTTCAACTGCCCAAAACTATCACTTTCAACTGTCAAAGTCATTTTTTTGGAACTTGAAAATGGTGATCGTTGGCAGTTGAAAATAATAATATTGAGCTTTAAAAAAAAAAATTACTGCAACAGCCGAAAACTCCAATTTTCAACTGCCTAAAATTACAATTTTTAAGCAGTTGAAAATTGTCATCGTAGGCAAATATTCCGCTTATAAAACTGAAGTTCTTGGCATTTTAGGTATAAAATATTATTTTTAGTAGTGACCATCGTTGGCAGTTGAAAATAATATTCAGTTACTAAAAATGACAGTTTTCAACTGTCAAAATTGACAATTTTTAGCAGCCAAAATCTTCAGTTTTCAAACCAAAAATGACAATTTTCAATTTTAGAAATGAACAATTTTCAACTGTCAAGACCTATAATTTTTAAGTACCAAAATTGACAATTTTCAATTGCCAAAATTGGCGATTTTCAGCAGCAAAAAACTTTAATTTTCAACTGCCAAAAATGACAATTTTCAATTGCGAAAATAAACAATTTTCAACTGTTAGGACCTATACTTTTCAAGTACCAAAATTAACAATTTTCAATTGCCAAAATTGACGACTTTCAGTAGCAAAAAACTTTAATTTTCAACTGCCAAAAATGACAATTTTCAACTACTCAAAACTATTATTTTCAACTGTCAAACAATTTTTGGCAGTTGAAAATGGTCATTGCTGGAAATTAAAAATAATAATATTTATCTACCAAAAATGACAGTTTTCAACTGCCAAATTTGATCATTTTCAATAGACAAAACCTTCATTTTTCAAGCCAAAAATGACAATTTTCAATTGCGAAAATGAACAATTTTCAACTGCCAAGACCTATAATTTTCAAGTACCAAAATTAACAATTTTCAATTGCCAAAATTGACGATTTTCAGTAGAAAAAAATTTTAATTTTCAACTGCCAAAAGTGACAATTTTCAACAGCCCAAAACTATAATTTTCAACTGTCAAAAATGACAATTTTCGGCAGTTGAAAATGGTCATCGTTGGAAAATGAAAATAATAATATTTATCTATCAAAAATGACAGTTTTCAACTGCCAAATTTGATCAATTTTAATAGACAAAAACTTTTTTTCAAACCTAAAATGACAATTTTCAATTGCGAAAATGAACAATTTTCAACTGCCAAGATCTATAATTTTCTAGTACCAAAATTAACGATTTTCAGTTGCCAAAATTGACGATTTTCAGCAGCAAGAAACTTTAATTTTTAACTGCCAAAAAATGACAATTTTCAACTACTCAAAACTATCATTGTCAAATATTAAAAATGAAAATTTTCAGCAGTTGAAACTGGCCATCGTTGAAAATTGAAAATAATAATATTTATCTACCAAAAATGACAGTTTTCAACTGCCAAATTTGACCATTTTCAGCGGTCAAAAACTTCATTTTTCAAACCAAAAATGACAATTTTCAATTGCGAAAATGAACAAATTTCAACTGCCAAGATCTATAATTTTCTAGTACCAAAATTAACAATTTTCAATTACCAAAATTGACGTTTTTCAGCAGCAAAAAACTTTAATTTTTAACTGCCAAAAATGAAAATTTTTAACTACACAAAACTATCATTTTCAACTGTCAAAAATGACAATTTTTGGGCAGTTGAAAATGGGCATCGCTGGAAATTGAAAATAATAATATTTAGCTACCAAAAATAACATTTTTTTCAATTGCCAAAATTGACCATTTTCAGCAGCCAAAAACTTCACTTTTCAAACCAAAAATGACAATTTTCAATTGCGAAAAGTCAAGAAGCCAAGATATAGAATTTTCAAGAACAAAAATTAACAATTTATAATTCTAAATAAATTAGAGAAGTTTCAAGAAAATCCTTCAAGGGATTTTACCAAAGCATTTTTTTTTTAACCAAACACATAACATAAAATTTTAACTTTAAAGCGAAATATCTCAAGAACTAAAAATGACGTATTTCCGGTTTTTCTCATACATTTATAAAAGATATAAAGCTAAATAAATTGGCAAAGTTTCAAGAAAATCCTTTGAGGGATTTTATCTAAAAAAAATTTTTAACGAGACAGTTGATAAAATTGTTAGATTAACTTTGAAGCGAAATATCTCAAAAACTAAAAATGACGTATTTCCGGTTTTTCTCATACATTTATAAAAGATATAAAGCTAAATAAATTGGCAAAGGTTCAAGAAAATCCTTTGAGTGATTTTATCTAAAAAAATTTTTTAACGAGACAGTTGATAAAATTGTTAGATCAACTTTGAAGCGAAATATCTCAAAAACTAAAAATGACGTATTTCCGGTTTTTCTCATACATTTATAAAAGATATAAAGCTAAATAAATTGGCAAAGTTTCAAGAAAATCCTTTGAGGGATTTTATCTAAAAAATATTTTTAACGAGACAGTTGATAAAATTGTTAGATCAACTTTGAAGCGAAATATCTCAAACTAAAAATGACGTATTTCCGGTTTTTCTCATTTATTTATAAAAGATATAATGCTAAATAAATTGGAAAAGTTTCAAGATAATCCTTCGAGGGATTTTACCTAAGCATTTTTTTTAATAAGACAGTTAATAAAATTGTTAGATCAATTTTGAAGCGAAATATCTCAAGAACTAAAAATTACGTATTTCCGGTTTTTCTCATTTATTTATTAAAGATATAATGCTAAATAAATTGGCAAAGCTTCAAGAAAATCCTTTGAGGGATTTTACCTAAACTTTTTTTTTAACCATACGAAATATCTCAAAAAACTAAAATGACTATTTTTTTGAGCCACTATCGAGTTGCGGTTTGTGCAAATGCGCAAGTGTGTACGAAGCATAAGGATCAGAATTTGACTAAAGTGATTTGACCTTCAAATCTCTAACTGCTTCCATAGCCTTGATCCACTTTTGAGCTTGACACTGAGGATCAATGACCAGCGGCCAGCGAGATCCACGGACGACAATGATACCGTTCTCAGTGCTAAAACTATCGGACGGTAGTCCTTGAATGTTCCATTCCCTTATCGAGGTGGGATCCGTCAAAAATTTTATAACATCGAAATTTTCCCTACAGGGAACTTCCTCCTTTAGCACCTACAGATGAAATAAGAGAGATTGCATGTCTTTTAACACATTCACTCACCTCCTTCTGCCAAAGATCCATCATCTCGTCCCTGTAGTGAGACACGAAGGGACCAGCGTAGGAGATGAAAGCTGTCCCTAGAAGGCAATCGCCGGGTAGGTAATCGAAGACCTCATCCAGGTATTCGACGGTATTCTCCCAGCGGATCTTCTCTCCGGCGAGATTGTCGATGAGCATGTAGGCCCTTTCCAGTTGGATGCGTAGAATTTCCGCCTTTCTATTCAATTCTTCCTTTTGGGCCAGCTTCTCCTCGTATTCGGCTTGTAGGCGTGCCAACATTGCGTTCAATTCGCGGAGTTTTGCTTCGGCTTCGGCTAGTAATCTCTGCTTCTCGGCTAAGGACTCCATGGCTTCGTCTAATTTGGCTTGCTTTGGGGCAACGTATCTATTTTTAGAAATTTGAAAAGGAATTATTTTAAATTGATACTAATACTGTTATAAAAAGATGGTTTAGTGTCTAAATGTTTAATAGTAATTAACAAACAAGTTCCGAAAGTGATATTTTACGGGATGAGTGGGAAGTTTCCAGGGGGAGCCGTTATGTTAAAAAAGCAAAAACACACACGAGTGTTATATGACAAGCGCTGTCATAATTAAATACGAAATTGATGTTTTTGTCAAGGCCGCCTACATACGAGTATATGCGCAAAATCGTCCCGAAATAACAAAAATCGTCCCAAAAGTAGTTAATTTATTTCCTTTTAGCAATGACTTACTTCCAAACTTTAGCGTATTTCTCGATGGCAATGACCCACATGCATAAAGATTTCGCGGCTAATGATACGATGCCAATTTTGTCAGGAACAAATTCCTCGTTGGCCGTGTATTGGGCAATTTTCCTCAAAGTCTTCTCGCTAATGTGGTTTTTATCGAATTCCCTCAGATCGTCAAGGAACTTCGGTTCGCCCAATTGTCTTTTAGATTCCACCCACGTGGGTTCGAGCTAAAAATCATTTTTTGAAGATTTAAAATATTTTTTTATTGATGGTTACCTGTTTCAAAATCATAACTGCTTCCATGACCATTTCCACCTTCTGCGGTGGTTTCGAATAGGACTTCATCTCACTAATATCTTTCTTATTCAAAGAATCCAGAGCCTTGATCGCCTCATTTAATGCCGGCATCGCCTCATCTAAATCGGCTTGAGCGATATCCGCCAATCTTTTACAGATCGCCTCTTCCTCGCCAATTTTCATACTGGTAGCTGCAACTTGCTTCGCCTGTTCATCTGCTTCCTTCTGCTGTGCCACTATGATCACCATGTAGTCATCGCATTGCTGTTGGAATTCCGCCACCTTAATTTGCGCGTCTGCCAATTCCGCGGACATGGTCTCAACTTTGGAGCGACAGTCTTCTATCTTCCATAAACCACTCCGAAGTTTGTTGGCTTCGTACGCGATCTCTTTTCTTTTTTCTGCTATCATTCTGTATATACAAAAATAATAAGAAATTGTCAATTTTTTAGTAAAAGTTATTTACAAATAACCTCAACAGTCTTTCAGCCTTGAAACGTTGATTTTCTCTTATCCATTAAGAAAAAAATACTTACGTCTTATATCCAGTAACTAATTCCATGTAATTAATTGGCGTTACGTAAGAGTGACGCTTCAGTTCTTCGACCATTATCTTAGCAAAGTTTGATACAGAGTCGTGAATGGTGGCAAAAATTGAAGCCACAGCTTCCCTCATGCGATCTTGCGGATTATAGACTAACGACTCGCGAGTGACGTCCTGAAGATTAATATTTTACAAATGACCTCGATAAAATTTTTAAGAAAAATTACTTTTCTTTGTCCAGTAATGGTTTCCATAAAATTTAGACCCATGAGATATTTATTGGCCACTTCGAGGAGAGCATCTTTCGGCCAATCGCAAAACCAGTCTATCGTCGTGCAGTTAACCAGGGCGGGATATTGACGCAGCCTGTTTCTGAAGGCATCTCCGATTGGACTCATGCATAGGATTATGTGAAGGTTCGCGCGTATTCTTTCGATCAAGAAGGTGTATAAAGCTTCATTGGTTTGGGCTATTCCAGCTTTTGTCGATTGTTTGTACAGTTTAGTTTTGATCTAAAAATATTACATTATAACGAGTGTAGAAAAATCGTCGAGTTGGCGCTGGAAATCTAATGTAAACACGCGTTGTCATGTTGACATTTCAGATGTCAATAACCCCTGATTATATTATATGACATGTCACCAGCATTTCACGCGTGGGATCTTAGTGCAGACATTACACGAGATTTCCAACGCCAACTTCGTCGTCGATTTTTGTTGTAAGCTCGATATAACCACCAGATGTTATTAAGTAATCGTGTAGGGAATGAAATTTCCTTTTCTGCTACCCAACATGCCTTACTTAGCTCTAATAATAAAAAAGTTATGGCGTTTTGAAAATTTGTTACAAATATTTTTATAACAATCGGAACCGTTTAGCAATTGCCGAATAACAATTAACTTATAAATTATTTCTATCACACGTACATTAATAAATGAAATCAGATTTTCTACATGGTTCAAAAATATTAATAACAATACAAAAAAAGCTTAAATTGTCAGAAACTATTACTTTTATTGGAAACTAAGAAATGCGGCCATTTGAAATCTAAACTGTCAAAAACTGCCACTAACAAAATCAACAGTCAAATAACATGTAATCGTAAAATCAGTTGTAGCAGACAAAATCTACTGTCAAAAATAATGGGATCATCTGTTAAATAGCGTAAAATCAACTGTCAAAAAATATAAAATTAACTGTCAAAAGACATCAACTTTCAAAATAATCTCAAATTAACAGTCAAAAGACAAAATCAACTGTAAAAAAATAAAAATCGACTGTCAAAAATAAGACATAAAGTCAACTTTAAAAGAAACATAATATAAACTGTCAAAATACATCAAATCAACCGTCAAAAATCATGAAATCAACAGCAAAAAATAGCCAAAAGCCCTAAAATCAACTGTCAATAATTATAAAATCAATTGTCATAAAACATAAAATAAACTGTCAAAAGAAAACATCAACAGCCAAAGAAAAAAATCAACCGTCAAAAGACATCAACTTTCAAAATAAATACAATTAATCGACAAAAGGCAAAATCAACTGTCAAAAATCATAAAATCAACTGTCATAGAACATAAAATAAACTGTCAAAAGAAAACATAAACAATCAAAGAGAAAAATCAACCGTCAAAAGACATCAACTTTCAAAATAAATAAAATTAATTGTCAAAAGCCAAAATCAACTGTCAAAAATCATAAAATCAACCGTGAAAAGGCACAATTTCCTGTCAAAAAAATCAACTGCTAAAAAAAGCAACTGTCAAAAAATTCACTGTCAAGAAACTAATAATCAACTGTCAAAAACAACTGTTGAAAGACATAAAATCAACTGTCATAAAACACAAAATAAACTGTCAAAAGAAAACATCAATAATCAAAGAGAAAAATAAACTGTCAAAAGACATCAACTTTCAAAATAAATAAAATTAATCGTCAAAAGACAAAATCAACTGTTAAAAATTATAAAATCAACCGCAAAAAGGCACAATTAACTGTCAAAAAAATCAACTACCAAAAAAAGCAACTTTCAAAAAATTCACTGTCAAGAAACTAATAATCAACTGTTAAAAACAACTGTCGGAAGACATAAAATCAACTGTCATCAAACATAAAATAAACTGTCAAAAGAAAACATCAACAATCAAAGAGAAAAATAAACCGTCAAAAGACATCACCTTTCAAAATAAATAAAATTAATCGTCAAAAGGCAAAATCAACTGTCAAAAATCATAAAATCAATCGTGAAAAGGCACAATTGACTGTCAAAAAAAAACAACTGCCAAAAAGGCAACTGTCAAAAAATTCAGTCAAGAAACTAATAATCAATTGTCAATAACAACTGTCGGAAGACATAAGATCAACTGTCGTACAACATAAAATAAACTGTCAAAAGAAAACATCAACAATCAAAGAGAAAAATCAACCATCAAAAGACATCAACTTTGAAAATAAATAAAATTAATCCTCAAAAGACAAAATCAACTGTCAAAAATCATAAAATAAACTGTCATAAAACATAAAATAAACTGTCAAAAGAAAACATCAACAATCAAAAAGAAAAATCAACCGTCAAAAGACATCAACTTTCAAAATAAATAAAATTAATCGTCAAAAGACAAAATCAACTGTTAAAAATCATAAAATCAACCGTGAAAAGGCACAATTAACTGTCAAAAAAAGCAACTGTCAAAAAATACACTGTCAAGAAACTAATAATCAACTGTCAAAAACAACTGTCGGAAGACATAAAATCAACTGTCATAAAATACAAAATAAACTGTCAAAAGAAAACATCAACAATCAAAGAGAAAAATCAACCGTCAAAAGACATCAACTTTGAAAATAAATAAAATTAATCGCCAAAAGGCAAAATCAACTGTCAAAAATCATAAAATCAACCTTAAAAAGGCACAATTAACTGTCAAAAAAAATCAACTGCCAAAAAAAAAACAACTGTCAAAAAATTAACTGTCAAGAAACATAAAATCAACTGTCAAAATACATCAAATCAACCGTCAAAAATAGCCTAAAGTCAACTGTCAAAAATCAAAAAATGTCATAAAATATAAAATCAACGATCAAAAGACATCAACTATAAAAAAAACAACTGTCGTAAAACAAAATAATCAACTGTCAAAAGACATGATAATCAACTGACGAAAGACATAAAATCAATTTTTAAGAAACAAAATAAGTTGTCAAAAACATAAAATCAACTATGAAAAAACAAAAACTACTGTTAAAATACAAAACCAATTGTCAAAAAAATATTTCCGTTAAATTTCTTTTGTTGTTGTAGATTCACATAATCAACTGTCAAAAAATAAAATCAATTGTCAAAAACAACTGTCAAAATACATCAAATCAACCGTCAGAAATCATGAGATCAACAGTGAAATAACCTAAAGTCAACTGTCAAAAATCATAAAATGTCATAAAATATAAAATCAACTGTCAAAAAACATCAACTATAAAAAAAAACAACTGTCATAAAACAAAATAATCAACTGTCAATAGACATGATAATCAACCGACGAAAGACAAAATCATTTTTTAAGAAACAAAATAAAAACATAAACTATGAAAAGACAAAAACTAATGTTAAAAATATTTCTGTTAAAAAACATGAAATCAACTGTTACAAAACAGTAAATAAACCGCCAAAAGACAAAATGAACTGCCAAAAAATATAAAATCAACTTTAAAAAAACTGAAAATCAACTGTCAAATAGCCGAAAATTAGCTGTTAAAAATCTGTCAAAAAACATGATAATCAACTGTCAAAAAACCAATAAATAAATTTTAAAAATGCATCAAAGTAACTGTCAAAAAACATAAAATCAACCGTCAAAAATTTAAAAAAATGCACAACTCGCAAGAAAATTGTTCGATTTTGAAATACCAAAATTATTTTGAAAGAACGATGTTTTCTAAACTGAGTAAAATTTTTGTAAAATTTTACTTGCACGAATTCAAAATTTTGAATTTTAAAAAATTTGCAACTCGCAAGAAAATAGTTGGATTTTGAAAAAACCAAAATTATTTTGAAAGAACGATGTTTTCTACACTGAGTAAAATTTTTGTAAAATTTTACCTGCACGATTTATATTTATTTCAAGTTTTTTTTTACAATTCAAAATTTAGAATTTTAAAAAATTCGGAACTTGCAAGAAAACAGTTGGATTTTAAGAAACCAAAATAATTTCGAAAGAATGACGATTCCTAAACACGATTTATATTTATTTCAATTTTTTCGTAGAATCGACAATTCAAAATTTAGAATTTTAGAAAAATCACAACTCGCAAGCAAATTGCTGGATTTTTAAAAACCAAAATTATTTTGAAAGCATGATATTTCCTAAACTGAATAAAAATTTTGTAAAATTTTACCTGTATTTTTTTGGCTGTAGATTCAACAATTTCAAATTTAGAATTTTTCAAAAATCGCAACTCGTTAGAAAATGGTTGAATTTTTAAAATTCAAAATTATTTTTAAAGGACGATGTTTCCTAAACTAAATCAAATTTTTGTATAATTTTACCTGCAATTTTTTCCGTTGTGGATTCGACAATTCAAAATTTAGAATTTTAGAAAATTCACAACTCGCAAGAAAATTGTTGGATTTTCAAAAACCAAAATTATTTTGAAAGAATAATGTTTCCTAAACTAAATAAAAATTTTGTGAAATTTTACCTGCATTTTTTTTTTGGCTGTAGATTCAACAATTTAAAATTTAGAATTTTTCAAAATTCGCAACTCGTAAGAAAATGGTTGGATTTTTAAAATTCAAAATTATTTTTAAAGGACAATGTTTCCTAAACTAAATAAACATTTTGTAAAATTTTACCTGTAATTTTTTTCGCTGTAGATTCAACAGTTCAAAATTTAGAATTTTTCAAAATTCGCAACTCGTAAGAAAATGGTTGGATTTTTAAAATTCAAAATTATTTTGAAAGGACAATGATTCCTAACCTAAATAAAAATTTTGTGAAATTTTACCTGTAATTTTTTTCGCTGTAGATTCAACAATTCAAAATTTAGAATTTTTCAAAATTCGCAACTCGTTGGAAAACCTTCGGATTTTTAAAATTCAAAATTATTTGTTTTCTAAACTAAATCACATTTTTGTATAATTTTACCTACAATTTTTTTGGTTGTAGATTCGACAATTCAAAATTTAGAATTTAAAAAAATTCGCAATTCGCAAGAAAAACCAAAATTATTTTGAAAAAATCATGTTTCCTAAACTATTTTTTTTAAATTTTATCTGCACGATTTATCTTTATTTTAATTTTTTTTTTGTAGATTCGAAAATTTAAAATTAAATAAATGAATTAACCAATCGTGTTATTATAAGTTTCCTTATAAATACGCACACAAGTAACAATCTTAATTAAATGGATAACCAAACTTCTGCAAATAGCCTTGAAAGATCAATACTATACCTAGTAAACAAATTATTAGTAATGAACATTTTATATTCCAATTTAAATAATTACGGTATTTCACCTAATGGATCATTTCTTTGTAGCTGAATATTATACCTCAGTATGCCATTGAAAGAAGATCTAAAAATCCCCCTGAAATGGTCTTCATTCATAGGTTTAATTCCGCGTTATTCTTTAAAATCGAAAATATTTCAAGACTCGAAAATACGCGGATATCTTCAAATTTGTATAACCGTAATTGGCTATGTATTTTCATTTTATGGACAGCTGGCATATCCAATGAGTGGGAACAAGACTTTCTTATTCTTGAAGACACTATCAGGTTTCTTCCCAGCATTATTTTATGTAATCACCAGTTGGAGAATCACGAGGAATAGCGCAGATTTTCAAAAGTTATTCAACAGCTTTGATCGCTTTGACAATGATCTGTATGCATTGCGTAAGATTAAAGTTCTTCGATTGAAACACGCTTTACTGTATTTCTTGGGGAATGTTTTCGTCATCGTAGCTTTTATAAGTTTCGACTTCTATAGCTGGATGAGTGGCGATTTGCTGGAGCAGTATAAATTCGAAGTTTGTCGTGTATTTACCATGTTTCTAATTATGAATACGATATTTTTGGAAGTTGGGATATTGAGAGGGATTTATATTCGGATGCAGGCTTTTAACAGTTTGGCGAGGAGCAAGTTGAGTGCTGATGATGTTGACATTTTGATTGGTATGGATGGAAGAATTTGTGACGTTCTTGATTTGTTCAATCAACTTTTTGGTCTGCATTTGCTCCTCGATCAGCGCATGGTTCTCATCGAACTGCTGCTCAATGCTCATTATTGGCTGTTCATTAAATCTTATGGTATTCAAGGAAATGTCATAGATGCCTCAATTTGGATGATCTACAAGCTCGTTAGTAAATATTCATACGTTTTATATATTTTTCGCCTGCCTCTACCGAAACCATTTATTTCGGCCATTAAAATCGGGCCGAAACTACGGTTTAGCGTATCTAGGGCCGAAAAAATAAACAACCTTCCGCGAAATATGAGTAGGCTGTGCAAAAATCTGACAGTGACAGTTCAATGGTGCGCGATATAAAATTTCCTGAAACACTGTTTTTACTTAAGGCAGGCGAAAAAATATCGAGTGTAACTCATGCCGAAATGCTTTAGCAACCCTTCACTTTTAGCAACCCTTAAAGCGGCGGGTTGCTTCAGCCCTTGATACACTATACACTATTTGTTGCTTCACCAAAAAAAAAAGTTAACAAATTCATTTTGCTTTTTAGGTCAATTCCAGTTTTGTAATAATCTGCTGCGAGAGGGTGATAGGCGAGTCCAAAAAAGCCTTGAGGCCGTTGTACAAATCGCAATATCTGCATACTCACGACGCCATTTTGTTCAACAAGTTCGCCGTTTTGATTAAACAAGTGAGCGACCGAGAGGTGGCGTTTTCGGCTTGCGGCTTTTTCGAAATCAACTTCAACATGATTTTCAATTTTACCAATATCATAATTACTTATCTGATAATATTAATCCAGCTAACGAATCCGAATTGAAAAAAATAAGTTTTGCGTGTGAAGATATTTAGAATTAAATAAATGAGACTTTTGTTAGCACGAACGATAAGTGTGTGTTTTTTTAAATCTATTGTTTAATATCCAAAAAAATGATTCGAGTAAGAAATTGGTTTGATCAAACTACATTTTCTAGGATAGTTTTAAGTGGAAATGAAGGGCGGTGGGTTGATCCTATCCCACCCTCCAATCCTTAGAACACAAACGAGGGTTTTGTAAGTGTAAATTAATTAATTAATTTATAAGAAATTTACATCCAACTTTTTTTGGACGTTTGACAAACATTATTATTTAAATAAACTGAGGGGAGTATTCTAAGGGTTGGAGAGTAGGATAGGGCCCACCCACCTCCCTATGTTTCATTTAAATGTTTCCCAGAACACTCTTTCTTTAGGTTTTTGAAACTATTACATCACTCGTGATCTGACTAAGAAATTGATTTGACCAAACAATTTGATTAATTAAAACACTTGGTTTTGTTTCACTGATTTTATTTGTCTCTCCGACTAGTTTCGACCTTAGGTCATTCTCAACCAAGTGTTTTAATTAATCAAATTATATAATTATGTTTTACCACGGGTTAAGTGAGAAATTAATTAATCATATTGATCAAACAATCTTTCTGGATTGAGTTTAAGTGCAAACTAAGGACGGTGGGTGGTCCCTATCCCACCCTCCAATTCTTAGAACATAAACGAGGGTTTTTCCACCTAACCTAAGTTGCGAGAAGCGCTGTCACGCCGATTAGCATTTTCTGACACAAAATAAAACAAGCGCTATCGCGCCGCAATCGTCAAAGACAAGCGCTATTGCATTTTTCGACCATGTTTTTCCAATGACCCCTGGTACTCAAAGTGTTATGAAAATTGTATTTTCGTCAATCGCTACATCTACTGTCCGATAAAAATTTTCCCGGACTGTTAGCCTAGCAACCTCTCGGTGTACTGGAATTATCAATTTTCGATTAATGGTGTCAAGTCGGAAAGCCGTCACTTTCACGGCGGTTGACGGAAAATTGAATTGTAAAAGATCTTACCTCCTCAAACTCATCCGGCTTATACAGATTAGCAACTTCGCCACTACTCAATATATTATTAATAATTTCCAGGAAACCCTCGTCCATAACCTGGGTATCGTTGAACAGAAACGACGTGGGTCTGGCATCAACACCCGTGAGCCCATTCAACTTCTTCAAATCCTCCCTAAACTCGTACAGTTTATAAGACCTGGTCACGTTAATCGAGAACGTCGTCAATTCCGCTATATAAGCGCCGATCCTCGAGACCGACTGCCGTCCGCTTCCTCCTATACCCACCAGCAGCATGTTGCCCCTGGGCTGCGAAACAACCCTGACGATTTTGCAAATGTGTTCCATGGCCTCCTTGAACAGGACCAGGTCCATCCTGACCACATTCGGGGTCGCGTTGTACTCCTCCATCTGTAACTCGAGATGCTTCCTCAGAGCCACCAAATCGTTCAGGTCGTCGTATAAACTGAATTGGTGCATGAAGTCTCCAAATATTGGAATCTCCCTATTCACGCAAATAGAGTGGAAAGTCATCTCGAAATGTCTGCCTAGTTGCTCATTTATTTCGTTCATAAACCAGTCTCGATCTCTAAACAATAAATTTTTTATTTAGTTACGGCCTGCACTTATTTTTCAGGTGTCGTGGCCATCGCGATTATTTTTTGAACGTGTTAAAAAAAAGCGGATAATCTGACACCGACATTATTTTGTGTATTTCACACTTATGTACATGAATTTTATTCCAACGTACACATGTTAGAAAGGGCCATCGATCGAGTCCTTCAGCCCTAATAAATACTATAATTTTGAAACTGGGAAATTCGGACACATCTTCAGTATTACCAAATCTGGTTTCCATTTCTTTCATGAAAAACGATAAGTTTTCCCCCATCTTGTACGTACTATCGACCGCCCTAGCAACAGTATACTATTAACCCTTTGCACTCAGCGCCCAAGTGGTTTGATGCGGCGCTGCTACGGCGCCCGGGAGGTGTGATGCATCCTAACCTAACCCAACCTAACCTAACCCAACCTAATCCAACCCAACCCAACCCAACCTAACCCAACCTAACCTAACCTAACCTAAACTAACCTAACCTAACCTAACCTAACCTAACCTAACCCAACCTAACCTAACCTAACCTAACCTAACCTAACCTAACCTAACCTAACCTAACCTAACCTAACCAAACCTAACCTAACCTAACCCAACCCAACCCAACCTAACCTAACCTAACCTAACCTAACCTAACCTAACCTAACCTAACCTAACCTAACCTGACCTGACCTAACCTAACCTAACCTAACCTAACCTAACCCAACCCAACCCAACCCAACCCAACCCAACCCAACCCAACCCAACCCAACCCAACCCAACCCAACCTAACCCAACCTAACCCAACCCAACCCAACCCAACCCAACCCAACCCAACCCAACCCAACCCAACCCAACCCAACCTAACCTAACCCAACTCAACCCAACCTAACCCAACCTAACCTAACCCAACCTAACCTAACCCAACCCAACCCAACCCAACCTAACCCAACCTAACCTAACATAACCTAACCTAACCCAACCCAACCCAACCCAACCCAACCCAACCCAACCCAACCCAACCCAACCCAACCCAACCCAACCCAACCCAACCCAACCCAACCCAACCCAACCCAACCCAACCCAACCCAACCCAACCCAACCCAACCCAACCCAACCCAACCCAACCCAACCTAACCTAACCTTACCTAACTTAACCTAACCCAACCTAACCCAACCTAACCTAACCTAACCCAACCTAACCTAACCTAACCTAACCTTACCTTACCTTACCTCACCTAACCTAACCTAACCTAACCCAACCTAACCCAACACTACCTAACCTAACCCAATGATTTTAAAGAACCTGCAAACACTTCCCTAATATAGCCGAAATCGTGCCGAGTTGCTGGTTCGCCCGAGCGAAAAAAGATCTCGAGTGCAAAGGCTTAATATTACTTACTTATCGTCAATCAATCGGTCGTAGAATACACGGAAGCACTCGTGGATCCACAATTTCAAAATGAAGAATCTGCTGTTTCCGTTGTCCTTGTGCGACCTCAGCAGTCCCTGGAACACCTTCGAAATGTCCCTGAGGTTGAAGAGGTAGTGTATCTTGGCCGGGGTGGGGAGCATTTTAACGATGACGTTCTTGTAAAGATCAATGGTTGCATCCGTCATTTCTCTGGCCACTTCTTTGACTTCGTCCATGAACTCGTTCACGTGCTGTACCAGCATGGTTCCGAAAATTCTTGCGATCGTCGCCTCGGTGGGGAAGGTCATGTTGATAACGTTGAACCTGCTCTGAAGGCGCGGGGAGATCACGTTGCGACCACCTCCGGGTGGACCCATTGCAGCCATTACAAACATATTCTGAAATAATGAATGTTGAATTTTGTCAATGACTTTTCCAATTGTATTAAACTAAATTATTTGTAATAACAGTGTGCTAAGATTAACTGATTGGATTGTAGGATAGGGCCCACCCACCGCCCTTTGATATTTTGTTAACTTCAGCTACAAAGTCTCTTTTTGGTAATTATTTTACCACCAAAATCACTAATGGATTAACAATCAAGATTTCATTGCACGAAAATAGTTTTTTACGATAGTTTTAAGGTGTGCCTATGACGTAGTGATGTCTCGCGGGGTTTCTTTTGACACGGCCGGGGTAGAAGAGGTGGCAAAATATATAGGTAGGGTCGGTAGGCTGGCTGCGTGATTACCACCTCTGCTACCTCAGCCGTACCAAAAAAGAACCACGCGCCGTCACTGCTGACGCGTCCGTCGCTGAGCAACGGTCGCGATACAATGATATACTTATGGTGCTGATGCCTCTGGAGCGTCCAGGGGCGTGCGTCTACCAACTATCAATCGGGCGTCCGTACTGCTTCGAGTGAAGTCGAGACGGAGAGGGGTGCGTTGCGTTCGGTCCAAAGGCTTCCGTTACCCCTCATCAACGGAAGGAGGGTGCTTTGATTTATGGCTCAAAATGTTCTCGTTCGCCCACCAATCGTGGCTAGGGTATTCTTCGGTTCTTTTAACGATGAGTCGTAGTAGTAGTCGAGACGCAGCCGCTCAAGGACGGACGCGTCATTCGTGTAAACATAGTAAATTGGCTGGATAACTAAAATTATTTGTTTATTTTACCTGTATATATTTCCTCCACTGTTTCATCCTATCATACCAAAATCCATAGTCAATCCATTGCCTCAGCAGTTCCAGAGGAGGCTGTGAGCCGTACCTTTCTTTTGCTGGCATGTTTAAATCATCCATAAATGTGATCATAAATTTTCCACCTGGCGGGGCATAGGAATTTTTGGTCCTCTTCTCAGTTCGGCTTTCAATTGCTTCTTGCACATTCAATGACGTGGTCTGTAAATGATTAAGCGAGCAGTTGAATCGAATGTACGAAGTTTTAAGAGAAATCAGTCTACAGAAATCGTGTGATGTTGCATCAAGATAACGCCCGAAACTTAGAATATAAATATCAAACAAAAATCAACAACGAATACAGTCGGGCCGCTGAGAGCTGCCTATGACTCATCGCTTAAAATCGCATCAAGATTTAAGTAAACGTATGTCTGTAAGAAAATTTGGTGCTGCGCTGATTTTCATTGGCGGGATATTTAAAAATTCTCGCTCAAACTTTTTACGGTTATGTTATTTGACGTAGCGCTCTCGTCTTTATATGAAGCGTGCCAATGCGATGCAAGAGTCATGCGTAAGGTTAGACCTAGGTTTACGCTGCCCTATTCTTTAACACGCAGACACACGTTTCGTCTTTTATTTCATACTGTTTCGTACATGATAAAAAAAGGTAGATATAAAATGCAAAGCAATTCTAAGTACGAAAATGCATGAGTTACCGACAGCTCTGAACGGATGAACTATACTTGCATTCACATGTCAACATGACAATTAGATTTTCACCGCCACCTTCGTCGTCGATTTTTCTTGTATGCTCGCTTATATGCACAACGTGATTTTCTTTTCAACTTAACGTAATTACCTGAGCAGACATATTAATATTTAATATATTATACTTTTCGGGATTAACGGTTGCCAACGCGGATTGCGCCGTTGATGTTTTTCCGGTGCCCACCGGTCCGGTGAGCAGTACCGGGTAGCCCCGCGCCAACAAAGCCCTCACGATGAACTCGTATCGGATCGTATCAATCGTCGGCACGATGATTTTGTAGAACGGCAGTCCTTCGTCGTACCTCCAGCCCAGGCTCAGTTTATCCTCCCAATTGACGAAGCAACGATTTTTGACGTCGACGTAGTACTCGTAGATGGTGTCCTTCAATGGATAGATTCCCTCTTTTTCCCGTATAAAGGTGTCTATTTTCCTCCTTCCGTTTTCATCGACCGTACCACAAACAGACCATGTCATGCTACAAAATATTAATTACTATGTTTAGATATCCGCAATGACTTTTGCCTTATTTCTTTTTGGTTAACTGCTATGTTTCTCTCTTTCTCTCACGCATGGCCAACTCAGAAACAATTTTTTGTGGCTCACACCTTATAAACAATGTGTAGTCGGGCCGCTGAGAGCTGCCTGTGACTCATCGCTTAAAATCTCATGAATCAAGATTTAAGTAAACGTATGTCCGTAAGACCATTTAAAAATTCTCGCGCACCACCTAAACAAACTTTTTACGGTTATGTTATTTGACGTGTTTATATGAAGCGTGCCAATGTGATGCAAGAGTCATGCGTGAGCTTAGAGTCTAAGGGGTCTCCAAAATACGGCCCGCGGGCCAAACACGGCCCGCGACCTCATCGAGTTCGGCCCGCGGCAAGCGTTACAGTTTCCGCAAATGTCACATTTTAAAATTCTACAACGATTTTTTGTTATAGATTTTGAAATTAGTTATCAAATTGATCATATCTCGGCCTAGTAGGTTATGAAGAATTGTATATATGGCCCGCGATGGAAAAAGTTTGGAGACCTATGGCTTAGACCTACGTTTACGCTGCCCTATTCTTTAACACGCAGACACACGTTCGTCTTTTATTTCATACTGTTTCGAACATGATAGAAAAAGATAGATATAAAATGCAAAGCAATTCTTAGTACGAAAATGCATGAGTCACCGTCAGCTCTCAACGGATGAACTATAAATTGTAGTCACAAATAAATCATTCTATACATTTTTTCAAAATTTCATCTAGTTTTTGAAAAAAGACGGAGAAAGTTACACGATGGCCACTTTTCATTTTTGCAAAGGTTAATCCAGTTTTTGGAAGGAGAATGTATGAAAGTTACACAATGGCCACCATCATTTTTTGCAAGTGTTATGTTGGATGTTTGTAATAAATAATTAACTCACCAAAAGAAAAACCAATACTTGGACATATCTTCAAACTGTTCCATATTATGAGTATCAATTCCATTTTTCTTAGTGGCAAAAAGTTCCAACAACTTGCAAAACGAGATGACCAGATTGAGCTCGTTGCACACGACCGTTTCTTCGCAGTTCAAACGCTTGAAATCCAGAACCATGTTGAGGTAGGAGTTGAAGTAGGACTTCATCTGAAATTTGGCATTCAAAAGATCGGACCGTCATTAATTTCGACACCGTACAATTTCTTGATATTCGACGCCCCTGGGTTTCATCCTCTGCAGCCAACTCGCAACAAACGGCAGCCAACCCCAGTCCTTGTAGTCGTTGTAGACCATGCCGCATCTGCTGACCGTCGCCGGGGATGCTACGGTTAGATCGCCCACTTCGAAAAGTAGCGAAACTTGTTCCGGCATCGTGATGCGATCGCTGTTGATCAGCGTTAGGATTTTGTTGTCGTCCATGACGCTGTTCATGTTCTCGATCCACACGGCGTCGACGGGTCCGTCGAAAAGGATCCATTTCTCATCAGGAGTTTCCTCTGAATATGAAATAAAATTAAACGAAAGTTTAACATTTTATTAACATGAAATTGAAGTTGAACTTTATTAAAGGACCTCTATGTTGTGTTTTCTAACAACAATGTTTAATCAAAATTCTGAACCCATAATTTAATTACATATTTTTACATCGTGTGAGTCACAAAATTTTGTTTCAGAGTTGGCTGTGAGATAAATGAGGTATGTCGCATATTATTATCAGTTCAACTGAATTAGATTTTAAAAAATGAATTAATCTCAGATATGACTGCTATGTTTCTCTCAGGCATGGCCAACTCAGAACAAAATTCTGTGGCTCACACCTTATAACGAGCGTACAACAAAAATCGAAAGCGAAGTTGGTGCTGGAAATCTAAAGTCATCACATGCGCACGCGTAAGGTACTACATGTCAGATGTTAATAACCCCTAATTATAATATCTGACATGCAGTGCAGACATGACTCGAGATTTCCAACGCCAGCTTCGTCGTCGATTTTTGTAGTTCGCTCGTTGCATAATTTTTACCATGGTTTGATCAATGGATCTTTGCGTGTGCGTCATTACCGAAAATCGAGTTTTCTCGCCTTGGACGACTTACGAACACACATGATTGCACCTGATTAACACGTTCGCTGCCGCTGCAATTGGGATTGCACTTACTCAAGTATAAAGTCGGGCGCACTAACGCATCGGTGGCAGCGAACGTGTTAAACTTACGCATGCTTCAGCTATCTATGACGTGCACGCAAAGATCTATTGATCAAAGTATACCAACCAGAGCAAGTCAGCCTCATTATGGAACTGATGACGCCGTCGAGCCACTCGTTGGTGCTCAAGTTGTACTCGCCGTAAAGTTCGGCCAAATTGAGCGCCTTGGGATTAATGGGGTATTCAAAGACACAATTATATCCGGGTTTACCAGCCTTCTTCAGTCTACACATGCATCCCTTCAGTGTTTTCCACGTGACCGATTTTGCGGAGCCGGTTTTTCCCAGGATCATCACCGAATGCCGCGAGCATTTAGTCTCGTATAATTGAATGACTTTGGTAATTGCGGTACCTATAGCCTAAAATAATAAACGTGTTGTAACTGGCGTAGATCAGTGGCGGTTCGCGGGTTTTTTTCTGATACGGCTGAGGAACAAGAGGTGGTAATACAGATAGGTGAGGTCACGCAGCCAGCCGTCTCTGTAGCTGATCCTACCTATCAGTTCCTCGGCCGTACCAGAAAAAAACCCGCGAACCGTCACTGGCGTAGATGTTGGGAAATACCTGTAATCCCTCTGAAACAAGATCAGCTGTAATAGCATTGTTCATGTCATCATAATCAACAGAAGGTAAACTGACACCTGGGAAGATATCGGACATTATTCCATTGAACAATGGCAAATCGTCTGATGTTAGCTTCGCGATGTTCATGTCTTTCATTGCTAAGTAGACAACTTCATCTTCTTTGAGGTGGCCGTGCTGTCTCCTCTTCCTACCAGCGTACCTTAGTAAGGCAACCATTGATCGGAGGCCGAAATCGTAATGGTCTTGCTTGCTCAATTGTCTCATTGATAGTTGATACAGGGTGAATACCTAGGATCAAATGTAGATGTTTGAGTAAATGAAAATTTTTGTCAATTGGGAAATAACCCCCAAATGTAATTATTATTAAATGATGTTAATTAATACCTTGAAGACAAAGAAAAACTCTTGTAGAGTCGAAGAACTGAATATGAAATTAAAAATACTTTCGTCATCAAATGTCAGTAAAGTTTTATCACTGAAACATGACGTTAAAGTTGAACCTTGAAGACCAAGAAAAATCTTGTAGAGTCGAAGAAGCGCCATAGCGGTACATTGCCTAACCCAACCTAACCTAACCCAACCTTTTTTTTTAACTGACTTAATCCCACTAAAGGGCTCCTCAGTGATTTCTGTTCACCCCCCACTTTCTTTTGCGTAGAGGACTCGGCTGATGGTCGGCCTGTAGGAAGAGCCACTGGCCCGCAGACACCGATGGACCCTCTTTCGATATGAATAATTTTTAATTGCATATTTGTATGTTAAGCAGTCTTTAACGATTTACTTATCGTAAACACTGCGGTTTCTCGGATCTTCTATCTTCTGTTTCCCCTTCTTTGAAAATGGGTAGAATCTTCACCTGTATCCAACTTTCTAGGAATTCGCTCTCTCCCTCCATGCTCTATATCTTCTTCATTTTTGTAAAACATCTCCATCTATGAAATCTGAAACATGTATCCAACTTTCCAAGAATTCGCTTTCTTTCTCTATGCTCTACATTAGTGATTCCCAAAGTGGGCGCCACCGCCCCCTGGTGGGCGCTGCGGCGATTCAGGGGGGCGCTGATGGCCACAGATGCATAACTGTAAGGGGGTGGTGATAAGAAAAAGAAGAAAGAAGAGGAGATTTAGTGGAACGTGGGTTCAGTGCGGTAAATTGATTAACAAAAAAAAGAACCAATCTTGGTGATTTAAGATTACTGCTGACGAAAATAGGGGGCGCTAAGTAATATTTTTTCTGGAAAGGGGGCGGTAGGACAAAAAGGTTTGGGAACCACTGTTCTACCCGCTGCCTGTGTTAAGCGTTGTCTTACCCTCCTCGTTGCATCGCTCTCTCTTCTTGCTCCGCCTGGATCTGCCTCTCCTCCCGCTCCTTGGCATCTGCGACTTGGAAGGCGAACCTCTCCAGGATCTTCCAACACTCCTCCGACTTGAGCAGGATTGCTCCTTTCAGGGTTTTTCTGGCCAGGGCCAGGTCTGCCTTGACTGCCTCGGGTGCCTCCTCTCGACCGCGTCCGCGTAGCCTCTGGAACACGCGTCGGCATGCCTGGCACCTCTTCCTGAGAGATGCAATCTCCGCTGTTCACCAGTAGACTTGCCTCCTGTCTGGAGTGCTGCCACGAGGCCCTCCACTCCCCCTGTTCTCTCTGCCCATCAATCAAACTGCCGAAGGTTTTAAAGGCTTCTGCATCGAGGGTGCCCACGTCCCAGTGTCCCCACCTCTGATTGTCGATCATCCTCTACCAGCCGGAACGTGATGTACTTGTGGTCGCTAAGCGTTTCCATTTCCGCTACTTGTCACTCATCAACCATCCGCGCAGCCTCAGCAGTGGCCAAGGTGACGTCGATGTGGGACCTTGAGTTCCCCCTCACGAACGTCGGAGTATATCCTCTGTTACGCATCTTTGGGTCGCCGCCGTCTCCGCGAGGAGTCCTGGACTGGCGAACCCTAGTCCCACGATTTAGCGTTAAAGTCACCGGCCACAATGATTTTGGCCCCTGGAACTGCTGTCAGCTGGTTACCAATCTGCTCACTGCTTCTTCGAAGACTGCGATCGTCATGTTTGGAGAGAAGTAGCAACTGCAGTACACCGCGCCCCCTACTTGCACCCAGGCAAATCCCTCTCCGGCCTCCCTTCGGCTGATCCTTTGCATCTCCAGCAAGGAGAGGCTGGGATTCATCACCGAGTTACTTCCCAGGGGAAGCAGATGAGCGGAATCCCGGCCGTTCTTTCCCTGGCGGTCGCAAACAGCAGATCTTGAGATGCCCGCCACCTGTTCAGGTTCGCCTGAATAACGAGCTCGCCGAAGCTTTATCGGCTGCCTCCGTCGCTGTCTTTTTTCTCCTGCAAGTCTCGGCTCTTGCTTTGTGCCCGCTGGCCTGACACAGCAGGCAGAAGGGCCTGGTCAGTTCTCGTCTCTCGCTGTCCCAGGCAGGGCACTTTACAAGTGAGTGCTCCGCCGTGTCGCACCCCAAATGGCAGAAGGTACAGACGCCGTGGTTCGTCTTACCGATCCTGCATAGGTACTGCCCGAACTCTCCATGGCCCGTGAGGAGTTGGCACAAGAAGTAGTCCTCTCCAGCCAACCATGGACATTGGGGATTAGCCTCCTAGTCCAGTCGCCTTTAGTGCCCTGGGACCACCTTTCCCGCCAGAGCTGGGTCTCCCGCTCGCTCTCCCGTCTCTTGGCAAGCGCCCCTACGCACCGCCCTGAACACTCAATCGCGGGTCTCCAGAACCAGATCCGGTGGGGCCATCGCCGCTTCAGTTGAGACTGTTCTATATCCCCGTATAACGCTGAGGGTCGCTGGTCTCATGGCCTTCGCCAGTCTATCGATGTTACGTCTGGACTCGACGCAACTCAGCCGCGCGGGCGCAGCATAGAGCAGCCTAGCCAGCGCCGTCCCCATGAGGATCCTCCTCCTATGCTCCTCGGTTGGACCGCCCAAGTTTGACATCAGACGGCCGACCGCCCTAACCGTTCTGGAAGCTCCGGCCGCAGCCTCCACCACCTGTCTGCTGCAGAGGGGGTTCGCCTCAATTACAATCCCGAGATAGACCATGTGATTCGTGACTACGATGTCTTGGCCCAGAAGATTAATGGATTCGCCGTTCACCCTACCAGCCCTTCTCCGCGATAGCCAGACTGCGCCCGCTTTGTGGGCGCCCCACCGACGCCATCCAATCGGCAACGACCAGGACTGCCTGCTGGGTCGTCTCCTTCAGGACCCTGATGTCCCTATCGCGGACCACGATGAGGATGTCGTCCGCGAAACCAATTATCTCCGTTCGCTCTGGAAGTGGCAAACGCAGCACGTTCCAGAGGAGAGGCCCCACCACGGATCCTTGAGGCACACCGCTCGATAGTCGCTCTTCGCTAGGCGCACCCGCAGAGCCCTCATATAGGAGGGTTCTATCCTGGAGATATCTCCTGATGATCTGCAGGAGGTATTCAGGGAGCTGTCTTGCCACCAGCGCCTCCATTATTACCGTATAGTCCAGCGAGTTGAAGGCGTTGCTCACATCGAGGGCCACGGCGATACAGTGCCTTCTACCCCTTAGGAGGCCGCTATTTGCTTCGTTAACCAGCCTCCGCAACTCCAGGATGGCGTCCACCAAAGACTTGCGGAAGCCGAATTGGGCTTTTGAAAGACCACCGGCCCCATCTATTGCCTGCCTCGCCCTCGTCACGAGCAGCCTTTCTAGGATCTTCGCCCCCCCATCTATCAGGCATATCGGGCGGTAGTCGCCGGGATCATGCCACGCCTTCCCTTTCATAACCTAACCTAACCCAACACGATAATTAGAGATTTAGATTTGACTTTTGATTTAAGACTTTTCATAATGTCTACCGTCTCTGAGATGGTTTCACCCAGTGGTATCATCCTTTTCCCAAAAAAACAACCTAACCTAACATAACCTAACCTAACCTAACCCAATCTAACATGATAGTAGAGATTAGTAGAAGATGACGACGGCGATAGTTCTTCCGACTCTGATGGACGGGTTAAGAAATTCTCGCACTCTAAAGTTCCCAGGAAGAAAAAAAAAATGTAAAGTGACGACAACGACTCAGTCGGTAATTTTTCTTTACATGAAAATAGCGACGACTTTAACAATACTAGCGATCTGCTTTCAACAGATGGAAGAATATTCTAGTGCGGATACTTTAGACCCTTAGTTTCCGACTTAATTCAAACGAATTTCAACATGTTTACCTTCT
Source organism: Ocypus olens (assembly GCA_910593695.2). Classification (NCBI taxonomy): domain Eukaryota; kingdom Metazoa; phylum Arthropoda; class Insecta; order Coleoptera; family Staphylinidae; genus Ocypus; species Ocypus olens. The sequence goes on along the minus strand of OU343055.1, from coordinate 5,604,259 downwards.
TGGCCAATAATTTAGCGTGTACAAAGCCATCACTGAAGAGCGTGTTCTCCGCTATGATCATACTGTCTGGTACCATCATCGATATTGGTCGAAACATCGATTTTAAATTGTCGGGTAGTTCCGTCCTTCCGGCATATCCAGGGTTCATTGTGATGAAGATGCCACAGGTGAGTTTCAAATTAATTAGTAAACCTGTAATTGAAAATAATTAAAACCGTCATCTATTGACGTCAATTAATTGTTTAGATTAGTTATTGTTGCAACATAGAAGAGTATTATGTAATAATCATGATAATAAAATGCAAATTGCTTTGTTTCACAAATTACTTAATTCGGATTTTATTAACACATTCACTGCGCACCATTTGGTTGGCAGTGACGGTTCGTGGGTTTTTTTCTGGTACGGCCGAGGAACAAGAGGTGGTAACAGATAGGTGTGGTCTCTTTAACCGACCCTACCTATCTGTATTACCAAATCTTGTTCCTCAGCCGTACCAGAAAAAAACCCGCGAACCATCACTGTTGGTTGGTAATGATTCCAAAAATCAATTTATTCAAACCGGGTGCTGTGGTATGTGTTTCCTTGATCGCCGCTGGCAGATTTACATAATTTCTTTAAATATGAAGAGGTATTGAACTTTAACACAAATTTGGCGCCCAACGCGGGGCCAATTTTTATTCCCTCCAGATGGAGGGCTTATAGTCCTACTTATCCAGTCCTTAAGGTCGCAGATCTTAGCTACACCCTAAGCCCAAAATAAACGGAGGAAACGTACGACAAGCAACATTTTTCGCTTAAAACCCAATAAACTATTATGTAATATAATCAGTGTCGGTTCGCGGGGTTTTTTCTGGTACGACCGAGGAACAAGAGGTGGTAATACAGATAGGTCTCTGTAACTGACCCTACCTATCTGTATTACCACCTCTTGTTCCTCGGCTGTACCAAAAAAAAACCCGCGAACCGTCACCGAATATAATAGTAAATTCCTGGTGCTTATTACCTTCAAAAACAAACTGTTTCAATTTTTGTGAAATCGCCGATAGAATGCACATGATCTGCTGAGCTACCACCGACAGCACCTCAATGTTGATACGGTTGAATTCGTCAAAGCATCCCCAAGCACCGGTTTGCGCCAATCCGGAGAAGCACTTGCCCATACTTTTGAAATCCAGACCTTCCGAACAGTTGTTGACGATGACCCACATCCCCATCGCCTTTCCCAAATCTTTAACCGTTTCGGTTTTTCCGGTTCCCGCCGGGCCCTTCGGACTGCCTCCTCGGAACAAGTGCAGAGCGGTCGTTAATGTTATGTAGCAACTAAATAAAAAAAATAATAATCGGGATCAATGAATTAACTTCTTAATAAACGCAAAATAAATGAGGTTACAGCTATTCAGAATTTACTCAAGAAATAACTGACCGATCTGTTAATGGAGTAATTACTAATCGTCCAGAATTTCCGTTATACTCATAACCGTAGAGAAAATGGGTATTGGTCTGACGTATCATGCAGTCATCAATTTCCCGATCCCAGTAGAATCTTAGCTGAGAAAACCATTCAAAGGCTCCAGTATCCATACAATCTAAAATCAGATAAAATTTAGGTTAGGTCAGGTTAGGTTAGATGAGGTTAGATGGGGTTAGGATAGATTAGGTTAGGTTGGGTTAAGTTGGGTTAGGTTAGGTTAGGTTAGGTTAGGTTAGGTTAGGTTAGGTTAGGTTGTATTAGGTTAGGTTAGGTTAGTTTGTGTTAGGTTAGGTTGGGTTAGGTTAGGTTGGGTTAGGTTAGGTTGGGTTAGGTTAGGTTGGGTTAGGTTGGGTTAGGTTGGGTTAGGTTAGGTCAGGTTAGGTTAGGTTAGGTTAGGTTAGGTTAGGTTAGGTTAGGTTAGGTTAGGTTATGTTAGGTTAGGTTGGGTTAGGTTAGGTTGGGTTAGGTTAGGTTAGGTTCGGTTGGGTTAGGTTAGGTTAGGTTGGGCTGGGCTGGGTTAGGTTGGGTTAGGTCAGGTTAGGTCAGGTTAGGTCAGGTTAGGTTAGGTTAGGTTAGGTTAGGTTAGGTTAGGTTAGGTTAGGTTAGGTTAGGTTAGGTTAGGTTAGGTTGGGTTAGGTTGGGTTAGGTTGGGTTAGGTTAGGTTATGTTGGGTTAAGTTAGATTGCGGCGAAGGAGGAGTGGACACGGAGACTAATCCCGGAGTTGCAGCGATGGGTGGAGAGGGGGCACGGAGAGGTGGACTACTTCACGTGCCAACTCTTGTCAGGCCACGGGGAATTCGAGGCGTATCTACTTCGAATAGGCAAGGCGGAGGGGGATGAATGCAGGTTCTGCCGGAGAGGGAAGGATACGGCAGAGCACACGCTGGTGGAGTGCTCAGCATGGTAGGAAGAGAGGGAGGAATTGAAAAAGGCAATCGGCTCGGAAGTGAGGGTGGAGACTTTGGTAAAGAAGATGTTGGAATCACGCGAAAAGTGGAGAGCGGTTGTTAGGTTTGCGAAGACGGTTCTGGTCAAGAAAGATCCGAGGGAGGAAGAGTGAGGCAAGAAGGGGCGCCAGGTGAAGAAATAGAAAGTCTGGTTCACTGGCGCTCCGTTTCTAGGGGGGCAATTCCGGTCGCGTGCGGACGGTATGCCCCCCACCAAAAAAAAAAAGTTAGGTTAGATTAGATTAGATTATCTTTCATGCTATGGCAGAAAAAATTCGTATTTTTCTTCTCCTTCTTCTTCTTGGCCACGGAAACTGGGCCACTTATATTACGAATCAATAATTGTGCGAAATTGTTGTAAACTTTTCGAGTTTATCATCTTGCATGCTATGGTACAAAAAATTCGTCTTCTTCTCCTTCTTCTTAATTTCTGTCTTGGCCACGGCAACCAGGCCACTTATTTGATGAGCGAAATTGTTGTGGATTTATCGAGGACACTTACTTGCTTTGTACATCCGGTCAATAACATCCCTGGAGTGAATTTCGATGGTAATCAAGGAATTGGACTTTAGCCTCTGAATCTTGGGCAATTCCTTTCTGCTCAACTCGGACAGCTTCAGCAAAATCCTGTTCTGCTTCTTGCGTAATCGCTTCAGCGGCTTCTTGCTTTCGGTGATCTTGCAGTGAACCAAAGCTCTTGTACAATCAGTTGTCCATTGCATCTAGAAAATGTAAAATGAGTATTGGTAATAGTTGGCAATCTTGGGAACCGGTTCTACTCCAGATCTCTACAAGCGTCCAGCGATTGCCAACTCCACTGACCTCATTCTGTTAGGGCAAGCAGTAGTTTTGTAATTATGTACAACGATATCTGAGAAGCTCCAAATTAAACCCTATTTTTCGACCAAAATTTTCCCGCAACATTTTGGATCACGGGGCCCAAATTTGTTCCGTTAATTGCATGAAAAAAAGATCAGCCAAGAAAATGCATCAAATGGTCCTTGGGACGGCTGCATATTTGTATGCAGGTAACACGCCAACCGAATATACTAAAGTAGCGTGACACCGCATTGATGTCAAGCCGTCTGGAGGGCCGGTGAAAGTGAGACCAAGTGAAACACCGCGTAACGTATTAAGATGGTGATCTGTATTAAATTTTTGTTTTGAGAATTTTTATCTAGGAATCTTATTCTTATCCTCGCAACATCATTACTTCAATATAACTATGTGGATCTGCTAAAGCATTCTTTAATCTGATTGTTGGATATTTGTCGTAATATATGTTAGCCAGCCATTATTGTTATTATGTTATTATCTTAGTTAAGGACCATTCGTTTGTAAACATTTATTGCACTAATTTTTCATTTTCAATCTGTTACTGGCCTCGTCCGTTGATTGAATAAATAAATAAATAAATATAAAGAATTCTAAAATGTAAGTAATGATATTACAGCGAAAAAGGCAATTTACATCTTATATTAACTACGCTGTGATTAAGAGCTCCTCATCGATTTCGTCTTTGAAAGCCTTAATTCTACTTTAAGATTCCGTGGCACCATGTACCAATTTTTCGATCGCTGAATGAACCGTTAGTGGCCAAAAAAAGAGCCTTAATAAGCAATAATTAATTTAAAATTTCTTTTCAACGATGGAGTCCAAAATGCAGAAGTCGAAGAAGAAGCCGATCCATTCGGTACAAGTTTTTGAAAGGAAGAAATCTGCCACAGCGGTACCCTACTGCAAGAGGGGCCGTGGTGTCCTCCACGTAAATGGAAGACCCTTAAGCCAAGTGGAGCCGAAGATGCTCCAGGACAAACTGCATGAACCCATTTATCTTTTGGGAAAGGAAAAATTCGCCGCCGTCGATATAAGGGTGCGTGTAAACGGGGGCGGAGACGTTTCGCAAATCTACGCCATCTCCAAGGCTTTGGTGGCATATTACCAGAAGTACGTGGATGAGGCATCCAAGAAGGAGTTAAAGGATATACTAATCCAATACGACAGGACCCTCTTGGTGGCCGATCCTCGCCGATCCGCGCTAAGAAGTTTGGAAGTCCGGGTGCACGTGCTCGCTACCAGAGAAGTCCTACTGTTAATTTTTTCGCTGTGGATTTTTTTGATTGGTCAATAAATAGCAATAATTAATCATTCATATTTTAAATAACTATTCCATCAATCATTCGAAAAATATGGATTACTTACCTGACTACAGGCGTTGCACAACTGTCCGCAACTAACCATCAGCCATTTATCTCTCTTGCTCAAATTCTTCCGCAACAAAGCCCTGCACGGCTTAAATTCTGTCTTCAACGTAAGACGCATGACACTCTCAATATCGCACAACCAAGTCTCCACCTGACCATCGATGACCAGCATTTTCGGAAATTCCATATACTCGCCATCCTCGGAATACATTCCGTACGCTTCGCTCTTGTTAGTTATTGGATTCTAAAAAAAAAAAATTTTATAATCTTGCGTTTTCTTCAAGAAACAGTTTTTGACAATTTTCTAAACTTGAACTGAAAAAATTATATTCGAAATTTTTTGAACAAAAATAACCAAACCAAAATCTATAGAAAAACTTTCGAAAATTGAAAAGAAAACAGCAACTCTGAAAGCTCAAGATCCTTGCAAAAAGACAATGCATATAAAATATTATAATCTTGTGTTTTCTTCAAGAAACAGTTTTCGGCAATTTTCTTCACTTGACAAGTTTCTTTTGTATATTTTTTTAAATACTTTAAATTCATCAAGTTTTGGCATTTAAACAATCAACATCCTAGAGTTAAGCAATTTTTCGAAAACTTGATTGGGACAAAAATGCCAAAGTATTTGTAAGAAAGTTTTCTGCATACTGGATGATTACTTGAAGTGAACTCAAGCCATTATTATTGTAAACTATTCATAATACCTTTTGCATCTTTAGTTTGTTCAGATTATCGAAAAGCTTCTTGAAATGCGGCTGCACGTTCTCCGGCTTCTTGGAGTTGCCCAGAATCTCCAGCATGTCGTCGTTGGAGATGAAGTAGAAACGCGGAAAAACGTGACGTTTCGTTTCCAGGTAAATTTCCAGCGCCCTTTGCAGCTGCTCCAGCTGTTCGTTCATCGCGTTGCACTTGTTGAGGAGTTGAGGGACGGGCACGTAGGTGACCGCTTTGTGCGCGTTCTTGGCGTGGTTCATCCTGAGGGAGACTTCTTTCCATTCCTCCGCCAGCATGTCGAAATCTTTCGTTTCCTTCGCGAGCTGCTTCCTGATATCTTCTCCTCCGAAAATGTTCTAAAATTTAGAGCTATATTTTAGCGGCCCAAAAACCAGTTCTGAAGAAGGAGAATGATAATAAACTTCTACAAATCTTCCTCGTAGCTATGTTTTTTTTAAAGGTAGGCTTGATGAAAATTAGGGTTAAGGAAGCAAGGGAATTGGCGTTGCTAACTACTGCCACAATCAATTATCTTCAATTTAGTTCATATACAGGGTGTTTCAGAGCTCTGGGAACGGTCAATCACATTCTTAGTTTTCAAAATTTCGAAAAATGTTTTATACAAAAGTTGTGTATAATAGTGAGCTGCACGCCTTAAAAATATTTAAATTTTTACAGGGTGTCTGTTTTTTGTCATTTTTGAATTAGATGGAGCATTAATACTCCCTATACCTATTGTTTTCCGTTTTCGAAATATTTGAAGATTTGTTGAAATGCATGGTCTGGGTGAAATTTTATTTTTACCCCATTGATTGACGTTGAACGATTAAAATTATTTTTATTAATTGGTTGAAGGTTTGAACAATAGAGCCAACCATGATTTCATACAAAAAATTATACAGGGTGATAAAAAAATGCGCTAGAAAAACCAAACTTTGAATTTATTTAATACTCTCTGCAATAAGTAAGGTAGTTTCTATTTTATTCAAACTTATAAAGTTAAATAACTTCGTTTTTTTAAATGGCACACCCTGTATTTAGTAACGTATTCTTAAGTAGAATCCAATTATCTTTCAGATTGTATAAGCGTTCCCTGTTCCTAATCTCAATAGTTTTCTTGTATTCGGCGATTATCATATCAGGAATAATTATTATAATGGGGCCCACCCACCGCCCTGAGTTTCCACTGTAACCTAACCAGATGCTCCCTATCCCCATCATCCAATTCTTGGAATACAAATTAGGATTTTGCAATTGTTAATTAATAATTAATTTTAAGAAGTACCGAACAATTTTTTATATTTCATTTCCCTGACAAATGAATTTGTTAATGGAGAGTAGGATAGGGCCCACTCACCATCCTTAATTTCCACTTTAACTTAACCCAGTGACCCTCTTTATTGTTAGCTTTGCAACTTTTACAACTTCAATGATTGACGAAGAAATTTCTTTAACCAAACAGTCTTTTCTTGGTTAGGTTATAGTGGAAACTCAGGGCGGTGGGTGGGCCCTGCCCCTATCATTCAATTCTTGAAATACAATCGAGAATTTTGCAATTGTTAATTAATTTTTTAAAGAAGTACCAAACAATTTTTTTATATTTTATTTCCCCGACAAATGAATTTGTTAATGGAAACTCTGGGGCGTGTTTACCGAATTGGAGAGTGGGATAGGGCCCACCCACCACCCTTAATTTCCACTTTAACTTAACCAAGAGACCCTCTTCACTGTTAGCTTTGCAACTTTTACAACTTCAATGATTTGACGAAGAAATTTCTTTAACCGAACAGTATTTTCCTGGTTAGGTTACAGTGGAAAATCAGGGCGGTGGGTGGTCCCTGTCTCTTTCATCCAATTCTTGGAATACAAACGAGGATTTTGCAATTGTTAATTATTTTTTTAAAGAAGTACCAAACAATTTTTTTATATTTTATTTCCCGACAAATGCATTTGTTAATGGAAACTCTGGGGCGTGTTTACCGAATTGGAGAGTAGGATAGGGCCCACCCGCCACCCTTGATTTCCACTTTAACTTAACCAAGAGACCCTCTTCACTGTTAGCTTTGCAACTTTTACAACTTCAATGATTTGACGAAGAAATTTCTTTAACCGAACAGTGTTTTCCTGGTTAGGTTACAGAGGAAACTCAGGGTGGTGGGTGGGCCCTATCCCTTTCATCCAATCCTTGGAATACAAACGAGGATTTTGCAATTGTTAATTAATTGTTTAAAGAAGTACCTAACAATTTTTTATATTTTATTTCCCCCACAAATGAATTTGTTAATGGAAACTCTGGGGCGTGTTTACCGAATTGGAGAGTATAATAGGACCCACCCACCACCCTTAATTTCCACTTTAACTTAACCAAGAGACCCTCTTTATTGTTAGCTTTGCAACTTTTACAACTTCAATAATTTGACGAAGAAATTTCTTTAACCAAACAGTGTTTTCCTGGTTAGTGTACAGTGGAAACTCAGAGCGGTGGGTGGGCCCTGTCCCTTTAATCCAATTCTTGGAATACAAACGATGATTTTGCAATTGTTAATTAATTGTTTAAAGAAGTACCGAACAATTTTTTATATTTTATTTCCCCGACAAATTAATTTGTTAATGGAAACTCTGGGGCGTGTTTACTGAATTGGAGAGTGGGATAGGGCCCACCCACCACCCTTAATTTCCACTTTAACTTAACCCAGCGACCCTCTTTATTGTTGGCTTTGCAACTTTTAAAACTTCAATGATTTGACGAAGAAATTTCTTTAACCATACAGTGTTTTACTGGTTAGGTTACAGTGAAAACTCAGGGCGGTGGGTGTTCCCTATCCCTTTCATCCAATTCTTGGAATACAAACGAGGATTTTGCAATTGTTAATTAACTGTTTAAAGAAGTACCAAACAATATTTTTATATTTTATTTCCCCCACAAATGAATTTGTTAATGGAAACTCTGGGGCGTGTTTACCGAATTGGAGAGTGGGATAGGGCCCACCCACCACCCTTAATTTCCACTTTAACTTAACCAAGAGACCCTCTTTATTGTTAGCTTTGCAACTTTTACAACTTCAATGATTTGACGAAGAAATTTCTTTAACCAAACAGTGTTTTGCTGGTTAGGTTACAGTGAAAACTCAGGGCGGTGGGTGTTCCCTATCCCTTTCATCCAATTCTTGGAAAACAAACGAGGATTTTGCAATTGTTAATTAATTGTTAGAACAAGTACCGAACAATTTTTTTATATTTTATTTCCCCGACAAATGAATTTGTTAATGGAAACTCTGGGGTGTGTTTACTGAATTGGAGAGTAGGATAGGGCCCACCCACTACCCTTAATTTCCACTTTAATTTAACCCAGCGACCCTCTTTATTGTTGACTTTGCAACTTTTAAAACTTGAATGATTTGACGAAGAAATTTCTTTCACCAAACAGTGTTTTCCTGGTTAGGTTATAGTGGAAACGAAGGGCGGTGGGTGGGCCCTATACAATTTTGTATGTTAAATGTGTCTAAATATAGAGACCTCTAAGTATAAGTACTGCCGTTGAACGTTCAAAGCAGATTCCAGTGTTTCCATGATGTAAGACAGCAACCTTTCCCACATGTCTACTTCTTTAGCAAATGGCTCTACAAAACGTGTGCTTTTCATGGTTGATAGCTGCAGCATATTGTCTTCCAACATTTGAAAGCAATCATCAACAGATTTGATCCTGAAAATTTTAATGAACGATAAAGTGAAACTGTTAGGTAAAATAATTGATAAATCAAAACATTAAATATTGTTCCCCCATCAGAACACCTACAGACCGGTTTCGACCTTTCCGGTCTCATCAGTGTAGTTAGTTGCTGATGGGGAAACGGAGATTACTATTGGAATATAAGTATTCCAAACACCGTTAAACGTAGAAACGCCAAAGTGGCGGAATCTATTGCCTGAATGCTGTACTGAACCAAATCCGGATGGCTTTAACACCGACATGATATGGACATTGCCAGCGGCGGCAAATATAACAATAATAATGTAAACATTAAATAAAGCCTCCCGGATTTGATTCAGTACAGCATTCAGGCAATAGATTCCGCCACTTTGGCGTTTCTACCTTTAATTGATAAATCTCTCCGAAAAGACAGAAAAATTCCCTTTAACCAAAGATATCATTTAATTATCAATACGGTGATATAGGCTACAGATAGCCAGGCTCAAAAAAAAATTCTAGTATGATTACGTACCTGAAGAACGTCTTATGTGGCGACATCTCGATTACAACGTGCTTCCAAGTTTCAGCTATTAATTTCAAACCGTTCTCGATGTGTAATTCCATCGTGGCGGCGTTGGAAATTTCGTTGATCTGTTCGGCGTAGTCCATCATCTTCATGGCGATTATGGCCTCGAGATTGAAGGCTTTGGAGTTCTCGTCGAACGTTTCGAACATGGCGTCCCTGACTCTGTCCCAATGCCTCGGTCTCATTGCGGGATTCTTCAAATCGGCGATTAGTGGCAGGGTGCGTCTGAACGCATCAACTTTGCTTCTCGTGTGTTCAACAATTGACCAACTAAAAATAGTGTAAACTATTGCAAACGTTTTACATGTGTATGTGAGATATTCTAAAATACAACTTTGCCTCTAGTGTGTTTAACAATTCACCAACTAAAAAAATAGTTACTTTTTAAGCCGAACTATTGGAAAGGTTTTACAAGTGTATGAGGGATATTCTAAAATACAACTTTGCCTCTCGTGTGTTTAACAATTGTCCAACACAAAAAAATAGTTACTTTTTAAGCCGAACTATTGCAAAGGTTTTACATGTGTATGAGGGATATTTTAAAATATAACATTGCACTGCACATAACCAAAAAAATACAATAACACAATCAAATTGTTAGCATTTCTTTTTACAACCAACAAAAAAGTCACCCTGACAAAGCCTACTGCGGCGAGAATAAAATGTGAACAGAGTACAGAAATGTTTTATCTTACCCCTTATCCTTCAACTCCCTGCAAAGTTTCGTTAATTTTCTGAACAACGTCTGCGCCGTCTCTTCCATATCTTCGGTCTGGATGGTCCAAAACTCTCCGGACTTGTACTTATTCCAAGCGGCCTCCCATTCATCGGTAAGTTGCCAGACGAGTTCGAGAATGGTCAATTCCTGGTGTAGAGAAAACATCAATCGATTATCGATTGTAATAATTAAAGGAGATACAATTAATCTTACTTTAAAATAACAAGCTCACTTGACTGTTTGATCAAAGAAATCCTTTATCATAAGGTTTAAAATTATAATCACGTTTTCTTGTGTAGAATACACGGCCGGTTGTAAAAAGTAATGCGACTGCAACTGTCACTATTTAGAACAAAATGATCCGCCATTACGATTTCATGGCAGACCTTTATTTTTAATTCAAAATAATTGCAAAGTTTTTCGCGCGTAATTATTATCTGGAACTCTACTGATGGTGTGTTTACAGATTTTAATTGTTTGGTGAAGTTAAATCAATTTTGAAAATATTTGAAAAGTTGCAAGTCTCTATCAATTGATTTTATATTTTTTTCATGAATCAGGAAATTGAACAACTTTAGAATGACTGTGGTTCGATCAATGGATCTTTGCGTATGCGTCATTATCGAAGACTAGGTTTTTTAGCCTATATAACTATTTATGAAAGAAAATAAAAATATATATATATATATTTTTTGTTTACTATGCCCGCTTGATAAATTTCATTCCCATTGTTTTTCTATTGCATAGAATATTTACGTATTTTGACAAACATGCTAATATTTTAAAAATGAACAAATAGATATAGGGAATGCTTACATAGATCGATGCAGAATTGAATTTTGCGGTAGAACATTTAGAAGTATACAGGGTGTTCCATTTAAAAAAGTCAAAATTTAATGGTTTCAAATTAACTAAATGTGGTAAGTAATTTTGAACACTATGTATTTTAGAATTCCAAAAATAATACACTACTGCCTTTGGATATTGGCTTTTTATAGCCAAAATTACATCTCTTGATTTGATTTTGTTCGTATTTTTAAAGTGAATTATGGAAAAGTACCAAATTTTTTTTATGTCAAATTTTTCGAAAACTGTTAAATTTAGAGATAATGTTGATTTATTTTTTACAATGCCTAGTTAAAGCAGGGTTAGGGTTAAGAAGCAGATAATTGGCAGTTATCTTATCCGGTGCTTGGAGCAGCAGATAAATCTCGGTTAACTCGCAGGCAATGCGCACAAGCACACGTACCATACCGGCATTATAGCGATCTGCAATCGGTATTACATGCAGGGGCGGTTAGAGGGCGACGAACCAGTTTCTAAGAAACATATATTCTGGCATATTTCTAGGTGGAATATTGAAAAGAAACTCGAGGGGGTCAAGGGTCTCAACAATGATTACAAACACAGCTTTCTAACCTTTCCGCAAGCAAAACGAAAAATGCCAATTCTATAAACTGCGCAACCGCATGTATCCGCAATGGTGCCAACGTTGGCGTTTCGGGAGAAAATCTATCTAAGCGTTTGTAAAAGGCAGCGTACATTAACTGAGAGATAAACGATGGGATTAGTTAAAGAGGGTTTAACTTAACCATAATTTATCCGACGATTGTAAAAGCGGCCCTAAACCATGAATTTGTTGTCGGAGCTATCTATGACGTGCACGCAAAGATCCATTGTTCAAAATATATAAACTGTGTCCTCGCGTAATTATCTATTAACTATTTGTTTACTTACTTTATCAAGTGCATCTAATTCTGGCGATCGCATTAAGCTCAAGTCGAAAATGGCCAAGTTCTTCATGCATTCCATTTCGCGAGCCCTGAGCGTGTTTATGCCGTCTCTCATTTTCTTCAGGTATTCTTTTGCATCGGAAGTTTTGACGTCCCTGGAGAACGGTCCACCGGCTAGGAAGCTTTCTAGTAGCTTCACCGCTTCGAGCTTTAAGTCCTCGGCTTCTTCCAAAAGTTGATTTCTGAACGAGTTCTGACAAAATATTCATAAAATTCGTGGTATTAAATTGCTGAGCACTAGACGAAAAATGTATATTTAGCCAATCATCAAATGAGGACCAGTGATTTTTAATGCCACGTCTGTATTGACCTCCCAACCATAGTTAAAAATCAGTTTATAGAAACGTATGAGTGAGTAATTTTAAATTTTGTTTAATTCCCACACCATGGGAAAGTTCGTTTTTATCGAATCTATTGGGACGCGAACGTATGCATCAGAGAATCAGAGAAAAGCCTAGCCCGTTAAAGCTACGCGCACACTTGTCGGAATCGGACGGACGGCACGCATCGGCAAAAATTGCTTAACGCAGTTGTAAACGAGTCAACATATTTATCCGTTCCATGCCATACCGATAAATGTGCGTTGACTGGTTTACAACTGTGTTAGGCAATTTTACGATTAAGTGTACGCGTAGCTTTAGAGGGTTCTCGCGCGTGGCACCAGCTGGTGCATTCGTATAAATCTGTCATAGCGACTGTCACATTTTCAATTTTTATATGATCATTTACAGGAAATTAGCATGAACAGGTTACGTTAGGTTAGGTTAGGTTACATTACATTGGGTTAGGTTACATTATGTTATATTGCAGGTTAGGTTACGTTAGGCTTCCTGGACCCCATATTTTGGGGGTAGGGGATGGTGCAAACCCCTTACAGGTGCGTCCCCGGGTGGCGGATAAGGGATTGCACACGCGGACCAACACCATTGCACGGTGGCCTGATGGCCACCGCCAATATGCGAGGAGTGGGGCTGCTACTGGTAAGCGAGAATGGACCACTCCTGGATCGTCAACGCCGCAGACGAAGACGTAAGGGGAAAGCTTAGGGGATCGCCAATTTCTTATCGGCCTCACTTGGCCAACCCTTCGGTCAATTTTTGACCCCTTAGACCTCTAACTTTCTTACGAGGCCTAGCGGGCGACACACTTCTCTACCATTACGGACCGACTCACAACGATGGCTACAGTGGGGATAAAATGATCCCCCCGCAAGCATTCAAAAATCCGACGAAAGAAGCGGAGCAGAGTGCAAAGGAAGAAGGCCAAGGACAAACCGTTAAGGCCTTGTCGGAAGCACGAGGATTAGGGAAAGGAGAACCTCATCAGAGGAACAGGGGCGAGGTCCTGGTGGTGAAGGCCGGGACGTCCAACTTTGTGCAGGTCCTGCGGACTGTAAGAGAGCATGTTAACCTGGAGGCCACGTGGGCCAATCAGCAGGGTGATGAAAAGCAGGGAAGGAGATGTTCTAATACACATGAAGAAGGGTCAGAAGGCGCCTGAGCCACTACTCGCACCAATAAACGCGGTAGTAGGAGAGACAGAGTCGCACTCATGATTAGAGACTTGGACGATTCAATCAATAAGGAAGAGTTTGAGGCGGTACTGGGCGAAGCGCTGGAAGGCAGCAAAGTCGTCAACGTCAGAGAAGTGAGACCTGCCTATGCGGGAACCCAGGTTACCACCGTGATGCTCTTCCCGGTCAACGCCGAAAGACTGGCAGGAGCAAAATCAGCTGAGGGATGGCCAGGATCACCGAAATATAGGGGCATCGGAAGGTGCTACCGCTGTTGCGTGCTTCAGGGAGCCGACAGGTCAACTCTGTACGTAAACTGTGGCGGAGACTTGGACGATTCAATCAATAAGGAAGAGGTTGAGGCAGTACTGGGCGAAGCGCTGGAAGACAGCAAGGCTGCCAACTTCAGAGAAGTGAGGCATGCCTATGCGGGAACCCAGGTTACCGCCGTGATGCTGTTCTCGGCCAACGCCGAAAGGCTAACAAAACTTGGCAGGAGCAAAATCAGCTGAGGGATGGCCAAGATCACGGAAATATAGGGGCATCGGAAGGTGCTACCGCTGTTGCGTGCTTCAAGGAGCCGACAGGTTAACTCTGTACGTAAACTGTGGCGGAGACTTGGACGATTCAATCAATAAGGAAGAGGTTGAGGCAGTACTGGGCGAAGCGCTGGAAGACAGCAAGGCTGCCAACTTCAGAGAAGTGAGGCATGCCTATGCGGGAACCCAGGTTACCGCCGTGATGCTGTTCTCGGCCAACGCCGAAAGGCTAACAAAACTTGGCAGGAGCAAAATCAGCTGAGGGATGGCCAAGATCACGGAAATATAGGGGCATCGGAAGGTGCTACCGCTGTTGCGTGCTTCAGGGAGCCGACAGGTCAGCTCTGTACGTTAACTGTGGCGGAGAGGGTCACAAGGCGAGGGAGTACCAGGCAGAACCGTTCTACCCTCTATGCCAATCCAAGGCTCATAGGGCAAGGGCGGGCTTATGCAAAAGGGCGCGGAGCTAGTCACATGAGTGCTGCAGGTAAACATCAGCATGTGCAGGGCCGCTCATGATCTGCTGATGGCCACCGCCAATATGCGAGGAGTGGGGCTGCTACTGGTAAGCGAGAATGGACCACTCCTGGATCGTCAACGCCGCAGACGAAGACGTAAGGGGAAAGCTTAGGGGATCGCCAACTTGGGGCATAGTGTGGGTCATCGCAGGGGGTGTAGCTATATACAGCTGCTATAAATCCCCAATCTACGGCGCGGCAGAATGCAGAATTCTCCGACTGGCTGCCGGTCCTCGAGGCGAACATAGCGCAACATAGGGGCAGTGTGCAACTGGTGGGGGACCTCAACGCCAAGGCTCCTCGTTCACCGACAACAAGGGGCAGGCGACGCTCTAGATGGCGGCCACAACCGGGCTCCAAGTGTGCAGCGTGGGAACCAGCCTCACGTTCGTCCGAGGCCAGTCCAGATCCAACATCGGCATCACCCTGGCAGTGGATACAGAACTGAGTAGTACTTGAGGAGGAACCCCTGAGTGTGCATAAGTACCTGTCGTACACGATAGGGGGACCTGGCTCGGCGGAGCAAGGTGGAAGTTGGAGCGGATGGGTGTCGATAGGAGTCCAACCCACTCTAGCAGCAGGAGTTGGTGGAGGTGGAGGCAGTGGCAGCATAGTTGGTACGCACGTACCAGCAGGCATGCGAAACAGCAGTCCCGCGGAATAGGACGGAAGGTAGGCCGGTGTACTGGTAGAACGTGGAAGTGGGGGAACTACGGAGGGTGGAAACTGCGTAGGTAGATGACGCGGGCAAGTGCCAGAGGCATAATTGATGACCACATCATCACAGCCTACAGGCATCGCAAAGAGCATGTAACAGTGCTGGGCAAGGCTTTGCGAGGAGGTCGAGAGCGACCTACGAGGCGTGCCCTACCAAATCGTTGCCGGCAGGATAGGGGTACGTCCACCGGGATCGGGGCAGGGGTGTGGAGTCCGACTCCGACTCCTGCTCTGATTCCTCAATTTTTTTTTATTCCGACTCCGGCTACGACACCGACTTTGTCTTTGGCTCCGACTCCGGCTCCGGCTCTGCAACCGGCTCCAGCTCCGATCAAAATTTTCTGCTTTAACCGTAAAACAAATAACATGGCTTCCTCAAATTTGATCCTGAATGTATTATACGTCAAGAAATGGAATTTCTATCGCCAGTTTGATTCGTGATTCATATATACAGTTATTTATATCGGTGACGGCTCGCGGGGTGACTCATGGTAGGGTCGAGGTAGCAGAGGTGGCAATACAGATAGGTAGAGTCGGTATCTGTATTACAGTGACGGTTCGCAGGGTTTTTTCTGGTACGGCCGAGGAACAAGAGGTGGTGATACAGATAGGTAGGGTCAGTTGCAGAGACGGCTGGCTGCGTGACCGCACCTATCTGTATTACCACCTCTTGGCCGTACCAGAAAAAAACCGCGAACCGTCACTGCTGTATTACCATCTCTACTACCTCGGCCGTACCATGAGTAACCCCGTGACTTATATACCATAAAAAAGTTTTGAGTGGTGTACTTGCGTCTTTTGTATTACTGTAAATTGTAGGAAAAGAAATTCAAGTATTATGAAGGATGTACTGGTAATAGTAATGTACGTCAGGTTTGTAAAGGATGCAATGGTAATGTTTAAATAAGTATCGCACCCATTCCCCATGGTTTTATTTATGTTGAAGCGTTCGTTTGTAATTAATTAACAAACAGCTACCTTTGAAAGCTGTATCATTTTATTCGCTTCCTCCAGGGTGGCGAGATACGTTTCCCATTCTAGGGGAATTCCTTTGAGCCTCTTTCTGGTGGCAACGGGCACTTCAACGCCGTACTTATCTATGACGTCCATTTGGTCGAATATGGCCGAAAATGTACTCTGCTCCATCGGTGCTTCATCAATCAACTGGCCGTATAACGCGATGGAAAACTGCATCTCGTCAAGATTCGTAGGTACGACCATAACCCTAGAACATATTTGAATGTAGGATATAATTAACCTCTTCACGCTCAGGTCGCCACATGTGGCGACAAGCAAGAAAAATATTTCACAAATAAAAAAAAATTGCGCCATCTATGGAATATTTTTTCTCCACGACCACCATAGAATTTAAGCATTCTGAAATCAATTTTGATTATAGAACGTACACATTCTCACTCTTGTTATGGAACAAAACACTATGCGCTTATGCGTTTTGCATGTAATTCATTCCATAACAAGGGATAGAATGAATATTCTCACATCGTTTCGAATAAAACAATTAGCCTTGGATATCACAATTGTCAAAATACTATAAACATAACCACAAACGTGATAAAACGTAAGTTCTTTGTGTTCATTATTTTATTAGTTTATTTTATCTGGTCGAGGAGAAAGTATAGTCTGATACTCGGTAAGAATGGAAATTCAGATGCTCGTGGTTCCTCGCGCTCGCCTCACGGCTCGCGCTCGAAATATTCCACTCGCATCGAATTTCCATTCTAACCTTGTTACAGAATATACTATTCATTTATGAAAGTGGAATAATATTTCGTAGAATACCGCAACAACAACAAAAAAGTATTTTTTCAATAAACCTGGGATTATGGCATAATCCAATTGAAGCAACAGTGGTTAGCAATGTTATTAGTGAGTTAAAAGTCGCCATAAATGGGTCGTAATAATAAAATATTCTTTGGGACCCAACGGGTTAAAATCATCAGTTAGTGTGCTGCATCAACGATATTAATTACCTTTCCGTATTCACTTTGGTGTAATGATAGACATGATCGATGGCTTTCGTGGTCATCTGAAGCAGCAGGTTCGTCAGCTTGTCCTGCCACTCTTCGCAATGTTCGATTATGGTTTTCTTCAATTTCGAACAATCGACTATTGAAAAATAGACGACGGCAACGTTGTCGATGATTTGTACGTTATTCGCCAGTTCCGTGTAACGTTCGATGTTCGCATCGAATTGTTCCGCGTTCGGATTTTCCATCCCGTAGCGCATAATGAACTTGTCCTTGTCGAGTTCCCAGAGGTCGTGGAAGGGCTCCCAAGTCTTCATGTACTCTTGGATCTTTTCGATGTTGATATCGGCTTCTAAAACGTAAACAATTGTAAATATTGATTATGCAGGAAGTTCCTACTTCATTATGAGGTGTGAGCAACAGAATTTTGTTTCGGAGTTGGTTATGCTTGAGAGAGAGGAACATAGAAGTCTTGTCTGAGATTTTTTAAATCTAATTCAATAGTCTCATGATGTAATAACATGCGACATACCTTATTACTTTCTCCGTTACGAAGTACGAGAAAGTATTGTGATCGTGATTTTTGTTTCAAAAATTTTTTTTACGGATATATCCGTCTTGGGGTCCCTAGATGCCATTTCAACAATTTCTGGAAAAAAAAATTGTGTCTGTGTGTGTGTGTGTGTGTGTCTGTGTGCGCTGTTTCTCAAAAACTAATAGAGCAATTGATATGAAACTTTGAACATACGTCTTATTTGATAATCTGAAGAACTGAAAAGCTTTTGGTAAAATTTCGTACACCGGAAGCGGGTGTTTACCTTAACTGTTTTTTGTTTTTTGCCAATATTTTCTTAAATATAAAAAATATCCCAAAAATATTTAAACAAACATCGAAGACAATAAAGAAATGAACATCTTTTGCTTGAAAATATTTTTCATAAAATCATTGCTATTCGAGAAAAAAATGTATTATTACTTTTTTAATTTTTGGTTTATAATTATGAAACGATCATAGTTACAGCAAATTTATATGAATAATAATTGTAGAGAATGCCAAAATGAACAACTTCTAAAGAATAAGTTTTTTCGAAATCTCGTTAGTTTTTGAGTAAACCGAGTTTTTGAATTTGAAGTATAATTTTTCCATCTTTCAAGATTTTGACGTTTCAAACGTCAGTTTCATCCGAGTTTACGCAACGCTCGATGTACATTTAAAATATGATTTCAATTGAAAATAAACCCATGAAAACGTAAATATAAAGTCGGAGAAAGTAACATGATGCCCTCATCACCATTTTTTATCTCACAGCCAACTCTGAAACAAAAGTTGGTGGCTCACACGATACATGTTTTTATGGTCAATAAAACCCTTTTTCACAAACGGGAGAGAAAGTCGATTTCTCAGCCCCCGAAATCGTGAGAGAAATAACCTTTCTCTTCCTAGGGAGAGGAGTAATCATTTCTCTCCGTGCAAGGATCCATTATTTATTTTAACTGTCACGCCTGACAGATTTTTTTTTCTAGGTTGGATTTTAGGAACGAACGTTTTACTCTTAACCGTTTTAGTGCCGACAATTTTTTTTGTGGGTATACCGTAAATTGCCGAAGAAAAATGTGCTGTTTTAAGGATTTTATATTGTTTGGAAAAACATAAGAAGCGCCATAGCGCTCGCGGCAGTTTTGACAGGAGTATGCAGCGACGCGGTGGCGCTGCTCGGCACTATAATGGTTAAAATATCCCGTTTGTGGAAAAAATAGCATGTATCCTTCGGGAGAGAATGTTATTTGCCCTCGGGATACAAATTTGCACCTCAGGAAAAATCACTTGATATATAATCCACTATTTAACTTTGTATAGCACTTTAACTTGCAGACAACTAATAAACTAATGTGTTATACAAACAAAGTTAAAAAGTGTTTTATTAAACAATTGTTGCCTTGGTATGAGCTTAACATTTTGTAATCGCACATTTACCGATATTTAATTCATCCTGAAAGCGAATGCATTCCGGATCGTTTCTGATGATGTCCCTAAAACTCCTCATATTCAGGTCGTCCATGTGGAACTTATCACTTATCCGCGGTATCGCTCCCAGCGCTTCGACAATTGATGGCAAGGTGTTTTGGATGTGATTCGAAATTGCGCTGAGTGAAGGTACAAAGTATGGAATCTGCAACATTAAGTCAATCAATCTAAAATTCTATGTTTCACTTGTTTACGTCATTGGTCCGGTAAGTGACGTGTTACGGTACTTTGTTCCATTGCATCGGTATGCGTTTTTACATTCTCCGTTACGAAGTACGAGAAAGTATTGTGATCGTGATTTTTTTTTCAAAATTTTTTTTTACGGAAATATCCGTTTTGGGGTCCCTGGATGCCATTTCAACAATTTCTGGAAAAAAAAATTGTGTCTGTGTGTGTGTGTGCCTGTTGAGTGTCTGTCTGTGCGCGCTGTATCTCAAAAACTAATAAAGCAATTGATATGAAACTTTGAACATCCGTCTTATTTGATAATCTGAACAACTGAAAAGCTTTTGGTAAAATTTCGTGCACCGGAAGTGGGCGTTTACCTTAACTGTTTTTTGTTTTTTGCCAATATTTTCTTAAATATGAAAAATATCACAAAAACATTTAAACAAACTTTGAAGACAACAAAGAAATGAACATCTTTTGCTTGAAATTTTTTTTCATAAAATCATTTTTGTTCGAGAAAAGAATTTATTATTTCTTGTAAATTTTTGGTTTATAATTATAAAACGATAATAGTTACAGCAAATTTATGTCAATAATAATTGTAGAGAATGCTAAAATGAACAACTTATAAAGAATAAGTTTTTTTCGAAATCCCTTTAGTTTTTGAGTAAACTGAGTTTTTGAATTTGAAGTATAATTTTTCCATCTTTCATAATTTTGACGTTTTAAACGTCAGTTTTATCCGAGTCTACGATACATTCGATGTGCATTTAAAATATGATTTAAATGGAAAATAAACCACGAAAGCGTAAATATAAATGATACCATCAAGTCGGAGAAAGTAACATGATGGCCACATCACCATTTTTTGTATATTTACCGCACCAGTCATAAGTTCAAAGGATGACATATAGATGTCGCTACTATTCGTGTATATTTTATGTTAATCATTTTAAAAAATTGTCTGTTCCTGGAAACTAATAAAATCGAAGCTTCGAATCTTCGAAACTTCTAAACCTCGAAGATTTTCTATGAATATTCGAATCTTCGAAGCTTCGAACTTTGGAAATTGGAAATTCCAGCCCGAATTCCAAATGTTAATTAACTTTAATAAAATAAGCGATAAATATTTTGGATTATTGGCATTACCCGTTTTTGCTTCAAAATGGCATCCACCCTCAGAATCGGGTTCGGGTCCGCCACACCGTCGCCATGCAAGGTTTCGTACATGTGCTGCATTGAGTTCTTGATCGAGACCCGTAAAGCTTCTTCCAATAAATTATCACATCTGGTTACGTATCTCATCCATTGGTCAGTCATCTGGAAAAAATATAACTTACAACAGAAAATTCTCGCCAAGGTTCTACAGGTTTGGTTTAGGATAATTTAGAATAAATTAGGTTTACAATTTTCCAAAGAAAAGTCGCTGTAATTAAAAATATTTATAGAGTTAAATTTGGAGCAACATTATACTCGGCGCACCGAATCGGTGGTATTATGGGTTTGCGTGATTTTCGCGTGATGTTCGTCGATTGGTCAGGGCAAACGCATGTGAAGCGTGTGTTACGCCAGTGGCGGTTTCAAAGGGGGGGGGGGGGGGGGGGTTGTAATTACCCCCCTAAGAATTTTTCGCTTATAAATTTTCATTGTTAAAATTCCATATTCATATTCCAAACAAATAATATAACCGGTAAATTTTTCCAACGCTTTAAAACGTTGGAAAAGGATAGATTCTATCTCCTGCACTGAAGACGGGAGTGTCGCGGTAGTAGTGTTGCTAGGAGTAATTTTCCTCAAATATTTCATAAAAAAAATATATATTTCTTTTTTTTTTAATTACCCCCCCCCTAGACTAGTTGGCAGGAAACGCCCTTGTGTCACGCAGCCGAAATATTTAATCACGCCCGTTGAATGCTATGTGTACTCGTTTTTCTGTCTTATTTAAATGCAGTGATTACGTTCTATCCTTAAATCAGCCTTTTTCAATTACAATTAATTAGGAAGTGGTAAATAGTTAGATTTTGTTGGTTAAAGTAGAAAGATTTATATTTCCGGCACAGAACTAAAATGTGGCAAGGCTGTGTGAATCAGGCTTTTCATAACGTCTCGACGAACTATCACGAGGACGCGGGGTGAACGCAACGTGATCATACCACCTGGTCGGCGCGCCTATTATAGAACATGCAAACATTATAAACTTAATAATAATAGTAAATTCAGAAGCAAATCATTGATATACCATCCAAACCTGTATAGTTATTAACCCATTATTAAGTGCAACAATCATCAATGGCTTTAGTGACACCTAGTGGCAATGTTATTTACTATAGATAATTTATCTGCGATACAAACCATTTTTTATCGATGTTAGAACAATTACTTACGCTTGTTATACAATGTTCAAAACCTTCATAAACAATAATCAAATACTGCATAATCTCCGCAAAGAAATCAACGAACTGATCAATAATCTGGGCCCTGTATTCATTCATCGACTTTATCAACTCGTCCAATTCGAACGCATAGTTGGACGTGATGTTAATAATTTGAATGTCGCAAATCTTCTCGCAAATCGAAACGATCTCCAAATTGCACACTTTGTAATCATTAACGAAATCCTGCAGCTAAAATGGTTAATTGGGTATTAATTAATCAAGAGGCTCAATAAAACATTCGTTATTCTCTGGCCGGTCTATGAAGGCGTCTCAGGTGATTAACGAAGGGTCGGAAGGGATTGGGTATTTTATTACTTTACACTCACAGATGTGAACACTAACATGAGATATTGGGTTGCACATACACATTGTTTTTTCAAGAACCACTGATTTATAAATGAGGAGTTGAACTGCAAAACTCAACAAACCCACTTTTATAATTTGTTCAGAAACCGCGAAAAACGTTCAGGAAGTCTATTTGTTGCTTAAAAAAAAATGAATGTTTAGCCGCATTTTTAAACATGATTTGTTGCGTTTTGAAAGGTAATTCACACATATTCGGATTTATCTATGTTCGGACAGTAAGAATCGATACCAAGCTCATTTTGGCCCAAAATTGGATTCAACAGTTCAACTCCTCATTTATAAATCAGTGTTTCTTTGGAAAACAATCTGCATGTGCAACCCAACATCTCATGTTCGCTTATTGAGACGCATAAAGCAAATGAGGGCGGTCCAAGTTAATCACCTCAGATGCCAGACTTTACCTCTGAAGTGCACACGCTACATTCTGCGATGTAACTGTCGACAATATCGGCGTTCCACGTTAATTTCGAAAAACCTGGAGCCATCCTCTTCTCCACGTTCGAAATCAGCTGTTTGAACAGCAGCCTCTCTTCACCCGACAGGGAAGCCAGGAGTTTGTTGTAATCGCGAGCCACCTTGACCACGTTTTCGTAGACGTAATGGAGCGTGTGTGCCTTCGAGTAAAACGCCGCACAGTTTGTTGGTATGTCGTATTTTAGGAGTTGAAAGTAGCGGATTTCGGAATACAGGGGTATTAATGATCTGAAAAAGGAATTTTGATTTTAAAGTAAAATATTCTTGAGTACTGGAATATATCAATTTTGTAGAAAATTGCACGTATTGTTGACGAATTATTAATTTGATATAAATTGTGGTTAAAAGGTCAAACTAACTGAAGGTGAAACCATTTTAATAAGTATTTAAAATGGTGGCGCAAATGGACAAGTGAACGAACTATTATTAGCCCCAGCAAGTCACTATTGTGGTAGTACGCAAAAAATATTTGGGAAAGGGAAAGCATCGACTGCATTTGTTACTCAATGCCAAACGGGCATTGTAATCCTCCGTCAACTTTTTAGGATAAGAAGTTTGTTATATTTTCAGTTTTAAATGAAAAAAACTTCTGTCTATGGTATTTAGTGAGACGTATCTAGTGACTCTGGTGAGCAGGCTTGGCGCTAAATCTCGGAAAATGCTACCTGTGTCCAGTTTGATTTTTTAGACTTTGATCGGCCGCAGCGGCTAAACGATAACTGCAAATTGAACGCGGTTTGCAAATCTGAGCTCCTCGTACGTCAATTAGTCGGATTAGAGATTTTTAATTTTTTGACAAAAACGTGAAAAAAGACATGAGCAAACCCCTTGGAAATTTGTTAAAAAATGCAACTTTCTTAATAATCATCGTAGACTATTGAATTTTACATTTTCTTCATCATAAAAACGAGAGAAATTGATTGCCGTTAAAAAAATTAAGCTATCTTCAATAGCAAAAAAATTAGCTGGTCACCATGAACATTTTAGAAAATTAAAAAAAATTATTGATTTTTCAGACTTTGATCGGCCGTAGCGGCTAAACGAAAACTCCAAATTGAACGTGGTTACCAAATCTGAGCTCCTCGTACGTTAATTAATCGGATTAGAGATTTTAAATTTTTCATGAAAACGTGAAAAAAAGACATGAGTAAACCCCTTGGAAATTTGTTAAAAAATACAACTTTCTTAATAATCATCGTAGACTATTGAATTTGACTTTTTTTTCATCAGAAAAACGAGAGAAATTGATTGCCGTTAAAAAATTTCAGCTATCTTCAATAGCAAAAAAAATAGCTACTCACCATGAATATTTTAGAAAATTAAAAAAATAAATGATTTTTCAGACTTTAATCGGCGGTAGCGGCTAAACGAAAACTCCAAATTGAACGCGGTTTGCAAATCTGAGCTCCTCGTACGTGAATTAGTCGGATTAGAGATTTTTAATTTTTGATAAAAACTTGGAAAAGACATGAGTAAACCCCTTGGAAATTTGTTAAAAAATGCAACTTTCTTAATAATCATCGTAGACTATTGAATTTTACGTTTTTCTTCATCAGAAAAACGAGAGAAATTGATTGCCGTTAAAAAATTTCAGCTATCTTCAATAGCAAACAAATTAGCCAGTCACCTTGAACATTTTAGAAAATTTTAAAAATAATTGATTTTTCAGACTTTGATCGGCCGTAGCGGCTAAACGAAAACTCCAAATTGAACGCAGTTTGCAAATCTGAGCTCCTCGTACGTCAATTAGTCGGATTAGAGATTTTTAATTTTTTGACAAAAACGTGAAAAAAGACATGAGCAAACCCCTTGGAAATTTGTTAAAAAATGCAACTTTCTTAATAATCATCGTAGACTATTGAATTTTACATTTTCTTCATCATAAAAACGAGAGAAATTGATTGCCGTTAAAAAAATTAAGCTATCTTCAATAGCAAAAAAATTAGCTGGTCACCATGAACATTTTAGAAAATTAAAAAAAATTATTGATTTTTCAGACTTTGATCGGCCGTAGCGGCTAAACGAAAACTCCAAATTGAACGTGGTTACCAAATCTGAGCTCCTCGTACGTTAATTAATCGGATTAGAGATTTTAAATTTTTCATGAAAACGTGAAAAAAAGACATGAGTAAACCCCTTGGAAATTTGTTAAAAAATACAACTTTCTTAATAATCATCGTAGACTATTGAATTTGACTTTTTTTTCATCAGAAAAACGAGAGAAATTGATTGCCGTTAAAAAATTTCAGCTATCTTCAATAGCAAAAAAAATAGCTACTCACCATGAATATTTTAGAAAATTAAAAAAATAAATGATTTTTCAGACTTTAATCGGCGGTAGCGGCTAAACGAAAACTCCAAATTGAACGCGGTTTGCAAATCTGAGCTCCTCGTACGTGAATTAGTCGGATTAGAGATTTTTAATTTTTGATAAAAACTTGGAAAAGACATGAGTAAACCCCTTGGAAATTTGTTAAAAAATGCAACTTTCTTAATAATCATCGTAGACTATTGAATTTTACGTTTTTCTTCATCAGAAAAACGAGAGAAATTGATTGCCGTTAAAAAATTTCAGCTATCTTCAATAGCAAACAAATTAGCCAGTCACCTTGAACATTTTAGAAAATTTTAAAAATAATTGATTTTTCAGACTTTGATCGGCCGTAGCGGCTAAACGAAAACTCCAAATTGAACGCAGTTTGCAAATCTGAGCTCCTCGTACGTCAATTAGTCGGATTAGAGATTTTGAATTTTTGATGAAAACTTGGAAAAAAGACATGAGTAAACCCCTAGGAAATTTGTTAAAAAATGCAACTTTCTTAATAATCATCGTAGACTGTTGAATTTTACGTTTTTTTTCATCAGAAAAACGAGAGAAATTGATTGCCGTTAAAAAATTTCAGCTGTCTTCAACAGCAAAAAAATTAGCCAGTCACCATGAACATTTTAGAAGAAAATTTTAAAAAATAATTGATTTTTCAGACTTTGATCGGCCGTAG
Source organism: Ocypus olens (assembly GCA_910593695.2). Taxonomy (NCBI): domain Eukaryota; kingdom Metazoa; phylum Arthropoda; class Insecta; order Coleoptera; family Staphylinidae; genus Ocypus; species Ocypus olens. Next base: position 5,578,386 of record OU343055.1, on the reverse strand, counting down.
CGGCTAAACGAAAACTCCAAATTGAACGCGGTTTGCAAATCTGAGCTCCTCGTACGTCAATTAGTCGGATTGGAGATTTTTAATTTTTGATGAAAACTTGGAAAAAACACATGAGTAAACCCCTTGGAAATTTGTTAAAAAATGCAACTTTCTTAATAATCATCGTAGACTATTGAATTTTACATTTTCTTCATCAGAAAAATGAGAGAAATTGATTGCCGTTAAAAAATTTCAGCTATCTTCAATAGCAAAAAAATTAGCTAGTCACCATGAACATTTTAGAAAATTAAAAAAAGTAATTGATTTTTCAGACTTTGATCGGCCGTAGCGGCTAAACGAAAACTCCAAATTGAACGCGGTAAGTTTAGCTTGTCGTTGTTGGCCCGATCTTCAACTTTACTACCCTTTAGTTGATGATGAATTGAAAACTTATTTCATCAACTAATTCATTGACACTGATCCAACATCAAAAAATTGATATCAAATGAAGAATTCTTACATTTTTTGAATTATAAATGTTACCTATCCATATTACATTCCACCAATCCTGGCTCGCACACACACTTGGCCATCAGAGGTCGTTCCAATCTGGAAATAACGTTATCTCCAGTTTTTTCAACGAACTTCCGGTACAGACCGAGGACCTGTTCATCTATGGACTTGTTGAGCTTGTCGTACTGAGCGTAGACTTCGTCGGCTATGCTGCATTTTGGCAACCATGCCGCGTCTTCTAAAACCTAGAAAGTTCATATCTATGAATCCGTCAGGCAATAAAGTTATTATTATTATTATTTATTCAAGCGATTCTGAGATGCAGTGAGTACGGAGAAAATATCAAAGACTTTCTTCGCTAGATGAATTTATCGTCATCGGCATCAGATCAATACTTCCGTCGAATTCAAACTGACGGTAGTAGTAATGACAGTCGATCGCTTCCTGGCCTAGCACCGGCTAATATACTCTACTTCGAAACTTGGAAACTTAGAAACTTTAATCTTCGAAGATTTTCTATGAATCTTCGAAGCTTCGAACCTTCGAAATTGGAAATCTTCTAAGAAAAAATCATGTTGCCATATTTACTTCCAGGAAGACTTCTGGGAATACTTCCTGGCCTAGCCTACTTCGAAACTTCAAAACTTCGAAATTTCTTTCTTAGAAGATTTTCTATGAATCTTCGAGAAAAAATTATTTATTTGGACGATCAGTTGTTTCGGTATCTGTAGAAGTTAGTTTCAAGAAAGGTCCATCACTTTTTTGCCCAGAAACTGGGGAAGTTCTAGAATGATGGAATTATGGTGTGGCCAGTAAAATTACAAATCATCGAATAAATTTAGAAAAAGTTATTTTAAAATATAAAAAACAATTGTCACATTTTTGCAACTAGAATTTAACCCCTTGGGTCCCAAGGGTCGTTGGAAGCACACAATTTCAGATTTACGTAAACCTCAATTCTCGTGCAATTATATGAAAATCTAGTGAAAGGGTGTGTGCAAATTTTTGATGAATGGTAAAGTAGAAGCAATTCTAAGTAATTTTAGAAAAAATCAAGTTGGTGTCCTTTTTTTTTAGTGTTTCGAGAAAAGGCGCAACAACAGATTTAACACCGCTTCAGTTCTGTAGCAATTATTTCAAAATCTAGTGACACGATCTTTGCTAATTTTAACTGAATCATAAACTAAATGCCATTTTCAGTAAATTTTGAAAAAATCAGGTTTGTGGCAATTGTTTTTATATTTTTTTAGCGTCCGGGAAAATGCGCAACTTCAGATTTTACACCGCCTCAGTTCTATTGCAATTATTTCGAAATCTGGTGACACGATCTTTGCTGATTTTAACTGAATCGTAAACTAAATGCCATTTTCAGTAAATTTTGAAAAAATCAGGTTTGTGGCAATTGTTTTTACATTTTTTTAGCGTCCGGGAAAATGCGCAACTTCAGATTCAGTTCTGTTGCAATTATTTCGAAATCTAGTGATACGATGACTTATCGATTGCGAAGAGGGGGACTCAAAGAGTTAACAAAAAATAAATTTGCCTTTTTTAGCAATTCCAAGCGATTCTTCTTAAGCATTGACGTTATAGCTCGGCCAGCATAATAAGGCATGTTCACCGGAAATTCGTCTTTCTCCCTTGTCAGGTCAGCTTTGCAGTCCGTAATCTCTTCTCTGAACATCTCGAAAACCTGAAAATAGAGAGTAATTCAATTAATAACAACTTCGAAACTTTGAAACTACAATCTCCGAAGCTTCGAAGAAAAATTCCAGCCTCATTTAAAATTACATAATTGAATTAATATTTGCAAATTAATATTTAAATAATTTTACACTAAACGACTTACATAAAGAGTTTTCCTATCGAAGAGAGGCTCAAGAGTGGCCCTTTTGGAGTAGTTGTAGAAAGCCGCCAACACTTCGACGCCCTCGTCGACCGTCGGCACTTGTTCGAAAACGCTATTCGCCAAATTCTCGATCACTATTTCGATGTCCTTCATCCTGTTGCGAAACTTTAGGATCTCATCGTACCACTGGGCGGATTGCACATCTAGGATTATATGCTTCACCTAAAAAAATAAAAGCAAATACATGAATTAATTTTGAATTTTAAAAAATTCGCAACTCGCAAGAAAATTAATGGATTAAAAAAAACAAAATTATTTTGAAAGAATGATGTTCCCCGAACTGAATAAAATTTTTGCAAAATTTTAACTGCGCGATTTATATTTATTTCAAATTTTTTGTTGTAAATCCGACAATTCAAAATTTAAAATTTTTAAAAATTCACAACTCGCAAGAAAATAGTTGAATTTTCAAAGACCAAAATTATTTTGAAAGAATAATGTTCCCCAAACTGAATAAAAATTTTGCATAATTTTAACTGCACGATTTATATTTATTTCAATTTTTTGTTGTAAATCCGACAATTTAAAATTTAAAATTTTTAAAAACTCACAACTCGCAAGAAAATTGTTGGATTTTCAAAAACTAAAATTATTTTGAAAGAATGATGTTCCCTGAACTGAATAAAAATTTTTGCAAAATTTTAACTGCATGATTTCTATTTATTTCAACTTTTGTTGTAAATCCCACAATTTGAAATCTAGAATTTTGAAGAATTCGCAACTCGCAATAAAATTGTTGGATTTTCAAAAAACAAAATTATGTTGAAAGAATGATGTTCCCCAAACTGAATAAATTTCTTTCAAAATTTTAACTGCACGATTTCTAATTATTTCAATTTTTTGTTGTAAATCCGACAATTTAAAATTTAGGATTTAAAAAAATTCACAACTCGCAAGAAAATTGTTGGATTAAAAAAAATAGAATTATTTTGAAAGATTGATGTTCCTCAAACTTAACAAAATTTTTGCAAAATTTTCACTGCACGATTTATATTTATTTCAATTTTTTGTTGTAAATCCGACAATTTAAAATCTAGAATTTTGCAAAATTCGCAACTCGCAAGAAAATTGTTGGATTAAAAAAACAAAATTATTTTAAAAGAATGATGTTCCCCAAACTTAAAAAAAAATTGAAGAATTTTAACTGCACGATTTATATTTATTTTTATTTTTTTGTCGTAAATCCGACAATTTAAAATTTAGAGTTTTAAAAAATTCGCAACTCGCAAGAAAATTGTTGGATTTTCAAAAACTAAAATTATTTTGAAAGAATGATGTTCCCCAAACTGAATAAAATTTTTGCAAAATTTAAACTGCGATTTATATTTATATCATTTTTTTTTTGTTGTAAATCCGACAATTTAAAATTTAAAATTTTTAAAAATTCACTACTCGCGAGAAAATTGTTGGATTTTCAAAAACCTGAAATATTTTGAAAGAATGATGTTTCCCGAACTGAATAAAATTTTTGCAAAATTTTAACTGCACGATTTATATTTATTTCAATTTTTTTGTTGTAAATCCGACAATTTAAAATTTAGAGTTTTAAAAAATTCGCAATTCGCAAAAAAATTGTTGGATTTTGAAAAACCAAAATTATTTTGAAAAAATCATGTTCCCCAAACTGAATAAAATTTTTGTAGAATTTTAACTGCATGATTTATATGTATTTCATTTTTTTGTTGTAAATCCGACAATTTAAAATCTAAAATTTTGAAAAATTCGTAACTCGCAAGAAAATTGTTGGATTTTTAAAAACTAAAATTATTTTGAAAAAATGATGTTCCCCGAAGTCAACAAACTTTTTGCAAAATTTTACCTGCACGATTTATATTTATTTCAATTTTTTGTTGTAAATCCGACAATTTAAAATCTAAAATTTTGAAAAATTCGCAACTCGCAAGAAAATTGTTGGATTTTCAAAAAACAAAATTATTTTGAAAGAATGATGTTCCCGGAACTGAATAAAATTTTTTCCAAAATTTTACCTGCGCGATTTATATTTATTTCATTTTTTTGTTGTAAATCCGACAATTTAAAATCTAGAATTTTGAAAAATTCGCAACTCGCCAGAAAATTGTTGGATTTTCAAAAACTCAAATTATTTTGAAAGAATGATGTTCGCCGAACTGAATAAATTTTTTGCAAAATTTTTACTGCACGATTTATATTTATTAAAAAAAAAATTGTTGTAAATCCTAAAATTTAAAATCTAGAATTTTAAAAAATTCGCAACTCGCAAGAAAATTGTTAGATTTTCAAAAACTTAAATTATTTTGAAAGAATTGTGTTTCCTTAACTAAATAAATTTTTTGTAGAATTTTAACTGCACGATTTATATTTATTTCAATTTTTTCGTTATAAATCCAACAATTTAAAATTTCGAATTTTAAAAAATTCACAACTCGCAAGAAAATTGTTGGATTTTCAAAAACTAAAATTATTTTGATAGAATGATGTTCCCCAAACTGAATAAAATTTTTGTAGAATTTTACCTGCATGATTTATATTTATTTCAATTTTTTTCTCCGTAGATTCGAGAACTTAAAATTTAAAATTTTTAGAAATTCACAACTCGCAAGAAAATTGTTGGATTTAAAAAAAAACAAAATTGTTTTGAAAATATGATGTTCCCCAAACTGAATAATATTTTTGCAAAATTTTAACTGCACGATTTATATTTATTTCAGTTTTTTGTTGAAAATCCGACAATTCAAAATTTAAAATTTTTAAAAATTCACAACTCACAAAAAAATTGTTGAATTTTCAAAAACTGAAACTATTTTGAAAGAATAATGTTCCCCGAACTGAATAAAATTTTTGCAAAATTTTAACTGCACGATTTATATTTATTTCAATTTTTTTGTTGTAAATCCGACAATTTAAAATTTAGAGTTTTAAAAAATTCGCAACTCGCACAAAAATTGTTGGATTTTGAAAAACCAAAATTATTTTGAAAGAATCATGTTCCCCAAACTGAATAATTTTTTTGTAGAATTTTAACTGCATGATTTATATGTATTTCATTTTTTTGTTGTAAATCCAACAATTTAAAATTTAGAATTTTAAAAAATTCGTAACTAGCAAGAAAATTGTTGGATTTTCAAAAACTAAAATTATTTTTAAAGAATGATGTTTCCCAAACTGAATAAAACTTTTGCAAAATTTTAACTGCACGATTTATATTTATTTCAATTTTTGTTGTAAATTCAACAATTTAAGATCTAGAATTTTAAAAAATTCGCAACTCGCAAGAAAATTGTTAGATTTTCAAAAACCTAGATTATTTTGAAAGAATGATGTTCCCCAAACTGAATAAAAATTTTGTAGAATTTTACCTGCACAATTTATATTTATTTCAATTTTTTGTTGTAAATCCAACAATTTAAAACCTAAAATTTTGAAAAATTCACAACTCACAAGAAAATTGTTGGATTTTAAAAAAATAAAATTATTTTGAAAGAGTGATATTCCCCAAACTGAATAAAATTTTTGCAAAATTTTAACTGCACGATTTATATTTATTTCAGTTTTTTGTTGTAAATCCGACAATTTAAAATTAGAAATTTTGAAAAATTCGCAACTCGCAAGAAAATTGTTGGATTTTTAAAAACTAAAATTATTTTGAAAGAGTGATGTTCCCCAAACTGAATAAAATTTTTGCAAAATTTTAACTGCACGATTTATATTTATTTAAATTTTTTGTTGTAAATCCAACAATTTAAAATTTAAATTTTTTAAAAATTCACAACTCGCAAGAAAATTGTTGGATTTTCAAAAACTTACATTATTTTGAAAGAATGGTGTTTCCTTAACTAAATAAAAATTTTGTAGAATTTTACCTGCCCGATTTATATTTATTTCAATTTTTTTCTCCGTAGATTCGACAATTTAAAATTTAGAATTTTAAAAAATTCGCAACTTGCGAGAAAATTGTTTGATTTTTAAAACTCAAAATTAAAAAAAAATATCGACACAGTTTTGCAATATTTTTTAACAACTCAACTCAAAGATGAGAATTTTTCGAAATTAAAGGATATCGAAACAAAAACGCCTTACAGCGCCAAGTTCGTTCAAGCTCTGCAGGAACATTTCCTCGACCTTCTCGCACCAGGCCTCGAACTCGAAAGCTCTCGTGCCGGAGAATTTGGGCATCGGAATATTTTCGGTCTCGTCGAATCTTCCGAACGTGATCATGGTCTCGCATATCTCCACCATGTCGTTGAGCCTCTGAATGTAGGAGTCCAAATGGTTCAATATTGGCGCCCTCTCTAGTTGCCAAGGCTTTTCACCGTGTTGAGTGTGCGCTTCTGTAATCTAAATCAAATAACCACAATATTATAAACCGTAAAAATTATTTTAATAAAATGCTAATGCAATCGTTAAAATCTCATGGTGGCTTTCTTATTAGTTCTAACCATGGATAGAGTTTATATCTTTAATTAAAGAGTTGCGCCACCAGTCCAATCGGGTCGACCTGACTTTACTGGTGGAACAACCAGGATACCGACTACCTGGTGTCTCGGCTGGTTGCTTTACTTGGTGGCGCCACTGGTGCTAGTGTGATAGGGCACTTACTTAACGAATGCCACCATGTTCGCGACAACAAAAAAAATATTAGATTGTTAGTTCCCGGCGCATCCACCAGGAGTGCATTTTAGTTGCTGTGATAATTATAAAGAGTTCATATAGTAATAAATCAACGGTATATCACTACTAATACTATTTACAACATTAAAACTTAAATTGTATACTTTACCAAGTAATAGAGCTGCATATACCGATTGCAACACTCTATGGAAACTTGAAAGAGATTCATTGCGGTCCGGCTCTTCTTGTGCCTGAAGACCAAATTGAGGTCGATGTAGTCCGTGCATTTTTGGATGACCTGAGTTGTCAGCGCTTTGCACAAAGACGTTATTCTCTGGTCGGTATTGTAGTACTCGCTGCTCAGCCAAATGTATCTGATGTATGTGAGAATTCGAGGAATCAACGTGGGCACATCTTTGGGCGAGGGTAGATTGTTTAATTCCTCACAGGATTCCTTCAGTATTTGCAGGTACTCAATGTTGGACTTTGCCTCCTTCAGTTTTCCACTGATTTCATCCACTACGGTCTGAAACTGTTTGACGTAGAGCGATTGGACGGCGGATAGAATGTCGCAGGTGTGCTTTAGATTTTTGTTCGATAGTTGGTGGTCCACTCCCATTAAATTTTTGTCTGTCGAAAGAAAGTAATTTTGAAATTTCAAATATAAAAACAGTCAGCAATCTATGACATGCACGCTAAGATCTATTGATCAACGGCCGAAAAAATAATATGCATAATCTAGACAACCTTCCGCGGAATATGAGTAGGCTATGCAAAAATCTGACAGTGACAGTTCAATGGTGCGCGATATAAAATTTCCTGAAACACTATTTTTACTTAAGGCAGGCGAGAAAATATCGAGTGTAACTCATGCCGAAATGCTTTAGCAACCCTTCACTTTTAGCAACCAGCGGGTTGCTAAAGCCTATTTTCGGCCCTTGATACACTATTATACTATTACGTATGTCGTCCAAAGCGAGATCATTTCGTTTTCGGCAATGACGCACACGCAAAGATTCGTTGATGAAACTGTACCATCCGTAAGTAAGTTTTACTTAAAATAATGACATCTTGATGACTTACATCTATACGTCCACAATGCCAACTCATCCAAGGGTGTGAGGTTGCTCTCTTGTGCGTTGCCCTCGTGATCCTGCAATATAACCCTAATTTGCCTGGTCCAATAAACGACCACGCACTCCAACCTCTTTATCAGCTCCTTATCTTGGGTAGCGTCTTCCAGAGTCAAGCGCAAAGCTTCCTTGGGAATATAGATCACAGTCAGACCCAACATTTTGTAGTAGTTGTCGGTGAGTTTGCACAAGAAACCGTGCAAACGGTTGGAAATGTCGGCTTTAATACCTAAACAAAAATTATACTATGTTATATCTACTGGAACTGTAAAAGTATAGTCTGTGTCTGTGTCTGTGTGTCTGTGTGTCTGTGTGTCTGTGTGTCTGTGTGTCTGTGTGTCTGTGTGTCTGTGTGTCTGTGTGTCTGTGTGTCTGTGTGTCTGTGTGTCTGTGTGTCTGTGTGTCTGTGTGTCTGCGTGTCTGCGTGTCTGCGTGTCTGTGTGTCTGTGTGTCTGTGTGACTGTGTGCCTGTGTGTCTGTGTGTCTGTGTGTCTGTGTGTCTGTGTGTCTGTGTGCTGTGTCTGTGTGTCTGTGTGTCTGTTCATCTGTGAGTCTGTGAGTCTGTGTGCCTGTGTGTCTGTGTGTGTGTGTGTCTGTGTGTGTGTGTCTGTGTGTCTGTGTGTGTACATATACACACATATTTTGTTTGAAAATATTTTTCATAAAATCATTTCAATTATTTTTTCTTTAATTTTTAATTTATAATTATGAAACATCAGTAGTTACATCAAATTTATATTAACAATAATTGTAGAAAATACCAAAATAAATAACTTTTTTCGAAATCTCTTTGATTTTTGAGTAAAAATTGAAGTATAATTTTCATCTTTCTTAATTTTCATGTTTCAGTATCGTCCGATCCTGCCAAACGATCGATGTTCATAAATTGCCTTTCTAATAATGCGAAAAGAGTAGATGTTACTTACTATTTTGAAAAAACTCAAGACGGTTCTTAGTGACGAAAAAAAGATTGTGGAGTAATTATTTTTCCGAAAAAAAATTTTTTGGTCATCTCATTATTTCATTATTTTGACCTTTTTTCCGTGGTATTAGTGATGTTACTGCCAGAGTAACCGAAATGGTGCGTTTTGAAAATGTCATAACCTGCAAATATTTGTTTCACCTTTTTTACAAAAAATGCTGATGCGGCCATCATGTTGCTTCTTCTTCCAATTTTAAACTTTTTGAATTATCATCCCAGACCATTAAATTGCACAGTTCTTTTTATCAGAAGAACGACAGAAATTGATTGCCGTTTTGAAATTTCAATTAATTTCGAAAATTTTCATGATTTTTATCAGGAGACTGGGAACGAAAATAGGAATTTTTCTCCTAATTTTTCATTTTTAAAATCGATCGAAAATTTAATGTCTACCCAAAATTAATTTCGAAAAATCTTCATAATTTGTATCAGAAAAAATTGAAAAAAATTATGGCGATTCTTAATGACAGGAAAAAGCGTGCAGAGTAATTATTTTTCTGATCAATGATTTTCGCCATTTTTTTTTCATGGTTGTTACTCAGGAAAAAATGCATGCAAAAAATGTTGCGTCTTAGAAAAATTTGAAAAATTTCATGACGAAAAAACGCGTGTAAAGTAATTATTCTTGCCGAAAAAATTTGGTCATTTTATGATTTTCGCCATTTTTTTTTCATGGTTGTTACTCAGGAAAAAATGCATGCAAAAAATGTTGCGTCTTAGAAAAATTTGAAAAATTTCATGACGAAAAAACGCGTGTAAAGTAATTATTCTTGCCGAAAAAATTTGGTCATTTTATGATTTTCGCCATTTTTCCATAGTATTACTCAGGAAAGAAATGCACGCAAAAAATGTTGCGTCTCAGAAAAATTTGAAAATATTCATGACGGGAAAAGCGTCTAAAGTAATTGTTTTTCCGAAAAAAAATATTTTTGGTCATTTTATGATTTTTGCCATTTTTTCTATTACTCAGGAAAAAAATGCATGTCGAAAATGTTGCGCCTCAGAAAATTTTGAAAAAACTCATGACGATTTTTAATGACGGGAAAAAACGTGTAGGGTAATTATTTTTCCATAAAAAAAATATTTTTTGGTCATTTTATAATTTTCGCCATTTTTTTCCATAGTATTACTCGGGAAAAAAATGCATGCAAAAAATGTTGCTTCTCAGAAAAAGCGTTTAGAGTAATTATTTTTCAGGAAAAAACATTTTTGGTAATTTTATGATTTTCACCATGTTTTTCATTACCCAGGAAAAAAATGTATGCAAAAAATGTTACGTCTCACAAAAATTTGAAAAAACTCATGACGGTTCTTAATGACGGGAAAAGCGTGTAAAGTAATTGTTTTTCCGAAAAACAAATTTTTGGTCATTTTATGATTTTTGCCATTTTTCTATTACTCAGGAAAAAAATGCATGTCGAAAATGTTGCGTCTCAGAAAAATTTGAAAAACTCATGACGAGTTTTAATGACGGGAAAAAACGTGTAGAGTAATTATTTTTCCGAAAAAAAATTTCTTGGTCATTTTATGATTTTCACAATTTTTTCCATAGTAAAAAAATGCATGCAAAAAATGTTGCGTCTCAGAAAAATTTGAAAAAACTCATGACGATTTTTAATGACGGGAAAAAACGTGTAGAGTAATTATTTTTCCAAAAAAAAATTTTTTGGTCATTTTATGATTTTCGCCTTTTTTTTTCCATAGTAAAAAAAATGCATGCAAAAAATGTTGCGTCTCAGAAAATTTTTAAAAAACTCATGACGATTTTTAATTACGGGAAAAAACGTGTAGAGTAATTATTTAAAAAAAAAACTTGTTTGGTCATTTTATGATTTTTGCCATTTTTCCAAGGGAAAAAATGCACGCAAAAATGACGGTTCTTAATGACGGGAAAAGGCGTGTGAAGTAATTATTTTTCAGAAAAACAATTTTTTGGTCATTTTATGATTTTCGCCATTTTTTTCCATAGTATTGCTGAGGAAAAAAATTCATGCAAACAATGTTGCGTCTCAGAAAAATTTGAAAAATCTCAAGACGGTTCTTAATGACGGAAAAAAGCGTTTAGAGTAGTTATTTTTCTAAAAAAAAAATTCTGGTCATTTTATGATTTTCGCCATTTTTTTCATCGTATTTAACACAGGAAAAAAATGCCTGCAAAAAATGTTGCGTCTCAGAAAAATTTGAAAAAACTCATGACGATTCTTAATGGCGGGAAAGAGCGTGCAGAGTAATTTTTTTTCTGAAAAAAATTTTTTGGTTGTTTTATGATTTTTGTCATTTTTTTCATAACTCAGGGAAAAAATACATGCAAAAATGTCTCAGAAAAATTAAAAAAACTCATGACGGTTCTTAATGACGGGAAAAAGGGTGTAGAGTAATTATCTTCCGAAAAAAAATATTTTGGTCATTTTATGATGAAAAAAAGGCATGTGAAGTAATAATTTTTCCGAAAAAACATTTTTTCATTTAACTTTAAATAAAACAGTTTCTTTGTTAATATCACACTTTATTGTTTAGTGACTCGAGTTTCGATCATAAGCTGATCATTCTTAAATTTCATAAACACAATACACCCAAAGATTAAATTCACAGTAGAAACGGAACAAAACAAAAATATTAAATTTCTTGACCTTTCAATTACAAATATTGACAAACAATTTAATTTTGAAATATATAGAAAACCAACTTTCACCGACTCACTAATACCATCCAACTCAAGACACCCCCTCAATCACAAACTAGCTGCATTTAACTCAATGATCCATAGAGCACTTACGTTACCCTTATCAGCAACCAGCTATAAGAACGAAATACAAACGATTTACAGCTTAGCACATAATAATGGCTATACAAACAAAACAATAGATAACTTAATTAAAAGACAACGTAACAATAACCTCAGTAAAACTTTATACGCAGGGCCAAAAATAGATAATAAAACTTACAGGTCATTAACATTTTTTGGTGAAGTTAGCCAAAAAATACGCAATATTCTAAAAAAACATGATATCAATGTAGCATTTAAAACAACGAACCAAATTTGTAACTCTATTTTTAATTCCAAAACTCCGATAGATAAATTAGAAAGATCAGGCATTTATAAACTAACATGCAAAGATTGTAAAGGAGTGTACATAGGGCAATCTGGTCGTAACTTTAAAATCAGATTAAAAGAACATTTAAGATCCTTCCGATTACACCAAAATAATTCAACATTCGCGAACCACCTAATTGAGAACCGACATACTTTTGAAGATGATGTACTTGAAATAATCCACTTCGCAGAAAAAGGCCCGAAAATGGACCTACTCGAATCCCTAGAAATCCACAAAGCGAAGCGTAATCCGGACTTCCCCATAATTAACGACCAGGTCGACCTAGTATTCTCCTCCTTATTCCATTCCGCATAAATACGTGTGTTTATTGTAATTTAATTTACTTTAAGTTTGAAAATGATCAGCTTATGATCGAAACTCGAGTCACTAAACAATAAAGTGTGATATTAACAAAGAAACTGTTTTATTTAAAGTTCCAAAATGTATCACGAAGTTAACGCCTCAACCATCAATCAATTTTTTCATTTTATGATTTTCGCCATTTTTGCCAGAAAAAAATGCATGCAAAAAATGTTGCGTCTCAGAACATTTTGAAAAAACTCATGATGGTTCCTAATGGCGGATAAAAGCTGTAGAGTAATTATTTTTCCGAAAAAAAAAATTTTGGTCATCTCATTATCTCATTATTTTGACCTTTTTTCCGTGGTATTAATGAGGAAAATATGTAAAAAATATTGTGTCTCAAAATTTTCACGATTTGTATCCAGAGACTAGGAATGAACTAAACTCCTAAAATTTTACGACATGCATTTTGTGACATGCAGAAAATCTTAGAATTATTGAGATTTTTGTGGTTCTGAAAAGAAGCGGTCAAAGTCCCGGTACAAAGTCCGGGTAAAAAGTCCGAACACAAAATCCGGGTAAAAGTTCGATGACTACTGTTTTTTAACTTTTTAACAAACAAACGTGGAGCGTGATACATGGATCCTGAAGCGTGGAGCATAGAGCGAGGAGCGTGGAGTTCAAAAAAACAAAAATTCGGAGTCATATTTACCGGCGAAAATATACATCAATACTTTGATACTTACTCTCAGGCCATGATCTAGCATTGAAAACCACGGGCGAGTAAAAATTCTCCATCAGCGTCAGAACCGTTCCCTCGATGCTCCCATTGACATTTCCAAAGGTGACCCGATCGTGGAAGGTCTTAACTTCGAAGACCTCGTTGGGTTCCCTTATGAAGTACATGAGATCGTCGTACGGTGTTTCCGGGCACGTCAGAGTGACCACGAGCTTGTCCTCGAGGAAATATATGAAGATGATGGGTTCCCTCGGTTCCAAAAAGAATTCTTTAACGGTGGCCAACGCCTCGTCGGTCCAGTCGGAATCCCTTAGATCGTACAAGGTGGTCATGTCTCGGATAAACCGCACCAGTTTCTCTAAATCTTCGTCGGTGTACTCGACGTGGACTACGTCCTCCGAGATTTGTTCGACGGCGCCGGTTTCCTTAGTCTCTGAATTAATCAAAATTGAAATCGATTATTACAAAAAAAAATTGGGTCACCGCACAGTAATAACTTTTATGGGCAATAATAATAATAACAAAAAAATAAGAAAACCAACAATGCATATTAAATAATGGCGATGTGGGTATCGTGTTACTTTCTCCGATCGAATTCTAATAGGCAGTTTACTCAAAAACTAGAGATTTTGAAAAAAAAATTATTTAAAAATCTGCAATTTTGATATATCTAGAAAAGTTAATAAACAAAAAATTATTTTAACGTAATTTCAAAAAATATAACTTTAGAACTAACGCAATGACGTTCAAGTGGGAATAACTTGTAATTTAGGGATGGGATGTTTTGGGATTTTTATGGAATCATGTAATAGCATATATTTAAGGTAACAGGGCACAACACTTTCTCGCATTTCGTAACGAAGAAATCAATGACGGTTCGCGGGGTTTTTTTCAGGTACAGCCGAGGAACAAGAGGTGCGGTCACGCAGCCAGCCTTCTCTGCAACTGACCTGCATTACCACCTCTTGTTCCTCGACCGTACCAGAAAAGCCCCGCGAACCGTCACTGGAAGAAAGTAAAAAAGCCAAAAAAGTTAAAACCCTAAATTATCTGCAGCAGCTATTCGTCGGGGAGAAACAGTTTACAAAATCTTCCTCTGAAAACTTCAACGCTATTTCTGTCGAGAATTTTTTTTTTTGAAGCTCAGAAGAAAAATGCAAATACTGTGTTTACTGTGGAAAATGCAGTTTTTGAAAAAAAGCTTTTAAACATTTTACATTCAAATTTCCACGCCTCGTCGCCATCTATTCGACGATGGCCGAACTACTAAGTGATGTTTTTGAACAGCGCCAAAATGCTCGAACTTTATCCTTATAATCAAAGTGTTAATATTCAGCAATGCGCTGAACACGAAACGATAGACTATTTAATTCCGAATCGAATGGTGTATAAAATAGCTGAGGCAATTTAGCGATTTTCTTGTAATTTGCGAATGAAAATTAAGCACGACACACTTACCGACATTTACAGTTCACTGTAACTTAAAAATTAAATGCACAACAATTTGCTATATTCTTCAATGAAATACGGGTCCCAATACTTATTACTGATTATTTAATTAACTTTTTATATTTTTAATGCATTACAATAAGAGAAATATATGAGGAATCCTAATCTTCATAGAGGGTACCCTCTATTATCATGGGGATAAACTACGTTTTCATTTGTGGATTTAATAATTGTTTTAATAATGAAAGAATATTTAAAAACTTAAGAAGACTGTTATCTTATAATAAAATAAATTTACTTGTAGATATTTTCGTATTTAAATTGCAGAAACAATACATTATAATATATCCGCCTAATCACAGGCAACCCGATAAACGCATAAATACTATAAAAAAAACTTCCAATTTTAAAGGTGACAGTGACAAACCATAAGCGTAATCCTCAGTAAAGCTTCAAAAATAGTGCCAATATTTAAGTATTTAAATTGCAGAAATAATTATATTACATAAACGCCTACTTACAGATAATGAAATACACGCATACGTAATATTAATTTATTACTAAAAACTTCCAATTTTAAACGTGACAGGGACAAAACCATAAGTGTAATCCTCCGTAAAACTTAAAAAATAATGTGACTATCAAAGTATTTAAATTGCAGAAATAATTATATTAGATAAACGCCTGCTAACAGGCAACCCAATATACGTATAACTAACAATGATTTATTATTTAAAACTTCAAATTTTAATTGTAATAGGAACAAAAACATAAGTATAATATTTTTAAAGCGTTTCCAAGGATTACACTCATGCTTGTGTCCCTATTATATTTAAAATTAGAAGTTTTGAATAAAAAATAATATTAGTTATGGTATATTGGGTTGCCTACAAGTAGGCGTTTATATAATACCATTGTTTCCACAATTTAAATACTTTAATATTCCCACTATTTTTTAAGCTTTACTCAGGATTACACTTATGGTTTTGTCCCTGTTACGTATAAAATTAGAAGTTTTTAATAATCAATTAATTCAAGTTATGCGTATATCGGGTTGCTTGGGATTAGGCGTGTATATTATAAAATATTGTTTCTGCAATTTAAGTACGTAAATATCCACAAGTGAGTTTATTTAATCATGAGACAACATTCTTTTTAAGTTTTTAAATATTCTTTTATTATTATAACAATTATTACATCCACAAATTATTAAGTAGTTTATCCCCACGATAACAGGTAGAGCCCTCTACTTAGATTATGATTTCTCGTATATTTCTCTTATTGTAATGCATTAACAATATAAATAGTTGAATGCTTAATCAGGAATAAGTATTGTGACCCGTATTTGATTGGAGAATATATCAAATTCTTCTTTATTGAATTTTTATGTTACAGTGAGCTGTAAATGTCGGTAAGTGTGTCGTCCTTAATTTTCATTCGCAAATTACAGAAAAACCGCTAAATTTCCTCAGCTATTTTATACACCATTCGATTAAAAATTAAATCGTCTATCGTTTCATGCACAGCCCATTGCTAATCATTAACACTTTAACAATAAGTATTAAGTTCGAGCATTTTGGCGCTGTTCAAAAACATCACTTAGCAGTTCAGCCACCGTCCAATAGATGGCGACGCGGCGCGGAAATCCGAACGAAAAATGTTGAATTGAAAAGCTTCTAAACAGCAATTCTAAGGGATGATTTTGATAATGTAAGCATTAAATGACCGCCAAACATATAATCCTTTAATCTTTTGGAATAAAAATGCTGTAAAAATCCTGCAATAATAAATAATGCCGCAGCAATTTTTTAATGGTTAAATTAATTTTAATGATTCAAATTGTAATTTACAGAGGTGTTAATGGTTTAATAATAAACAATAATAGTATATTGTACAACGAGCATATAATGATGGCTATTATTCACGAGAACGAGCGGTAGGCGAGTGGAGCAAATCGTTTTAGTGATTAATAGCCATTATATGCGAGTTGTACACTATACTTTGTTCACGAAAATTAAAATCAAGATCAAAATTTAATTTAAAATTACAATTAGAATCAAAATTAAAATCAAAATCAAAATTAAAGTTGTAATTACAATTACAATTGAAAGAAATTTAAAATCAAAGTTAAATTCAATATTAAATAGGGTAAACAAAATATTATCATAAATCGCGTTCTGTGAACCAAAGCGCGAATTAGCGTGTTTAATGACCATATTAAACACGCAAGTGCGTGTGCGTGTTTAATATGCGAGTTTAATGAAGTTGTGTTAAATGTACCCCATTAATGTTGTCTATAGATTTAAATAATGCGCACATTATAACATTTTCGTGAACAAACAATATTATTTTCTGTCCGTTTTGCTTTTAAGGATGTAAAATGATCAAAGTAGACGCACGATGACAATATTAAAATACGTCAAACTGACCTTCGTCCTCTTTTTCGGAAAATAGGGAGTCCTTCTCTTCGGCAACTTCTTCCTCGAAGAAGCTAGCCATCCTTTTGTTGCCCTGTTACCTACAGGTTTTTATACGTATTTATAACTGTATTTAGCGCTTTGTGGGTTCGATCTTACTTGTGAATTGAAAGTTTGATCGATATTTGATGTTTACCGGTGCCTAGGAAACCATCATAATAGTGCTATAATTTTTCCCACTACAAAAAAAATGGTGATGTGGCCATCATGTTACTTCCACCGAGTTGATGGAAACATTTATATTTACGCGTTCGTGGTTTATTTTCAATTCAGATCATATTTTAAATGTACATCGAGCGTTTTGTATTCTTTGATCAATGGATCTTTGCGAGCACGTCATAGAAAACCGAACCTAGTTCCGACATGACTTTTACGCGTTCATTCCCTTTACGATAAATTAAATTGGATGCAATAACGTGTTTCGTATGTCGTCCAAGGCGAGAGCACTCAGTTTTCGGTAATGACGCACACGCAAAGATCCATTGATCAAACTAGGCTCGGATGAAACTGACGTTTAAAACGTCAAAATTATACTTCAAATCTAAAAGAACTAATCTGCTGAACGTGGAGTACATCATGTGGAACACTTATTACAAACCATAACCATGGAAACACTGTCTTTTTGACAAGTGCTCCGTGTGTTACCTTGCTCTTTCAGTAAATGAAACACTTTTTCATTTTTAAATTCTCAAGGAAGTCACGCTTCAAACTCGCGGTCGCGTTCACGGTGATCAATCTGGTGCAAGTCCTCTTGGGGATCTTGATGTCCGTGTGGTCCATTTACGTCTGTATGTCAGTGGGGAAGCATTTTTATTCGGAAAAGGCGGAAATTAGTTTCGTGTTCACGGTGACGTTCATATTTGGGGTCCACGTCATCGTGCAGTATTTGATCGGAATAAAGATGTGCGAGAAGTGTTTTCTAAGGGCGCACAAGTAAGTCCATGCATATATTTCTATTTTAATAAAAATTTGCTTCATTTTGTAGTTGAAGACCATTTCTTTTTGGTCATCACTTCTTTCCCAAAAGTTTCTAACGGTCTTCCAATTTTCCTCGCGAATGAATTGCTGGCGTAGCTTAAAGAAAAATCTGTATTGTTGGTATTCAACAAGTTTTAATACAAGCAGATATTTGAATTTCAAGAGAAATTTGCTTAATATCGTAGGTGAAGACCATTTTTTTGGTCATGAATTGCTAGCAATGTCTTTTTTAGGTGAAGCACAAAGAAACATTCATATTTTTCACTTGCAACAAGTTTCAATACGTGCAGATATTTTAATTCAAAGAAAAAATTGCTTAATTTCGTAGGTGAGGAGCATTTTTTTTTGGTCATCACTTTTCTCCACAAGTCTAATACATCCCCAAAAGTTTCTAACGGTCTTCTAATTTTTCTTACGAACGAATTGTTGGCAATGTCTTTTTTAGGCGCAGCACGAAGAAAAATCTATATTGTTGGCTTGCAACAAGTTTCAACATAATCTTAAACATACTCATAATATCCATGATGAGTGTACGGATTTCGAAACACATAGTGAGATCCATAAGGCATTCTATGGAGAAGGGCATGAGGAATTATTTGAGGGATCCCATTTGGAAGCACACGATCGACAGATGGCAATTTAACCTGCGCTGCTGCGGAATTAACGACTACAAGGATTGGTACGAGTTGTCTTGGTTGGATAAATATCACGTGGATCCCACGAGTTCTTTGGCACAAAGGTGAAGTCTGTTGTTTTCAATCAATTAACTGAATGTTAAACCTTCACAACTTCATTGCAGTTTTTTGTTATCCAAAGACCATCTACACTTCCCTGTGGTGCCCTGGAGTTGCTGCGACTATGACTTCCCGATGCAGTGTTTCCACGATCCGCTGCAGCAAGCGGAGTCTTCTCATATGTGGAAGGAACAGCCCGAAATTGTAGAGAAAACGATTTATTCAAGGGGTTGCCTTGAAGTCCTCAGGCAGCCAATTGAGGGGTCACTTATTGCGTTAATCTTTGTCACATTGTTGCTCCTCATTAATCAAGTAAGTTGTGAAATTTCATCTTCTTTCGAATGGAACTGCTGCTTTGTAATACAAACTGGCATTGGTAGAGAATTGAAAAAAGATGACAACAGGAGGCTGTTGTAGAATGTTTAACTAAAAAAAACACAACAAACTCTCATTGTGACTGAAGATCTATTCGATTAAACATTCCATTGCCACTAACTTTTAAGTTTGGAAAATGGAGAAAAGATGACAACCAATGATCTACCAATGCGTTTTATTATAAAAAAGTAGCAACAGATGCCGCTGCATCGGCGCAAGTTCAACCATTACAATTGATTTTAATGTGTTCATGTTTAACTAAAAAAAATACAACAAACTCTCATTGTGACTGAAGATCTATTCAATTCAAACATTCCATTGCCACTAACTTTTAAGTTTGGAAAATGGAGAAAAGATGACAACCAATAATCTACCAATGAGTTTTATTATAAAAAATAGCAACAGATGCCGCTGCATCAGCGCAAGTTCAACCATAGCAATTTATTTTAATGCGTCATATGTTTCACTAAAAAAAAAACTCTCATTGCGACTTAAGATCTATTCGATTCAAACATTTCATTACCATCAACTTCTCAGTTTGCAATCGTCGTGGTGTCCAGATTCCTGTACACATCTTGCCGTAACGCCGTGGTCCTGAGGGACCAAAACGGAGACTCCCCCGGCTGGTTATTCGGAAGGGACTGCTTAACCCTCAAGAAGGGCCGAACCATCTCGGAAGTGATGGTGGTAAGTACTGGATAACCTAGGCCAGTAGTCATCTACAAAAAAAAAACGTGTGCCTAGGATTTAGGTGTATACGACGAGATATTTGAAGATAAAGCCAGCACCGAGGGAGAAACCACGAATCCTCCAACCGAAAGGGAAAACCCGGATTTGGAAGTGTTGGTCACGCCACGGGGAAGCGAGCACGACCCAATTTCCAGTACTGAAGAAGAAGCTCTGATGCTGTGATGGAAACTGAAGATTTTGAAACGGACGTCTGAAATAATGAAACTCTAAAGATTTTGAAACGGTCGTCTGAAATAATAATAATGTACAAAAGTGTTGGACATACATTTGCTATTTTAGCAGATTGTTTATCTATATGTTTGTAAATGTTATGTAAAACAAAAATAACCAGAATATATGAATATTCAACCTGTGCAAAATTAAGTCTTACTAAGACTACAAATAAGTCATTTGTTTGTAGTCTTAGCAAGACTAAATTTTGCACAGATTGATTATTCATATATTCAGGCTATTTTTCATCTTTATTACATTTATTTAAGTCATCTGCAACAAGTGACCCAGTTAGCGCACTTGTATCATATAACATATCTAAGTAAGTTCAAATTTGAGAACAAGTACTTGTTCTCAGTTTGAGCTTGCTTGATACAAGTGTGCTAACTAGGTAGGTTATATCAAATTTAAATTTATCTGGATATTTGTGCTAGAAAACACAAAACTAGTTTTTCTGTTACGAATAGTAAGTTAAATTATCAATAATTTTATTTTACACTTTCTTACTTTATTTTTAGACGTACGCACTTTTTATATTTATACAAACGAATTTTTGTCAAAAAGTTTTACATTTACGATATTAAGCATATACACTCTATTTTCAAGTGCTATTATTTACTTAAGTGTTATTATAAAACATTTTTATACGCTAGAATGTAGAATAATAAATTACCGTTTGAATCATTCAAATTGAATTCCGTTAACGAATTACGAGGGCAATATTTTTACAGCGCCATTATTAAAAAGAAAATAAAGGATTATAAGTTTGGCTGTGATTTCAATTATCAAATGGGTCCCTTAGAATTACGATTTAAAAGTTTAGTATTTCCGCCGCCTACGCGTCATCTACCGCACGATGGCTGAACTGCCTAGTGCAAATTGCCGGCAGCGCCAAAACACTCGAACTTTATACCTATAATCAAAATGTAAAAATCCAACAATCAGCTACAGATCAATCGCTAGATTATTTAATTCTTAATCGAATGGTGCATAAAATAGCTCAGGAAATTTAGCAATTTGCAAATTAAAATTTAGCTACAGCACCTCCCGGTAACTCACTTTACTGTAAGGCTTACAATTGAAATTTTGAACATTTCGCAATATTTTCGAAACTTCACTAAGGATTACACTTATAGTTTCATCCCGGTTGCGTTTAAAATTGGAAGTTTTTAATAATAAATTGATAATAGTTGTACGTATATTAGGTTGCCTATGTTTACATTATACCATTATTTCTGCAATTTAAGTATTTTCAAGTGAATTTATTACATAGATACATTCTTTTTCGGGCTTTAAATGTTCTTCAATTATTAAAACAATGTATTATAATTAATTATAGTCAGATAAGGCGTGAACTTCTAACTGTATATTGCCGGCAGCGCCGATAAATCACCGTTTGAATCATTCAAATTGAATTCAACCGTTAACGAATTACGACGGCGATATTTTTACAGCACGATTATTAAAAAAAATAAAGGATTATAAGTTTGGCTGTGATTTAATCCCTTAGAATTACGACTTAAAAGTTTAGTATTCCCGCCACCTACGCGTCATATACCGCACAATAGCTGAACTGCTTAGTGCAAATTGCCGGCAGCGCCAAAACACTCGAGATTTATGCTTATATCAAAATGTAAAAATCCAGCAATGAGTTATAGATCAAATGATCTTTAAATTCTGAATCGAATGGTGTGTAAAATGTATTGAAATTCCAGAAACAATGGTATGATATAAACGCCTAAATACAAGCAACCCAATATACACGTAACTACTATTAATTACGTGAAAAATTTTAAATTTAAACCCAACAGGATGAAGTTATTATTGTAATCCTTAGTAAATTTAACGAAATACTTCGAAATATTATAAAATTCCAATCGTAAGCTTTACAGTAAACTGAATTACCTGCAGAAGCTCCTGCTAAATTTTCAATTACAAATTACAAATAAACCGTCAAATTTCCTTAGCTATTTTATACATCATTCGATTCAGAATTAATTACTCTATCATTTGATGTACAGTGCATTACTGGATTTTTACTTTTTAATTATAGGTATAAAGTTCGAGGGTTTTGGCGCTAGTTGCAAATATGCACTTAGCAGTTCATTCCTTATCTGATAGATAACGCAATCACGGCCAGAATTATTGCATTTTTAAACGCCCTTAATTAAAATTCCTTTACACTGAATTAACAATTTCGGCGCTACTTGCAATAATAATAATTTAATTTATGAATTCAAATGAAAACTTGTAAAGGGATTAATGATTATTTCCAAACATAACCTCTAAATTTATTCTCCACAAGTACCCATGCCCCCATTTCACAACATTTACAAACTGTACACACACGATGCCCAGCTGTTCTGCAAAATGTGGAAGGAGCGCAATTTTAAAGGTGAATTCGCAACACTAACAAACAAAAAAAAACATAATAACGGCTTGATTTCAGAGACCGAAAACAGCTGACGTCCTGTGCAAGGAGTGCTTCTTCGAGGCATTCGAAAATGAAATCCATTTTACCATCACGAGGGCCAAGTTGTTCAGCCCGGGGAGCACCGTTGCGATAGCCGCGTCTGGTGGGAAAGATTCGACGGTTTTGGCGTACGTGATGAAGTTACTGAACGAGAAATATGATTACGGTTTGAAACTGAAGCTGTTATCGATCGACGAAGGGATTACCGGATACAGGGACGACAGTTTGGAGACTGTGAAGCGGAATAGGGATGATTATCAGATGCCGCTCATGGTTTTGTCGTATAAGGATTTGTACGGGTGGACGATGGATGAAATAGTTGCAGAGGTATAGTAATTTTTTTTTTATCTCCTTGAGAATGATCAATAGTCGAAACTAGTCGGAGAGAAAAATAATATACAGAATACAGTAATTTTTTAAATATATTTGCCATTCTAATGTGAAGAAGATAAAGAAAATGAGATTTTAAATGTATTTGCGGATTTCATACCTATGAATTTTTGATATCAGTATTAACCCTTTAACCCTGCAGTGGTCGCGTGGACTACATATGTAGTCCAAGATTATGTGTCTTTCCTGTCCAGAAAATGTTATAAATAATTATTTTTCATAATTACATTTAATTGTAATCTCAACCAATACGAAAGCTGTTATTTTTGTGCCAATTTAGAGAAGTATTTTTGTTTTTGTTTAATAGTTATAAAAAAGAGTTTATAACTAAGTTTTGCTGATTTTATATAGTTAAGCATACTGTACTGATTATAATTCCATAAGTAAAATAAAAGTTATATAAAAAACCAAAAGTTATTTCAATTTGAAAATGGATTACGTATGTAGTCCGCGTGACCACTGTTGTCTTGTTTAGATGCGTGACCACTGCAGTGTTAACGACCTGGCTTTCATGTTTTTGCATCTGTTATATATTTTATCATGAATTTTATAGTCAAAATAAATAATTAGTGTTATTTCAAGTCTGCTTTTCTATTTTCTATTCGCTCTTCTTAAACCGAGTTCTTATATTATTCATAGAAAGAAACTTGTTATTTGCGGAGTGATAAGTTCAGTAATGACTCGTTTGAGTACAATGGGAGCTAATAGGTTAATTATCTGTGAAATCTCGACTCATTCGTATGAATTATTTTCAGATTGGGAGAAAAAGTAATTGTACGTTTTGTGGTGTCTTCAGGAGGCAAGCTTTAGATCGTGGCGCAACGATGTTGAAAGTCAATTATTTAGCGACTGGACATAATGCTGATGATATTGCAGAAACTGTACTTATGAATATTTTACGTGGTGATTTGGCTAGATTAAACAGGTGCACATCTATTATTACCGTAAGTAAAAGTTTTACTGGTGTATATCTAGTTTTTTTGCTTTTTAAAAAATTATATTTTTTGTCCACAGTTTTGAAATGATAATAATTACATCAAATTTATAACAGTAAAAGGTTTACTGGCGTATGCCAGTTTTATTGCATTAAAAAAAAATACCTTTCAGGACAGTGGTGATGGAATCCCAAGAGTGAAGCCCTTAAAATATACCTACGAAAAGGAGATAGTCATGTACGCATACTTCCGAAAGTTGGTGTACTTCTCGACCGAGTGCGTTTTTGCTCCAAATGCTTACAGAGGGCATGCACGAGTTCTGTTGAAGGATTTAGAGAAAATCGATCCGGCTGTCATCATGAACATAATTCATTCAGGTAATCAAATAATAAACTTAAATCCAGTCTGTCAAAATACCCGGTGCAGTAAGTAACAAAAACATTCACTTATTATTATTGTATTATTTTGATAGTTGTTCATGTTAATATTTATACAGGGTGAGTTTTTTTCGATATTAATTTCAAAACCCTTTATACCTGGCAAAATTAATGTAATATTACTTACAACTCAATGTACGTTACAGGAGAATCGTTAAAAGTAAACGAAACCGCAAACATGCCCACTCTAACAAAATGCGAACGCTGCGGCTACGGTTCTTCGCAAAAGATTTGCAAAGCCTGCACCTTACTAGAGGGTTTAAATCGCGGACTGCCGCGCTTGGGCATCGGAAAATCCAGTCGGGTCAAGCGACTGATCGAAGAGGACGACCAGAAGAAGAGGTGCTGCTCCTCTCAAAAGAAAACACAATGCAATAAGGAAAACTGTGCCACCAACAAAAGTGATGACTTAAATAAGGCAATCAATCTACTGAACGATTTAAATATATAATTTAGTGTATTATCACATTTACGCAAAAGTTATTGACACCGAATTTCTTGTTTTAATCCTTAAACATTAAATAAATCGCACACTTCTTGTATTGGCTAGGTTATGTATATACTTTATTTATTGATTATTCACGCTAGGTAAGCCGCCGATTTTTTTTCTATTCTACTTCTGCACACCGGACAGTTCTCGTCGATGCTTATTGAGCAGTCTTCACATATACATACGTGTCCGCATGGTAACAAAATCATCTGAAAAGTAAAAAAAAATTCAACTGATAGGAAGTACTTAATATACATCTTCTAAACATGGATGCAATATTATATAAATTTTTACTAGATTAACCCTTTCGGCCCTTGTGGTGGCAACTGCCACCGCAAAATTTACATGTCTACTTACTATGACAATCCATATTTTTGCTGTTTATCACTAGATGTCACTTCAACGAAGCCTCACTAATTCATTCCTATACTAATTAAGCAAATGAGTTCAAATTTGGCATTTATGGTCTTAAGAAGCTCCCCATCAATAATAATTGGCAAAAAAAATTTTTTTCAAATTTAAAAATCCAGGGCTGAAAGGGTTAATTAAATTGAACAGTGTTTCATACTGCCATCTAGTGGACTACCTATAAATTGTATATGCATATAAAAACGGTGGTAATACTACTAATACATCGGAAATAAATCTCACCTCTTTAGGATTTACTCGACACACCACGCAGACTTGATTTTCTGCTAAATCTTCATCCCTGACCCTCCGGCGCCTTTCCTGCCTGGTCCTCTCCAATTCCGCCCGAGTTTTTTGTTCTTCCAGTTTCTTACAGTAGTCTTTATAAAATCTTCTTAACATTAAACCCGCTATCACAATCCCGACTGTTCCGAATAATACCGAAAACCACCTTAAAACATTAATTCCTTAATAAAAATTATAGGTTTTCCGAAAATAACAAGTTGACCTTGAAATGACCTAGAAAACCTACTTAGAATTACAAATACCTATGCCTGCAACGTTCAAGCTAAATATCAACAAGTTTGTGTTGCAAAATAAATTCTGTTCCATTATTACCTGTAATTCCTCTTTGAATCATTTAATTTACGAACTAATGAAGTTATTTGCATATTTGTGAGGTAAAACGGTGCGCCATCTCCCGGCGGTTGTAGTTTTAATTTCCCATCTTTGGAAGCGACCAGTTCCCCAATACCCGTGATCATCGTCCCTTTCCGCAGCATTTTCTCAGTGGTCTGCACCCCCCGTTGCCTCACGCCGGCGAAGAAGCCCCAAATGTGGTCCATCACACTTGGGACGGTCGGTGTGAACACATCGGAAATAACATCCATATCTGAAAACATAAGATGCAAATATTATTAAACTTAAATTAATGGATTGAAGATAATACTCTTTACATTTTTGCTCATTTGTAACAATAAAATCAAATAGTACGGTTTTTCGTCTTGGCTCATTTGTAACAATAAAGTTCAATAAAGTTAAACGTGTGTGAAGTTAGCAATAGATTTTAAAAATTCATTTTTCTGAGAAAAGAAAAGTAAGCCATACGATTACGAAAGGTCTAAATTGTTAGCAAAAAAAAATGAACCCTTCATGTTATCTAACATCGCGCCATTTATTCACTTGATTCTTTACGCAAGCGCAGTTTGACTTCAAAATTACCAGTTCGTCTCTAAATAAAAACTTACAGGATGGCAAATATAAGTTGGCCAGACGCGCAGAGAGGAAGTGAAAGCTCTCTCTCTACTGCCGGCCGAGTACAGTCTCTGTAATAAGCGGTCACATATTTATCGCGTGCGCTATTGATTTAAAATTCAATCGGGCGTTCTCCTCCACATTGAAAATGAATGTAACGGGCGCTAACTGTTCACGAAATCTATCGAGAGCGCCCTTCGAAGATACCGCCCACAATTTTGCCACTGCGCAACGGCAAGTTATGTTTGCCGACCTGTATAAGCTTATGTAACCATACATAATGCGTTGAAATATTATACTAAACTTAAATGCATTGCATTGTATAAATCTGCATTATGAACAATGGATCAAATCTAATTAAGAACTTTGAACCAAATTCCTTGGTATTATATAACAATTATTTTTTTTTACCTAAAATATCGGCAGCTACAATTCTTTTATTTTTTAACATAAATAAACCCACCTAAAATATCGGCAGCCACAGGATCTACAATTTCCACCCTATAACCATCCGACTCTAAAACAAACGGCATGACATTATGTACTTCCTGTATGAGCCGTTCGTGGTCCGACCAGAAGCCGGCCGTGCTCCTCTGAATGACGTGCTCCCTGATCCTCAGGAGCTGCACGACCCCGGTCACCTTCGGATTGTTATTGCTGATTATGGGGTTGCCAACCGGACTCACTACACCCCTCAGCGACACGTACGACAATTTTCTTTCGGGGTGCGTTTCCACGATCTCCTTGAGATCCTTGTTGATGTCCAGATACGGGGCCCCCTGCGTTATCAAATTAGTCATGCGGGGGGGATTTACCCAGGTTTTAGATTACTCACTTGTATCATGGACATAGCCTTTTTATTTTTGAGGTATTGTTTGACGCAGGCCCCGAAAATTAGGGCGTCAATCGCCAAAGCGATTGATTCGCCTAGGTAATCCATTTTGCTTGCGGTTCTGTTCTTTCAGGACATTTGTTGATGATTAAATTTTTTGCTAATTTTGTAATCTAAACATGAATGTCAAAAACTTCACAGTCATACCAACTGAAAAAAATGTGTTTTCATAATTATAATAATTTTAAAACGACCAGTGGCGTATCAAATACATATTCGTTGCAATTGGCCTAATGATGTGGTTATCCATTTCGAACGATATTTGTAAGCATTAGTGGTAATCTTCCAGTTCATGATATTAAATTGTGCGCACGCGTGAAAACATGCGTTGCCACGTCTCTTTATTAGGATCAGTATAGAAAGTTTGCTTACTTAACCATACGATTAAACTTAGCCTCATCCTAACCAGCGGCGGCTCGTGGATGTTTGTCTGCGGGGCAATGAAAGAAAATTTGACCAAAACAGCAACGAAATATTTGCTTTCTTTATAAGAGTAAGTAGTGCGGCACGTGCGATCATTGTCTTAGCCCTCCCTACGGAAATCCACGAGCCGCTGCTGATCCTAACTTAAGCATAAGCACCAGTGACGGCTCGCGGGGTTTTTTATGGTACGGTGGTAATACAGATGGGTGCGGTCACGCAGCCAGCCGTCTCTGCAACTGACCCTACCTATCTGTATTACCACCTCTTGTTCCTCGGCCGTACCAGAAAAAACCTCGCGAACCGTCACTCATAAACACCAATCATTGCAACCGCTATAGAAATTTGCAGTATATTTCTCGTGCTCCACACCCTCGATAAATCATTTCTTTAATTTCTTTCAATTTGAATGTTCTGATTTACATATTTATAATACGCAATATTCCAATTCTAAACTTACGTTATAGTGTGACAAGAAATCCGGCAACGTCGCAAACATTGTTCTGAAGTTGTTGCGTTTACTTCAGTCCATTCATTAGTATCGTAAACTCAAAAATTACCAAACAATTAATTGTTAATTTAAATTGCTGTGTTAATAATATGAGAGAAGAAAGCGAAAGTTGAATAAATTCAAGTCGCTCCGTATAAAAATTAAGCAAAGACAATTTTCGTTCGTTTCGTTGGTTGCACTGAGTTCCCGTCACTTTCGTATTCCATCAAATTTCCCGTTGTTCAATCGGGTTGTCAAATATTTTTTAAATAAAGCCGTGTGGGGCAAAAATGCAGTCTAACCTTTGGAACATCATCTCGGCATCAGTCAGAGTAAGTTTAGATGCACGCATTAATCCATTCGAAACGGTCTAATTTCGATCGAAGCTTGTTTACGTAATATAACCTCTGCGCTCGTTCCGGTTAAGCTCGTGAAGATTTAACGGAAGGTCAAAGTGGACCTAATACTAATTTCAAAAATATGTTGCTTATTCTGAGAATTTGTATTTATCTTGCTGCAGCCTGCTATAACGAAAAGATGTCAAACCGGATTATTATACAACGTCCAGCATAAGTATTACTCCACGACTCATGAGGCCGATATTGTGGTTATTGGATCCGGACCGGGTGGATATGTGGCGTCCATCAAGGCTTCTCAGTTGGGAATGAAGGTAAGCTATTGGCACAAAAATAAATCTTATATTTCTACTTTTATTTTTCATGTCGTATTGGGTATATATTTTACTATTTACTGATGCCGCACTCATATTAAATTGTGGTCTTCCTTTGTACATGTTAAAAGAATCACCTCTGAGGAGAAGTACCGTTGAAAATAGTTGGCAGCCCTTAAAACACAATCTGACAGAAGTTCAGTGGCGTGACTAAGAATGGGAATTTTGGCATGAAAAATCCTGAAATTTAAATAAAACAGCTAGATTATGAATCCTGAATGTATTATAAATATCTAGAAATAACTGCTGGTTCGCCCGAGCCAAAAAAGCCTTGAGTGCAAACAGTTAAATAATTAACATAACAGTGAAAAGCCCAATTTTTATAGATAAGACGAAGTACTATTTACAAAGTGTAAACATTTTGTTTTTCATTGCAATATTTAATGCGTTAATTATTATTGAAAATATGAATATTTTCAATTTGTACGGGCTCACTGTGTTTATTTAATTTCTTACTTATTTTAGACTGTCTGCATTGAAAAAGGTGAAACCCTTGGTGGAACCTGCCTCAACGTTGGCTGTATTCCCTCAAAAGCCCTACTTAACAATTCCCATTACTATCATATGGCACATTCTGGAGATTTGGCTTCGAGGGGTATTTTAGGTATGTATTTATAAACCTGTTTAACACGTTCGCTGCCACCGCAATTGGGATTGCATTTACGCAAATATAAAGTCGGACGCACTAGCGCATCAGTGGCAGCGAACGTGTTAA
Organism: Ocypus olens; assembly: GCA_910593695.2. NCBI lineage: Eukaryota > Metazoa > Arthropoda > Insecta > Coleoptera > Staphylinidae > Ocypus > Ocypus olens. The sequence goes on along the minus strand of OU343055.1, from coordinate 5,548,539 downwards.
TGCTATTACAGAAATCTGTACACTTAATATGTCGTGCTGTAATTTGTTACATATTACCAACAACATTTGAAATATATTCTGTTCATATTTTATTCTCGCCGCAGTTGGGGTGTTTTTTGCCCTTATATGGGCATGTTGTATTTTTGGTAGTAATAATTAAGGGATGTTGTTAACCCTTTCTTGCCTGAATTATTTCACCAGTTCGTCAAATCACTTGAATTTCAATAACATACACTCAAAGAGAAATGCATAATATAAAACTACTAGTGCCATCTAGATACAGTTTCGATCAAACGATCCTATTATTATTTTGATAATTAAAGAATGATTATACTTTGTTGTTTTTTGTCAACTTTGTTTATCTCTATAAAAATAATAATTACAATATTTTATCGTTGTTATAAACAACTGCAATTGTTCATCTTTTTCAAGGCCAACTATTTTTTGATTTATAATAAAACTTAAAAATGACTGTAACTCACTTATTTTTAGAAATAAGTATGTTATATGTGATATCGGATTAAAGAGAAAAAATAGTCTTAGCCAATTATGGTTTCCATTTAAAAAAATGTAAGTTTGCGTCATATCTCAGAAAATAATGGCGTTAAAATTTGTCTGAATTTATTTTATTAAGCTGCGTAAAATTATCTACAACTTTGTCCTTTACAGTTTTTTTCTATCTGTCATAATAACCGAGATATACTTATTTGAAAAAATTGACACTTTACATTTTTCAAAACATCTAGTTACCCTTCACTTTTTCGGAAACTTTGAAAGTGTTATTTTATTGGGCTCGTAAAACTGCACTTCTTTGCCCATTTAACAGTTTCTCTATCTCTTATAGTTTCCAAGATCCCCATAGAGAACATCGAAAAAAACTCACCCTGTATAATTAATAAGTAAAAAAATATTAATATCAATGACCGACAATAAATATCAAGAAGTTATATATATATCTGATATATTCCGAATCTCTTCTTTGTTTCCAGCCGAGAATATAAGATGCGATCTGGGCAAAATGATGGAAACGAAGTCGACCGCCGTCAAAGCTTTGACCGGAGGCATCGCTCAGCTTTTCATGAAGAACAAAATCACCCTGGTCAAAGGACACGGTAAAATAACCGGAGCCAATCAGGTGACGGCGATGAAGGCGGACGGATCCACGGAAGTCGTTAACGCCAAGAACATCATGATTGCGACCGGATCGGAGGTGACGCCGTTCCCGGGAATCGAAGTAAAGTTTCTCGGAGTAGAATTAGCATTGCAAGTACAAGTCATATGTTTCAGATTGACGAAGATACAATTGTGTCGTCTACGGGTGCGCTGGAACTCAAAGCGATTCCCAAGAAGATGGTCGTGATTGGCGCTGGTGTTATTGGACTTGAATTGGTAGGTGTAAATAATAATAATGGTCTTTATTACCCAACAGGCAAAACCCAATTACAGAGTAATGTACAGTGAAGAAAAATTACAAATTAAAAGATTTTTCTGTTTATATTAAATAATAACAAAGAATTTGCGGCACTTCGCTGACAAAATTATGATATTTATGAATTCGTGTTTTCACAAACAAATCGTAACCATAGTATAATAACAACTAAACTGTTGAGAAAGTAAAATCGTCATCATGTCATTGGCTGAAACCTGTTGAAGAATTTGATTGGACGTCACCAGTGAAGAAATTGATTCGGCCGAGTAATGGACAGCTTTCTCAATTAAAAACGATTTACAACGTTTATATTATTAAAATGCGAAAAATATCATTTTGACATCTTGTGGTTTTTTTGAGGTTACTTGTTTTAAAAATAGTTTTGTGTTTATATCTGCCGATTTTCATGATTAATTATTATGCATAATTGTTTGTCGGATATAAACTGAATAATTTATACAGTTTCAATCATGTTTTATAGAATAGAATTTTTATAAACAAAGCGTCCCTATGGTTATAGGGATCAGTCTGGGGCCGTCTCGGAGCCGAGGTGACCGCAGTAGAATTCTTGAACAGCATTGGAGGCGTTGGCATCGATGGAGAAGTGGCGAAGACCTTCCAAAGGATTCTCACCAAGCAGGGAATGAAGTTCAAGCTTGGCACCAAGGTGACGGCAGCCCAGAAATCTGGAGGAGTCATCAAGGTTTCCGTCGAGGATGTCAAAAATCCTGATAAAAAAGAAGAGGTATTATTTTATGTAGTTGCAGCGGCGTGCTCAGGCAAATATTTATTTGAAGAATAAAATCCACAGACATGGAAGATACAATAAACAGTATTACAATATAATTACTAAAATTAAAATTAAATTTAGACTATAAGCACCTAAGTGCTAAACATATCAAAGAATTGCAAAAATTATTATGAATAATCAGTTGGGTGAAAAATTTGAGGTTATGTGAGAAGGCTGAAAGTGATTTCTTACATGTAAGATTAAATGTACATATATATATAATTGCAGTTGGAGTGTGACGTACTCCTAGTTTCCGTCGGAAGAAGGCCTTACACCGAGAACCTGGGCTTGGAAGGAATGGGCATCGAGAGGGACCAACGCGGCCGCATTCCAGTAAACTCGCATTTCCAAACCGTGATCCCCAACATTTACGCCATCGGCGACTGCATCCACGGACCCATGCTCGCCCACAAAGCCGAGGACGAGGGAATCGTCTGCGTGGAGGGCATCCTCGGGGGAGCGGTCCACATCGATTACAACTGCGTGCCGTCCGTGATCTACACGCATCCCGAAGTGGGCTGGGTGGGAAAGTCCGAAGAGGACCTGAAGAGCGAGGGAGTCGAATACAAAATTGGAAAGTTCCCCTTCCTGGCGAACTCCAGAGCGAAAACCAACAACGACACGGACGGATTCGTGAAAGTCTTAGCGGATAAGAACACCGATAGAATTTTAGGAACGCACATCATCGGCCCGACGGCCGGTGAACTGATCAACGAGGCGGTGCTGGCCCAGGAGTACGGGGCGTCCGCCGAGGACGTGGCCAGGGTCTGCCACGCGCATCCCACGTGCTCGGAAGCGCTCAGGGAGGCCAACGTGTCCGCGTACTTCGGTAAAGCGATCAACTTTTAAATTTTACGAACACCGGTAGGGACGTATTAATTATTAGTATTTAATTGTTAAGGTACTTTTTTATTTGTTAAGTTGCCACCGTACTGTCCCTATTTTTATATCTAATGTAAATAATTATCTTCGGGCTTAAAGAGGGCTCCGTACTTCGTTTCATGTATAATGATGCAATAAATGCGTTTTTTTCGAACAACCTGTGTTAGCCGTGAAATTTATTTTTGTTATGTCTCAAAAATAATATAGGCTCAAGCCCGATTGCCGCCCCCGTGGGTGCGCGCCTGGAAACTGTGAAGGTAATTTCACAAAAAAAAATCATAAAACCAGTAATAAAGAGATGGAATTATTTAGGAACAACAATTAGTTTAAGTACATCACAATAATTACTCATTTGCACGTCTAATTACACACAAGTTAAGGCTGCATTATTAACAAATTTTATTACCCCTAACTGGTTATAAAGCTTCTCTTCACACATATGTACGCCACTGCTTATCTAGAAGGCTACTTTTTTTTCTGCGAACGTTTATTTATCAAAAAAGTAAAAGAGTTTTTACAATAAAGCACTTTGATAGAAAGGTCTTATTTATTTATTTATTTATTTATTAACGTCCAACAGTACATAAACCATTTACCGGACAACTTAACTAAATTAACATATTTTAATATATAAACTTAAGCTAATTATTTAAACAAATTAGTTACTTAGAAGTAAGAAATTAAACATTACTAGATAATACATTATTACAAAATATAAACGTAAAAAGAAATTTAAACGGAAAATAACGGGTAATTTAAACATGAAATATTGAAATCATCAATCATCATAAACGAGAGATGTAAGGAATATAACTAGAAACACTTACTATGTTTTTACCACAATTTAAATTGTGTGTTTCTATAATGAATTACCACGTAGTAACGGTCGCAACCATCACTATGATTGAATATAACTGTTTAATTATCTAGTCATTTCACTAAGAAAAATCACAAAAGGACTGATAAAATAATGGCAATATTTGGGAACAATTAGCTTAAGTACAACACAATAATTACCCGTTTACACGTTTAATCACACACAATTTCAGGCTGCGCTATGAAAAAAATGTATTACCCGTAACTGGTTATAAAGCTCCTCTTTATGTATGAGTACGCCACTGCTCATTCGGAAGGTTTCTGAGAACGTTTATTTATCAAAATGGTATTAATTCAAGGACATGTATAATAACAAAGTCTGACATCGCTGTTAAATTGATTAATAAGTATTTAACTCAAATTTTCGCATTTTTATTTAAATTCAATAACACGCTGACTTCATTCCGGATTTGAAAGCGGGGCAGATCGCGGGCGGGATGCGTCTCCTCTAGAGGTTATATTTTTAAAATGGCCGCCCTGAAAACAGAGACCAAACTCGAGGAAAATGAAGAGAACGCCGAAAATGAGGAGGTCGAGGACCTAGAGGTGGACAACAACACGACCGACGCCGCCAAGAAGAAGAAAAAGAAAAAAAAGAAGAAGAAGGCAGGTTAGTGGCGGCGCATTCCTCACCCGAAATCACGTGTGCATTCCTTTATTTCTGCGTGTAAGTGATATTGGCAGAGGGCAGGTGTAATGCGTAATTGTTGTACAGGAATTTATCAAAGCGGTGTATCTAAAGAAAAAGTAATGATTTTATCCATTCGCTTGTGTGTAAACAGAAATGTGGAAGATAATGAGTATGTTAATCTGTTGGGGTTCGTTAAACTTGAGCTGAAAACATTTTTCGAGATATGTTTCTCAACATAATGTCCAAAATTAGCGTATTTATCAAATTGCCAACACGCAAATCTTCTCTGAATAAATATATACATTATTAATAACATTATTAGTCTGTCCGGGCTATCAACTTGAGGTCTTGTCTGATTTATTTTCTACAAATTTATATTTTATAAACATCAATACATAATTTCTAACGTTCCATGCAAATAAAAATAATTTATTCGTGTTATTCCAGTTCTAGGTTCACACGTCAATATACAAGGAACGGCATAATAAAAATAGTTGGAAAATAAAATTAAGATACTATACAGATTTCAGATTTTGTAGGGACAACATGGGCAACTTCTGTTAGATTACAAAAAAATTGCACAAACATTGGTTTTATTAAGTGCCAATGATAGTGTTTAAATTGTCATGCAAGTTGGTTCAAGCCGCATCTCGGTATCTTGGGTAGCAGAGAGGTTACGGCAAATGAAAGAAATGAAGAGATTTTGTTTCTATTTTAATTTCGAACAAGTGGGCCATGACAAATGGGATTTGGGGGTAGATTCTTAATGAGCTCTCGAACCTGCACCTTTTTGCTAATCTCTTCAAATGCAGAAGTTGCCCATGTTGTCCCTACGAAATCCAGGCACCCTGTATATTCGTATAATTAAAAAAAGAACTATTCTACTTTTAAATCTATAAATCTAATCCAATAATAAAATATAATAGTGAAAATATCACTAAAAATGCTATTACATTAAATTAGAGAAAGGAGAAAGTAACATTAATATTTTTTATAAATATAAAAGACGATTATTACTGCAGCAATTTATTCTGTGTATTTACTTTAATATGCTAATTGGGGCCCATGGTCGTAATCTTCATGCTCATGTGTTAATAATTATCACTATTTAATATCATTACTCAAATAAAGATTTAGTCAGTGTGATAAAAATGTTCTCTGTACTTTTTACATTAATAAAAAGGCAAAATGGACAAAAAAGCAATGTGAAGATACCAGAATTTTGGTTGGAAGTGAATGAATTTAAAGATTCAAATAAAGAAAACCTTAAAATTTAAGCATTTAAAAAAAAATGTGCTTTTTCATAATTCACTTTAAAAATACATATCTCCGAACAACACAAAATTGAAGGAATGTAATGTTGGCCATAAAAGGCCAATACCTAAAGGTACCCAGTGGTGATTTATTTTTGGAAAAATTAAATGAAGAGTGTTCAAAATTTCATACCACATTTAGTCAACTTTAAAGCATTAAATCTCGATGTTTTTAAATGGAACACCCTGTATATTTTTACATTTTCCGACGCAGAATTCAATTGTGAATTGATCTATTCTAGCATTCCCTATGCCTATCTTCTTTCGTTTCCAAGATATTAACATGTTTGTAAAAATGCGTCAATTTTCTGTGCAATAGAAAAACAATCCAGTCCATATACTTTTAATGTACCTTCTCGGTGGGACACCCTGTATAGATACATAAACAAAATCTACCACCCGGTGTGGGGTTTCAACCCACAGCACCAACACTGAAGGTCAAATAGCTCCACCACGAATAAGCCCATCTCAGGTCCTTGAAATTTATTATTTTTCTATAACTTATTTCCATATAACTATTGAGGCCACATTAGTTGTATTTTTCTTCATTATCTTTATAAAATTTTATATGTAAAATTGTTACATTTGTTGCTGCTGTAAAAAATCTAGTTTTTCATCTGTGAATGATTTTGTTGTTTTTTTCTTTCTAGCCGGTGTGATTTTTATGGATTAATTATTTGAAACGGACTATTCTTGGCTGTTGAATACTACTGGGTCGAAGTACTGTAGTTGGCAAAGTTCCCAGTGTTATCTTTAACCTCTGGTATCTGAAATACACCTTTGCTTATATTTAGAATGATATCCAGTGAATGCTTATATTGTTCAATTCCATATTAAAAAATTAACACTGTAATAAATACAACAATCATCATATTATTAAGGTTTATAATCATACTAGCTGTTGCCCGCAACTTTGTACGCATGTTCTTCAATTGAATACAATTGAGGTGTTGATTTCATAAACAGCATATGTCCAAAATTGTAGGAATCGACATTTCTGCAGCATTTCGTACAAAGTTACAATGCTTTAAATTCTATTAATTTGATGATGTCCAATTGCTTTTCTTCGTTTTTTCTTAATGCAAGTAAATTGTCTAAATGATCAGTCACTTAATACCATCAGTTATCTATGATGAGTAATAAAAATAATTGTGAAAATAGAAGTTGTAACGGTTGCCGAGATAAACAGTTTTTTCGATTTTCTCAAAACGTCATTTTTGGACAAATGTTGTTTATGAAATCAACGCCTCAATTATATATTTTTTATTATTAACACAATTTTGACAATGAGATAAAACTGAGTAAATATGGTTGCCTACCTATTAATGCATTTAGGTGATTATTTTATGATTGATAGGCATTAACAATTATACAGGGTGTTTCAGAGCTTTGGAAACGGTCAATCACGTGCTTATTTTACTTCAGAGCTCTGAAGTACCCTGAAGTTCAGAGTTAAAATAAAAGACCTGTATAAATGTAAGCTGTAGCAATTGTTTTCACTAGCTTAACCCCAAACTATTTATATTTACATTTGTTGCTGGTGTAACAGTTTTTCATCTGTGAATGATTTTGTTTGTGTTTTCCTTCTAGCCGGTGATGCGGCGCCAATGAATGAAAACGAAAATCCGGCCACCAACGGGGAAGAGCCCACCGAGAAAGTTGAAACCGAGGAAGCCGCCGACGGCGAGAAAAAGAAGAAGAAGCGCAACCGCAAGAAGGGCGGAAAGAATGTCCAGACCGATCCTCCGACGCTCGCCATCAAGGATCTGTTCCCCGATCATGTTTATCCGATCGGACAGATCATGGAGCACCCGACGGCCAAAGACGACCGCACTGCAAAGGATAGGTTCTCCACCGAGGAGAAGAAGGCGCTGGACAGGATGCACAACGACATTTATAATGAAGTGCGATTGGCCGCCGAAGCCCACAGACAGGTATGTTACACAGTAATATGAGGTTTTTTTTTATATATACAGGGTGGGTCAGTTTGGTGTTCCACCCCGTTCTAATTTTTTTTATTTTGAGAGTGAAGTATAATAAACCATATACCGTGCGCGCCTAAAGTATGGAATATAGTCAGTAAAATCGAAATAAAATATTTTTGGAAAAAAACCTTTTCTTTTATAAAAATACACATTTTTGCATGAAAGTCGATTTTCAGTCTTCATTTGTTTTTGAGTAATGACGTCATCCATTTTGTTTTTAAATGGCAACCCCCTATTTTTGTTCTTGATTTTGAGAGATCTTTTTATTGTCTAACTGGCAGTATAAAAATATTGCCATCTTACATAAGATATTTCTCGAGTAAATGACAATTGAAGGTGAAAACTTGAAATCTAGAGTTTTTGCAAAATGAACTTGTTCCAGCGCTTTTTTTCCAAACAAAAATGATCTTGACATTCCATACATACAATATGGTTTTAGCAAGACGGCGCAACCACGCACTATGCGCGTTTTTTTGACAATTGCATTGCGAATAGGTGGATTGACAGGCGACGACCGATAGAATAGCCCACGAAAGAGATGAATACGCAGAATTAGCCTGGAAAATATTCAAAATATTTCTACATGTTCGAAAAAAAAAAAAGAAAAAACGCGTATAGTGGGGGCATGCGCATATGGAAGGTCAAGATCAATATTGTTTGGAAAAATTGCTCCAAGCGCTAGAATAAGGTCATTTTGAAAAAATACTAAGTATCGGGTTCTCATCTTCAATTGTCATTTTCTCAAAAAATTTCTTATGTAAAATGGCAACATTTTTATACTTCCAGTTCGACAATGAAAAAATCTCTCAAAATCAAGAATAGAAATAGGGGTTGCCATTTAAAAACAAAATGGATGACGTCATTACTCAAAAACAAATGATGACTGAACATTGACTTTAATGCAAAAATGTGTATTTTTATAAAAGAAAATCGACGTGTTCGAGGATTTTTTCCAAAAATATTTTATTTCGATTTTACTGACTATATTCCATACTTTAGGCGCGCACTGTATATTTGTAAATGGCATGAAATTCTCTATTTAATGGTGTCACCGAATTCATAATATGATGATAATAATAATAATAGGTTTATTTCCCCAACAGAACAAAATATTCCAATTACAGGGAAATTTTACAATTAACGAATAAAAAAGTAAATGACTCTAACAGAATTAAAAATAATTATAGATATTTCAGACTTAATTAACTTGAATTAACTAAAATTATAAACAGTTCTAAATGGAATTAAACTAAACAATACAAAATACTGTTATTTATAAAACAAAAAAATTCATTGGCAACTTTTTTAACCTCGTAGTCGACGCTAAAAACAACAAAAAAAAAACTTTTTTAACCTCGCAGTCGACGCCAAAAACAACAAAAAAAATCACTTTTTTACCACCAACAAAAATGTCACCCTAACCGGCGAGGATAAAACATGAACTTATTCAAATTTTACTTAATTGTAAATGAAAATTTCAGACGAGACAACACATCCAGCGTTGGGTGAAACCGGGTATGACGATGATCCAGATCTGCGAGGAGCTGGAGAACACGGCCCGGAAATTGATCGCGGAGAACGGCCTGGAGGCCGGTCTGGCGTTTCCGACCGGCTGCTCGAGGAACCACTGCGCCGCCCACTACACCCCGAACGCCGGCGACACGACCGTCCTCGAGTACAACGATGTCACCAAGATCGATTTCGGAACGCACATAAACGGCAGGATAATCGACTGCGCCTTCACTCTGACCTTCAATCCTAAATACGATAAGCTGGTGGAAGCCGTGAGGGATGCCACCAATACGGGAATTAGAGAAGCAGGTGCGAATTAAATACGGTTGCATGTTGTTAAAGTCGCACGGTGACAACGTTCAGATTTACGAATTAAATGCAGTTTTTTTAGGGGTTGCACGTTCACGTTAAGATAACGAAATCGTGTTTTTGCGCTCTTATGCGGCCCTTACACGGTCATTAATAATGACATTACCAGTAATGACAGTAAATGATCAGAAAATCCAGATTCGCATCATTCCCCCCGGCATTCCAACTTTGTCGACGTTACACAATCATTATTAACCACTTCGCGCCCATGCTTCTTTGATTAGGTTATAGCATAATCGAGGGCTTATTGAAAAAATACTTTTTTGTTATTGTTACGGTTTTCTACGAAATTTTATTCCACTGTCATAAACTCATTTTTGCAAAAATATGAAAAAATATTCCATAGATGGCGCTAAAGCGGTATTTTTTGTTAATTTGTAAAATATCTTTTTTTTTTGCTTGTCGCCACATGTGGCGACCTGGGCGTGAAGGGGTTAATGTCATTCTGATAAAGTAATTTCAGTATTAATGAACGTGTAAGGGCCGCTTTAGGGCTTTGGCAGTTTGTGCATTAGAAGCAAAACGCAAGTCCTGCTGATTATCAAGAGTTCTAAATTTTTTTGTGGCCTTATGGTAATTTGTGACATTTGTTTTTTGAGGACTTTTTTGCTCTTCGCTATGTTTCCAGGGATAAATTGAAGAATTTTCAAAGTGAAAAAATGCAATAATGTTATTTTGGTTTCAGGTATCGATGTACAGTTGTGCGATATTGGTGCCGCTATTCAGGAGGTTATGGAGTCTTATGAAATTGAACTGGACGGTAAAACTTATCCTATCAAGTCAATACGTAATTTAAATGGGCATTCAATTTCACCTTACAGTAAGTATTTTATGTTAGATCTTATTATTTCTACTTTTTTTATGACACTGGTTTACATCGCGGTAATATCGTATGTTAAAAAAAAAACCTCAAGTGTGCCATGATTTTTTTAAAAAATGTAAGTTGGCACACATGTTAGGAATTGACATACAAAACGTCAGATCGTTCTAAAAGTCACAATTATTCCATTGTGGCAATGGTTTAGCAACCGGCAAAAATGTTTCTACTTGAAAGTTATTTCCGAAATGGGACTAAAGTGGACGGAAATTGGGTGTATTCATTCGACGCACCTATGGCAGAGTTTCAGGAAGAATTTTCTAACGTTGGATTGTATTTCCTTTAAAGAAAAAAAAAGGGGATGAGTGGCATCTTTGTTTAAACATGAAATACTTTTCCAGGGATTCATGCTGGAAAAACCGTGCCCATCGTCAAAGGTGGCGAAGCTACAGTAATGGAGGAAAATGAATTTTACGCTATTGAAACATTCGGCTCAACCGGAAGAGGCATGGTTCATGATGATATGGATTGCTCTCATTATATGAAGAACTTTGACACACCGTATGTTCCCTTACGGTAAGTTATTTCAAACTAAATCTGTTTTGCTAAAAAAAATTATTTTTTACCGGGACATGGTAAGAAATAATATTGCTGTCTCTTCTCTTAATCCATAATTTATCAGCATTTCTATTTGTGATCGTGTTGGGTAAAGTGTAAATAACTTAATAATTTTTATATTAAACTGAATTGAAAAATTGGCTATATTTTAAACACAAATAATGACGACACGGGGTGTATTTTTATATTATATCCTTATAGTTCAGTTAAGATTATAAAATACATTCATTTTTTCACAAACGGGAGAAAAAGTCGATTTCTCAGCCCTCGAAATCGTGAGAGAAGTAACATTTCTCTTCCTGCAAGGTTACATTATTTATTTTAACTGTCACTTCTGACAGAAGTTTTTCTAGGTTGGGTTTTAGGAACGAACGTTTTATTCTTAGAATATCTTGTTTGTGAAAAAAATAGTAAATATATCTTGGGAGAGAATGCTATTTTGCCCTCAGGCTTTCACCCTCGGGATACAAATTTCCACCTCGGGATAAATCATGCATTTCTCTCCCTTGATATATAATCTACTATTTTTTATAAATGCACCAAAGGGATTGACATGCTAAAATTTGTGTTTTTTTCAGCATAATTTTTGTCAGGCTTGAAGTTTATACCTTCCTGAAACTTGTTGCCTCTAATTCTCGCGCAAGCATTCGACATTTAAGCAGCCAATAATTACGTAATTTGTAGCCCTTAAACTTTTCTCCGCTTTACAACAACTCGACGGCCTTAAAACGAATTGGATAATTTTGTTAAGAGTGTAGGCTAGAAAAAACATATATTTTCCATCAAACCCAAAGGCCTAAACGCTTGAATGTTTACACGATGATTTTAGGCAACCCCACATACACACATAATCAATTTCGTTATTTTCTTTCATATTTTCAAAGTTTTTCATTTTAAAAACTATTCGAAGTTGTTCATGGTGGTGTAAACGTAAAGCCTGCCAAAAATTATGCAGTAGTTCGTAAGAGAAAAACCATTAACAGGCATACAAATTTTAACATATAAAACCCCATGGTGTATTTATAAAAAAAAAACGCACTATATAAATTTAAAGGGCTCTGGTCAATAGACAATAATAGTGATATGTCAAAATGGTTTTTGAATGTATTTTAAAAATGTGTAAATTACTATTAATAAAAATATTTGCAAAAATAAGTTATAGTACTGCATAAATTTCTATTTTTCCAGTTTACAGTCATCCAAATCATTGCTCAACGTAATCAACAAAAATTTCGGCACTCTGGCTTTCTGCAAGAGATGGCTCGACAGAGCGGGAGCGACGAAATACCAGATGGCCCTCAAGGACCTGTGCGACAAGAACATCGTGGACGCGTACCCTCCTCTCTGCGACATCAAGGGTTGCTACACTGCTCAATTTGAACACACGATCATCTTAAGACCAACCTGCAAGGAGGTGGTCTCAAGGGGAGACGACTATTAGTAATTTTTACTCGGCCGCAGTTTTGAAGCCCACAGCTGTGTGGATAAAGTGGAATTGATTTTTTTCGATTGGGGGTCTTTTTAGTTGACATTAATATTTTTTTGACGGTGTGCATGTTTTTTAATTTAAAGTTTATATCACGATTCTCTATTGATGTTATTGATATAAGATATAATTGATTTTATTAAATGATTGTTCTGGGATCTTCGAAATTATTGCCATTGCGTTTTATAATAAATATTAATTGCTAGATAGGTGTTTGTTTTTTATCAGTTCTATTTAGATATTAGAAATGATTTCCCCTTTTCTATGAAGTTATAAATATAATAGAATATTATATATTTGTTAACAAATAATGGTTGAAATTCAGCATATATAACTGTGATTATTATTTGTCAGCAAATAATGTTCATTCTATTATATTTAGATATTGCTTGTGGGGAATAAGAAGGGAGGATGATTGAATAGTCCACAGAGCGATTCCGCCTGACAAAGTGGTAAACTGATTTTTAATACTTTCTAAAGGTTACACATTTTAAAATGGTTTCAGAGTGAAGAAAAATATGAGAGGATGACCGACCCCTGTGTAAATCTGATTTTTTTTTAGACTAATGCGTGTTTAAGAAATTGAGTGTTAAATGTACCCCATTAATGCTGCCCGTAGAATTAAATAATGCGCACATTAGAACATTTTCGTGAACAAAAGCTTTTAAACATTTTACGTCCGCATTCTCACGTCTTGTCGCCATCTATTGGACGGTGGCCGAACTACTAAGTGATGTTTTTGAACAGCGCCAAAATGCTCGAACTTTATCCTTATAATCAAAGTGTTAATATTTAGCAATGCGCTGTACACGAAATGGTAGACTATTTAATTCAGAATCGAATGGTGTATAAAATAGCTAAGGCAATTTAGCGGTTTTCTTGTAATTTGCGAATGAAAATTAAGCACGACACACTTACCGACATTTACAGTTCACTGTAACTTAAAACCTAAATGCACAATAATTTGCTATATTCTTTAATGAAATACGGGTCCCAATACTTATTACTGATTATTCAATTAACTTTTTATATTATTAATGCATTACAATAAGAGAAATATGTGAGGAATCCTAATCTTTACAGAGGGTACCCTCTGTTATCGTGGGGATAAACTACGTTTTCATTTGTGGATTTAATAATTGTTTTAATAATGAAAGAATATTTAAAAACTGAAGAAGACTGCTATCTTATGGTAAAGTAAATTTACTTGTAGATATTTTCGTATTTAAATTGCACAAACAATACATTATAATATATCCGCCTAATCACAGGCAACCCGATAAACGCATAAATACTATAAAAATTTCCAATTTTAAAGGTGACAGTGACAAAACCATAAGTGTAATCCTCCGTAAAGCTTCAAAAACAATGTGAATATTAAAGTATTTAAATTGCAGAAATAATTATATTATATAAACGCCTTCTTACAGGCAACCCAATACACGTATAACTAATAATGATTTATTACTTAAAACTTTAAATTTTTATCGTAACCTAACAAAACCATAAGTATAATATTTTTAAAGCGTTACTAAGGATTACACTCATGCTTGTGTCCTAATTATATTCAAAATTAGAAGTTTTTAATAAAAAATAATAATAGCTATAGTATATTGGGTTGTCTACAAGTAGGCGTTTATATAATACCATTGTTTTCGCAATTTAAATACTTTAATGTTCCCACTATTTTTGAAGCTTTACTCAGGATTACACTTATGGTTTTGTCCCTGTTACGTATAAAATTAAAAGTTTTTAATAATAAATTAATTCGAGTTATGCGTATATCGGGTTGCTTGGAATTAGGCGTGTATATTATAAAATATTGTTTCCACAATTTAAGTACGTAAATATCGACAAGTGAATTTATTTAATCATGAGACAACATTCTTTTTAAGTTTTTAAATATTCTTTTATTATTATAACAATTATTACTTCTACAAATTATTAAGTAGTTTATCCCCACGATAACAGGTAGAGCCATCTACTTAGATTATGATTTCTCGTATATTTCTCTTATTGTAATGCATTAACAATATAAATAAATGAATGATTAATCAGGAATAAGTATTGTAACCCGTATTTGATTGAAGAATATAGCAAATTCTCCTTTATTGAATTTTTATGTTACAGTGAACTGTAAATGTCGGTAAGTGTGTCGTCCTTAATTTTCATTCGCAAATTACAGGAAAACCGCTAAATTTCCTCAGCTATTTTATACACCATTCGATTCAGAAGTAAATCGTCTACCGTTTCATGCACAGCCCATTGCTAAATATTAACACTTTGACAATAAGTATAAAGTTCGAGCATTTTGGCGCTGTATAAAAACATCACTTAGCAGTTCAGCCACCGTCTAATAGATGGCGACAAGGCGCGGAAATCCGAACGAAAAATGTTTAAAAGCTTCTAAATAGCAATTCTAAGGGATGATTTTGATAATGTAAGCATTAAATAACAGCCAAACATATAATCCTTTAATCTTTTGAAATAAAAGTGCTGTAAAAATCCTGAAATAATAAATATTGCCGCAGCAATTTTTTAATGGTTAAATTGATTTTAATGATTGAAATTGTAATTTACAGAGGTATTAATGGTTTAATAATAAACAATAATAGTATATTGTACAACGAGCATATAATGATTTGCTCAAACGATTTGCTCCACTCGCCTGCGGCTCGTTCCGCAAACCTCGTTCTCGTGATTTTAGCCATTATATGCGAGTTGCACACTACACTTTGTTCCCGAAAATTAAAATCAAGATCAAAATTTAATTGAAAATTACAATTAGAATCAAAAGAATGCTATCTTGTATATTTATTTAATAGTAACCCAATTGCATAATGTACGAATGCATTTGATAAAAACTTATTTTCTTGTAGATTAATGGGTAATGTCAATCGTATAACCTTTGACTATATACTATTTATATACTTTGACTATATACTATATACTATATACTATATACTATATACTATATACTATATACTATATACTATATACTATATACTATATACTATATACTATATACTATATACTATATACTATATACTATATACTATATACTATATACTATATACTATATACTATATACTATATACTATATACTATATACTATATACTATATACTATATACTATATACTATAGTCAAAGCGTATAACATTATAACGTAGGCAACCTAACGTACGGTGTAGATAAATAGGTAGTGTACATTAATTGTAACGTAGGCAACCTATAGTACGGGCAGTAGGTGAAGTCTACAAATCAAAAAGAATAAAGCTCTTCTCAATAACGTTAGAGCGGCGTCTAATTCAAACATAACCGTTTCCTCTAAAATCTACCAAACATGTCGAAAGCCCATCCTCCAGAATTAAAAAAGTAAGTACGAATAACTCCTGTTCATAGTCGTCCATCTAACGGATTCACTGTTTAGATTTATGGACAAGAAATTGTGCCTGAAGCTCAACGGAGGGAGGCAAGTTACCGGCATTTTGCGCGGATTCGACCCCTTCATGAACCTCGTGGTGGATGAAAGCATCGAGGAATGCAAGGACGGAAGTAAAAATAATATTGGAATGGTCGTAAGTGTTAAATTGCGTTATAAAAACGCATTAAAACAATATTGAGGTTATGTTTGTTTGCAGGTTATTAGAGGAAATAGTATAGTTATGCTGGAGGCTCTGGATCGAGTGTAGCTTAGTTTTTTTAGTTATATTATAAATAAGTTCCAATTTGTAATAAAAAAATAATCCAAATCTGTGTTTGTGTAGTTAATTCGTATAATGTAACAACGGACAGTATATTTTCAACAGTAACAAGTGCTGTGGATATAATCGATAACAAGTTTGCACGATTTTCTCAAACAAAGCAACAGTCTCGAGCCAAAAATCGTACCTTGCATGGATTTGTTATTACGGTGGCTGATTAGTTCTAATTCATTCTTGTTTTGGCACGCTGCCTTAAGTGGGATATAGTCAAGTACACGTTCGTTAAAAAGAATAAGTTACCGTGTTTTAATTCAGTCGTGTTTCGGCATGCTGCTTTAGGTGGGATATAGTCATGTACATGAGCGTGAGAAAAAATAAGTTACCATGTTTTAATTCAGTCATGTTTTGGCTCGCTGCCTTTGGTGGGATATAGTCAATTACACGAGCGTGAGAAAGAATAAGTTACCGTGTTTTAACTCATTCGTGTTTCAGCACGCTGCCTCTTGTTGGGGTATAATCAAGTACACCAGCTATTTAAAATGGCGAGAAAGAATAAGTTACTGTGTTCTAGTTATTGCGTTTACTGGAAAACTGGTTAGCAATTGTGCTCCTGTTTTAAGACAAAATAAACCCTTTAGCTAACTTTGACTCCAAAGAGAATAATGCCAGGAGTTATTATTATTCCAGATTTAATTAATCTGATGAGATAAAATCAATGAATTCAAAGAATGGTTACTCCTAGATCTATTCCATATTAAACCATCCCGTTTGATGCAGTTTGTACGGCCATAGTTAATTTATTAAAGAAAATGTAATAAGTCTGAACCATTTAAATACATTTTAAGACAACCTCACTTGTTACTGATGCATTAAATAAATGCAATACAGATGTAAAATTGCCTGAATATATGAATATTCAATCTAATGTGGTTTGAAATCAAGTTTACTTGTAATATAACGCATTACATTATTTAGAAAGGTAGGTAGTTATTAAGTGGTCAATATTTTGACCCGTGTTTAGTTGAACGGCATTACAAAATGCTCTTTTTTTCAATTTTATGCTTTACAGTAAAATTACCGACCAGGGATTGTCGTAAATTTTCATTTGCAAATTAATGAAAAACCGCTTAATTTCCTTAGCTATTTTATACATCATTCGATTCAGAATTAAATACTCTGTCGTTTCAAGTATAACCCATTGCTGGATTTTTACATTTTGATTATAAGTATAAAGTTCGCGTGTTTTGGCGCTAGTAGTAAAAATATGCACTTAGTAGTTCAGCAGTATGTCGGTAGATAACGCCACAGCGGTGATAATAATGAAATGGATTTAATTCAAGGTTTAAACGCTTACAACTCGTAATGCGAAGCTATGACTTCCACAATTGAAATGTTAAAATGTTGACTTGTAATATTTAAATTATTTTAAAGCTTGTTTATACAAATAATTTACAATGAACTGAATTACCGGCAGAGGGTTGGGGTAAATTTTCATTCGTAAATTACTGAAAAACCGAAAAATTTCCTTAGCTAATTTATACATCATTCGATTCAGAATTAAATACTTTGTCGTTTTATGTACATTGCTGGATTTTTACATTATTATTATAGGTATAAAGTTCGAGTGTTTTGGCGCTGCGGGCAATATGCTCTTGGTAGTTCAGGTATCGTCCGGTGGATGGCGCGGAGGCGGCGGTAATTACGGATGAGATATGTTTGAATTTTTATAAGCTTATAATTTGTGAATCTGAGGTATGATTTTGATAATTAAGACATTAAATCACTGCTAGATTTATAAGTATAAAGTTATTTATATTTTGATTATAAGTATAAAGTTCGAGTGTTTTGGCGCTAGTAGTGAAAATATGCACTTAGCAGTTCAGCCGTATGGCGGTAGTTAGCGCCACCGCAATATTAACTTGATTTAATTGAATTTTTAAACGCTTACAACTCGTTATGCAAAGCTATGATTTCCACAGTTGAAATGTTAAAATGTTGACTTGTAATATTTCAATCTGTTTTAAAGCTTGTTTAAACAAACAATTTACTTTACAATGAACTGAATTACCGGCAAAGGGTTGAGGTAAATTTACATTCGCAAATTACTGAAAAACCGCCAAATTTCCTCAGCTATTTTATACATCATTCGATTCAGGTTTAAATACTCCATCGTTTCATGTACAATCCATTGCTGGATTTTTACATTATTATTATAGGTATAAAGTTCGAGTGTTTTGGCGCTGCGGGCAATATGCTCTTGGTAGTTCAGGTATCGTCCGGTGGATGGCGCGGAGGCGGCGGTAATTACGGATGAGATATGTTTGAATTTTTATAAGCTTATAATTTGTGAATCTGAGGTATGATTTTGATAATTAAGACATTAAATCACTGCTAGATTTATAAGCTTTACATCTGTTTAATTAAAAGTTCGATAAAATCGCGAATTAATAAATATTGCCACTGTGATTTTTTAGCGGTTGAATTGATTTCAATGATTTAAATGGTGATTTATAGTGGATTTAATGGTCAATAGTAAACAATCAAGTAGGGTTTGTTGATGTTTTACCTTCTTCGTACAAAAAGAGTCAAATACCAAGTCGATGGTCAACTTTTCATACATTTTCATAACTTTTCAAATTTATTCGTAGTACATGCTGTTACCAGCTAGGTCAGGAGTTCAGTAACAGAGACACAAGTTTTAGTAAAAGTTTCTACCTTTTCTGTACAAGAAAGTATTGTTTTTGTATTTTTTTAGAATTCGAAATTTCAACTGAAAAAATTTTACTCACTGCTTAGCAACCTGTATACTTAAGTATATTTGGACTGTCTGAAGACTATTTTCACCTGGTGCACGCATGAGAAGCGGTGGTTTTGGAGTAATAGACAATTTTCGCGTTTTTTATATGGTTTTTTACATTTTCAGCGACAAATATGCAATTTACGCAAAAATTACTCGTATTAAAAGTTGTAGAGCGGAAAATTTTCAATCGATATAGGTTATTTAAATTTGTCTATAATTTCCCGTTCTTCAGCTAGAGGGCGTGGAAAATAAAGTACGTAATTATGATTTCATTTTTTTGCACTTAGAGCCGAAACTATGCATTTTGGTGAAAAATTATAAGAGATTAAATTTGTACAAATTTCTATTTGGATTTCCAGATAGTGAGCACATTTTCCGCTAATGAGCGTTGAAAAATTTAACAATTTGTGACCTTCTGCTGATTTTTGGTATTTTCAGCCAAAAATATGCATTTTTGGGAAAAATTATAAGAGACCAAAGTTGTAGAGCAGAAAATTTCCGATCGATAGAGGTTTTTTGACTTCCAATAATGCGTGCATTGCCCGCCAGAGCGCGCAAAATATTGACCTATACACATTTTTGCGTTTTTTTTTAAATTTTGCTAATAAAGGCATTAATTTGTAAATGATTAGGAAACTTTATATACTGCCCATTATTCTTGAATTATTTCAAAATGTCAAATGGCTGAAAGCATTTCTAACCTTTTGAAAATAGTTTATACAAGTGCGTGTTTTGACATTGACAGTTTATTTCTTAATGTACGTCTAAAAATCACGTGTATTTTCCAGTTTTGTGTTATGTTAACGTTTTCAGTTCTTTCGTTAGTGTTCAAGATGAATCTACCGCATTACTATTGCTCGTCGAACCAGCACTACCAATTAATTATATGAGATAAAGGTAAAGTAATTTATGAGTAGTTGCATGAATTAGTATTAGAAATTCACGTTAGCAAGTGAAAATCTAAATCCAATTATACGAGATAAAGTAATTTGCGATTACCTGCATTAATTAATTAATATTAAAAATTCATTTTAGCAAGTCAAAATCTAAATAAGACCTTGTTAACTGTTTGAAAGTATTCCTTATAAATTGTTCGCAAGTCATTTGCCGTTCGGTTGATCAAAACAGTTACATATTTTGATTAGCTAAATTATTTTGCAATTTTAATTAATGCATTGGTTGAGTTTTCTCACTTCTCTTGCCGGGTATGGCGTTATAAGTATGCAACCAAGTTTGCATTCTTTTGAAGTATAACTAACCTGCAAATTTGCTGTCAGTTCTGTATTTAATATTCAAATGCACAAAAAACGAACGAAATTTTGGTCAAATTTAAAATTCACAAAATATTCATAATGTGTATTAAAAGTGGATTGTCTTAAATTGTCAAAAATTCAATGGAAGATTATGTGGAATTTTCAGAGCAAATGGTCCATTTTTCATAGTCAAAACGTGCCTTCCTAGGCGGCCAGTTCTATTACTGCAAAGTTCGGATAATTCTCTTTGGGGATTTTTAAAGACATGTAATTTTAGATTATCCTGTCAAAAATTCAAGCCTCTGGCGAAATTATTGTAGAATTCTCAAAGCAATTTCTGCAAATGGTCCATTTTTCAAAGTCAAAATGTGCTTTCCAGGGTGGCTATTTTGATTACTGCAAAGTTCGGATAATTTTCTTTAGGGAATTGTAAAGACATGTAATTCTAGATTATTCTGTCAAAAATTCAAGCATCTGACTAAATTAATATAGAATTTTCAGAGCAATTTCTGCAAATGGTCCATTTTTCAAAGTCAAGGCAACCAAATTATATTGCCCGGACAATCGTGCAAATTAAGTAATTGTTCTGTACGGTACAAACGTGCAAAGCAGCAGGTGTTACGTAATGGTGTCGTGGGGTTATCCATTGTGTCCTCCGGGGCCGTTAAATTGAAAAAAAAGGAAGGCTCTTTTATATTGATCACGAAAAAATTAGGCCCTAAAATATAACAATGTAATAGCACATATATATCTCACTCTCGGTGGAAATTGCGGACATTTTTCCACAATTTCCACTCGATACCGGTCATGCGCGCTGCGCGGCGGACCCGCCGAAAATTTTCCGGCTGCGTCTAGCGCTCGGGAAAACAAAACGGCGGCGGCGATGCGCCGATTTCGTAGCTGCCGCACATACCCGTATACCCGTACCCGTGAAACGGGCCGTCCCGTCGCTGTATCTCTTTCCACCGGGACTCCAACGCGCGCAATCGCCAGTGTTGCAACAGAGACGGCGACAGCGGACTTGCGTCTTCGGTTTTCGGTTTCGGGGCATCGGGAGACACACGGTTTTCCTCCGGCAGTATATATATAGGATATAACAGTGTGCAAACTCCGTGCGAACCAGACCGGGCGTAGGATTTTCCAAACATTAAAAAAAATTAAAAAAAAAAACGGGAAAACTGTGCAGTTACGCGAAACCCTCGGCAGATTTTACGTTATAGGTAAAGATTTCATTGTACATTCATCACTTCACACCTGTCACCAAAACATAATGTAGAAAAACTGAGAGAAAAGAAATTCAATCCACCGGTGTCAACTTCATTGACACGTAACTTGTTTATCTGTAATTGTAACATTATCCAACCCACCCACCCACACACGCACGCTGTACACTCATTATTGATTCCCAAAATTAAACTTGGATTTCGAAAATTTATACTGCACCCCCTTTTCAATTGGGGGGCGAGTTATCGTCGTTGTTAAAACGGAAACGTTGGTATTATATTATTTGATGGAATTGTGTTTGCGGTAGTAAAATGATAATGGATAAGCGAAGGCCGAATTCGTGATTGTGTTAAATTATCGTTATGTTCTGCTATAAATATTTAATGCTTCGATGATAATAGCGTAATGTTTTTATTACATAACGCGTCGCCGCTCTTCTCGGAAAATCTGTGTAAAAATAAGTATTTAAAATTTCTAATATTTCTAATTAACAGAAATTTAATCTTAACAAGTCTACTAAATACGAAACAATTAATTTCCGAATTCCAAATATCTTTTTAATTTTTACATATGTCTTTATGAAATAGGAAATATAGTGTGTCAATATGTGGACTTTTAACAAAAATTCTGTTTTCGGTTTAACCGGCAATTACCTTACCTTTTCTATTTCAAATGGAACACCCTGTATATTTTGACAAAATTTAATTCGTCTCTAAATTCTAGAGTTTAGAAATGTATCATAAGTGACCCTTTGATTGATATTTTTTTGTTTAAATTCAATATAAATGTATTTTTAATTTAAACAGAAAAATAACAACCAAAAGGTCACTTATGATACATCTCTAAACTCAGAATTTAGAGACAAACTAAGTTATGTCAGAATATGAATAATAGTTAAGGTAACTTCCGGTTGAAACGGAAACAGAATTTTCCATGATCTCATCTATAGATTTTGTAATGTATAACGCAAGGTTTTGATTAACTAGGGTCAACCGACGGACAACATTAAAGTCCAAGTCTAATGTTTACGCCACAAAATCACATTTTAAACTGGAGCACTAACTGTTCACACCAAGGTTATATATTACAAATCCAAATTACGATTCTTCCATGATCCCGTCTCTTGATTTTGTAATGTAGAACGCAACGTTTTAACTAAATGGGGTCAACCGACGGATAACGTTATCTGCTAGCTGGGGTTGAAGTCCAAGTTCAAGATGTTTACGCCACAAAATCACATTTAAAACTGGAGCACCGAGTGACCGATCAAGGTTATATATCAATGCTAAATTACGATTCTTCGATTATCTCATCTCTAAATTTTGTAACGTAGAACGCAAAGTTTTAACTAATTGGGGTCAACCGACGGATAATGTTATCTGTCGGCTGGGGTTAAAGGCCAAGTCCAAGATGTTTACGCCACAAAAAAAAAACAAATATAAAACTGGAGCACCGAATTTTCGTACCAAGGTTATATATCAACGCTAAATTGTGATTCTTCAATGATCTCATCTTTAGATTTGGCTAAATAACAAAGCTAATTTTTCCAGAAACGGATTCTAAATGAAATTCTCTTTACAGTACAGTAACACAAGTACCATTATGTTCAATATTTAAAAAAAAAATAACAAAATTGCAGCAAATAAAAACTCTTGACAAAAGTTTTTAACACTAAACATTTTTGGTTTGATTCATTTCTTTAATGAACCACACTGTATTTTTTTGCAGAATCGGATTCCGACTCAAATTCTCTTTACAGTATAGTAACACAGGTGTCATTATGTCCAATACTTCAAAAAAATAACAGATTTGCAGAAAAAAAAAACTTAAAAGTTTTCAATTCGACATTAAACATTTTTGGTTTGATTAATTTCTTTAATGAAACACACTGTATATTTTTGCAGAGTCAGAGTCTAAATAAAATTATCTTTACAGTATAGTAACACAAATACCATTATTTTCAATATTTAAAAAAATAACAAAATTGCAGAAAAAAAAATTCTTGACAAAAGTTTTCAATTCAACATTAAACATTTTTGATTTGATTAATTTCTTTAATGAACCACACTGTATATTTTTGCGGAAATGGATTCTAAATTAAAATCTCTTTACAGTAGTAACACAAGTACCATTATTTTGAATATTAAAAAAATAACAAAATTGAAGAAAAAAAGACTCTTGACAAAAGTTTTCAATTCAAAATTAAACATTTTTTATTTGATTAATTTCTTTAATGAACTACACCGCATATTTTTTTATTTTTCTAAATTAAAATCTCTTTTACAGTACAGTAACACAAGTACCATTATGTTAAATATTTCAAAAAATAAAATTGCAGAAAAAAAAAAACGTTTTCTAAAGTAAACATTTTTGGACCCTCTTGATTATGCCTTTCCTTGCGTTTTGCAACGTTTTAGGTGTAATTAATAAAAAACCAAAATGCACCATTGTAAACGGGCGTGAAGTTAGCAATAGATTTAAAAAATCTACATCTCTGACAAAAAAATAAGCGAATCGAAAAAAAAGGTAAGCCACAGCATTACGAAAGGTCTAAATTAGTACCACAAAAATAATCAGCCCTTTATTTTAACCCTTTATATTTTTTCACCCCTTTCAAAAGAGTCTTATGATTTTTTTTAAATTTTGCAATCAACCATAATTGAATAAAAATTCTTATTCTTATCACTAATACAAGTACTTTAATAAGAATTAAAAATGTCACAGGCACTCCTTGAAAAAAAAAAAAATTCTCTAGTCAGTTGCGGAAATCCAAACCTCGCGTTATAAATCTCGATTTTTGATAAAGTTTACAATCAACCACAACTAAGTAAAAATTCTTATTCTTACCACTAATGTAAGTACTTTAATAATAAAGAGTCAAAAAAACGTCGCGGGCATCCCTTCAACCCAAAAAAAAAATATTCTCCCGTCAGTCGCGGAAATTCAAACCTTGCGTTATAAATCTTGATTTTTGACAAAGTGTGCAATCAACCACAACTAAGTAAAAATTGTTATTCTTATCACTAATGTAAGTACTTTAATAATTAAGAGTCAAAAAACGTTACAGGCACCCCTTCAACCCAAAAAAAAAATTATTTCTCTCAGTCAGTCGCGGAAATCCAAACTCTCGTTATAAATTTCGATTTTTGACAAAGTTTTCAATCAGCCACAACTAAATAAAAATTCTTATTCTTATCACTAATATAAGTACTTAAATAATCAAGAGTCAAATAAAGGTTACGGGCACCGTTCCAACAAAAAAAAAAAATATTTTTCTCGTCAGTCGCGGAATTTCAAACCTTGGGTTATAAATCTTGATTTTTGACAAAGTTTGCAATCAGCCATAGCTAAGTAAAAATGCTTATTCTTATCACTAATGTAAGTACTTTAATAATCAAAAGTCAAAAAAACGTCGCGGGCATCCCAACAATCCAAAAAAAAAAAATCTCTCTCGTCAGTCGCGGAAATTCAAACCTCGCCTTATAAATATCGATTTTTGATAAAGTTTTCAATCAGCCATAACTAAGTAAAAATTCTAATTCTGACCACTAATATAAGTACTTTAATAATCAAGAGTCAGAAAACGTTACAGGCACCCCTTCAACCCAAAAAAAAAATTATTTCTCTCAGTCAGTCGCGGCAATCCAAACTCTCGTTATAAATTTCGATTTTTGACAAAGTTTTCAATCAGCCACAAATAAATAAAAATTCTTGTTCTTATCACCAATACAAGTACTTAAATAATCAAGAGTCAAGAAAAAGGTTACGGGCACCGTTTCAACCCAAAAAAGAAAAATTCTCTCGTCAGTCGCGGAAATTCAAACCTTACGTTATAAATTTTGATTTTTGTCAAAGTTTGCAATCAGCCATAACTAAGTAAAAATGCTTATTTTTATCACTAATAAAATCAAAATCAAATTAATCAAAAGTCAAAAAACCGAACCGGCACCCGTTCAATCCATAAAAAAAAAATTTGTATCCAACCACGGATTTCCCGGCGCTTTCACCATTTGTTCGAAATTATTAAAATAAATAATAAAATTAATTCCATTTACTTAAACTTTCTAAATTATTAAAATTACTCCTTTAAATCAAGCGATTTTTTTTTAAATAACTGATTAGAGCACACGTAGATGTCTTACATTTAGATTGAAATAACTCAATTTATTTTCAGTTTAACGCATGCACCGCCTTACCGACAGTATTTTTAACAAATATAAACCATCAAAGTGCTTGTAAGTGTTAAGATATATTTCTTTTTGATATTTAACCGTTGCGGGCATTAAAAAATTCCAAAAGTCCAAAAAAGCTTTAAAAATTTTCAGTTCGGTTTATGCATTGCGTTTTTTGAAATATCATTTGACAGTTTGCATTTGTTAAATATACTCACAGAAGGCGGTGCATGAATTAAATAAAAAAAAAACGTTGTGTCTAATTGTAATTATGATTTTTTTTAATGCTAGCCACGGTATGACGGTCTTTTCGATATTTAAAAAAAAATTGTAAAACATACATATTCACGCATTTTTTACATTTTGTAAGTGTTAATTATACTTACAGAAAGGCAATACAAAAATAAAATTAGAAATTCATTGTGCCCATTTGGAATTATGATTTTTTTTAATATCAGCCATGGTTCAATGATTTTTTTTGATGTTAAAAAAAATTATACTAAAAATATTCACTCATTTTTGACAGTCTGTACGTGTTAATTATACTTCTAGGAAGGCAATGCATAAATGAGATTGGAAATTCGTAGCGCATATTTGGACTTATGATTTTTTTAATGCACGACCTGTTCTATATTGAAAAAAAAATTGTTCTCAATATATTCGTGCATTTTTGACAGTTTGTACGTGTTATTTACACTTCCAGGAAGGCAATGCATAACTGAGATTAGAAATTTGTAGCGCCTCTTTGGACTTATGATTTTTTTTATGCTCGACCTGTTCGATATTGGAAAAAAATGAAAAAAATTGAAAAAAATTGTTCTCAGCATATTCGTGCATTTTTGACAGTTTGTATGTGTTAATTACACTTCCAGGAAGGCAATGCATAACTGAGATTAGAAATTCGTACCGCCTCTTTGGAATTATTTTTTTTTAATCAGCCACGGTTCAATGATTTTTTTGATATTAGAAAAAAATTATACTAAAAATATTCTCGGATTTTTGACAGTCTGTACGTGTTAATTACACTTTTAGAAATACAATGCATAACTGAGATTAGAAATTCGTAGCGCATATTTGGACTTATGATTTTTTTGTTAAAATATTTACGGATTTTCGACAGTTTGTATTTATTGAATATACTTCCAGGAAGGCACTGTATGAATAAAATAAAAAACTCGTAACGCCCCTTTGGTTTTTCTTAATGCCATTAGATTATTGAGTGCGTTGCAATATTTTAATTCAACATTTTCCTTTTAAGAAATACATTTTTGTTCAAAATTACATCAAGGGTGCACGCCATATCGACCGGCCGGTATAAAGTTATTGGATTTCTTTATATTGACGACCAAAACGTGTCCTCGTGTAACAGATGCGACTTAGGTGGCTCGCGGGGCCCTTACACGGTTGTTTACACAAGAGGTCCCACTCCTTTCCTCTTCCCCTTTTTCCATTACGGCCCTTTCGCAGCGGGAATATTCAACCGATGGGCTCGATCGCCGATACCCGTCGTCGTCTGTGTGATTTTTAAGGGCCCACTTATATTATCCCTTTAAAGTGTTCATTTTGTACGGGCTTTTTCATCGCTTCGTGAATGAAAAAAAAAAGAAAAAAAAACGAGTAAGGGGTTGTATTTACGGAGAATTAATGCCTGATAAGTACAAAATAATGAATTATATTTACTCACCCTAAAAATTAGCTTAATTTTAAAGAATCAAATTTGTTTTAGTATTTACGTACTGGTAGTTCATATTATCAATGATAGTAAAATGAATTAGCAATTAATTCAAATGCCATGATAAGGAGTGATTTTTTAACATTCAGAATTTATTTGGTAGAATTAATTGAACTACCAGCAGTGTGCAAGTTAAAACAAATTTTAATCTTTCAAATTATGCGAATTAAAAAAAAATATTTTACCGAAACTCAAGCGCATCATATATTCCCAAATCCATCGTTTCGAATAACAAAGGCAAAACAAAAGTTACTAATTTCAAAATCATCTCTCCCCGGTCGTGACAGACAAAAAAAAATCGACGATAACTTAACGATTACAAACGTCGTAAAGTTATTCGCTTTTGTGTGAATCATACAAAATATTTGATCCAATTTTCCGTTAACCAATGAAAAAAATCATGCGGTGCACTCGCCCACGAGTCCACATTATCCAGAAGTTCTCGTAAAGTGAAAATTACAGGTAAAATTAAAACAATGTTTTTTTAAGCTTGTTTCATGTATAATTACGTAGACAAAGCAAATACGCGGGCGAATTTTATGAAAACCATCGCGAGCAGACATTCTTTATAAAATTAGCGAGACCAACAGAAAGATAATGCAATTTTTCGGGCACAAACAAAGTGCTCACTTTAAAGCTTCCCTCTGGTCCGCTGTAACAATGGCCGGCGATAACATAAATTAGATTTTCATATAAAACAGCTTTTGTCTAAAAGCTCGTGTGCATGTGAATGCCGCGTAACATCGTTTCCTTCCTTTGCCGGTATCATCGTCAATTTTAATTTATACAATTTACATCATTAATTTGAGTGATATAATTGTGAGATGGCGTGCAATGCTCGGGTTACGAAATTGCAGCTTTCGTTACGATTTAATTGGGTGGCTTTCGTGTACTGCATGCAAAGACGCTTCTTTCTTAACGGTCGTTTGAACACGCAAAGAGCGGATTTATGTAGTTTTCTTTAACAATTTAGAAAAAATGTTGAACGGCCATAGCGGCTAAACGAAGCATCCAAATCGAACGCGGTTTGCAAATCTGTGCTCCTCAGGTGCAAATTAGTCGGATTCAATTAAAATTGGCGATTTTTAATTTTTGTCGAAAACGTGAAATTTGATAGAATTTTACTTTTGCTCAAAAATTGAGTTTGAAATGATTTCCTGAAGAAACCACTGGTTCGATTCAAGGTTTCTATACATCACTGGAAAGATCCCTTCAAGACGCTTCAGAAAATGTACTTTCGCAAGAACAAATGTCAATTTTAAGCCCGTGACGCGTCAGCAAAGAAAATTTCAAATTGGAAAAAGTTTAAAAAATCAACTCTTTTAATAATTATCGTAAACCCTTATGTAATATCTTTTTCTTCATCAGAAGAACAAGCTAAATCGATTGGCGTTAAAAAATTTCATCTAGAAAAATTTGCAAAAAAGTTGGCGAGTCACCATGAACTTTATGGACAATTTTGAAAAAAGGCGATTTTTTCAGACTTTCAACGGCCGTAGCGGCTAAACGAAGAATCAAAATCGAATGCGGATTTCAAATCTGTGCTCCTTGGGTGCAAGTTAGTCGAATTCAGTTAAAATTGGAGATTTTTAATTTTTGCCGAAAACGTGAAATTCGATAGAAGGGTCCCCCCTTCTTACTTTTGCTCAAAAATTGGCTTTGAAATGATTTCCTGAAGAAACCACTGGTTCGATTCGTGATTTCTATACATCACTGGAAAGATCCCTTCAAGGTGCTTCAGAAAATGTACTTGCGCAACCACAAATGTGGATCTGGAGCCCGTAACGCGTAACCAAAAAAACTCGAAAATGGAAAAAAATTAAAAAATCAACTTTTTTAATAATCAGAGCTGAGGAGCCATGGCACTATCACTAATTTCAAGCTCAGCAAGGATTTTTAAATTATTCTAAATCCGAGGATTTCGCTGAATTTCAAAATAATTGTTCTAGAACACAAATTGTTCGCATTATGAAGTTGTTCAATTGCACAGAGTTTAAAAAATTATAACAACATTTGCAACAAACGTGAAATTTTCCGGATTTACTCAAATTTAATTCTACTGTAAGATTCCTCAAAAATCCGAAGACTTCCCTTCACTGATTGTCAAAATAATTGAAAAAAAATTGTTAAAATTCTAAAATTGTTCAATAGAATAAAAAAAATATAAAGATAATTGCTACAAACGTGAAAATTTCCAAATTTACTCAAAATTAATTCTACTACAATATTCTTCAAAATTCTTTCGCTGAATTTCAAAATATTTACACTAGAACACAAATTGTGTAAATTTTGAAATAGTTCTAAATTGCCTAGAGCTCAAAAAAATATAAAAACAATTGCCACAAACATGAAACTTTACAGATTTGGCTGAGATCAAGTCTGCTTCAAGATCCCATCAAAATCCAAACACTTTCCTTCGCGAGATTTCGATTTATTTTCGCGAGAACACAACTGGCAAAAATTGTGCGTTTTATCAGAACTTTAAAATATATTTAAAAAACTTGAAAATGTCTAAATTTGCTTAAGATTAATTCTACTTCAAGGTTCTATTAAAATCAAAAGACTGTCCTTCGTGAGATTTTAAAATATTAAAAAATTTTGAAAATGTAAAAAAATAAAAAATATAAAAACGATTGCCACAAACGTGAAACTTTCCAGATTTGTTTGAGATCAAGTCTGCTTTAAGAATCCATGAAAAAACCAAAGACTTTCTTGCACGAGCTTTCGATTTATTTCCGTAAGAAAACGAGCGGCTGAAATTCTGAAGTTATGCGTTTTATCAGGGCTCAAAAAATATTAAAAAAAAAATTGCAACAAACTTGAAATTTTCTAAATTTGCTTAAGATCAATTCTACTTCAAGATTCTATGAAAGTCAAAAGACTGTCCTTCGTGAGATTTTAAAATATTCAAAAATTTTGAAAATGTAAAAAATAAAAAATAAAAAAATAATTGCCACAAACGTGAAAATTTCCAAATTTACTCAAAATCAATTCTACTACAAGATTCCTTAAAGATCTGAAAACTTTCCCGTACTGGATTTCAGAATAATTGCACTAGAACACAAATTGTTGGCATTCTGAAGTTGTTCAATAGCCCAGAGCTCAAAAAAAATTTGCCACAAACGTGAAAATTTCCAGAATTACTGTAAATCCATTCTTCTACAAGATTCCTTAAAAATCCGAAGACTTCCCTTCACCGGATTGCACGAGAACACAAATTTTTAAAATTCTGAAGTTGTTCATTTGCCTAAAGTTAAAAAAAATAAAAACAATTGCCACAAACGTGAAACTTTCCAGATGTGATTGAGATCAATTCTGCGTCAAGATTTCATAAAGATCCAAAAGACCTTTCTTCGCGAGATTTCGATTTATTTCCGCGAAAACACAACCGGCTAAAATTCTGAATTTGTGGGCCAAAAAAATATTTACAAAATTGCAATAAACTTGAAATTTTCTGGATTTGCTTAAAATAAATTCTACTTCAAGATTCCATAAAAATCAAAAGACTGCGATTGCGAGATTTTGAAATATTTGCGCGAGAACACAAATTGTTGAAATTCTGCAGTTGTCCAAGTGCATAGAGCCCAGAAAAACGTGAAAACAATTGCCGCAAGCGTAAAAATTTCTAGAGTTACTAAAAAATAATTCTACCACAAGATTCCTAAAAAATCTGATAACTTTCCTTCGTTAAATTTCAAAATAATTGCAGAGAGATTGGAGAAAATAAATTGTTGAAATTCTAAGCTTTTCGTTTTTATTTGATTTATTTTATGCTTCTGTAAAAGTTTTCAATTTCGATTATCGTTAGATTTTTTCCTTAAAAAGAAGGCATTATATTGTAGGCAAAGTGGTTCTACCATCAAAATGTTCCACCAGCCGCCACTGCCTTATGTTATAAAATTGGAAAAAATTAAAAAAATCAACTCTTTTAATAATCACCGTAGACCCTTGTGTAATACCTTTTTCTTCATCAGAAGGACCAGCTAAATTGATTGGTGTTAAAAAATTTCACCTAGAAAAATTTGCAAAAAAGTTAGCGAGTAACCATGAACTTTATGTAAAATTTTGAAAAAAGGCGATTTTTACAGACTTTCAACGGCCGTACCGGTTAAACGAAGAATCCAAATCGAACGCGGTTTTCAAATCTGTGCTCCTTGGGCGCAAATTAGTCGAATTCAGTTAAAATTGGAGATTTTTAATTTTTGCCGAAAACGTGAAATTCGATAGAAGGGTCCCCCTTCTTACTTTTGCTCATAAATTGGCTTTGAAATGATTTCCTGAAGAAACCACTGGTTCGATCTAGTGTTTCTATACATCACTAGAAAGATCCCTTCAAGACGCTTCAGAAAATGTACTTGCGCAACCGCAAATGTCAATTTGAAGCCCTCGACGCGTCTGCGAAGAAAACTCGAAAATGGAAAAAATCAAAAAAATCAACTTTTTTAATAATCATCGCAGAATATGAAAATGCACCATTTCTTCATCAGAAAAACGAGGTAAATCGATTGGTATTAGAAAATTTCAGGCAAAAAAGTTGGTTTGAACATTTTAGAAAAAAAGAAACGATTTTTCAGCGGTTTGCAAAACGAATACATACATTAGTTTGACTGATTACGTGATCGATTGTTTATGTTGGATATTCAATATTGAAAACTCTTTTTGTTATTTTCGCGTGTGTGTCAGTTTCCAAGAATCTTTTAGCGGAAGCAAATGAGCGACGGCCGTCATTTGAATGGAATCGTTAAATATTTATGCGGGTCCACGTTCGGAAGTTCCTCCATTTATTTATGCCATTAGTATGCAGCCCAATCGATTTACTTAATTCCCACATTTTACGTCTATTTTTAGCCTGTTATTGATATTTGCTGTAATTTTTTTTTTCAATTTTCTCCATTTGTATACGTCGTATAATAATTACAAATTCAATCGTTTTATAAAACGCCTGTTCGGTTACGAAATAACTGGGTTAATCATAAAATGTGGAATAAATGGAAAGTATACCGGGTTCTTTTATTTTTATTGCACATTATATTTTGATGTATTTTTACTTTCTCCATTAAGTACGAGAAAGTATTGTGGTCGTGATTTTTTTTTCAAAATTTTTTTTTACGGAAATATCCGTTTTGGGTCCCTAGACGCCATTTCAACAATTTCTGGAAAAAAAATTGTGTCTGTGTGTGTGTGTGTGTGTCTGTTTGTATGTGTGTGTCTGGCTGTGTGCGCTGTATCTCAAAAACTAATAAAGCAATTGATATGAAACTTTGAACATACGTTTTATTTGATAATCCGAAGAACTGAAAAGCTTTTGGTAAAATTTTGTACACCGGAAGTGGGTGTTTACCTTAACTGTTTTTTGTTTTTTGCCAATATTTTCTTAAATATGAAAAATATCATAAAAACATTTAAACAAATATTGAAGACAACGAAGAAATGAGCTTATTTTGTTTGAAAACATTTTTCATAAAATCATTGTTAATCGAGAAAAAAATTATTATTATTTTTTTCATTATTGGTTTATAATTATGAAACGATAATAGTTACAGCAAATTTATGTTATTAATAATTGTAGGGAATGCCAAAATGAACAACTTATAAAGAATACGTTTTTTTCGAAATCTCTTTAGTTTTTGAGTAAATTGAGTTTTTGAATTTGAAGTATATTTTTTCCATCTTTTATAATTTTGACGTTTTAAACGTCAGTTTACAAAACGTTCGATGTACATTTAAAATATGATTTAAATAGAAAATAAACCATGAAAGCGTAAATATAAACGATACCATCAAGTCGGAGAAAGTAACATGATGGCCACATCACCATTTTTCTGTCTCAAATTTCTTGTCTCAAGTTTATTTATTATATTTTTTCTATGAGTTTTTATATAATTGTTTATTTCATACTGTTAGAATATGATAGAATAATAAATAAGAATTTTTCGTTAAATCACCACCGGAATCACGTTACGAATAATACTTGAAGCCATTCCCTCGTTTTACAACCACTTCCCCGAGAGGAAAAAATCTGTCGGACATGGAACATTTAAGATTATTCGAGATTAAGAGGTCCAGCGACCGCCGTTTATGGACGGGGGGCAAACATGGATCCATTAAAGTATTAGCAAATCCAACGTCTCTGGGTCGGCTTAGGTATTGATCTAAAGCGGGAGTGTAGGAGCGGAGGCGGCGGCGGTGGCGGCGTCGGCGGCGGGCCCGACTTGGCACCGTGACAAAATCATTCGCCCATCCATCCGGCTACTTATCGTTCTCGCAGAAGCTGCCGCCTCCCCCTCCTGCTGGGGCCACGCTTACGGATTTATTTCCACTCGCGGGGAGTTCATTAAGACATCGGCTTAATTGGTCGTGGCGACGGCGGACCGAAGCGACAGAGCGGAGAAATCTTGTTTGCACGGCGCACACTAGATGAATGCTAATTGTACGCTTACCTCTTCTCCTTCCGGTTCTCTCTGTGAAACACTAACGTGAGGACTAATCGCTTCTTTAATTCATTTTCCGTGAGTTCGATCACACAATATATAAGATATAGAATAAAATACTTTTTACTTTGAACATTAAATATTGTTCCCCCATCAGAACACTTACAGCCATAGGTGCAGCATTTAGGCAATAGATTCCGCCACTTTGGCGTTTCTACTTTTTACTTTGTTTGTATAACACTTTGGTTTATTTGTTTGACTGCAGTTTCGGAAACTCAGCTTTCCATTATCAAAACTAAGTCAAACAAATAAACCAAACACATAGTAAAAAGTGTTTTATTCTATATAAAAGCATTTATAACGAAGTAGAAGCTTCTTACATAACAAATATTAAAATATAAAAGTTTATCTCATAAAATTATATATTGTGTGATTACCTTAATAATCGTTCAATAAATTCTCAAGCTACTTAAGAGCTTTAAACAAATCCGGACATATGGATAAACAAATTACGTATCAATCGCCAGAAAGAGTAGACTAATTCAATTATTCTTAACACGTTGACAGCGGCTCGAGCAACAGTGTATCGAAGTCTACAATAGCTTCTCACAGACAGGTCTATGCGTAATTTCAACTCGATTCGCTCACTATCACACGTTTTCAGCAGCTTGAGCAACAGTGTATCCAGTGAGGATGAGCACCGTGTGCTCAAGGGCGGAACTAGACATAGTTTCAACTCGATTCACTCACTATTCTTAACGCGTTGGCAGCAGCTTGAGCAACAGTGTATCCAGTGAGGGTGAGCACCGTGTGCTCACGGACGGAACTAGACATAGTTTCAACTCGATTCGCTCACTATCCTTAACACGTTGTTAGCAGATTGAGCAACAATAATTCGCTCATAATTCTTAACGCGTTGTCAGCAGCTTGAGCAACAGTGTATCTAGAGGGTGAACACCATGTGCTCACGGATGGAACTAGACGTAGTTTCACCTCGATTCGTTCACTCTCGGCGTAGGATTTTACCAATACCATTCTACTTGGCAACGATTGAAAGTCAAAAGTTTGAATTGAAAATTGCACAAAATTAGTTTTCAGACGCGAAAAAAATGTATCTATCATTGTAGCTATCCTCCACTATCAAAATCACTAAAGATATGATCAGTTTTTAATATTCCGGAATAATAAATAAGAAATCTTAGCTGTTGGCAAAATGGCGTCGCTTGAAAGTCAAAAGTTTGGATTGAAAATTGCACAAAATTAGTTTTCAGTTACGAAAAAATGTAACTGTCATTGCAGCTAGCCCCAGCTGATAAAATCGCTTAAGACATGATCAGTCTTTAATATTCCGGAATAATTAATAAGAAATCTTAGCTGATGACAAAATGGCGACGATTGAAAGTCAAAAGTTTGGATTGAAAATTGCACAAAATTAGTTTTCAGACGTGAAAAAAAATGTATCTATCATTGTAGCTAACCTCAACTGTCAAAATCACTTAAGACATGATCAGTCTTTAATATTCCGGAATAATAAATAAGAAATCTTAGCGGTTGGCAAAATGGCGTCGCTTGAAAGTCAAAAGTTTGGATTGAAAATTGCACAAAATTAGTTTTCAGATGCGAAAAAATGTAACTGTCATTGCAGCTAGCCCCAGCTGACAAAATCGCTTAAGAAATGATCAGTCTTCAATATTCCGGAATAATAAATAAGAAACCTTAGCTAATAGCAAAATGGCGTCGATTGAAAGTCAAAAGTTTGAATTGAAAATTAGTTTTCAGATGCGAAAAAAATGTAACTGTCATTGCAGCTAGCCCCAGCTGTCAAAATCGCTTAAGACATGATCAGTCTTCAATAGTCCGGAATAATAAATCAAAAATCTTAGCTGATGGCAAAATGGCGTCGCTTGAAAGTCAAAAGTTTGGATTGAAAATTGCATAAAATTAGTTTTCAGACGTGAAAAAATGTATCTATCACTGTAGCTAGCCTCAACTGTCAAAATCACTTAAGAAATGATCAGTCTTCAATATTCCGGAATAATAAATAAGAAATCTCAGCTGATGGCAAAATGGCGTCGCTTGAAAGTCAAAAGTTTGGATTGAAAATTGCAAAAAATTAGTTTTCAGATGTGAAAAAAATGTAACTGTCATTGCAGCTAGCCCCAGTTGTCAAAATCGCTTAAGAAATGACCAGTCGTCAATATTCCGGAATAATAAATCAAAAATCTTAGCTGATGGCAAAATGGCGTCGCTTGAAAGTCAAAAGTTTGGATTAAAAATTGCAAAAAATTAGTTTTCAGATGCGAAAAAAATGTAACTGTTATTGCAGCTAGCCCCAGCTATCAAAATCACTTAAGAAATGACCAGTCTTCAATATTCCGGAATAATAAATAAGAAATTTTAGCTGATGGCAAAATAGCGTCGTTTGAAAGTCAAAAGTTTGGATTGAAAATTGCACAAAATTAGTTATAAGACGCGAAAAATGTATCTATCATTGTAGCTAGCCTCAACTGTCAAAATCACTTAAGACATGATCAGTCTTTAATATTCCGGAATAATAAATAAGAAATCTTAGCGGTTGGCAAAATGGCGTCGCTTGAAAGTCAAAAGTTTGGATTGAAAATTGCACAAAATTAGTTTTCAGATGCGAAAAAATGTAACTGTCATTGCAGCTAGCCCCAGCTGACAAAATCGCTTAAGAAATGATCAGTCTTCAATATTCCGGAATAATAAATAAGAAACCTTAGCTAATAGCAAAATGGCGTCGATTGAAAGTCAAAAGTTTGAATTGAAAATTAGTTTTCAGATGCGAAAAAAATGTAACTGTCATTGCAGCTAGCCCCAGCTGTCAAAATCGCTTAAGACATGATCAGTCTTCAATAGTCCGGAATAATAAATCAAAAATCTTAGCTGATGGCAAAATGGCGTCGCTTGAAAGTCAAAAGTTTGGATTGAAAATTGCACAAAATTAGTTTTCAGATGCGAAAAAATGTAACTGTCATTGCAGCTAGCCCCAGCTGACAAAATCGCTTAAGAAATGATCAGTCTTCAATATTCCGGAATAATAAATAAGAAACCTTAGCTAATAGCAAAATGGCGTCGATTGAAAGTCAAAAGTTTGAATTGAAAATTAGTTTTCAGATGCGAAAAAAATGTAACTGTCATTGCAGCTAGCCCCAGCTGTCAAAATCGCTTAAGACATGATCAGTCTTCAATAGTCCGGAATAATAAATCAAAAATCTTAGCTGATGGCAAAATGGCGTCGCTTGAAAGTCAAAAGTTTGGATTGAAAATTGCATAAAATTAGTTTTCAGACGTGAAAAAATGTATCTATCACTGTAGCTAGCCTCAACTGTCAAAATCACTTAAGAAATGATCAGTCTTCAATATTCCGGAATAATAAATAAGAAATCTCAGCTGATGGCAAAATGGCGTCGCTTGAAAGTCAAAAGTTTGGATTGAAAATTGCAAAAAATTAGTTTTCAGATGTGAAAAAAATGTAACTGTCATTGCAGCTAGCCCCAGTTGTCAAAATCGCTTAAGAAATGACCAGTCGTCAATATTCCGGAATAATAAATCAAAAATCTTAGCTGATGGCAAAATGGCGTCGCTTGAAAGTCAAAAGTTTGGATTAAAAATTGCAAAAAATTAGTTTTCAGATGCGAAAAAAATGTAACTGTTATTGCAGCTAGCCCCAGCTATCAAAATCACTTAAGAAATGATCAGTCTTCAATATTCCGGAATAATAAATAAGAAATTTTAGCTGATGGCAAAATAGCGTCGTTTGAAAGTCAAAAATTTGGATTGAAAATTGCACAAAATTAGTTATAAGACGCGAAAAATGTATCTATCATTGTAGCTAGCCTCAACTGTCAAAATCACTTAAGACATGATCAGTCTTTAATATTCCGGAATAATAAATA
This sequence comes from Ocypus olens, assembly GCA_910593695.2. Taxonomy (NCBI): domain Eukaryota; kingdom Metazoa; phylum Arthropoda; class Insecta; order Coleoptera; family Staphylinidae; genus Ocypus; species Ocypus olens. Next base: position 5,510,594 of record OU343055.1, on the reverse strand, counting down.
AGAAATCTTAGCTGATGGCAAAATGGCGACGCTTGAAAGTCAAAAGTTTGGATTGAAAATTGCACAAAATTTGTTTTCAGATGCGAAAAAATGTAACTGTCATTGCAGCTAGCCCCAGCTGTCAAAATCGCTTAAGACATGATCAGTCTTTAATATTCCGGAATAATTAATAAGAAATCTTAGCTGATGACAAAATGGCGACGATTGAAAGTCAAAAGTTTGGATTGAAAATTGCACAAAATTAGTTTTCAGGTGCAAAAAAATGTAACTGTCATTGCAGCTAGCCCCAGCTGTTAAAATCGCTTAAGAAATGATCAGTCGTCAATATTCCGGAATAATAAATAAGAAACCTTAGCTAATAGCAAAATGGCGTCGATTGAAAGTCAAAAGTTTGGATTGAAAATTGCACAAAATTAGTTTTCAGACGTGAAAAATGTATCTATCACTGTAGCTAGCCTCAACTGTCAAAATCACTTAAGAGTTGATCAGTCTTTAATATTCCGGAATAATAAATAAGAAATCTTAGCTGATGGCAAAATGGCGTCGGTTGAAACTCAAAAGTTTGGGGAGAAAATTGCAAAAAATTAGTTTTCAGATGCGAAAAAAATGTAACTGTGATTGCAGCTAGCCCCAGCTGTCAAAATTAATTAAGAAATGATCAGTCTTAAATATTCCGGAATTATAAATAAAAAATCTTAGCTGATGGCAAAATGGCGTCGCTTGAAATTCAAAAGTTTGGATTGAAAATTGCAGAAAATTAGTTTTCAGGTGCAAAAAAATGTATGTGTCATTGTAGCCAGCCTTGGCTTCTTTAGTTCTTCATCAATTATTTTCTGCTAGTGTGGAGATACTGGGTAGTATCGTTGCTTAATTTGCTTGGACATAGTAGTTATTTCATGTTCAACCACAGAAGTAGAACCTACTTGGATGTAATTTTATCAAATTCATTCTTGGGATTACGTAGATCTCTATCATGTAGCTCATCTTTCAGAACTGCTAATTAAAAATTGATTAACTGAAGCAAAATGGCAAGTATCACTCTCACGATTCAAAATATTTCCTGGTATTCACCAGGCTACGAATTTAAAACAATTACACACATACGCATTCACATCACTTAAACCCCATTTACACACACCTCATTTAACACACACTACATGGCGCTGGAAGCTGCGAGAGCCAGCCTGAAATGGTTTCGTACGCTGTAATGGTATAAAAAAAAGTAATAGCAGTTTAACTTCGCATAATCGTGCAATTAATATGTAAAAGTGATCGCCCATTTACAGGCCATAAAGCGGAGGTGAATTTTGTGAGAGGTTGATGGAATTGCGTATCAACACTATACATGGAAAATAACACCGGGATGATCGTAGAGACCGTAAAGTTTGTTTTCCGTCACTAAAACCACTTTATCTAGAAAAGCATTTTAGATGAGTGGTGTGAGGAGAATAAGCGACACGTTTCTTTGTCTGCTCGCTTCAGACAAGAGACCGTCTTGCTAGATTAGAGTGGACAATAAAAAAAAAATGCAGATCAAATGGTGTCTATGATTTTAAATTGCGAAGTTAATTGCCTATTTCTTGTGGTGAAATAAGTAAATTTTGAGTGACGGATCCAGAAGGCGCAATTTATCAAGTGTTCATTTTACGTTAAAACTTTTATCGGATCATCTTACTCAAATATTGTACTATCTTAACCGGCGCATTCACCATAATATCTCGAAATGAAGGGATCGGACATCTAAACAGAGTGAAAGCCTGCGACTAGACTTTACAAAATACAGCGGATAAATTCGAAGAAAAGCTAAAAAAACATGGAAGAACTAGGAGAAACAAAGCAGCCAAAAGAATAATTGTGAAGACTTGTTTATTTTGACAAAGTTTCAAGCATCTTTCGAATTAAATGTGGAATTTACAGAGCGATTTCTGGAAAAAGTGCGTTTTTGGTAAGCGAAATTTGTTTTCTAACGCTGCCATTTTTCGTAGGGTGAAGTTTGGATAATTTTCTTTAGATGATTGTGAAGGCTAGTTCTTCAAGTTTATTCTAACAAAATTTCAAGCATCTGTCGAATTCAATGTAGAATTTACAGAGCAATTTCTGGAAAAGGTGCATTTTTGGTCATCGAAATTTGTTTTCCAACGCAGCCATTTTTTGTACGGTGAAGTTTGGATAATTTTCTTTGGATAATTGTGAAGACTAGTTCTTTAAGTTTATTCTGACAAAATTTCAAGCATCTGTTGAATTAAATGTAGAATTTACAAAGCGATTTCTGGAAAAAGTGCATTTTTGGTCATCGAAATTTGTTTTCTAACGCTACCATTTTTCGTACGGTGAAGTTTGGATAATTTTCTTGGGATAAATGCGAAGACTAGTTCTTCAAGTTTATTCTGACAAAATTTCAAGCGTCTGTCGAATTAAATGTGGAATTTACAGAGCAATTTCTGGAAAAAGTACATTTTTTGTCATCGAAATTTGTTTTCTCACGCTGCCATTTTTCTTATGGTGAAGTTTGAATAATTTTCTTTGGATAATTGTAAAGACTAGTTCTTCAAGTTTATTCTGACAAAATTTCAAGCGTTTGTCGAATTAAATGTGGAATTTACAGAGCAATTTCTGGAAAAAGTGCATTTTTGGTCATCGAAATTTGTTTTCTAACGCAGCCATTTTTCGTACGGTTAAGTTTGGATAATTTTCTTTGCATAATTGTGAAGACTGGTTCGTTAAGTTTATTCTAACAAAATTTTAAGCGTCTGTCGAATTAAATGTGGAATTTACAGAGCAATTTCTGGAAAAAGTGCATTTTTTGGTCATCGAAATGTGTTTTCTAACGCAGCCATTTTTCGTACGGTAAAGTTTGGATAATTTTCTTTGAATAATTATGAAGACTAGTTCTTTAAGTTTATTCTGACAAAATTTCAAGCATCTGTCGAATTAAATGTAGAATTTACAGAGCAATTTCTTGAAAAAGTGCATTTTTGGTAAGCGAAATTTGTTTTCTAACGCAGCCATTTTTCGTACGGTGAAGTTTGGATAATTTTCTTTGGATAATTGCGAAGACTAGTTCTTGAAGTTTATTCTGACAAAATTTCAAGCATCTGTCGAATTAAATGTGGAAGTTACAAAGTAATTTCTTGAAAAAGTGCATTTTTGGTAAGCAAAATTTGTTTTCCAGCTCAGCCATTTTTCGTAGGGTGAAGTTTGGATAAATTTCTTTGGATAATGGTGAAGACTAGTTCTTCAAGTTTATTCTGACAAAATTTCAAGCGTCTGTTGAATTAAATGTAGAATTTACAGAGCAATTTCTGGAAAAAGTGCGTTTTTGGTCATCGAAATTTGTTTTCTAACGCAGCCATTTTTCTTACCGTGAAGTTTGAATAATTTTCTTTGGATAATTGTGAAGACTAGTTCTTCAAGTTTATTCTGACAAAATTTCAAGCGTTTGTCGAATTAAATTTGGAATTTACAGAGCGATTTCTAGAAAAAGTGCATTTTTGGTCATCGAAATTTGTTTTCTAACGCTGTCATTTTTCGTAGGGAGAAGTTTGTATAACTTTCTTTGGATAATTAGGAAGACTAGTTCTTCAAGTTTATTATGACAAAGTTTCAAGCATCTGTCGAATTAAATATGCAATTTACAGAGCAATTAAATTTTTGGTCATCGAAATTTGTTTTCCAACGCAGCCATTTTCCATACGGTGAAGTTTGGATCATTTTTTTTGGATAATTGTAAAAACTAGTTTTTCAAGTTTATTTTGTGAAAATTTCAAGTAATCCAAAATCCAAAATGTGGAAACGAAAAATGCATTCGACGATTTGAAAAATTGTAAAAAATTAATCAAACGATGAATTAGCTTCAAACGCTCAAGATCTATGGAAAAACAATCAATTTTTGATTTCCCGTTAAAACAATTGCCCCATCCTAGGCAGAAACAAAAGGACGATCATCTTAATTTGAAGTGTGGAAACGAAAAATGCATTCGACGATCTGAAAAATTGTAAAAAAGTAATCAAACGAGGAATTAGCTTCAAATGCTCAAGATCTACAGAAAAACAATCAATTTCTGATTTCCAGGTAAAACAATTGTATCTTCCTAGGCAGAAAAAAACGATAATCATCCAAATTTGAAGTGTGGAAACGAAAAATGCATTCGACGGTTTGAAAAGTTGTAAAAAATTAATCAAACGAGGAATTAGCTTCAAATGCTTAAGATCTAAAGAAAAATAATCAATTTTTGATTTTCCGTTAAAACAATTGCCTCATCCTAGGCAGAAACAAAAGGACGATCATCTTAATGTGAAGTGTGGAAACGAAAAATGCATTCGACGATTTGAAAAATTGTAAAAAATTAATCAAACGTGGAATTAGTTTCAAATGCTCAAGATCTACGGATAAACAATCAATTTTTGATTTCGCGTTAAAACAATTGCCGCATCCTAGGTAGAAACAAAACGACAATCATTTTAATTTGAAGTGTGGAAACGAAAAATGCATTCGACGTTTTGAAAAATTGTAAAAAATTAATCAAACGAGGAATTAGCTTCAAACGCTCAAGATCTACGAAAAAACAATCAATTTTTGATTTCCAGTTAAATTAATTGCCTCATCCTAGGCAGAAATAAAAGGACGATCATCTTAATTTGAAGTGTGGAAACGAAAAATGCATTCGACGATTTGAAAAATTGTAAAAAATTAATAAAACGAGGAATTAGCTTCAAATGCTCAAGATCTACGGAAAAACAATAAATTTTTGATTTTCCGTTGAAAAAATTGCCTCATCTTAGATAGAAACAAAAGGACAATCATTAAGATTTGAAGTGTGGAAACGAAAAATGCATTCGACGATTTGAAAAATTGTAAAAAATTAACCAAACGAGGAATTAGCTTCAAATGCTCAAGATCTACGGAAAAACAATAAATTTTTGATTTCCCGTTAAAACAATTGTACCATCCTAGGCAGAAATAAAAGGACGATCATCTTAGTTTGAAGTGTGGAAATGAAAAATGCATTCGACGATTTGAAAAATTGTAAAAAATTAATCAAACGATTGATTAGCTTCAAACGCTCAAGATCTACGGAAAAACAATCAATTTTTGATTTCCGGTTAAAACAATTGCCTCATCCTAGGCAGAAACAAAAGGACGATCATCTTAATTTGAAGTGTGGAAACGAAAAATGCATTCGACGATTTGAAAAATTGTAAAAAATTAATAAAACGAGGAATTAGCTTCAAATGCTCAAGATCTTCGGAAAAACAATAAATTTTTGATTTTCCGTTAAAAAAATTGCCTCATCTTAGGTAGAAACAAAAGGACAATCATTAAAATTTGAAGTGTGGAAACGAAAAATGCATTCGACGATTTGAAAAATTGTAAAAAATTAACCAAACGAGGAATTAGCTTCAAATGCTCAAGATCTACGGAAAAACAATAAATTTTTGATTTCCTGTTAAAACAATTGTACCATCCTAGGCAGAAATAAAAGGACGATCATCTTAGTTTGAAGTGTGGAAATGAAAAATGCATTCGACGATTTGAAAAATTGTAAAAAATTAATCAAACGAGGAATTAGCTTCAAACGCTCAAGATCTACGAAAAAACAATCAATTTTTGATTTCCAGTTAAATTAATTGCCTCATTCTAGGCAGAAACAAAAGGACGATCATCTTAGTTTGAAGTGTGGAAACGAAAAATGCATTCGACGATTTGAAAAATTGTAAAAAATTAACCAAACGAGGAATTAGCTTCAAATGCTTAAGATCTACGGAAAAACAATCAATTTTTGATTATTTCCCGTTAAAACAATTGCCTCATCCTAGGCAGAAACAAAACCACAATCATCTTAATTTGAAGTGTGGAAATGAAAAATGCAATGTGCGGATGGCCTAAGGAGAGAGGCTAGAACGAACTGAATGGAAGCATCGATGGGAGATGGGAGAGACTGAGAGACTGTATCTGATGTTGGACGTAGTCGTGACAATAAAAATATTCTCATAAGATCAAGCGGCGAACGCAAGACATTCATGTTAAGTTCCCGGCGCATCCACCAAAATATAAATGATCTCATTTAATTTGTCTGTAAAACAATGGTAGCGACTATTAGAAACCGGATCGTTCGCTAAGGGTTTAATATATTTCGGTTTTGTTAAATTTAACAGCACGGGGTTTCCAGTTTCCAATTTGTTTCTAATCAAATTTATTTCTAATTGACGTATCTCTTCCATGGTGCGGTTTGTTATCCCGTATAAATAAAACCTTTTAGCTCGGAAATAGAAGTTCTCTTCGCTGTTTGATAGTAGCAGCAAACAAACACGAAGCAACAGCGTGACAATTAAAATAATTCCGAACGGCTGTAATTAAAAATTTCAATTACTCCCTCTAATGGAATAAATAAATAACGGGTTGACATTTATGCGGAGCAATCGGGGCGGCGAAACGGACAACGAACGCTCCATAATCGAATAATAATATAATCGGAGGAGGGTTTTGTTGTGTACTCGATAAATTCGATGATGCGTAACGGCGCACCCCCGTGGCGTGGAGCCGGCGTCGTCGGTGCGCCGCGACGCCTCCGGCAAAAAAAGCTGCCGCTCCCGTTTTATCCTGGCACGGACTATCCGATGCCTGCGTTCGGCATGTCGAAATGAAAACGGAAAATGGGAATCAGCGAGTAATTTTAAGGATGCGCATTATTATCGAGAGAGGATTTATGAAATGGATGTGTATGGGATCATGTCGATTTCAATGGGTCTTAGTGGTCTTGTTATTTGCATAGACAAGTTAATCTTAAAATAACCCAAAGTCGCGCAAAAGTGCAAACAAAAGCAATTCATCGCTGGCCTGAATACTTTATGCAAGTTTACGGAATAAAATGGGGAAAATCAACATTGTCCCGCTGTAGATGCACACTTAAATCTGAGGATTTGTTGTGGAAAAGAAAGAAAGAGAGAGACGGGTTTCGGGGAAATAAATAGGAGGAGAAACAAGCACTGAAGTTCCACCGGAGGAATTTATGGGCTCGTACAGGCAAATGACGAGGAGATGGAATTTATCAGAGTCGGTGCTGAGGTGGCCATTTTACTTCATAAAAAATAGCAGACGTATAAAAAAAAATTAATAGGTCGAAAATTGGCCGCGGTCTGAGCACAATGCACGGGACACAAATTAAATTTTGCATAACGGAATTTCGTGTCTCCGCGGCCGGTGGTACAAAGGAAAAAGTTTTATTTCGCGAGAGGAAAATAAAAAAAATGCCGCTCTCCCTCTCTCCCCCCTTCTGCCCTATTCATAAATCTCCCCACAATAAAACACCGCATTGTTTTCCGGAATTGGAAATGGGGAAAAGCTCTAAAGGTCAGCAGGATAAGGGCCGCTGCTGCGCCGAGTCACATTTCGAGGCTCGGCTGGAACGCGGAATAAATTTTAACTTAAATTGAATCCCATCGAACGCTCTATCAGATGAAAAAAAAAATGGTTTTAGCGTTGTAGATAATAATATCAATCGATTTATTTCACAGAAAAAAAGTTCCAATTACAAGGAAAAAATTTACACAGTGGGCAAAAAAAACGGTACAAATTTTAAATATTTATATTTTCAATAATAATGAACGCATTGAATATTGCAACAAAATATTTACACTTTGTAGATGACAAAAATGATTAATTGAATTTTTGAAAAGTTTTCTTATCGAGGATATTTCACATTAATGAAGGCGCTGAAAAAAAATAGGTATTTTCAACATTAAATAAAATTTAAATAATCTCTGAAAATCAAAAATGTTTTCCTATAGAGTCACAGACTGTTTCTTTGGTAATCAAATCCATTAAGCGAAATTAGTTTTACATGAAAAATAAGGACGCAATTACGTAAGAGCTGAACGTGAGTTCAGTGACGCCACCTGTGGAAAATGGTTATATATACAACATCTTTATTTACAGAAATAAAACTACAAGTGAGTAAAAGAATGATAGACAGTGTAACAATTTTAATAAATAAATACAATTTATTGAAGCTCATAAGAGCTACAAATTGCCATCGACCAATTTTATTTTTCCTGTTCATTGGCTATCGACCCGCGCGAAAAAAAATGGTTATTTTTCTTCGATATTTTTAAGAGATGAGTGTAAATCTCATCCATTATACATCTTTATTAACAGAAACATATGATAAAGTGATAAATCTGATCTTTCTTCCTAGACAATATCTTATCGGTTTGATTAAAGTTTTTAATGAAATTTATTCTCCACCTGATGTTCGCTCCGAAGAAGGGGAGGATTTCATAAAGTCGGATTTTATCACCCCGTTGACTTATCGATCTCCTCCTCCGCCCGGAATAGAAAAACGCGTTGGCGTGTGTCTCCATTTCTCCCGTCGCCACACCCCCGGCTCTAATCAAACAAAGGTGTTCCGGAGGCACGCGATAAATATTTACCAATCTGATTATTGTTTGAATGGTAAACGATTTGCCGAGATTGGCGGCACTGGAATCACCACCATCGTCGCCATCTGCTAAATGATTGATCTTTCGGGGCTAATTGAAAATGTGGAATTAATTAGAGGGGGGTGGGAGGCGGGGAGGGGAGATATTCTTAAGTCGTTTGATGAATAAAGTTACTGGGAAGTTAATGGTGGTGGAGGGATGAAACATCGGGAGAGTTGCAATTAATTAATTGGGTATTATATGTATACATGTATACAGTTAATTTCATTTCGTGTCGAAGGATAAAATGAAAAATTTTCACTTCAATATATTTTAAGAATTACAAATTTTCGATGCTATGAATTTTGTGAATGACAAATTTTCGAAGCAACGATTTTTATGAATGACAAACATTCGATGCAATGAATTTTATGCATGACAAATTTTCACTTCAACAAATTTTTTATGTAATAAATTTTATAAAAGGCAAATTTTCTATGCAACGAATTTTGTAAAGCGGTCCACACATATTTTTTGTAAAAATAATTTTATAATGACAAATTGTCGATATAATGAATATCATAAATGACGAAACAACATATTTTATAAATGATAAATTTTCGATGTAGTCAATTTTATAAAAGACATATTTTCGATACCATGAATTTTCTGAATGACAAATTTTCGAAGCATCGATTTTTATAAATGACAAACATTCGATGCAATGAATTTTATATATGACAAATTTTCACTTCAACATATTTTATAATAGAAAAATTTTTGACGTAATACATTTTGTGGAAGACTATTTTTCTATGCGACGAATTTTATGAAGCATACATTTTTGTACATATTTTTTGTTAAATAATTTTATAAATGACAAATTGTCGATGCAATGAATATCATAAATGACTAATTGTCAAAACAACAATTTTCGATTAAGTTAATTTTATAAAAGACAAATTTTCGATTACATGAATTTTCTAAATGACAAACATCCGATGCAATGAATTTTATAAATGACAAATTTTCACTTCAACATATTTTATAATAGACAAATTTTCCATGCCACGAATTTTATGAGGCATACATTTTTGTCCACGCATATTTTTTGTTAAATAATTTTCTAAATGACAAATTTTCGATGCAATGAATATCATAAAAAACTAATTGTCAAAACAACATATTTTATATATGATAAATTTTCGATAATATAAATTTTATAAACGACAAATTTTCGAAGCATCGATTTTTGTAAATGACAAACATTCGATGCAATGAATTTTACATATGACAAATTTTCGATGTAATACATTTTAAAATTGACAAATTTTCCATGCAACTAATTTTATGAGGCATACATTTTTATCCACACATATTTTTTGTTAAATAATTTTCTAAATGACAAATTTTCGATGCTATGAATATCATAAATGACTAATTGTCAAAACAACATATTTTATAAATGATAAATTTTCGATGTAATCAATTTTATAAAAGACAAATTTTCGATTACATGAATTTTCTAAATGACAAATTTTCGAAGCGTCGACCTTTGTAAATGACAAACATTCGATGCAATGAATTTTACATATGACAAATTTTCACTTCAACATATTTTATAATAGACAAATTTTCGATGTAATTAATTTTATGAAAAACAAATTTTCTATGCAACGAAATTTATGAAATATACATTTTTGTCCACACATATTTTTTGTTAAATAATTTTATAATTGTCAAAACAAAATATTTTATAAATGATAAATTTTCGATGTAGTCAATTTTATAAAAAACAAATTTTCGTTTACATGAATTTTCTAAATGATAAATTTTCGAAGCATCGATTTTTGTAAATGACAAACGTTCGATGCAATGAATTTTACATATGACAAATTTTCACCTCAACATATTTTATAATAGACAAATTTTCGAAGTAATACATTTTATAAAAGACAAATTTTCCATGCAACGAATTTTATGAGGGAAACATTTTTGTCCACACATATTTTGTGTTAAATAATTTTTTAAATGACAAATTTTCAATGCAATGAGTATCATAAATAACTAATTGTCAAAACAACATATTTTATAAATGACAAATTTTCGATATAATAAATTTTATAAAAGACAAATTTTCGATTACATGAATTTTCGAAATGACAAATTTTCGAAGCATCGATTTGTTCAAATGGAAAACATTCGATCCAATGAATTTTACATAAGACAAATTTTCGATGTAATACATTTTATAAAAGACAAATTTTCCATGCAACGAATTTTATGAGGCATACATTTTTATCCACACATATTTTTTGTTAAATAATGTTATTTTAAATAACAAATTTTCGATGCAGTGAATATCATAAATGACTAATTGTCAAAGCAACATATTTTATAAATGATAAATTTTCGATGTAGTCAATTTTATAAAAGAGAAATTTTCGATTACATGAATTTTCTGAATGACAAATTTTCGAAGCAACGATTTTTATAAATGAAAAACATTCGATGCAATGAATTTTATATGACAAATTTTCACTTTAACATATTTTATAATAGACAAATTTTTGATGTAATAAATTTTATAAAACTAACTAATTATAACTAACTAATTATGGTTATTATTCTCCAATAGAAATAATTATGCGAAATGTAAATTTGCTCAATATGTCTCATGAGTTTGACATTTTTAATAATTCTCTGGCTTCCTGTAAGTCAGTCATTATTTCCGAAATTAATTAATGCTTTGGTTTTTACTGACTCAGAAACCATAATTGGTTCGTGTAAAATTTCTAGTTATATTATAATGCGTTAACTAACCCAGTCGCTATAGTATATCTTTCTTTTTATATAAGATTAATAGATTTTGATTTTGTACTTGCTCAAACCATTATGTATTAATTTTTAGTACTCAATATATGTATGTATTACATTGTAAAAAGAGGGTGAATCCCGTTAATAAACGTATTATTAAAAGGCAAATTTTCCATTCAACGAATTTTGTAAAGCACGCATTTGGTTCGACATATATTTTTTGTAAAAAGAATTTTATAAATGACAAATTGTCGATACAATGAATATCATAAATGACTAATTGCCAAGACAACATATTTTATAAATGATAAATTTTCGATGTAGTCAATTTTATAAAAGACTAATTTTCGATTATATGAATTTTCTGAATGACAAATTTTTGAAGCAACGATTTTTATAAATAACAAACATTCGATGCAATGAATTTTACCTATGACAAATTTTCACTTCAACATATTTTATAATAGACAAATTTTCGATGTAGTCAATTTTATAAAAGACAAATTTTCGATTACATAAATTTTCTGAATGACAAATTTTCGAAGCAACGAATTTTATAAATAACAAAAATTCGATGCAATGAATTTTATATATGACAAATTTTCACTTCAAGGTATTTTATAATAGACAAATTTTCGATGTAATACATTTTATAACAGAAACATTTTCGATTACATGAATTTTCTAAATGACAAATTTTCGAAGCAACGATTTTTATAAATAACAAACATTCGATGCAAAGCATTTTATATCTGACAAATTTTCACTTCAACAAATTTTATAATAGACAAATTTTCGATGTAATACATTTTATAAAAGACAAATTTTTGATTACATGAATTTTCTGACAAACATTCGATGCAATGAATTTTACATATGACAAATTTTGACTTCAACATATTTTATAATAGACAAATTTTCGATGTAATACATTTTATAAAAGACAAATTTTCGAAGCAACGATTTTTACAAACAACAAACATTCGATTCAAAGAATTTTATATATGACAAATTTTCACTTCAACATATTTTATAATAGACAAATTTTTGATATAATACATTTTATAAAAGACAAATTTTCTATGCAACGAATTTTATGAAGCATATAATTTTGTCCACACACATTTTTTGTTAAATAATTTTATAAATGACAAATTTTCGATGCAATGAATATCATAAATGACTAATTGTCAAAACAACATATTTTATAAATGATAAATTTTCGATATAATAAATTTTATAAAAGACAAATTTTCGATGCAACAAATTTTTTGAATGATAAACATTTGGTGTTTTGAATTTTATAAATGACAATTTTTCACTTCAACATATTTTAAGAGTGATAAATTTTCGATGTAATAAATTTTATAAAAAATAAATTTTCGATACCATGAATTTTCTGAATGACAAATTTTCGAATCAACGAGTTTTATAAATAACAAACATTCGGTGCAATGTATTTTATATGACAAATTTTTACTTCAACATATTTTAAGAATGATAAATTTTCTATATAATACATTTTATAAAAGGTAAATTTTCGATACCATGAATTTTCTGAATGATACATTTTCGAAGCAACGATTTTTATAAATAACAACCATTCGATGCAATGAATTATATATGACAATTTTTTGAAAATGAGAAGTTAATGACGGTGGATGATGAATTACTACTGCGCCGATTTTTTTCAAATTTGCACGTTTATGCGAGATATAACAAGCCAGTGATTTAAAGAAGTATTTTGTTTGTCGAAGTATAGTTTTTCTTTCGTGACGAAAAACGAGCGATGTTTTCATGGAAAATCGGAATTTTACCTTTGAACGTCCGCCATTTTGTCCCAGATCAATATTTCGACAAATTGTTCGTTCAATCACCAGATACTTCAGTATATTAAAGAAATCTTCTTTCGTTTCTAATTTCTGATAAACAAAATCGGAGTAGCAGTGGTCACCGCGAAACCTGTTTCCTTACAACGACCTTCAGAAGGATGGCCGTATCTTTTCTTATTACTCAGTGGCGGCTCGTGGAACATGTTGACGGTACAGCCACTTAAACAATATACCCCCGCCCCCTCCGTTTTTGAGGAAAGAAAGAACGATTTATCTTCCTAGATTAAACTAACTATCGAAAAAGTGTTCTAGGAATTACTTAAAATTTTTTGCTGAGCTTGAAACTACAGGTGCCATGGCTCCTTGGCTCTACATCACGATCCGCCCCTCCGCCCCTGTTATTATTAATATTTTTTCTTATAATATTTATGATACATTTATGAAAATACATGCTATCTCAATTTTAAACAAGTTTTATACATCAAGAAAAAAAATCCCACCATCTCTAAAAAAAAAAAAATTGTATTAAATTTGCCACATTTTACCTAATAAATTTGTTGCAGGAAATGAGACGCACACGTCGCCACAAATGTCTCCAGATATCGGTATTCTTCCTAGTGTACTCATGCATCCACGTCTACTCGGAGCACCTGGTGAAACGGGAAGAGGTGATGATCGAGCCGGCGCCGAAGAGCAACGGCTCCGGCTCCGCCCCTGCCACCCCCTCGACGAAGACAACGACGACGACGACGACGACGACCGCCACCACCACGACCACCACCTCAACCCAACCGCCCGCGCACCAAGAAACGACGACGGAAACCTCAAAAACCGGCACGGTTCCCACGCCGACGGAAATCGGCCCTCCGGTTCACGCGACTTGGAGGCCGAAGAGGTACAATTGTACCCCCCCGGCCATTGAACAGGTACACACAAAAGCGATTCGAATAAATTGCCCGTTTTATGGCTAGGGCGATAAACGTTATTGCAGTTTCATTGAAAAAAATTGAGCGTATCGTTTTATTGCCGTTGTAAATGTCCGAAGTTGTGTAATTTCAGTGGAAATTGTTTTATTCAATTTTGACGTTTTCACTCTTTCCTTAAACTCTGAACATTATCGTATAATTAGGTTTGTTTATTTAAAAATCGAAACTAGTCGGAATAATTTTTTTTTTTTGACTTAGGTATTACCCATTCAGTCATGACATTTTTGCATTATATACATCATTTTATACTTAATAACAAATATAAAAATTGTGAAACCAACCAACAACAATCCTAAATATTAAAAAAGCTTCACCAAATTCAACAAATATGTATATCGTATCTTTTGTGCCCGTATGTAAAGTTGTACCAACCACTCGAGACGTATTGAGTAGTGACCAATTTAATTGGCTCCGGATATTTGTTCTCGCGTTCTCACTCTACGCAAGCGTCTCGAGTGCTCGGCAATACTGTATATTTTGTAAATAACAGCGACAATTGGCTCCGGAGATTTGTTGCCTGCGCAAACGTCTCGAGTGCTCGGTAATACTGTATATCTTGTAAATAACAACGAAAGGTTTTCGTGCCAATAATTGTAGTCTCAGCCTCTCATTTCGTTCCTTTTTCCGTAGCAATCTCTCGCCGTGACCTAACCGGATGTAATAGAGTCGGGTTACCCCAGCCCCCACTCCCTCCTCCGTGACGTTTCTGTTAAAAAAAATTACAACCCCTACCTACTTTTTGCAAATATTTTTCAATACATTCCGTTGATTGCAACTGAGAAATAATTAAAAAAAATGACGACCCCTACCTACTTTTTGTAAATATTCACATTCCGTTGATTGCAATTGAGAAATAACAGTATTGACGTTTTGAGTTACACAACAGTTCGAAATTCCTTTCGCTTAGTTCATTTTCCGAATTAAACTCGAGTTATAAAGTTGGGGTGAATTATGCACTAATCGCATTAACCGATCGTTCTAAACGGCCTTACTAGGGGGCACCATCGGGGGAATTGAGACTCGAACCGATATTTAAATTTGTTTAAGAAGTTGTATTCGAAACGACTGTTCCCCTTCTAGAAATGAACGACTTATAATACAATTTGTAAGTAATTTTCACCCCACACTACAATATTTACACAAAAAAATTGTGAGTAATTTTCACCACACATTCAGCTCGGACGGTTAGGGAGAGATAAAACTAGCTCTTGCAGGAAGCATGCACGTGCGTTGCAAAGTGAAATATGTAACGTCGTAAAGAAGCTCGTAAACAAAAGTTTTATGCTTAAAATGTTCGAGACATATCGATCTTGATTGTTGCTTGCTATCCTACAATCCAACTAGCAGAACCGAGAACGGAAAAATCCAGTAAATCAAAGAAATAAAAGTTGACTTTGTTGCTTTATTCATGTGAATAATTTGCAGAAAATCTCTGTTTTGTGATCAACTATTAGGAGGGTAGGATAGGGCCCACCCACCACCCTTCGTATCAACTTTAGCTCAAACTAAACTTTGTCTGGGTTATTCAAAATTTCATTGAAAAAATGGTGATGTAGCCATCATGTTACTTTCTCCGACTTGATGGTATCATTTATATTTACGCTTTCATGGTTTATTTTCAATTGAAATCATATTTCAAATGTACATCGAGCGTTTTGTAAACTCGGATGAAACTGACGTCTAAAACGTCAAAATTATGAAAGATGAAAAAATTAACTTCAAATTCAAAAACTCGGTTTACTCAAAAACTAAAGAGATTTAGAAAAAATCTTATTATAATTTTTTTTCTCGAATAAAAATGATTTTATGAAAAATATAAACAACGTTTGTAGTTATAGTATAATTGAACCCGAGGGTGGCGGGTGGGCCCTATCCTACAATCCAACCAGTAGACTATAAAATAATTGTTTTCCACGTAATAATTTAGACAAGCAATAAAAGTTAACTTTGTTTTTCTCGAGAATTGAACAATTTGCAGAAAATCTCTATTTTGTATTCAACTCTTTGGAGGATAGAATAGGGCCCACCCACCACCCTTCGTATCAGTGACGGTTCGCAGGGTTTTTTTCTGATACGGCCGAGGAACAAGAGGTGGTAATACAGATATGTAGGGTCAGTTGCAGTGACGGCTGGCTGCGTGACCGCACCTATCTGTATTACCACCTCTTGTTCCTCGGCCGTACCAGAAAAAACCCCGCGAACCGTCACTGCTTCGTATCAACTTTAACTCAAAATAAACTTTGTTTTAGATTATTCAAAATTTCAATGTTCATTTATTAGAAATATGCATTGATAACATCGGCCAAAAATAATGTGGTTGAAGTATAATAGAGTCCGAGGGTGATGGGTGGCCCCTATCCTACAATCCAATTGGTAGAACACAAAACTATTGTTTTCCACATAAAAATTCAGAAAATCAAAGAAATAAAGTTGATTTTATTGCTTTAGAAAATGGACAATTTGTGATCAACTATTTGGAGGGTAGAGATAGGGCCCACCCACCTCCCTTCGCATCAACTTTAACTCAAAATAAACTTTGTTTTAGCTTATTCAAAATTTCAATGTTCATTTATGAGAAAATATGGATTGATAACAGCGGCTAAAAACAATGTTTGTAGTTGAAGTATAATTGAGTACGAGGGTAGTGGGTGGGCCTTATTCTACAATCCAATTGGTAGAACATAAAATCATTGCTTTTCATTTAAAAATTTAGAAAATCAAAGAAATAGAAGTTCGACTTTTTAATGTTTTAGAAAATTGGACAATTTGCAGCAAATTTCTGTTTTGGAGGGTAGGGATAGGGCCCACTCACAACCGTGACAGGACCCACTCGCCACCGTGATAGGGCCCACTCACCACTGTGTTAGGGACCACCCACCACCCTTCGTATCAACTTTAACTCAAGCTAAACTTTGTTAATTTTTATTTGGGTTGTTCGAAATTTCATTGTTCATTTAGAAAATATAGATTAATAACAGCGGCTATAATTGTACCCGGAAGTGGTGGGTGGGCCCTATCCAACAATAGAACTGGTAGAACATAAAACAATGGCTCCCGAGTAAAAATCCGGAAAATCAAATAAATAAATGTTGAATTTGCTGCTTTAGAAAATTGTGTTCAACTGATTGTAGGGTGGGACAGAAACCACCCACCACCCACCACCCACCACCCTTCGTATCATCATTAATTCAAACTAAACCTTGTTTAGGGTATTTAAAGTTTCATTGTTCATTTATTAGAGAATATTAATTAACAACAACGACTATAAACATGTTTTATGATTGAAGTATAATTTAGGCCGAGGGTGGTGGGTGTTCCTTATGAGGGTGGTGGGTGGGCCCTATCAATACAATTCAACTAGTCGAACCGAAAACTATGATTTCTCACGTAAAATTCTAGAAAATCAAAGAAATTAATGTTTCTGAAAATTACACAATTTGTAGTTAATCTCTGTTTTGTGATCAACTAATTGGAGGATGGGATAGGGCCCTCCCACCACCCTTCATATTAACTTTACCCCAAGCCAAACTTTGTGTGCTCCTCGCGTGCAAGTTAGTCGGATTCAGTTAATATTGGCGATTTTTAATTTTCGACGAAAACGTGAAAATCGATAGAAAATTGGCTTTGGAATGATTTCTTGAAGAAACCACTGGTTCGATTCAGGGTTTCTATACGTCACTGGAAAGATCCCTTCAAGACGCTTTGGAAAATGCACTTTTGCAAGAACAAATGTCAATTTGAAGCCCGTGACGTGTCAGCAAAGAAAACTCTAAAATGGAAAAAATTGAAAAAATCAATAGATCTTTACGTAGTAACTATTTTTTCATCAGAAGAACGAGATAAATCGATTGGCGTTAAAAAATTTCATCCAGAAAAAAATGCAAAAAAGTTAGCATGTCACCATAAACTTTATGGAAGATTTTGAAAAATGTCGATTTTTTCAAACTTTGAACGGCTGTATCGGCCGAACGAAGAATCCAATCTGAACGCGGTTTTCAATTCTGTGGTCCTCGTGTGCCAATTGGTCGGATTTGATTAAAATTGGCGATTTAAAATTTTTGACGACAACCTGAAAAATCAAAAATGCTCAAAGATTGCATTACAAATGATTTGATAGAAAAACCACTGGTTCGATTCGGGGTTTCTATACATCACTGGAAAGATCTTATTAAGACGCTTCAGAAAATGTACTCTCGCAAGAACAAATGTCGATTTGAAGCCCGTGATGCGTCAGCAAAGAAAACTCGAAAATAGAAAAAATCGAAAAAATCAACTTTCTTAATAATCATCGTGGACCTTTACGTAGTACCTTTTTTATCAGAAGAACGAGATAAATCGATTGGCGTTAAAAAATTTCGTCTAGAAAAAAATGCAAAAAAGTTAGCATGTCACCATGAACTTTATGGAAGAATTTGAGAAAAGTCGATTTTTTCAAACTTTGAACGGCTGTAGCGGCTTAACGAAGAATCCTATTTGAACGCGGTTTTAAATTCTGTGGTCCTTGAGCCTAAATGGGTCGGATTTGATTTAAATTGGCGATTTTTTATTTTTGACAAAAATCCGAAATTCTAACCAAGGGCCGTTTGAACAAAAATTGCACTAAAAATGATTTCTTGGAAAAACCATTTGTTCGATTCGGGGTTTCTATACACCACTGGAAAGATACCTTCAAAACGCTTCAGAAAATGTATTTTCGCAAGAACAAATGTCAATTTGAAGCCCGTGACGCGTCAGCAACGAAGACTCGAAAATGGAAAAAATCGAAAAAATCAACTTTCTTAATAATCATTTTACCTTTTTTATCATTAGAAGAACGAGATAAATCGATTGGCGTTAAAAAATTTAATCTATAAAGAAATGCAAAAAAATTGGCAAGTCACCATGAATATGATAATTTTTTTTGGAAAAAGTCGATTTTTTCAGACTTTCAACGACCGTAGCGGCTAAACGAAAAATCCAAATCGAACGCGGTTTTTAAATCCGTACTACTTGGGTGTAAATTAGTCGGAATTAATTAAAATTGGCGATTTTTAATTTTTGACCAAACTTACTTTTGATCAAAAATTTGCTTTGAAATGATCTCCTGAAGAAACCACTGGTTTGATTCGGGGTTTCTATACGTCACTGGAAAGATATCTTCAGGGCCCTTCAGAAAATGTACTTGCGCAAGAACAAATATCAATTTGAAGCCAGTGGCGCGTTCGCAAAGAAAACTCGAAAATTGAAAAAATTTAAAAAATCAACTTTTTTAATAATCATTGTAGATCAAATAATTTTTATGTAAACTACAGGTGCACCAGAAACGTTCGAATTTCATTGCATTTTAATTCGCTGTTCAAATGATTTAATTATTTTTTTTAGTGCTGCCACATGTTACAGTCAAAACTCACAAAATATTATTTATTACACTTGTTTTATTAAAAAAACTTCAAAATCAAAAGTTAATTTATTCTCAAGAACTAAGTATACACAAGAATGTAATTCATATAAATGAAAATATGTCAAACAAAACAATTTAGATAATACAAAAAAATTACATAGAATTCAAAATAGCTTAAAAATTAGTACAACAGAAACACAGCATGACAACTGAAAATGAGATTTTTAAAGAATTTGAAGGATTTTGAAGAAATTTAAGGGAATTTACTTTCCCTATGTGTCGTATAAAGAATATAACTCCTTTTCACAAAGATACGCCAGAAGGTGAGTTTTAAAGTTCTTTATGTTCGTAACAGACTTAATAAGTAAATTCAAAAAAACGAAATATAGCCTGAATAAATGAATATTCAACCTGTTCGTAACTCTGCAAGCAAATTAAGTCTTTCCTAAGACTATAAAAAAATAACTTATTGAAACAACTACTTCCCTGGCTAGTGCCACGCCGGATAGACTTAATAAGGGTCATTGTGGCACTCCTTCCATTAAAGCACTCGTGTCACAACGGGCCGTCTTATTAAACCATTTTTTTGTGGGGATTTTAAAATTCAAAATTTATAAAAAAATAATAATTTATAGCAGAAAATATGTTTTATACTTTCAATCCCTCAGTCAAACAAATTAGTTGAGTAATTTGGTTTATTCCAAAGTTACATAATGAAGCCGATTAATTATCGCGAACGCCCTTGGCGGCCCATTAAATTCCTACTCACTTATTCCCCTCATAAACGTCCCCGTTTTGATTGATGCCGGGATATAAAAAAAATATAAAGCGCTTCGCGAGAAATCTCAAGAATTCTTTCTCGTCCTAAGGATCAATTTACTGTGGCGTGCATAAGCCGCATAACATGAGATTTACGCACGTACAATTTTGTTCAGACATCAGATTAAAAGTATCCAGACGTTTGTTAACTTTTAATCCACTCGGAATTTTCGCACAGTGTCTGCTTTGAGTGAGTTTTCGAAGGATCCGCAAATTTACTTATTCATTCGTTTATGCACTAAGTCAATAAGATAATCGTTTTACGGTTTTTTTTCTGTAACCCATTGCCGTTTAAAGTTTAAACGGATGAGCACATTTAAAAGTATTATACAAGTTTAATAAGAGGGTCCATTGCGACACGATTACTCCAGTGGAACGAGTGCTATAATGTATCTTATTAAATAACTTTTTTTTACTTTAGGTTTAGTTAAGAGTTTATTTTTAAAATAAAATAAAAATTGAAAAATTCAGCGGGTTTTGACTATAACATGTGGCTGCACCAAAAAATGTTTTTTTTTTGTTTTGAACAAATTTAATATTTAAAGGAAGAAAATATTTCTATTGCGTGTATTAAAACGAAATGAAACTCAAACGATTTTTTGTTTTGAACAAATTTAATATTTAACGTAAGAAAATATTTCTATGACGTGTAATAAAACGGAATGAAAGTCAAACAATTTTTTGTATTGAAGAAATTGAATATTTCACATTAGAAAATATTTTTATGGCGTCTATTAAAACGGAATAATACTCAAACAATTCTTACACACCTCCAGAAATAAGGGAAGTTGTTTGTACAATTTCGGAAAAAATTGTTTAACAATGAGCAAAATCTGTCAAACGATAAATCTTATTGTTAAACAATTTTCTACGTAACGATAAATTCATTATTAAATCTTCTTCTTCTACTGAATCCTGTGTAACCCTTCAGGTATCCATTATGAAATCAAAGCAGAAAAATTATAGCACACAACGCCTGTTTGAAATAATTTAATTAAATAATTACGCATATTACTCGCTGTTACACGGCTCGTGCGTAATTTTTGCACTCGTGCGTAATTTGCTTTTTTCAACACTTGTTACGTAATATACTAATAATCTGTGAGTAGGGGTGATACACTATTATTTACACTAATATATTAAATTAATGGAATTTTTCTAGCTCAAATTATCATTAAAATTATTTAATCTTGCAAATGAGTTTAGGACCGAAAATCTTTTTTTTTTGAGACAATCTCACTTATGGCAGATGCATTAAATACATTGTTCGTCTGTATTAAATTTACCGAACATCTTTCATATATTATTTCCCTTCGAATAGGAGCGCATGCATTACATCGACTTAGTCATTTACGAGGGAAATCCCCGGATAAGTTTTTGCTTTGTGAATTTTGAGCGCTTCCAGTAAATCCATTTTTTTCGGCCTTTGTACGCTAAGTGGATTACTGAATGTACATCTATGACCAAAGTGCACTGTTCTACTATGAAAATGGTATAAAATTTTGTCGATTTATTTGAATTCTCAATTACAATGACGAAAAATGCATTTTCTGCGGAAATTGTTGTGGAAATTTTACACTGCTTTCGCGGGATCCTTGAAATTTTGACAGATTAATCCTAAATTACGTGTCTTGACAATTGTTCGAAGTAAATTATCTGAACTTTGCCGTAACAAAAATGGCTGCGTTCTAAAAAAAAATTTGGATGACGAAAAATTAACTTTCTGCAGAAACTGCTGTGGAGATTTTACACTGCTTTCACGAGGTGCTTGAAATTTTGACAGATTAATCCTAAATTACGTGTCTTTACAATAGTTCGAAGAAAATTATCCGAACTTTTCAGTAACAAAAATGGCTGCGTTCTAAAAAAAAAATTGGATGACGAAAAATTCACTTTCTGCAGAAACTGCTGTGGAGATTTTACACTGCTTTCGCGAGGTGTTTGAAATTTTGACAGATTAATCCCAAATTACGTGTCTTTACAATTGTTCGAAGAAAATTATCCCAACTTCGCAATAACAAAAATGGCTGCGTTCTAAAAAAAAAAAATTGGATGACGAAAAATTCACTTTCTGCAGAAACTGCTGTGGAGATTTTACACTGCTTCCGCGAGGTGCTTGAAATTTTGACAGATTAATCCTAAATTACGTGTCTTTACAATTGTCCGAAGAAAATTATCCGAACTTCGCAGTAACAAAAATGGCTGCGTTCTAAAAAAAAAAAATTGGATAACGAAGAATTCACTTTCTGCAGAAACTGCTGTGGAGATTTTACACTGCTTTTGCGAGGTGCTTGAAATTTTGACAGATTAATCTTAAATTACGTGTCTTGACAATTGTTAAAAGTCAATTATCCGAACTTTTGCAGTAACAAAAATGGCTGCGTTCTAAAAAAAAAATTGGATGACGAAAAATTCACTTTCTGCAGAAACTGCTATGGAGATTTTACACTGCTTTCGCGAGGTCCTTGAAATTTTGATAGATTAATCCTAAATCACGTGTCTTTGCAATTATTCGAAGAAAATTATCCGAACTTGCCAGTAACAAAAATGGCTGCGTTCGAAAACAAATTTGGATGATGAAAAATGCACTTTGTGGAAATTTTACACTGCTTTCGCGAGATGCTTGAAATTTTGACAGATTAATCCTAAATTACGTGTCTTTACAATTGTTCGAAGAAAATTATCCGAACTTTGCAGCAACAAAAATGGCTGCGTTCGAAAACAAATTTGGATGATGAAAAATGCACTTTGTGGAAATTTTACACTGCTTTCGCGAGATGCTTGAAATTTTGACAGATTAATCCTAAATTACGTGTCTTTGCAACTGTTCGAAGAAAATTATCCGAACTTTGCAGCAACAAAAATGGCTGCGTTCGAAAACAAATTTGGATGATGAAAAATGCACTTTGTGGAAATTTTACACTGCTTTCGCGAGATGCTTGAAATTTTGACAGATTAATCCTAAATTACGTGTCTTTACAATAGTTTGAAGAAAATTATCCGAACTTTGCAGTAACAAAAATGGATGCGTTCTAAAAAAAAAATTGGATGACGAAAAATTCACTTTCTGCAGAAACTGCTGTGGAAATTTTACAGTGCTTTCGCGAGATGCTTGAAATTTTGACAGATTAATCCTAAATTATGTGTCTTTACAATTCTTCCAAGAAAATTATCCGAACTTTGCAGTGACAAAAATGGCTGCGTTCGAAAACAAATTTGGATGATGAAAAATGCACTTTGTGGAAATTTTACACTGCTTTCGCGAGATGCTTGAAATATTGACAGATTAATCCTAAATTACGTGTTTTTACGATTCTTCCAAGAAAATTATCCGAACTTTGCAGTAACAAAAATGGTTGCGTTCTAAAAAAAATTGGATGACGAAAAATTTACTTTCTGCAAAAACTGCTGTGGAGATTTTACACTGCTTTCGCGAGGTGCTTGAAATTTTGACAGATTAATCCTAAATCACGTGTCTTTACAATAGTTCGAAGAAAATTATCCGAACTTCGCACTAACAAAAATGGTTGCGTTCTAAAAAAAAATTGGATGACGAAAAATTCACTTTCTGCAGAAACTGCTGTGGAGATTTTACACTGCTTTCGCGAGGTGCTTGAAATTTTGACAGATTAATCCTAAATCACGTGTCTTTACAATAGTTCGAAGAAAATTATCCGAACTTCACAGTAACAAAAATGGCTGCGTTCTAAAAAAAAAATTGGATGATGAAAAATTCACTTTCTGCAGAAACTGCTGTGGAGATTTTACACTGCTTTCGCGAGGTGCTTGAAATTTTGACAGATTAATCCTAAATTACGTGTCTTGATAATTGTTCGAAGTAAATTATCCGAACTTTGCAGTAACAAAAATGGCTGCGTTCGAAAACAAATTTTGATGACAAAAAATGCACTTTCTGCAAAAACTGCTGTGGAAATTTTAAACTGCTTTCGCAAGATGCTTGAAATTTGACAGATAAATCTTGAATAACTCAGTTTTATCACTATTTAAAAAAATTTACTCAAACTTTACTGTAACAAATATGGCTACGCTAAAAACAAATTTTGAAGACAAAAAATGTACTTTTTGCAGTTATTGCACCACGCATCCTACATTTCTTTCGCCAGATGCTTGAATTTTTGACAGAATAATCTAGAATTGCATGTCTTTACAATTCTCTAAAGAAAATCATCCGAACTTTGCAGTAATAAAATGGCTACCCTGAAAAGCACATTTTGACTTTGAAAAATTGACAATTTTTAGAAATTGCTCTAAAAATTCCACATTCATTTTACCAGATGCTCGAATTTTTGATAGGATGATCTAGAATTGCATGTCTTTACAATTCCCTAAAGCAAATAATACAACCTTTGCAGTAATCAAAATGGCCGCCCTAGAAAGCACATTTTGACTTTCAAAAATGGACTATTTGCAGAAATTGCTTTGAGAATTCTACAATAATTTCGCCAGATGCTTGAATTTTTGACAGGATAATCTAGAATTACATATCTTTACGATTCCCTAAAAAAAATCATCCAACCTTTGCTGTAATAAAAATGGCCGCCCTGGAAAGCACATTTTGACTTTGAAAAATGGACATTTGCAGAAATTACTTTGAGAATTCTACAATAATTTCGCCAGATGCTTGAATTTTTGACAGGATAATCTAGTATTGCAAGTCTTTACAATCCCCTAAAGAAAATTATCCGAACTTTGCAGTAATAAAAATGGCCGCCCTGGAAAGCACATTTTGACTTTGAAAAATGGACCATTTGCAGAAATTGCTTTGAGAATTCTACAATAACTTCGCCAGATGCTTGAATTTTTGACAGGATAATTTAGAATTGCATGTCTTTGCATTTTCTTAAAGAAAATCATCCGAACTTTGCTGTAATAAAAATGGCCGCCCTGGCAAGCACATTTTGACTTTAAAAAATGGACCATTTTTAGAAATTGCTTTGAGAATTCTACAATAACTTCGCCAGATGTTTGAATTTTTGACAGGATAATCTAGAATTGCATGTCTTTACAATCTTCTAAAGAAAATCATCCGAACTTTGCCGTAATAAAAATGGCAGCCCTGGAAAGCACATTTTGACTTTAAAAAATGGACCATTTGCAGAAATTGCTTTGAGAATTCTACAATAACTTCGCCAGATGCTTGAATTTTTGACAGGATAATCTAGAATTGCATGTCTTAACAATTCCCTAAAGAAAATCATCCGAACTTTGCTGTAATAAAAATGGCAGCCCTGGAACTTTGAAAAAATTGACCATTTGCAGAAATTCCTCTAAGAATTCTACAATAATTTCACCAGATGTTTATTAATCTTTTAATAGTTGTGAAGCTGGGTATTGAACTACCCCTCTAAATGATTTTCAATTTCAATTCAAATTTTCTTCAGCAGATCACAAGAGAATATTAAGAGGCCCGTAAAGTCTATTGGTAATCTAAAATAAAGGTAAGCATCGGGGCGACATCAATGGGATTATTAAGCGTACAGTTTATTGGAAGTAGCAGCGTCGGAGCGCAGCAGTTTAATTAATTACCGCATCATCCCTTACAGCACGTACAACAAAGCAGCAGCTTCTAGTTAATGAAGCGTCTTTCGCGTTCCACGTCTGCCGCCTTAACAATCGGTCGTAGGTTACTGCTAAATTGCGCTTTGTCGTATGAAAACCGTCAAGTAACTAATGGTATAAACAAACTTACAATATTAAATATTGTTTCCCCATCAGAACACCTACAGACCGGTTTCAACCTTTCAGGTCTCATCATGTTATATCTGCCGCCGCTGACAATGTCCATACCTTGTCGGTGTTAAAGCCACCCGGATTTGGTTCAGTACAGCATTCAGGCAATAGATTCCGCCACTTTGGCGTTTCTACCTAAACTTACAATATTCTTCTCTTTTGTGTTACAGTTTCCGAAGCCCTTGATGCGTCCCTGGGGCAGAAGGCACGGAGGCATCGTTATACACATACTGGTGGCGGTGTATACGTTCCTGGGATTGGCCATAGTCTGCGATGAGTATTTCGTGGCGTCCCTGGATCGGATATGCGAAGGTGAGGGGATGCGTTTATTAATTCACCCTTTCGCCATCACGTTTCTGTTTCTATTTTTAGAGCTGAAGCTGTCACCAGATGTGGCCGGGGCGACCTTCATGGCCGCCGGGAGTTCCGCCCCCGAACTGGCGACCGTCATAATTGGAGTGTTCTTCGCCAAGGATGACATAGGTAAGCGTCGGTGTTTGATTTCCTTTTTGGTCCCTCGTAAATTATTCAAAGTTGTTCCGATTTGGACCTAATTGTGTAAGCTTAGATTTCCTTGCGTAAGAGGCCTTTCTTGAAGTCAATCAAAATTCGTTATCGGTGTTTATCCAAAGATGAGCCATTTACATCAAGAGACTTTAGATTGAAAATTTTGCCTTTCTATCTAGCTTCGTTTTTTAAATTCTTGAACATCACTCAATTCTCAACAATCAATAAAAGAATAATAGAAGGCTACGCGTAAAATAAACCTTTTAACTCCTTTGGTGCCGCTTCGGCGACATTGTAAGATTAGTTGATGACTCCGTTGTCGCTACAGGGGCAACGAGAAATCTTTGCATTTTTAGACATCTAAGGAGATATTTCGGAATACGCTCGGCATAATTCCTTCAAGAACGTCCGCGAGATCTCTAACTCCACGACTCCAATGATGTAAGTGCGTTGCTATCAAGTTCGTCTTGAGTTTTGCACAGTTTTTCTTTTCTGGTTTGACTTCTGTTAACAAGAATCTCGTATGACATTCAACATCTAACTTGATGCATCGATTGTTAACATATTAAAGGTTGTTGAAATGAGGCACTTGGTTGGTTTCACAATTTTAATATCAAAAATGTTACACCATGTGATAAACGAGAACCAAATTCAACAAATGCTAACTTGTTGATAAAATTAACCCTTTGCACTCCGTTGTTGCCGATAACGCGACATTTAAAATATGAACTTTAAATCCACTGTCGCTTCTGTGGCGACATCTTGTTTGAGCGTTTTTGTAACTGATGCGCGCGCTTATTTTAACGTCTTTTTATTACGAAGAGAATTCTGAAATAAGTGATGTAGGTAGAAGATAAATTGAATTTTGTTTTGGTGTACTATACGAGCCACAAGGCTGAACTGCAAAGGGTTAATTATATCAGAGTAATGTATTTAAATAAACTCCACTTTTGAATATTTTAACGCGTCTGCCTTACGCTAATTATAAAACAGTCGACTTTCTAAAACCGATAAATAAGAAATGAACCGTAAACACCTTAAGTGCACCTGATGGAATATTCCAGCAGTCTACTCAAATAATAATGCCTCGAGGTAGGTGTGGGTAAGCGGCCTGCACGCGAAACAACCACCATCCACCATCCCCGTCTATCACGACTGGCAGTGATGTGACTAAAATAACGAAGGGGTGAGTTTGGAGAATTCGCCACGAAAACATTTGCATAAATGCTTAATTGTTATTCTCGGCACGTTACGCACGAGTGACACTTGTACAGTGTCCTCAAGCAACAATTCTGTAGCGGATAATTATAATTATCGTTCGGTTTATTAATGGCAATATTTTGTAACCTCGCCGAGTATGAGGAAATTAGCATATTTTTCATTTGAAATTGTTTGGAGTCTGCAATCAATTTTTCACCGATTTTTATAAGTTAATGACGAAAAAACGTGTGCAGAGTAATTATTTTCCCGAAAAAAAAAATTGTTCTACCATTTCTCACCAACCGAAAATTAACATAGAACCTTATGGGAAGCGAATACCGAGACCCTGCAGATTGACGTTATCGGACACCGATTAATTCGAACGAACATATCTTGATTCATGAATACGGCAGATAGTTATGAATGGAAACATAGGATTCTAGAAGAGTGTAGCTACAAACTCATGTAATATCATCCATATCTGTTTTGTGAGACGGCGCCAAAAAAATCCCAAAATCGACCGAAATTTCTGGCCAAATTACGAGTGCCCATTTTGAGAGCACGTAACGAAAAAACTACTAGTACGATTTGGCTAAAAATTTAACTACGTATCTCCCGTTCTTTTGTGAACATTTTGATATACATCACAAGTCATTTGGCCGTTTCATGATTTTCGCTCATTTTCGAGGAAAAAAATGTTGGATCTTAGAAAAATCTGAAAAAATTCATGACGGTTCTTAATGACTAGGAAAACCGTGTAGAGTAATTATTTTCCTGAAAAAAATTTTTTTTACCATTTTTTCACCAACTGAAAATTAACATGAGGCCTTACGGAAATCGAAAACCGAGACCCTGCAGATTGAGGCTGACGGACAGCGGCTTGTTAAAATAAACAAATTTCGATTCGTGGATATGAAAGATGGTTGGGAATGAAAGTAATGGATTCTAGAAGAATGCAGCTATAAACGGATGTCATATCATCTATATCTGTCTCGTGAAACCGCGCCAAAAAATTCCCAAAATTTACCAAAATTTCTAGACAACTTTCGAGTGACAAATCTGAGAGCCGGTCAACAAGAAAACTACAAGCACGATTTTGCTGAAAATTTAACCACGTATTATCCGTTCTTTTATGAACATTTTAATGTACATTACAAGTCATTTGGCCATTTCATGATTTTCTACCATTTTTCCATACTATTAGTCAGGAAAAAAAGAGAAAAATATTGAGCCTTAGAAAAATCTGAAAAAATTCATAATGGTTCATAATGATGAGAAAAAGCTCGTAGAGTAATTATTTTCCTGAAAAAAATTTTCTTCTACCATTTTTCACCAACTGAAAATTAACATAGAGCCTTATGGTAAGCGAATACCGAGACCTTGCAGATTGACGTTATCGGACATAGACTAATTCGAGCGAATAAATCTTGGTTCATGTATACGGTAGATTATTATGAATGGAAACATAGGATTCTAGAAGAACGTAGCTACAAACTCATGTAATATCATCCATATATGTTATATGAGACGGCTACAAAAAAAATCCCAAAATAGACCAAAATTTCTGGCCAAATTACGAGTGCCCATTTTGAGAGCGCGGAACGAGAAAACTGCAAGTACGATTTGGCTAAAAATTTAACCACGTATGTCCCGTTCTTTTGTGAACATTTTGGTATACATTACAAGTCATTTGGCCATTTCATGATTTTCGCTCATTTTCGAGGAAAAAAAGAGGAAAAATGTTAGGTCTTGGAAAAATCTGAAAAAATTCATGACGGTTCTTAATGACTAGAAAACGCGTGTAGGGTAATTATTTTCCCGAAAAAAAAATTTTTCTACCATTTTTTACCAACTGAAAGTTAACATCGGACAGCGGCTTGTTAAAATAAACAAATTTCGGTTTGTGGATATGATAGATGGTTGGGAATAAAAGTAGTGGATTCTAGAAGAATGCAGCTATAAACTCATATCATATCATCCATATCTGTCTCGTGAAACCGCGCCAAAAAATTCCCAAAATTTCTAGACAACTTTCGAGTAATCAATCTGAGAGCCGGTCAACAAAAAAACTACAATTACGATTCTGCTGAAAATTTAACCACGTATTCCCCGTTATTTTATGAACACTTTGATATACATTACAAATCATTTGGCCATTTCATGATTTTCTTTCATGTACGACGTGCATGCACGTTGATGTCCGCCCATGTATTTCTTTCGCACTGACGAAATAGTCTCTTTTACGCGTGACTATCAAAGCTGGCATATAATCTGCAAAATACTGAAACGAAAATTAATAATAAAAATCACGACGCAATATGATTATTCGGTAAATAGAATTATATTGAAAATCCAAATTATTTATTTATTTATTTCCCAAGAGAAAAACAAGTTAACCATTTACAGGGAAAAATTACAAAATACGAAACACGAGACACAAAAGTAAAAATGAATTGAAAAATATAGCAAACAAGCTGAAAAATATTTTAATTTCTGTATCGAAAATATATTAATAAGCCGAAATACAGAATGTTTGCATTTTGTATATATGAGTGTAGAATATTTCCTGAAAATTGCATCAAAATTCATCAAAAGGTTTTCGGGAAAATTAAGAAAATCTGGGCGAAAGTTTGCATTTTGCGAAACAACGATTTTAATGGAAAATCCGGAAAAACTGGTGATGACCGATAATTGGATTTTTACTGTATTTCACAGCCACATGAGTGTAGAATATTTCCTGTAAATTCCATCAAAATTAATTGAAAGATTTTCGGGAAAATTAAGAAAGTCTAGGCGAAAGTTTGTTTTTTTGCAAAACACCGATTTTGATGGAAAATTCGGAAAAACTGGTAATGACCGATAATTGGATTTTTACTGTATTTCACAGCCACATGAGTGTAGAATATTTTCTGTAAATTTCATCAAAATTCATTGAAAGGTTTTCGGGAAAATTAAGAAAATCTGGGCGGAAGTTTGCTTTTTTGAAAAACACCGATTTTTATGGAAAATCCAGAAAAACTGGTGATGACCGATAATTGAATTTTTACTTTATTTTACAGCCACATGAGTGTAGAATATTTTCTGTAAATTTCATCAAAATTCATTGAAAGGTTTTCGGGAAAATTAAGAAAATCTGGGCGGAAGTTTGTTTTTTGAAAAACACCGATTTTGATGGAAAATCCAGAAAAACTGGTGATGACCGGTAATTGGATTTTTACTTTATTTCACAGCCATATGAGTGCAGAATATTTCCTGAAAATTTAATTAAAATTCATAGAAGGGTTTTCGGGAAAATTAAAAAAAATCTTGGCGAAAATTTGTTTTTTTACAAAACGCCGATTTTGATGAAACATCCGGAAAAACTGGTGATAACCGGTTATTGGATTTTTACTTTATTTCACACTCACATGAGTTCAGAATATTTCCTGAAAATTTAGTTAAAATTCATAGAAGGGTTTTCAGGAAAATTAAAAAAAATCTTGGCGAAAATTTATTTTTTTGCAAAACACCGACTTTGATGAAAAATCCGGAAAAACTGGTGATGACCGATAATTGTATTTTTACTATTTTTCACAGCTACATGAGTGTAGAATATTTCCTGTAAATTTCATCAAAATTAATTGAAAGATTTTCGGGAAAATTAAGAAAGTCTAGGCGAAAGTTTGCTTTTTTGCAAAACACAGATTTTGATAGAAAATCCGGAAAAACTGGTGATGACCGATAATTGGATTTTTACTTTATTTCACAGCCACATAAGTGCAGAATATTTCCTGAAAATTTTATCAAAATTCATTGAAAGGTTTTCGGGAAAATTAAAAAAGTCAAGGCGAAAGTTTGCTTTTTTGCAAAACACCGATTTTGATGGAAAATCCGGAAAAACTGGTGATGACCAATAATTGGATTTTTACTGTATTTCACAGCAACATGAGTGTGGAATATTTCCTTTAAATTTCATCAAAATTCATTGAAAGGTTTTCGCGAAAATTAAGAAAGTCTAGGCGAAAGTTTGCTGTTTTGCAAAACACTGATTTTGATGGAAAATCCGAAAAAACTGGTGATGCCCGATGATTGGATTTTTACTGTATTTCACAGCTACATGAGTGTAGAATATTTCCTGCAAATTTCATCAAAATTTATATAAAAGTTTTCGGGAAAATTAAGAAAGTCTAGGTGAAAGTTTTCTTTTTGCAAGACACCAATTTTGATGGAAAATCCGGAAAAACTGGTGATAACCGATAATTGGATTTTTACTGTATTTCACAGCTACATCAGTGTAGAATATTTCCTGTAAATTTCATCAAAATTCATTGAAAGATTTTCGGGAAAATTAAGAAAATCTAGGCGTGAGTTTGCTTTTTTGCAAAATACCGATTTGATGGAAAATCCGGAAAAACTGGTGATGACCGATAATTGGATTTTTACTGTATTTCACAGCTACAGGAGTGTAGAATATTTCCTGTAAATTTCATCAAAATTCATTGAAAGATTTTCAGGAAAGTTAAAAAAGTCTAATCGAAAGTTTGCTTTTTTGCGAAACACAGATTTTGATGGAAAATCCGGAAAAAACTGGTGATGACCGATAATTGGATTTTTCCTGTATTTCACAGCTACATGAGTGTAGAATATATCCTGTAAATTTCATCAAGATTCATTAAAAGATTTTCGGGAAAATTAAGAAAGTCTGGGCGAATGTTTACTTTTTTGCAAAACACCGATTTTGATGGAAAATCCGGAAAAACTGGCGATGACCGATAAATGGATTTTTACTTGATTTCACACCCATATGAGTGCAGAATATTTCCTGTAAATTTAGTTAAAATTCATAGAAGGGTTTTCGGGAAAATAAAAAAAAAACTTGGCGAAAGTTTGTTTTTTTGCAAAACAACGATTTTGGTGAAAAATACGGAAAAACTGGCGATGACCGATAAATGGATTTTCACTTGATTTCACACCCACATGAGTGCAGAATATTTCCTGAAAATTTAATTCAAATTTAAACGAGGGTTTTCGGGAAAATTAAAAAAATCTAGGCGAAAGTTTCCTTTCTTTGCAAAACACCGATTTTAATGGAAAATTCGGAAAAACTGATGATGACCGATAAATGGATTTTTACGTTATTTCACACCCACATGAGTGTAGAATATTTTCTGTAAATTTAGTTAAAATTTATAGAAGGGTTTTCGGGAAAACTAGAAAAATCTAGGCGATTTTTTTTTTTTTGCAAAACACCAATTTTGATGAAACATCTGGAAAAACTGGAGATGACCGATAATTGGATTTTTACTTTATTTCACAGCCACATGAGTGCAGAATATTTGCTGAAAATTTCATCAAAATTCATCAAGGGGTTTTCGGGAAAATTAAGAAAGTTTAGGCGAAAGTTTACATATTGCAAAACAAGAATTTTGATGGAAAATCCAGAAAAACTGGTGATGACCGATAATTGGATTATTACTTTATTTCACAGCCACTTTACACGCTTTTTCCTGCCGTTAAGAACCGACACTAAATTTTTTTAATTTTTCTGCGATCGAACATTTTTTGCAAGCACTTTTTTCCTAAGTAATACTATGGAAAAAATGGCGAAAATCATGAAATAATAAAAACATCAAATAACCGAAAAAAAAGTTTTTTCGGAAAAATAATTACTTTACACGCTTTCCCCATCATAAAAATCATTCAAATTTTTCTGAAACCCAATATATTTTACATGGAGAACATGGCGAAAACCATCAAAGTTCCAAAATTTTCTTTTTCGGAAATATATTGACTTTAACGCGTTTTCCCGTCATTAAGAACCGTCATGAATTTTTTCAAATTTTTCTAAGACCCAAAATTTTTTTCCTGGAAAAAATGTTGAAAATCATCAAGTGACCAAAAATTTCTTTTTCTAAAAAATAATAACTTTACACGCTTTTCCGTCTTATTAAGAACCGCCATGGATTTTTTTAAATTTTTTGCATGCATGTTTTTCTTGAGTAATACACACTATGGACAAAATGGCAAAAATCATCAATAGCTAGATATATTTGTCAAACAATTAATATTGCTTAATTAAATCGACGAAATAGACCAAATTTATTATTACGTTAGAAATTATGCTTGAGAACAGTTCGCGAATCCACGGCGAGAATCGTACGTCAATGGGACTTATGAATTCCCAAAGTCGATCAATAAATAGGTGAGAAAACTTGGCTCATAAATGACACTTGAGTGAAGTTCCATCTTAATTAGTGCCGCACCACCGAGCCATCCATCACACATCCGCATCAATAAATCGCATTTAACACGCATAACTCTGTCAGATTTCTCAGAAGCTTTCACATTCCAAAGAAGGAAATTTATCATCAGTTTTCACAGCTAGAGATACCACGTTACTTTAGACAAGATTCGAAAAATGCACGAACAGATTAATTCAGATTTTTTTAAACGGATTAATTAGTATTAATACTCCACTCCAACGATTTCCAATTCTCGTTAATCGTGTAAGAGTTTCATTAGAAAAAGTAAAAGCTAGGATATGCACAAATATTTGAATGATTAAGGAAATGTTGGAGATTCAGATGAAGATAACGCTGAAAATGAAATAATGACAGTTATTGTTATATCGATATCTACTGCATGTAGTTACTTTTTGGATGGGTGTGCTGACTCCACCGGGTGATTTATGTTGTAGGTGTATCCGGCGTGATCGGATCGGCGGTATTCAACATCATGTTCGTCATTTCCGTCTGCGCCCTCTGCACCAGCACCGTCAGCTATCTGAACTGGTGGCCCCTGATCAGGGACTGCATATTCTACGCGCTGTCGATTCTCGTCATGCTGTTCACCATCTACAACGACACCATCACATGGTAAGTTTACCACCAATAAATCCCAACTCTATAATTGTGTTGCAATTCGTAAAATGGAGATTTATTTATTTTTAAGCGGATTGACTGAGCATTATTAACCGGCCCATAATTAGACAAATATCCGAAAAACTCATTAACAAAAACAGGGACAAACATATATGCTCTCTAGACCTGGAGAAACCACTTGACAGAGTAAGAAGAGAGGACTTTTTTAAAGTGTTTACAGTAGGCCTAGAATTTTTGTTCGAAGATTTCCGATTTCGAAGAGTCGAAGATTCAAAAAAAATCTTCGAAGATTGAAGTTTCGAAGTTTCAGAGATTCAAAGCTTCAGGTTTTTTAAGTTTCGAATTTTTCAATTCCGTTTTGCCAGAATGCTAGCCTCAAGAGCAACGAGCCCAGAAAATATGGTTCTTGCGTTTAGGTGGAATGTAGGTAGCTCTGAAAATTTGATACCAAGTGAAAGTAATGTTCTTAGAGTGTGTCTGAAACATCCAACAACAACGCCTTGACCTCAGGTACCGCTCTTCACCTCTTCCACTAGCCACATGATGGCCTTTAAAGCGTCCTATCTGAAAACCGTACTATTTTTCCGCCAGGTCTCCGGTTCTCCCCTCTTCCTGGAGGAGCCTCTTCAGAAGCAACCTTTCCATCTTGCTGACGTGGTAGATCTGGCAGATCGGTCTGTGGGCTATTGGGCAATTTGCAGGTTTCTGCCACTTCACAATGAGAACAATCTCGGCCTACTTCCGGCGCTCCTGAAGGCCCCCGCGAAAGTAAAGACTTGTGGCAGCTCTCTCGCGGCTTCTGATGGGATGCTGTCAGGACCTGGCGCTTCTATCTCTTCCACGGTCACCGCAGGAAACTATTCTTTAACCATTGCGGGTGGGGCTGTAGTATACCGTTTTCCTCTGGTCTGCGAACAGTTCCTCAATCATCCTCATTGTCTCCTGCTGATCGTTCTTCAATACCCCAGCCTCACCTCTTGGTGACGATTTGGTAGCGCTGCTCCATCTTGAAACAGAGTCTTTGCCAACAAGCCTTCTGGCTCAGGACCGTGATGATGGTTTGTGAAGGGCGAACAAATGGTCGCAGCACTTAGATCATTCGTTGGTCCTTTGTGCCACGCTCAGGACCTTTCTGGCCATGTTAGCAGTGGCAACCCGCGCCCCCGCAACCTCTGAAGGGTTCGTCTCTGCACTTCGCAGCTCTTCCGTAGTGAGGGAATTTTTCATATAACTGTTTACTGGGTGTTCCTGGCCTCTGCTTCCTTTTGGAAGCTCCACATGCGGTCTGTAGGAACGCCAATAGATTTTAGATTTCTTCCTGGTTCCCAAGTATGTCCAACGCTTCCGTGAAGGCTGACCGCGCCATAGCAGCCTCTGGAGGATTTCTCTCCGCACTTTGCAACTCTTCCCTAGCGCGAAAATTTCTTCAGTCCACCAGTAGATCTCCAGATAATGTCTGTAGGGAAGTTCGATTTCGTCCTGATCCCTCAGTGTGTCCAACGCTTATCCGGAGGCCAACCGCGCCCTCGCAGCGTCTGGAGGATTTGTCTCCGCACTTCGCAACTCTTCCTTATTGTGGAAATTTTTTCAGTCCACCAGTAGATCTAATTGTTGGACATTCCTGGCCTCTGCTTGCTCTCGGCAGCTCTACATGCGGTCTGTAGGAACGCCACTAGATGTTAGACTTCTTCCTGGTCCCCAAGTATGCCCAACGGTTCAATGAAGGCTGACCGCGCCCTCGCAGCCTCTGGAGGATTTGTCTCCGCACTTCGACATTCTTTCCTAGCGCGGAAATTTCTTCAGTCCACCAGTAGATCTTCACATACTGTCTGAGGGATGCCACCGGAAGTTCAAATTCGTTCTGGTCCCTTAGTGTGTCCAATACTTATCCGGAGGCTGACCGCGCCCTCGCAGCCTCTTCTTGCAACTCTTCCTTAGTGCGGAAATTTCTTTAGTCCACCAGTAGATCTATTTGTTGGACATTCCTGGCCTCTGCTTCCTCTCAGAAGCTCCACATGCGGTCTGTAGGAACGCTAATAGATGTTCGATTTCTTTCTAGTCCCCCAGTGTGTCCAACGCTTCTGTGAAGGCTGACCGCGCCCTCGCAGCCTCTGGAGGATTTGTCTCCGCACTTCGCAACTCTTCCTTAGTGTGGAAATTTCTTCAGTCCATCATTAGATCTATTTGTTGGACATTCCTGGCCTCTGTTTCCTCTCGGCAGCTCCACATGCGGTCGATGTTCGATTTCTTCCTGGTCCCCCAGTGTGTCCAACGCTTATCCGGAGGTTGACCGCTTCCTCGCAACCTCTGGAGGATTCCTCTCCGCATTTTGCGGCTCTTCCTTAGCGCGGCAATTTCTTCGGTCTACCAGTAGATCTGTTCGTTGGGTGTTCCTGGACTCTGCTTCCTCTTGGAAGCTTCACATACCGTCTGTGGGGATGCCACCCGATGTTCGATTTCGTCCTGGTCCCTCAGTGTGTCCAACGCTTATCCGGAGGTTAACCGCGCCCTCGCAGCCTATGGAGGGTTTGTCTCCGCACTCAGTGCGGAAATTTCTTCAGTCCACCAGTGGATCTATTTGTTGGACATTCCTGGCCTCTGTTTCCTCTCTATAGCTTCACATACTATCGGGACGCCACCGGAAGTTCGATTTCGTTTTGGTCCTTCAGTGTGTCCAACGCTTATCCGTAGGTTGACCGCGCCCTCACAGCCTCTGGAGGGTTTGTTTCCGCACTTCGCAACTCTTCCTTATTGCGGAAATTTCTTCAGTCCATCAGTAGATCTATTTGTTGGACATCCTCTGGTTTCTCTCGGCAGCTCCACATGCAGTCTGTAAGAATGCCACTCGTTGTCCGATTTCTTCCTGGTCCTCCAGAGTGTCCAACGCTTCTGCAAAGGCTGACCACGACCACGCAGACTCTGAAGGAGTCCTCTCCGCACTTCGCAGCTCTTCTTTAGTGCGACAACTTCTTCAGTCCACCGGTAGATCTGTTGGTTTGGTCTTTCTGGCTTCTGCTTCCTCTCGAATGTTCACATACCGTTTGTGGGGACGCCACTCGATGTTCTATTTCTTCCTGGTCCCTCAGTGTGTCCAACGCTTATCCGGAGACTGGCCGCGCCCTCGCTGCCTATGGAGGGTTTGTCTCCGCACTCAGCGCGGAAATTTCTTCAGTCCACCAATGGATCTATTTGTTGGACATTCCTGGCCTCTATTTCTTCTCTGAAGCTTCACAGACTATCTGTAGGGACGCCACCGGAAGTTCGAATTCGTCCTGATCCCTCAGTGTGCCCAACGCTTATCTGGAGCGCGCCCTCGCAGCGTCTGTAGGATTTGTCTCCGCACTTCTCAACTCTTCCTTAGTGTGGAA
The DNA here is from genome assembly GCA_910593695.2 of Ocypus olens. Classification (NCBI taxonomy): domain Eukaryota; kingdom Metazoa; phylum Arthropoda; class Insecta; order Coleoptera; family Staphylinidae; genus Ocypus; species Ocypus olens. The sequence continues at coordinate 5,472,656 of OU343055.1, read as the reverse complement.
ATTTTTTCAGTCCACCATCTATTTGTTGGACATTCCTGGCCTCTGCTTTCTTTCGGTAGCTCTACATGCAGGCTATAAGAACGCCACTCGTTATTCGATTTTTTCCTGGTCCCCCAGAGTGTCCAGCGCTTCTGCCAAGGCTGACTGCGCTCACGCAGCCTCTGAAGGAGTCCTCTCTGCACTTCGCAGCTCTTTTTTAATGCGGCAATTTCTACAGTCCACCAGTAGACCTGTTTGCTGGGTGTACCTGGCCTCTGCTTCTTCTCAGCAGCTCCACACACTGTCTGTAGGGACGCCACTGGAAGTTCGGTTTCATCCTGGTCCCTCAGTGTGTCCAACGCTTATCCGGGGCTGATGCCGCCCTCGCAGCCTCTGTAGGGTTAGTCTCCGCACTTAGCAACTCTTTCTTAGTGCGGAAATTTCTTCAGTCCATCAGTAGATCTATTTGTTGGTTATTCCTAGCTTAGGTTTCCTCTCAAAAGCTCCACATACTGTTTGTAGGGATGCCACCGGAAGTTCGATTTCGTCCTGGTCCCTCAGTGTGTCCAACGCTTATCCGGAGGCTAGCCGCTCCCTCGCAGCCCCTGGACGATTTGTCTCCGCACTTCGCAACTCTTCCTTAGTGTGGAAATTTCTATTTGTTGGACATTCCTGGCCTCTGCTTCCCCTCTCGGCAGCTCCACATGCAGTCTGTAGGAAAGCCACTCATTGTCCGATTTTTTCCTGATCCTCTAGTGTGTCCAACGCTTGTGTAAAGGCTGACCGCAACTTCGCAGCCTCTGGAGGATTCCTCTTCGCACTTTGCAGCTCTTCCTTAGCGCGGCAATTCCTTCAGTCCACCAGTAGACCTGTTTGTTGGATGTTCCTGGCATCTGCTTCCCCTCAGCAACTCCATATACTGTCTGTAGGGACGCCACCGGATGTTCGATTTCGTCCTGCTCCCTCAGTGTGTCCAACGCTTATCTGCAGACTGACCGCGCCCTTGCAGCCTCTAAAGGATTTGTCTCCGCACTTCGCAACTCTTCCTTAGTGTGGACATTTTTTAGTCCACTTATTTGTTGGACATTCCAGGCCTCTGTTTCCTCTCGGCAGTTCCACACGCGGTCTGTAGGAACGCCACCAGATGTTCGATATTGTTCTGGTATCCACATCCTCGCAGCCTCTGGAGGGTTCCCCTCTGCACTTTGCAGCTTTTCCTTAGGACGGCAACCTCTACAGTTAACCAGTAGACCTGTTTGTTGGGTATTCCTGCCATTTCCTTCCTCGTGCACCAGATGTTCGATTTTTTCCACCGCTTTTCCGAAGACTGTTATGAGGAATTGAGGGTCTAAAGAACCTGTATCTCATTGGAATGGACTGTACCAGTCACTTCTCCAACTACATCAATGTGGGACATTATAGAACAATACTCTTTCCAAAATTATAAAAAATGCTTTTCAATTCTTTTCCGATATTATTACAGGGGAGAATCTCTATTTATGCTAATGATGTACCTCGGATACTGCATCGTTCTGTACTTCAACACGGGCCTGGAAAAATGGGCGAACACTCTTCCAATACCATTTAAGCCTCCGGCGCCAGAAGAAGAGTCCGGACTGGTGAGCTACAAAACGTTAGAAGAAGACCGAAACAAGAGATCCAGCTACGGTAGTCCGGAGAAGAATCCAGAAAATCTAGAACAAGGTAATTGACCAATTTATATGTAAAAAGCAAATGCTTATTTTTTCTTATTTGGATCATCATAGTGTATTGTTCAACGAGTGAAAAAAAATGTTTTCCGCCTACCTGTTCTGGACGTTCATTTATCGTATCTAAATTGCAGATTTAGCGTTACAGAAATGTTCCGATAGATGGCGACATACTTGTCAGTACGCGATATATACAAATCACCTGTGTTCTGCAATCGCTTGTAAATACATCTACAGTGCGTTTTTTTTATAGATGCACCATAGGGATTCACGTGTTAAAATTTGTATGCCTGTTAATGGTTTACCTATTGCAAATTTCGGTATTATTTTTGGTACACTTTAAGTTTGCATTGTCTTTCACAACTTCCAATAGTTTTTATTAAAAAAAATCGTAAATTTTAAAGAAATTTAAGAAAATATTTTTCGATTTTTCGGTGCTTAATTATTATTTGTTTTATTAATAGGCGCGTTTGTTGACAATCAACAATAAATAACTTACAAAAGTAGTAAATACGTATTAGAATATGAAATACAACTTTATAAAAAAAATGCTCTGGAAAATATGTCTTTTCACATTTTGCAATTGCCTAACAGGTATTCAATTAGAGGCTTAGATTATTCGATCTGTTAGTTGTTGCAAATCTCGTGGCCTGTTTCTAATGTTATCAAACACTTTTGTTGCGATAAATTCCTGCCCGCACATTAACTTTTTCTCTAGAATTAGATTACGTTTGCGTTTTTATTTATTCTGTTCATCCAATATTCACAAAATTCCATTCGTGGTAAATAATCTCTCTCTTATAACACTTGCGAATTACGTAAATTGTAACTCTTAAATTTTCCTTTCCTTAGTGCTTTATGACAACTGCTTCTGCTGACTTGAAAGTTATTAGATAAACTTGTTAAACTGCTGGAAGGTTCTTCTTCAACTGCGAAACATACATTTTCTTTTAGATCTTGAGTCACTACACTGTTCTCTTTTTTCGATTTTGAATGGTCTGCATCTAATAAACATCCACAGGTTATAAATTGTTTGTATAACCTCAAAACAGTTGTTTTATTTGGGATCAGCCGGTCGGGATAATTCACCGCAAAATGATCACATACCACTCTACTGGAGTTACCTCTAATATACGTTGTGATAATAAACACTTTTTCTTCGGTGGTATAAATAGACATTGCAATAATTTTTACTATGTGTACACTTTTAAATTATACATACATATGTGCAAAATATCTAAGAAATTCTAACTATGGCAGTTGTTTGTTCTGAATCGACGACAAACACGTCTACTGATAAAAATAAAATAATATTTAAAAACAAAACTAGTCAAGTATTTTCTTTAATTTCTTTAACGATTTTGTAAATATAAAAACTATTAAAAGTTGTTAAAGACAATGCAGACTTCCAGCATACCAGAAATGATACTGAAATTCGTTATAGGAGAACCATAAACAGGCATACAAATTTTAACATGTAAATCCCTGCATCTATAAAAAAACGCACTGTATTATTATGGATGTTAGCAGCAACGATGATGGCAGTGATGTGCTCACACCACCAGAACTAAAGGAAATTGCCGGTGCCGCTTCGAATAATGTATTGCTCGCGAAATCCAGAAGTGTGCTTCACAATTTATTTATTTTACCATATCGGTAGGCGGAAAAATAGCGAGTGTCCCGCAGGCAGAAATGCTTTAGCAGCCCTTAGTTCCTGGCGCCAAACACCGCGGGCTGCTAAAGCATATTTTCTGCCCTTGATTCCACCTTCCCCATGAAACTTCTAAGTAAATTTTACAGCAACATGTCTCTGACAGTTCAGTATATGGCATTGACAGTTTAACCAGTAAAGTTGGTAACGATTCTATCCAGCCTCCTTTCCGCACTGTTAGAAAAAGTCTAGACCTAATAATATTACTATGAGGCAGACAGAGAAGCTTAATCTGCACCAGTGCGGAAAGTAATTTTTTCCGCACTGGTGCGTAAATTGCCAACGCATGATTTTACTGCGGTTTGTACGTAACAAAAACATATACCTTGACGTGTTTGTAAGTGTAACCACGTTGATCCGTAGTTTTTGGATTTTTTTTATTTTTTTTTACAGGATTCGGTGAAAGTTTGAGCGGACCAAGTCTCAATCAAGTTCAAACGGAACCCGTGTCGCAGCAAGCGGTTCCAGTGGAGCAGAATTACTACAAACCGAAAGAGAACAATCCCAACGCCGTGGATCCTCTGATTAAACCCATCGGTTCGTTACTGCACCGATTGCAATTTGTGAAGATTAACATTGTTTAACATGTTTACAGCCGGAACGCTGTTTCAGCAAGCCACTTGGGCGATCGTCTTCCCCATCCATTACATGTGCCGGAAAACGATGCCCGACTGCAAGTCCGAGAAGTACAAGAACTGGTATCCCTTCACCTTCTTCGTGTCGATGGTGTGGATATCGTTCTACTCGTACTTCATGGTGTGGATGATCACCATTATCGGTAATAAACATTTTGATACATTTATTTAACGGCGTTTACTTTTGTTTACCACTTTATCACATGTATCAAGTATACAGTGGTAAAACAAAGGTTTAAGTGTTTTATTTGGAAATATGTATTTAGCATATCTACAGCCGGACGGATTTCTCGTGGACTGGAAGGTCGGGTGCGCACTGGCAAAGTGGAGGGGACCTCATTCCAGATGCACGCCTATTTGTTGTTTTAATGGTATAGTCTGTTGTAAAAGTACACCGTATTAAATGGTATTCATTACAAAGACGTGTGGCGCTTCGTATAAATTATGTTACTGACTCTATTTGGCCGTAAACAATTTCCCTTCGAGCCGTCCCACCGTGCGCGACCTCGTCTTTTCGGTCCACGAGAAATCCGTTCGGCTGTAGACAGTGCGATTGTCCAAACAGAAGAGTTGCAACTGAAGTTAATAAAGTCTTAAGTATCATTTAATATTCTCTACACCCAAGCAGCTTGTATACGTTCTTCTAAATAAAGAAAAAAATGCCGAATTGTAAATGTCCACCAGAAAACTATAATAATTTATTCTGTAGACGAAACGTTCGGTCAATTGTTTCATTTGTGTCGATAACCCAAACATTAAACGTGTTGCTTCGCCGCATAGTTCAGACCATATAACGCATTTGTGCGGTGGTAAAGTCTGAATTACCAAATGGAATTCAGATGTTAACACCGCACAATGGCATTGTGGTCGTCTCTTGTGATTCAACAGCTAATTGTATCTCTCGTATTGCAGGAAGCACTCTGGGAATACCGGATACGGTCATGGGACTGACGTTCGTGGCGGCCGGCGTTTCGGTCCCCGATGCCTTATCGAGTATCGCCGTCATAAAGGAAGGGTAATTACATTTCAACCGACTTCATTCCGTTAATGTTGTTGTTCGAATGCGGTGTGTACGATGGCCAGGTGAATGGGTAATCGATGGTCGCGAACCACCACACTATTACCGGCACGCGACGCAAGCGATGAATAATACGTTTTCCCCTATTGTTATTTACCGGAATTGGAAGGAATGGTTTGAATGCATTTCTTTTTTCATGCTAAACATGGGACATAAAAGCTTATTATTATTATATATTATTACACTAACTGGAGTCAACCAGCGGATAACGGAATCGCTAACTGGGGTCAATCGGCGGATAACGTTAAGATTAGATCAAGCCCAATATTTACGCTAGAATAAATGTTCGTGCGATACATTCTCGAACTACAACAGGAGGTACATGGAAATGATTTTCTGGACAGAGTTGACAGACTACTCACACAGGATGAAAATCAAAAATTTCATAAATTCCAGTTTTATTTGTTCCAATAAATAGGTAGAGAGAGAGATGAAGTAGAAAAGCTTAAATCAGTGAACGGAGAAGGATTATTATTTCATTAATTAAATGAAGCAAACAGTTTAATCAGAGGCATGCGCATTTTAATTCAAAGGCGACTGCGATTAATTCCTTTTTGAAACACATGGTTTTGCATCGCAGCTGATAGAACTATTCAACAATTCTCTGCAGAAACTTTCTCACAACGAGGTATTCATATTTAACTACAATTAGTGCTAATGGGAAAATTGTGTCGGGTGAATGCTACGTGTGGAATCATTATGCCGAATGCATTTCTGCATGCTCCAATTATCCAATTTTCTAGACCAGATATAATTGGGGCTTTTAAATAATGCATTTAATTTCTTTTGCGAAAGCCTTAGTTTTCTAGTCTGTGAAAAATATGCGACCTGCACAATCTGTACCCACACTCCACATTTATTTCAGCAGATTACCCCTAGATAATGTGTCTCTGCAATTCTTAAAAAAAATTATCCAAACTACACACACACACAAATGGCTTCGCTGGAAAGAAAATTTTGAAGAAGAAAAATTAACTTTTTCCTAAAATTGCTCTAGGAATTCCAAACTTATTACAGCAGATGTGTCAAATTTTGACAGATTAACGACAGATAATGTGTCTTTGTAATTCTTTAAAAAAAATTATCCAAATCACGCACAAACAAAAATGGCTTCACTCGAAAGGAAATTTCGAGGACGAAAAATGAACTTTTTCCTAAAATTGCTCTAGGAATTCCACACTTACTACAGCAGATGAGTCAAATTTTGACAGATTAACCATAGAAAATGTGTCTTTGCAATTCTTTAAAAAAAATTATCCAAATCACGCAGAAACAAAAATGGCTTCACTCGAAAGTTAATTTCGAGGACGAAAAATGAACTTTTTCCTAAAATTGCTCTAGGAATTCCACACTGATTACAGCAGATGTGTCAAATTTTGACAGATTAACGATAGATAATGTGACTTTGCAATTCTTTAAAAAAATTATCCAAATCACGCAGAAACAAAAATGGCTTCACTCGAAAGGAATTTTGAAGACAAAAAATTAACTTTTTCTAAAAATTGCTTTAGGAATTCCACATTTATTACAGCAGATGCGTCAAATTTTGACAGATTAACCCTACATAATGTGTTTTTGCAATTCTTAAAAAAAAATATCTAAATCACGCAGAAACAAAAATGGCTTCACTCGAAAGGAAATTTTGAAGACAAAAAATGAACTTTTTCTAAAAATTGCTTTACGAATTCCACACTGGTTACGGCAGATATGCTAAATTTTGACACAATAACCCTAGATAATGTGTCTTTGCAATTATTTGAAAAAATTATCCTAACTACACAGATACAAAAATGGCTACGCTCGAAAGAAAATTTTGAATACGAAAAATTAACTTTTTCCTAAAATTGCTCTAGGAATTCCACATTTATTACAGCAGATGAGTCAAATTTTTACAGATTAACCCTAGATAGTGTGTCTTTGCAATTCTTAAAAAAATGTATCCAAACTAGACAGAAACAAAAATGGCTACGCTAGAAAAAAATTTTGAAGACGAATAATAAACTTTTTCCAAAAATTGCTCTACAAATTCCACACTTATTACTGCTGATGTGTTAAATTTTGACAAATTAACCCTAGATAATGTATTTTTGCAATTCTTTAAAAAAAATAATCCAAACTACACAGAAACAAAAGTGGCAACGCTCGAAAGGAAATTTTGATGACGAAAAATTAACTTTTTCCTAAAATTGCTCTGGGAATTCCACACTTTTTTTTGAAAAAAATAATGACGATTCTTAATGACGTGAAAAAGCGTGTAGAGTAATTATTTTTCCCCATAAAAATATTTTTTCATAATTTCAATTTTCATAATTTTTGCGAAATGCATGAGAAAAATGTTGGGTCTTAGAAAGATTTGAAAAAAATCATGACGGTTCTTAATGACGTGAAGAAGCGTGTAGAGTAATTATTTTTCCCTGAATTTTTTTTTCATGATTTCAACGTTTTACGATTTTGGCCATTTTTTCCATTCACGAAAAAACTGCATGAAAAAAATGTTGGGTCTCAGAAAGTTTTGAAAAAATTCATGATGGTTCTTAATGACGTAAAGAAGGGTGTAGAGTAATTATTTTTCCCTGAAAAAAATTTTTTTCATGATTTTAACGTTTCACGATTTTGGCCATTTTTTCCAAAGGAATAAATTGCATGAAAAAAATGTTGGGTCTCAGGAAGATTTGAAAAAATTCATGACGGTTCTTAATGACATTAAGAAGCGTGTGGAGTAATTTTAGTTCCCTGAAAAATTTCTTCTTCATAATTTCAACGTTCCACGATTTTGGCCATTTTTTCCATTCACGAAAAAAATGCATGAAAAAAATATTGGGTCTCAGAAAGATTTGAAAAAATTCACGACGGTTCTTAATGACGCGAAGAAGCATGTAGAGTAATTATTTTTTCCTGAAAATGTTTTTTTTTCATGATTTCAACGTTTCACGATTTTGGGCATTTTTTCAAAGGAAAAAAGTGCATGAAAAAAATGTTGGGTCTCAGAAAGATTTGAAAAAATTCATGACGGTTCTTAATGATGTAAAAAAGCGTGTGGAGTAATTATTTATCCCTGAAAAAAAATATTCCATGATTTCAACGTTTCACGATTTTGGCCATTTTTTCAATTCACGAAAAAATGCATGAAAAAAATGTTGGGTCTCAGAAAGTTTTGAAAAAATTCATGACGGTTCTTAAAGACGTGAAGAAGCGTATAGAGTTATTATTTTTCCCTGAAAATTTTTTATTCATGATTTCAACGTTTCACAATTTTGGCCATTTTTTCCAAACACGAAGAAAATGCATGAAGAAAATGTTGGGTCTCAGAAAACTTTGAAAAAATTCATGACGGTTGTTAATGACGTTAAGAAGCGTGTAGAGTAATTATTTTTCCCTGGAAAATTTTTGTTTTCATGATTTCAACGTTTTACGATTTTTGCCATTTTTTCCATTCACGAAAAAATGCATGAAAAAAATGTTGGGTCTCAGAAAGTTTTGAAAAAATTCATGACGGTTCTTAATGACGTAAAGAAGCGTGTAGAGTAATTATTTTTCCCTTAAAAACTCCTTCTTCATAATTTCAACGTTTCACGATTTTGGCCATTTTTTCCATTGGAAAAAAATTCATGAAAAAAATGTTGGGTCTCAGATAGATTTAAAAAAATTCATGACTGTTCTTAATGTCGCGAAGAAGGTATAGAGTAATTATTTTTCCCTAAAAAAATGTTTTTTCATGATTTCAACTTTTTACGATTTTGGCCATTTTTTCCATTCGCGAAAAAAATGCATGAAAAAAATGTTGGGTCTCGGAAAGATTTGAAAAAATTCATGACGGTTCTTATTAACGTAAAGAAGCGTGTAGAGTAATTATTTTTCCCTGAAAAAATTCTTCTTCATAATTTCAACGTTTCACGACTTTGGCATTTTTTTCCATTCACGAAAAAAATGCATGAAAAAAATGTTGGGTCTCGGAAAGATTTGAAAAAATTCATGACGGTTCTCAATAACGTAAAGAAGCGTGTAGAGTAATTATTTTTCACTGAAAATTTTGTATTTCATGATTTTAACGTTTTATGATTTTGGCCATTTTTTCCACTCACGAAAAAAATGCATGAAAAAAATGTTGGGTCTCAGAAAAATTAAAAAAAATTCATGACGGTTCTTAATGACGTAAAGAAGCGTGTAGAGTAATTATGTTTACCTGAAAATTTGTTTTTTTATGATTTCAACGTTTCACAATTTTTTCATTCAGGAAAAAATTCATGAAAAAAATGTTGGGTCTCAGAACGGTTTGAAAAAATTCAAGATTTTGCAAATTTATATAGAAATATAAAATACAATCTATTATGCGTAAATTTAACAAAGTTTAAAGTTTTTTCCAATTGTTTTTATATTTTTTTTGCGGTTTTAAAAATGCCTATCCACAAAATGTACATAAAATAAAATAAATTTGAATTTTTGATAAATTTCGCACACGAAAATTTCACCAGGAGTAACAGGAGAGCAGAAATGAAAAGAGTAATCTTAGCCTAAAATAATTTTGAATTTTTGATCAATTTCACACACGAAAACTTTCATCATTTTCAGAATCTTCAAAATGTGTGTTCAAGTGTGATTATTTCGAAATCTGGGATAGGCGTCTTTGCAAATTTCTCTGGAAATATAGAGTCCTATCTATTTTGAGTGAACTCAATAAAGTTTAGAGTTTGTTTCAATTGTTTTTCTGTTTTTTTTAGCGGTTTGAAAAATGCCCATCCGCAAAATGAGTATAAAGAATGTGTTCAAGGACACTTATTTAGAAATCTAAAGTAGGGGTGTTTTCAAATTTGTCTAGAAACATGAAGTACAATCTATTATGATTGAATTCAACAATGTTCAGAGTTTGTTTCAGTAGTTTTTCAATTTTTTTTTGGCGGTTTGAAAAATGTCCATCCACGAAATGTTTAGAAGGGAAGTGTTCAAGTGTGATTATTTTCAAATTTAGGGTAGGGATGATTGGAAATTTGTCTAGAAATATAAAGTACAATCTATTCTGAGCGACTTCAACAAAGTTTAGAGTTTGTTTCATTTGTTTTCCTATTTTTAATGGCGGTTTGAAAAATGTCAATCCTAAACATTTTCATATCCCGGCGCATTCACCATAATTTACGTTGTCTGTAAAACGATGATTGCGACGATTATAAAGTAGCTGGTAAACTAAGGGTTAATACATTAGTGCCTTAAAATAAGCTAAGGCAGCTATTGAACTCGCGGCCTTTTGGATATACGATTTGGTCCATCAAAAGGTATTGACAGACATTACTTCTCATCATTTTCTACATTAACAAAATGAAATCCTCTTTGCCCGTTTTACGTTCGTTCGACTACACACTCATTGCGTGTAAAGTTTTAAACTTCGCCGTATTTCAGATCACGCAAAGGTTAACTTGCACTACAATTTATACGTTCCAATTTTTTTTTTTTTTTGAGTAAACACTAATGAATTGTTTTCCTTAGATACGGAGACATGGCCGTATCGAACGCAGTCGGTTCCAACGTCTTCGACATCCTCGTGTGTCTAGGTCTTCCCTGGTTCATCCAAACAGCCATCATCAAACCCGGATCTCACGTCAACGTGATCAGCAAAGGTAAGCCGCCCTTCCAACCAAATTGGGTAAATCGGTGATCCCTTAATCCCTTCCAGGTTTGACGTACTCCACCCTATCTCTACTCTCGACGGTCGTATTCTTCGTGGTCGCCGTCCACATGAACGGATGGAAACTGGACAGAAAACTGGGCATCATCCTGATGATCTGGTACCTGATCTTCATCACGTTCGCAAGTATGTACGAGCTGAACGTGTTCGGACAATTGAACCCGCCCGAATGCAACAGTGAATATTAAACGAAAATCGCGGTGGTGATTTCCAGGTAACCGCAAATGTATATTATGAATTAGTTAAGAGCAAACAAAAAACAAAAAAAATGTTACCGATCCTATTTGTATATTATGAGAAAAAAAGGACGATGTTTATTTAGGTGTTTCATTCGTCGTTGTTTAGGAATTGTTATTAGCCGTCCCGGAGAACCTCTTACATTTTTAGATGTTGAAATTTTTAAAAGTAAAAAAAAAGGAACAAAAAAAGTTATTTTTCCGCTTATAAATGTCTACATCGAAAATTACATTTAAGGTATAAACCTGCTTAAATATTTGAATTGTTTCGGTAAATAAGGGAATAATGAAAAATGTTATACGCTGAAATTCTGCGGACGAACAGTTTGTTGTGTTTAAAAGAGATTTCGCAATATATTTGATGTTGAGTAACAATGAAAAGTTATTTTTGAAGCGCATGAAAGCTTTGTTTATTCACTACATAAATCATGTTTTTTTTTACAATAACAGAATAAATGTAATGAAGAGGAAAAATAATCTGAATAGGGTTGAAAGACTTTCGGTCGATGGCCAACGAAGAAGAAGAAAAAGAGAGAATAGTCGTAAATTATAATAACATGTATTCTTCGTCCAATAAAGATGTTTTAGTCGTAGTAACCTGAATATATGAATATTCAGCTTCATAACAGAATAATTTCAAACGTTAAGATCTCATCATTGATATTTAAATTTACCTATAAATTCCGGGTCTGGAAAAAAATATAAAAATATCTCTGGATGGCTTAAATTACAAACATAATTTTCTTCAAAAACTACGCCTTTAGACTTTGAGTAATTTTTTAATGCCAACAAGTCTACTGCAATATCACTAAGCTAAGATAAAAATGATCGTATTTGATCATTTTATAGAATAAAACGCTATTTTTAAAAAAATGGAAAATTTGTAAATATCAAAAAGTATTTTAATTTTAAGCAGGTTTTCAAGGTCATTTCAAGGTCAACCTGTTATTTTTAAATGGAAATCTGTAATTTTTATCAAGACACAATGACAATGCAAAATTCTGCCTCGTTTATACACAACAAACTGTTTGTCACCAACGAAATTTTGTATATTTTTTTTTGTAAATGTTTCGCGAATTAAGTGAAGCTTTTCTTATAAAGCTAAAATTAGCATCGTTGCAAATCGGAGTCATCTCATTAAATGCATAGCATAAACAATTTAGGATTAGTTATAATGTTTTCAATTTTTTTTTAATTAATTAAATCTTTCGCGAAGATTTTAGAAATTGCTAGATGGTTGGTAGAGGTAGATCGATAGGACGGCGAAAGAATTATAAATAATTACATGTAGATAGGTTAATAGAAGTGCAAAAGAGAGAGAAAGAAAGTTTAAAAACTATTGCGGTGAGTGTTTTATTAAACAGTATTAAATGTTTCGTAAAAAAATTGCCAGATGTATTTCAATAAAATATACGCAGATAAGATGTACAAAATACACACATTTTTTGCAGAAAACTATATATTTGTGTTTTTGTTTACTTACAAATTTTCAATAATTTTTTTTTTCAGATTTTTTTTTGTTAAAATTTTTTTTCCAAAAGATGTTAATTTCTTCGTTGTCTTCAATATCTGTTAAGTTGCTTTTGTAATATTTTTTTATATTCAAGAAATTATTGGAAATAAATCAGATAAATTAAGATAAACACCAAAAAAAAATTGAAGAACAGTTGCCATGATCCTGAAATTTTCAAAAATTATTAAAAAAAGGATCGTGCTACATAATAAAGTTAAAAACTGAAAACACCCCTCCTCTACATTTGGAGATATTTGCATTTGAAAGATGTTGTGTCTGTTTCAAAGTAATTCACTCTCCAAGTTAAAAAAAAAAATTGAAGAAAAATTGCTATGATGCTGAAATTTTCAAAAATTATTCAGAACGGATTGTGCTACATAATAAAGTTGAAAACTGAAGACACCCCTCCTCCACATTTCGAAATAATCCCACTTGAAAGATGCTGTGTCTATTTCAGATTCATTCGATCTTCAAGTTACTAAAAAAAAATTGAAGAACAACTGCTATGATGTTGAAATTTTCAAAAATTATTCAGAACGGATTGTGCTACATAATAAAGTAGAAAACTGAAAACACCCCTCCTCTACATTTCGAAATAATCCCACTTGAAATATGTTGTATCTATTTTAAAGGTCCTCACTCTTCAAGTTACTAAAAAAAAATGAAGAACAAATGCTATGATGCTGAAATTTTCAAAAATTATTCAAAACGGATTGTGCTACATAATAAAGTTAAAAACTGAAAACACGCCTCTTCCACATTTCGAAATAATCCCACTTGAAAGATGTTGTGTCTATTTCAAAGGTATTTACTTTCAAGTTACTAAAAAAAATTGAAGAACAATTGCTATGATGCTGAAATTTTCAAAAATTATTCAAAATGGATTGTGCTACATAATAAAGTTGAAAACTGAAAACACCCCTCCTCCACATTTCGAAATAATCCCACTTGAAAGATGCTGTGTCTATTTCAGATTCATTCGATCTTCAAGTTACTAAAAAAAAATTGAAGAACAATTGCTATGATGCTGAAATTTTCAAAAATTATTCAAAATAAATTGTGCTACATAATAAAGTTGAAAACTGAAAACACCCATTATTCGAAATAATCCCACTTGAAAGATGTTGTGTCTATTTCAGATTCAGTCACTCTTTAAGTTACAAAAAAAAATTGAAGAACAATTGCTATGATGCTGAAATTTTCAAAAATTATTCAAAATGGATTGTGCTACATAATAAAGTTAAAAAGTGAAAACACCCCTCATCTACATTTCGAAATAATCCTACTTGAAACATGCTGTGTCTATTTCAGATTCATTCACTCTTCAAGTTACTAAAAAAATTGAAAAACAATTGCTATGATGCTGAAATTTTCAAAAATTATTCAAAACGGATTGTGCTACATAATAAAGTTGAAAACTGAAAACACCCCTCATCCACATTTCGAAATAATCCCACTTGAAAGATGCTGTGTCTATTTCAGATTCATTCAGTCTTCAAGTTACTAAAAAAAATTGAAGAACAATTGCTATGATGCTGAAATTTTCAAAAATTATTCAAAACGGATTGTGCTACATAATAAAGTTGAAAACTGAAAACACCCCTTCTCTACATTTCGAAATAATTGCACTTGAAAGATGATGTGTCGATTTCAAAGTTATTTACTCTTCAAGTTACTAAAAAAAATTGAAAAACAATTGCTATGATCCTGAAATTTTCAAAAGTTATTCAAAATGGATTGTGCTACATGATAAAGTTGAAAACTGAAAACACCCCTCATCCACATTTCGAAATAATCTCACTTGAAAGATGCTGTGTCTATTTCAGATTAATTCACTTTTCAAGTTACTAAAAAAAATTGAAAAACAATTGCTATGATGCTGAAATTTTCAAATATTATTCAAAACGGATTGTGCTGCATAATTTCGCTAAAAACTGAAAACACCCCTGCTCTATATTTTGAGATAATCTCATCTAAACGGCCTTTAGTTAATTCAAAAATTACTCACTTTCGCATATTTAATTTTAAAATTTTAATTTTAAAAAATGGTTATTAATATAACGAATGAATGTCTCAATCCTAAACTTTTCCGGATTTAATCGTGAACACAGACATTTTTTTAGCATATTTTAAAAATGTATCAATCGCAACGAAATATATAGTTTTCTACTTTTCGAAAATGTAAAACATATATATTTTCTAGAACCAACTTTTTAATGTTAATATCTACCATAAAATCATTCATCAAAACTCAGAAGCACGAGTTCCTAAAATTTTGTGAGTTAATTACAATTCTACACATTTTCCTTAATACTCATTAAAAATTAATTCATAACGCGCAAAAACACCCGAAAAATATAGATTATTTTGTTTAATTTTTAAATTATCACAAAAAAGCACAAATTAATTCAACTAGAAACACACTGGCAATTTTTTGACGAAAACACACAAAAAACGTTGATTTCAAAGATTTTAACTTATTTTCATATTTTATAAACATAGAGAAACGTAAGACAATAATACAGCCTTATGAATATTGTATAGTTTATAATAAATATAGTCCTCACGTACGGCCCACTCTGGGCACCTTCCTTATCATTCGAAATATTGATAATTTCACATTCAGAATTTGCCGCAGCGACGATAGTTTAGTCAGTTTCATAGACCAAATAGTTTGGATAAAGTGATCAAAATGCGATACAACGAAAGAGTTAGGAAAACATGCGGCAAATTCTTTATTTTCAATATGATGATGATGATACCCTTCAAAGTTCCAAAAATTAACGAATAATTTTAGTGCACATTGTACATAACAAGTATTTCGTTGTTTTTTTTTAAATTATAAATGTCTAAGGGTTAGGTTTATTGTTGTTAAAACTGTAATAATAATAATCATTATTAAATAATGAACATTTGAAATTACTACTAAACCATGTTTTAAGTAAAACACACTTTTACTTTAATATCACACTGTTTATTTATAGTGACTGCAGTTTCGATCAAACAATGATCGAAACTAAGTAAAAGTGTGTTTTATTTAATTAAAAATGTATCACGAAGTATGTGCCACCAACCTCAATCAGTTAAACCATGTTTTGTTTGAGTTTGTTTATGATTTTTCATGATCAAGATATATTCGAAAAATTATCTGGTTTTAATTAGTTCGAGTTGGTTCTCTAACAAACACTTAAACCTTCATTAAAATAGTGTCTTTTATAAATCAATAAAAAATATTGAGAAAAAAATACACGCCCCGATGCAAATGATTTCATTTTAAGATAATGATTCATAATTAATAAAACAGTGAAACAAAATCAAGTGTTTTAATCAATCAATATAATCAATGATTGCAGTTTTCTGTTCGTTTTCTTATTATCAGAATTTCTTCTTCAGAATGTTTGTTACACTTATAATGATTATTATTACAACTGTAGTAGTTATTAAGTTTATTGTGCTATTGTAATATAACAAATGTTAATATTTAGAAATGTGTAAATTGACTAATATTTAGGGAAACTGTACATTTTATTTTGTTCGTGATGTAGGAATATCATTCGCGGCTAAAGAAATATTTTTATGTGAGACATGAGGAGAAAGATGTGAGATTAGACTGTTTCAATAATGACTCACAATGTTTCTAGGGATAAACATATTTTAGATGTGAGATTAGATCATCAATAATGAGAAATGTCGCACAATGTGTAAACCATAGAAAGGGGTTCTAGTGATGAACATATTTTCAGGTATGAAATCTTGCAAATCATTTTAGATTTTTTTTCAATAAAACAATTTAATTTGGGTGTTACAAATTCGATGCATAAGCATTGTCAGCTCGGTAGGACTCTGTATATCCTAAGCAATGAAAAGAAAAATACAGGTTTGAAAATAGGCAACTTTACTCACAAGAAAACTAACCGAGTGTACCTCTCCAATTTTAATTAAATTTGGTGGATTTGTATTTGATCTCACGGTACAAATACCTACACCAAATTTTAATTAAAATGGGAGGGTTGATTTCCTTGTGAGTAAAGTTTCCAATAGAAAATGGCACATTTTCTAAAAATCCCTTTAAAAATTCAAATGAAATTATATTGGCTGTCTGGAATTCTCCAATAAAGTGTAGAGTACATTTCGTTAATTGTTTTAAAAATACTTTTGATTGTTTTATCTGCCGATTTTGTCTATTTTAACCGCTTTATGCACCATTAAAATATAAGATTAAATAAGACTTATTTTGTGGATGGGCTTACTTTAGCTGGGGATGCAAATAAATGTTCATGTAATTTTTTAGGGTTAAGCTCTAATCTGTATGGAATTATTCAACGCATATTGTCGGCTGAATTCCTCCGTGAAAACCAAATTCGAATTCGGGTAAGCGAGAATTCTTCGGTTTCTTTAACCCGGGTGTACACGGCTGAGTGCATTAAGCGGTTAAATATTAGCAGTTACTTTCAGAACTGATCATCACTATTAACAATACATTATCTAGCTGCTTTATTGAAATTTGCCAAAATTCCCATTTTTAGGGACGCCAATGAACTTCTGTTAGTTACCTTACGTTTTAAGGCTACCAACTATTTTCGACGTTAGAGGGAGCCAAAATATTACTTTGTTTCGGCTAAAAAATATGTTTAGGGGGTAATTATTTTACAGTATCGGTCCTCGTATATTTTATTTGGTACCTTACTCAAAAGTTTCTGTAGAGTATTTACCAAGATATTTGCAAAAAACTTTACAATCGTTCTGAATTAGAAAGAAAGGTTTGCCATGATATCATAATGGCCGACATTTCATTTTGTTTCAAAAAGTGAGGACAGATGTCGGGTTACGATTTTCTAATTAATGGGTTTGAGAAGTGTACGTGATTTGTTAAGTGTTGAATTTCCGGAGAAGGCAATACCCATTCAATGAGTATTAAAAATAACATAAGTATACCGATACTATTAAATAATTAAGGCAGCCAATTGTCACATTTAAAATTTAGAAGGCGAAGTAGTAATTATTCATCTAACAAAAAGAATTAAATTACTTCCTGTCCCAAATTTATTTTATAAAGAGGTGACAAAAATGATAAATTAATTTTAATAATGAATAACGTGAATTCTACCATGATTTACTGAAAAATCTCGAAAACCATAAGCCGCACGAAAATTTCAACGCCATTTTCGAAATCCGCGCACAAAAATACATACCAACGCGAAAACGCGAGTTCATTACGTCTTTGGATAAGCGAGCTACGACCAAAAATTGCGTTTGACCTACTGAGGGAGGGAACTCCGCGTCTGGAATGCGGGATTATGTAAGGGTTACGTAACTGGGTCACGGGGAACCCTTGAAGGTCGGCGCACGCCCCTCTTAACGCAGACGGACATTCCGGAGCGGCGGCCATCATGGTTTATTATTTGCGCCTGCGCACAATCTACGAGGAACTGTGCCATGCGATTTAACAGGTGATTGTAAAGGGTTGATTTATTGTGTAAAAGGGTTGATTGATGAAGGAATTATATGTTGAATGGAATTAATAAACTGTAGAGAACGTAAGTTGAATGTGGTTGAAAATGTATGAACTGAAATTCAGCCTATCATTCCTGGTAAATTCCATCATGGTAGACATTAAATGAACCATTGAGGGTCCGTTTACATCAACATGGCTTTAATCCCAAGCTGTACTTATCACATCGTTAAGTGTAGCTTAAGAACTTATGTGTGGCTTAAACTTAAGCGATCAATTTTGCCGGCTTACTGAAAACTTAACCTAAAAATTGTTATGTGTCAATTTTAATGCAAATGAAGTGATGATTGAAGCCAAAAATTGAAGTATGGATTTAACCCTTTCGAGCCTGTCGGGACACATGTGTCCCACGGCTTTACCAATAAAATCTGATAGACGCACTTGGCCCGATCCCACCCTATCCCACAATCAAACCTGTGGCTCATGCGCCCATGTTTCCACCAATTAATAAATGAATAAAAAAAAATAAGGTCTTCACTGTCTTTCTTACTTGTTTAACTTATTTATTGGTAAAAATCTGGATGCGTGAGCAATGGATTGGATTGTAGAATAGGGCCCACCCACCACCCTTCAAATCTACATTATTTCAAACTACAAAACTTTGTTTGGTTAAAGAAATTACTTTAACAATTTATCGGAGAGGTGTAAAGTTTAGAAATAATAAGGAACGTGATTTTGTAGTTTAAATAAAAGTGGAATCGGGGGTCGTGGGTGGGCCCTATTCTACAATCCAACCTGTGGCTCACGCACCCTTTTTTCCAATAATTAATAAGTGAATAAAAAAAATAAAATCTTCACTGTCTTTCTTACTTGTTAAACTTGTTTATTAGTAAAAATCTGGATGCGTGAGCAATGGATTGGATTGTAGGATAGGGCCCACCCACCACCCTTCAAATCCGCATTATTTTAAACTACAAAACTCTGTTTGGTTGAAGAAATTACTTTAACAATTTATCGGAGAGGCGTAAAGTTTAGAAATAATAAGGAACGTGATTTTGTAGTTTAAATAAAAGTGAAATCGGGGGTGGTGGGTGGGCCCTATTCTACAATCCAACCTGTGGCTCACGCACCCTTTTTTCCAATAATTAATAAGTGAATAAAAAAAATAAGGTCTTCACTGTCTTTCTTACTTGTTGAACTTGTTGGTTAGGAAAAACCTGGACGCGTGACCAATGAATTGGATTGTAGGATAGGGCCCACCCGCCACCCTTCGAATCCACATTATTTTAAACTACAAAACTCTGTTTGGTTGAAGAAATTTCGTTAATGATTTATCGGAAAGGTGTAAAGTGTAGAAATAATAAGGAACGTGATTTCCATTTTGAATCGGGGTCAAAATGGATTATACTTTATTGCTCTATAAAAATCTCAAAACACCCCATTACTAGATTTCTTGATAATCGCACAAAATTTTTGTTTTTGGTTTTCTTGAAGTTGTGCATTTGCTCGAGATGATAAAAAAAATATAAAAACAATTGCCACGAACTTGAAACTTTACGAAATAGCTCAGAAAAGATGATGCTTTATTATTTTGTCAAATTCTCAAAACACCCCATCACTGAAGATTAAATAAACTGATCAAAATCTTTGCGTATGCTCGTCTCAAAATTGTGTATTCGTTTGAGCCGTCATAAAAATATAAAAACAATTGCTGGAAACTTGAACTTTTACAAATTCACTCAAAATAGATTATTCTTTATAACTCTGTAAAAATCTCAAAACACCCCTTCACTAGATTTCTTGATAATCGCACAAAATGTTTGTTTTTGCTTTTCTTGAAGTTGTGCATTTGCTCGAGCTGATAAAAAAAATATAAAAATAATTGCCACGAACTTGAAACTTTACAGAATAGCTCAGAATAGATGATGCTTCATTATTTTGTAAAATTCTCAAAACACCCCATCACAGGATATTAAATAAATTGATCAAAATCTTAGCGAGTTTTGTAGTTTAAAATAATGTTGATTCGAAGGGTGGTGGGTGGGCCCTATCCTACAATTTGACCTGTAGTTCTACAATCCGACCTGTAGTTCACACACCCTTTTTTTCCAACAATCAATAAGTGAATAAAAAAAATAAGATCTTCACCGTCTTTCTTACTTTATTAGTAAAAATTTGGATGAGTGAGCAATGGATTGGATTGTAGGATAGGAATATTATATATTTAATACAAACTTTCCTGAAAAGTGTAAATATAACAAAACAAATAAAAAATAATGAGGCTTGAATTGGTTAAGCCACAATGGTGCAAATGGGCCTGGGTAACTAAATCAATTAATTATAAACAATTTGTGAAAATCGGAAGGGAACACTCGGGTTAGTTCTCTTACCAGTTTATGAGGCAATGAATTTTGCAGATTTCTACGTCACAATTTTGAGTTACGATGTTTTTTTTTTTAATTTGACATTAACGTACGTCTAATCTCACACATTTTCCTCCTGAATGTTAATTTAAATATTAACGTATTATTAAAATATATCAGCTTATAAAATCTATAATATCGTCGTTGAACTAATGTAATTTTCTGTAAAAAGGTCGTTACTTTAATCGTTAAGAATGTATAAACACTGTAAATGTTATTTTGCCCCTTTACGATGTGTAATCCTTAATATTTAGACATTGACCACTTGATGTTTCCCGATGTACAAAATTAAGTGTGTGCGTGCAAGTTAACAAGTATTTTTAGAGGTAGACGTATAGTCACGATCAGGAAAGGTGTCAAATTATTGTATGAAATGTATAAACGTAGATTAGACTAATGTTTATTTGCGCCAAAAAAAAAGTTATTCGTGTAAAGAATGGTTTATGTTGAGCAGGTGTTATAATTATTGCATCAAATTGGTAATTAATTAATATAAACTATTTTATTGAAAATTCCTAATGCGGATTTAATCCAAAACACAAAATTTAGACATTGACCACTTGATGTTTCCCGATGTACAAAATTAAATGTGCGCGTGTGTGCTTTTCCTCGTATAAGGATTATTATTACTTTCAGTGGTGCAGTAATTATAAAAACGTATAACGCTATTTCAATGTATTTACTTGTTACGAACAAAGAATTCTCAGTTAGGACTCATTTACAAGGCCGAATTAATCATAACCAATTAGTCTACTTATGACTACTATCATTGCTTAAATATATACCGTTGTACGACGCTCATGGAGGAACAGGAAAGTGATATGTTAGTTCTAAAGTTTCCAACAGATGTCAGATAAATGCACGTTTAATAAAATAACGAAGGAAGTGTTCTTTATTTCAACAATAATATATACTTTGATCAATCAATCTTTGCTTGCACGTACCTAGTTCTGACAGTATATTCATGTGTTTACTCTCTCTACGATAAGTTAAATTAGACGCAATCATGTGTATACATGCGTCTACTCTCTCTACTTAAATTAGACACAATAATATGTGTACTTGTGTCGACTAAGGCGAGAAAACTCAGTCTTGGCTACTGACGCACATGCAAAGATCCATTGATCAAACCATATTTAAGCAATGCTTATTATTATTAATAATAAAATACTTGATATATCATTTAAGCAATGTTACTATGCATTAATAACAAAATACTCGAGATATGATTATATAATCCTTTTTAGTAAAACCAAGCTCGTGCGCAGTATTTGTAATTAAAATCCAAACGAGCTCAGCTTGAAAAAATAAAGGCCAAGTTTACTACTAATAACTAGGATACAAATTTAAATGTTTAAGAAATTATATAAACGAGACATCTTCACTGATTAAAGCTATAGTTAAATAGTCAATTCTAGATGGTGTAGACGTACGTAGCGATTAATTTTAGAATTTGATATCTAATAAATGGAAAATAGCGGCTTTTATAAATCGCGGAAGCCTTTTTATAACGTTTGTATTCCGAGGTGATCGTGTTTACGGTTATAAATATATAAATACGCACGTCCGATGTCTAGAAGTAGAAATCTGTTCTTCAACTCCAAAAAAACAAGCATTCCACATGACCGAAAACCAACATTCACGACTTTATTATTAGATATCAAATGCTACATTGTACACATTTATATTATACCGCACTAACCGATTTAGTGTTTCGAATGTATCCAGGCAACAAAACTTCTGAATAAAGTGATAAAAATATGTTTTTTTTTTTGGTCAATGATACGTCTTATATAATTCCATCACATAACAAAGCGTAAACATTATAAATAGCATTTTATGCAGTCAAATATGCTATAGAAATAAAAGAAGAGAGCGAGGTGTGGTTTTTATTTATTTCACCGATCTGCAGTTATAAATGTTTCCACCCGAATATGCAAAATAAATCCAAATAAATTGTCAAGTTTCGAAAGAGATATTTCGATGTAAATCCAAAGCAAGTCAATCACCCAGTTTCCCCAATCATCATCATCTAATGTAAGAATATCCATTCTCAGCATTCAAAAATCGAAAAAGCGTTGATTTTCCAAAAATTCGAAACAAGTGCGGGCTTTAAACTTTTACAAAATTATTCAGAGATTATTGACTTTTGATTTTCCAAAAAAATCCAAACAAATTAATTACCTAGTTTCCCCAATAATCATCATCAAATGTAAGAATATCCATTTTCAGCGTTCAAAAATCGAAACAGCATTGATTCTCGAAAATTCGAAACAAGTGCGGACTTTAAAGTTTTACAAAATTATTCAGAAATTATTGGGTTTTGATATTCCTAAAAATCCAAACAAGTTAATTACTTAGTTTTTCCAATAATCATCATCAAATCTAAGAATATCCATTTTCAGCATACAAAATTCGAAAAGCGTTGATTTTCCAAAAATTCGAAACAAGTGCGGGCTTTAAACTTTTACAAAATTATTCAGAGATTATTGACTTTTGATTTTCCAAAAAAATCCAAACAAATTAATTACCTAGTTTCCCCAATAATCATCATCAAATGTAAGAATATCCATTCTCAGCATTAAAAAATCGAAAATTCGAAACAAGCGCGGACTTTAAAGTTTTACAAAATTATTCAGAGATTATTGACTTTTGATTTTCCAAAAAAATCCAAACAAATTAATTACCTAGTTTCCCCAATAATCATCATCAAATGTAAGAATATCCATTTTCAGCGTTCAAAAATCGAAACAGCGTTGATTCTCGAAAATTCGAAACAAGTGTGGACTTTGAACTTTTACAAAATTATTCAGAAATTGTTGGGTTTTGATTTCCCCAAGAAATCCAAGCAAGTCGATTACCTGGTTTCCCCAATAATCATCATCAAATCTAAAAATGTCCATTTTCAGGGTTCCAAAATCGAAAACGCGTTGATTCTCGAAAATTCGAAACAAGTGCGCACTTTAAACTTTTACGAAATGATTCAGAAATTATTGGATTTTGATGTCTC
The DNA here is from genome assembly GCA_910593695.2 of Ocypus olens. Classification (NCBI taxonomy): domain Eukaryota; kingdom Metazoa; phylum Arthropoda; class Insecta; order Coleoptera; family Staphylinidae; genus Ocypus; species Ocypus olens. The sequence continues at coordinate 5,449,233 of OU343055.1, read as the reverse complement.
AAAAAAATCCAAGCTAGCCGATTACTAGTTTCCCCAATAATCGTCATCAAATCTAAGAATAACCATTTTCAGCGTACAAAAATCGAAAAAGCGTTGATTTTCCAAAAATTCGAAACAAGTGCGGACTTTAAACTTTTACAAAATCATCCAGAAATTATTGAGTTTTGGTATACCAAAAAAATCCAAGCAAGTACCCAGTTTCCCCAATAATCAAAAACTGGATTTCTAAAACATTTTTTCGCTCGAAATTTCCAATTCTAAAAAAAATATGAAAACAACACTTTCCAGTACGGAGAAGGTAAAAACGTTAACAAACCCCACTTGATTGTTTATTATTAAACCATTAATTCCTCTACAAATCACCATTTAAATCAATTCAACTGTAAAGCAATATTTATTATTTCGCAATTTTTCGAAAGTTCATTTAAACAGGTTTAAGGCTTTAAACTCTGGCAGCGATTTAAGGTTTCAATTATCAAAATCACACCTTAGAATTACGAGTTATAAGCTTTTAAAAATTCAAATAAATCACATTCGTAATTGCCGCCGCCTCCGCGCTATCTACCGGACGATAGCTGAACTGCTAAGTGAATATTGACGCCAGCGCCAAAACACTCCAAGTTTATACCTATAATCAAAATGTAAAAATCCAGAAATGGGTTGTACACAAAACGATAGAGTATTTAATTCTGAATCGAATGACGTATAAAATAGCTGAGGAAATTTAGCGGTTTTTCGGTAATTTGTAAATGAAAATTTACTATAATCCCTGGTCGGTAATTCAGTTTACTGTAGCGCTTAAAATTTAAATATAGGCGTATAGCAATGTTTTTCAATTAAATATGAGTCGAAGTAATGACATAAATCTAGTGTAATGCATTAAATTACAAGAAATCTTAATTTAGCACGAGCAGCTGTCGGTAATTTAGTTTACTGTAAAGTTTATAATTTAGCAATAGAGCATTTTGCAATGATTTTCAACTGAATAATAGTCAAAATAATAAAAACTCATTAATTACGTAACTTTTTATCTTGTGTAATGCATTGCATTACGAGCAATCTGAACTTTGCTACAGCCGCGCCCTCTGTTATCGGGAGGGTGAGTTGGTGAATTATTTAAGGATTTTATATTTACTTTAACATGAATTCAATAATTGAAGATTAATAGCAAACATAATTTGAATGGTATCCTAAAATAAATTGACTTGTTATTATTTGAATTTTACAAATAACATGCTTTTTTATACACACCTAAACGTTAGGCAACTTATTGTACCCGTAGCAAATTTTATAAATAGAGATGATTTACTTCAACATTAATTTAATAATTAGCGATTATTTACAAACGTTATAAAAATGGTATATTAAAACAAATTGAATTTTGCAATTAAAATGCTTTAATATACTCGTCTAATTGTTAGGCAACTCAATATACCTATAACAAAATTTTTATATAGGGATTATTTACTTTAACAAGAATTCAATAATAAGAGATTATTTACGTTATAGAAATGGTGTACTAAAACAAATTGACTTGTTATTATTTGAATTTTGTAAATAAAATGCTTCAATATATACGTTTGAACGTCGGGCAACCCAATATACCCGTAACAAATTTTACTTATAAGGATATTTACTTTAATGTGAATTCATAATTAGAGATTATTTATAAACATAGTAAGAATGGTTTTCTAAAACAAATTGACTTGTTATTATATGAATTTAGCAAATAAAATGCTTTAATATATACGCCTAATTGTTAGGCAACCGAATATACCCTTAACATATTTTACATATCGGGAATATTTACTTCAACGTGAAATTAATAATAAACGATTATTTATAAATATAGTAAGAACGGTTTACTAAAACAAATTGACTTGTTATTGTTTGAATTTTGCAAATAAAATGCTTCAGTATATACACCTAATCGCCAGGCAACCCAATATGCACGTCTAATCATTAGGAAACAATCTACACATAATTTCCAGGCAACCCTTTATAGCCGTAGACATAAATTCAACAAATTTTACATTTAGATAATAAATATAAAATGATTTGTATGTATAATTTACACGTGGTTACCTTTATTTATCTGGATACTACACTAACAGGTTTAGGGTTTCGAGTGAACCCAAGCAACAAACCACGGAATAAAGTGATGGAAAATATATATTTATTGTTCATGTTTATTCAATGCTATGTTACATAATCTCGTCATAAAACATAAAAGTAAAAACAGGTAAACGATAAAATAGGTATTTTAAGTAAATGAACAAAAGGTGGAATCAGTTTTTCACACTCATTCGTATAAGCAATTCACATCATACCAAAAATACTTTTCCGATTGTAACAAAATTTCGAGCTAAGTTTTTAATTAACCACTTGCAGTGGAACTTGCTTAAATAAATTGTGGCCCCGCATTACCCTTTAAAATCATTTTATTTCATACAAAACCAAAATAAAAAATGCATTACTTTCGATATACAAAAAGAAAAACAACCTTGTTCATGTTGTGACCACTAGTCCAGAGCAAGTGGTTGAATTAAGCTACGAGTAACTTATTTTATTTGAGTAAATATATAAATTTGCAACCCAATTGTAACATATAAGGTACTCTAAAAGAAAATAATATAAGAAATCATACAACGGGTCGCAAATTCTCTAATTACATTATCGAACACCACTTTTTCTCCGCTTGCGGATTCACCTCGTTCTCAATCTTGCTGAACTCGGCCTCCGCGAACAAATCGGCCTTTCTGTAACTGGTCAGTTTGGGCGTGCTGGCCGAGACCTCCCTCTGCGCAAACTTGCTTTTGATCTTCTGCAACGGACTGGAGATGTAGGAAAACAGACCGGTCTGCGAGGGTTCCGGCTTGAACCTCTTCACGCCGTCGGGAGTTTCGCTCCTGTTCTTCCTTTTCACACCGGAAAGCTTCTCGACGGACGACCTGGCCGTCGAGTAGGGCAGAGTCAGATTCTTCTTCTCGGTGTTCGACTTGAGCAAGCTTTTCCTGTAATCGGACGAGGTGTGTATGGATCGTCGCGACGACAGGCGCCGCATGGTTTCGACGACCGTCAGCTCCTTGGCCGTGTTGATGAAGCTGTCCTTGTCGGGGAAGGACAGATCGATTTCTCGGGTGAGATCGCTTCCCACGTTCACCTTCGTGCTGACGCCCGACTCGCAGGAGTCGCGCGTTTCGCTTAAATCCACGTCCAGTTCTAAATTGTCTGGCGGTTGAACGTCCTCTGGAGTTTCCGTGGTTGGTAAATCTTGGGATTTTGGTGCGTCGTCGAAATCCTTATCGTCGCTTACGGATTTCGGTGTCTTTGGCGTTGGGATGTTGCGAGTTTGCGAGCGCCGCGTTCGGCACCTGGACAACACCGGGGAATCGCGTAAGGATTCCTTTTGCACGTCGACGAATTCTTTGCGTGAATCGCCGTCTGAATTTTCGTCGAACTGCAGTTCCGGATCGGCGTCTTCGTTATCGATAACCAGTGGTTCCATTTCTACTTCTTCATCCTGACTCTCCTCGATTCCGTTAGTCGAAATAACTTCTGGAACGGTTTCATCCCGAACGGTCTCTTCCTCCTCCTTCTTTTCCCCCCCCGCGTTTTCAGCTTCTTTGTCGGTTAATATCTCGTTTTGATTTGGTTTCGTGTCATTTGTGTCTGGTTCACACTTATTATTTTCATTCGTGTTCAGCTCACGCTTATCATTTGCATTTGTGTTCGGTTCACACTTATCTTTTTCGTTTGGTTTCGTGTCGCATTTATCATTTTCTTTTGGCTCCGTATCAATCTTGTCGTTTACTTCTGCGGGTGTTTCGTTTGTTGATTTTAAGGGGGTTGAGCTTGTTGCGGTTTCGCCCTCGTCGTTTCCTACGGTTTGGATTTTTGGGACTGTCTCTTCGAAACCTTTGCAGTCCTCGGTTTCGGCCGGCGTCGCCGCCGCCTCGGGTTCTTTCTCCATGTTTCTGTCCTTCTTCAGCGGGGCCTTGAAGTACTCGAGCACTACCTCGTCGTTGGTCTTCCTTCGGGATCGTTTACCATTCTTCGTGCTCATGATTGAGTATCTGCAAGGTAAATATGCTTTAGTAGGATTAATAATAATAATAATAATCTTTATTAATACCATCACCTAAAGGTTTACATACGTCAACAAAATATGTATTCATAAGATAAATAAATGAACATTAGAAATTATATTGATTGTACTCTTCCCAGCTGTAAAAAGCATTTGTAATTAAGATTCCCTTAACGACTTTTTAAAAATCCTTTTAAAGGCATTTGTCTAACATTTTCTGGCAATCTATTATAAAAGTGGATACCATAATAATTGGTTCCATTTCTTGATCTATTGAGTCTCAGTGCTTTTGGACAGAGATCGCTTTTATTTCTGGTGTTATGGTTATGTTTAGATTGATGATCTTGGTAGTTAATAATATTATCCTTAACATATACTACACAATTTAAGATGAAGATACACGGTAGTGTTAATATTTTTAAATAAATAAACTTATTTCTGCAGTCATCTCTATAATTCAATCCATTCAATAACACAAATTAAAGTGTTTTTTTCAGTCTCAAAATGTTACATTCAGCTGAATATGATTTCGGGCAAATATCAATCATGTAATTCAATACCCGGAGGTGCATTAGCGCGGGGAGTAGTTGTTTTAATTGATATTTGTTGTTCTTACTATATTTAGTAAGACTTCACTGCAGAAGCTCAAGTAATTAATTACTAATCTATTAATATGTTTTTTTTTTGTTTCGCAAGCATTTGCCCAAAATCAAACTGGAAATAACTTTTATAAGTTCGAATTGTCGATAATATATATCTATAATATATTAATTTGTACATTAAGAAGTTTTCCGTGTATTAATAAAGAAATTGATTTAATGGGTTAAACGGTAGGGAAACAGTGGCTGTGATCTTTAGTGATTAATTTCTTACAGAATCAATAACATGTTTGAATTATACTTGCCTGTAGCAATTTCTTACACATAACAAACACAGTAACACTGTTATAATACTTCTGTGACAGTATTTGTTGTAATCATTAGGTGAACAATATTTGTAAGATAAAACTGAAATTGATAGTCTAATTAGTGTCTCGCAACGAAATTATCTCTCAACATGTTGATAAAACTTCAATATTATGAACATCTCTATTTCAGGCAGATTATTACATGCAGGTTATGCAATCCTTCGCACTTCGTTTCGTTGGATGATGCTAAGGTTTCTGCAGAAAATTTATGCAATCCTCCACACTTCTTTTGTGTCAAGTCTGTGCCAAAGTTTCTGCAGAAAATTGGAATTGCTGTTTATTAACAAGCTCTCGCCTACTTATAGACAAACAACCAGTATATCGTAAAGACATTTATTTATTATTTAAATTGGCGGTTCAAAATGGACACCTCCATAATGGATATGCACTCCGAGAGGAAGTTCAACGTCATGTAGGCTTGCAGCAGCCAAAACTTGAGCAAGTCCGGACTGTGGATTTCGGCTGAAACTTGAAAATTTATTTTGTCGGCTGTCGATCGATTTCGAGGGGATGGTACCTGTGTTGGTGGACTGGGGACGGCACATGGTGTCAGAAAAGGCTGCACGAACTTTAATTTATGCCCAAAGTATTTTTTTATAAACGCACCACGTGTAAATGGAATTCTTGTTTCTAAACTGTAGACATGTGTTAATTAATAATTCATACTTCAAATTGTCGAAACCAGGGAAACTTGTGTATGGTGATTTTTTTATGCAATGTTGAAATTCGAGGTCCAGAAACTTGTGTAATGATGTAGGTGATTTTTCGATAAACATTATCCGTTAGAAAAAAAAGTTTGAAATTCAAAAAAACGGGGGTTAACTTTGCTGTCACTCTTTCTCATATTTGTAGGCTGATAATAATATTAATATCATTCATAAAGTAATTTATACTGTGTTGATATTCATCTTATGTATTCGATAGCTACTCAACCCAATCCGTTCAAGCCATTATCACAATTTCACGCTTGACAGTCCGTAAAGTGATTACACCATGTTAACAATTTATTTAATTTGTGTTAGGGTAATTTAATCTACTGTAATTATAAATTAGATATAATACCAACATTGTTTTTTTTTATAAATTCAGATTCTCACTAATATCAAATTTTATTGACATTAGTTAAAGTAAACATATTTTTACATAAATTACATATTTCTCATAAGCTCGCCTGCTTCTTGGAAATAATTATTCTATGAATTGTTATCAATGCTTAAAAACTCAATCAACTCTGCAAACAATTTTGCGGAATTATTAATATGTTTGGAAACAGAAATCAATGATTATCCAAACTAAAAAATCGTGTTTAAATATGTTATCTAAGAGGATCAGACTTTGCAATCAGCTTAATAAATCAGCACGAGATCATCACCACGGACATCATTAGCGCCGTAATTTCACCCCGCCATTAACATGCCTTACCTGTGTATATATATATTGTAACATTTCATTACATTAAATTAGTTTAACTTTGAAAATGATCCAAACCGATCAAAACACGTGTCAGGCAACTGAAAATAAAATTATGGAACAAAACAAGCGTTTTACTTTTACCCAACTTAATAAAATAAATTCAGAAAAATATTTACGCCATTATTTTCCGAGATATGTCGCAAACTTGCATTTTTTTAAACGGGAACCATAGTAGGCTATGACCTCATTCGAAAGACTATTTTTTTCTCTTTAATCATGTTATGTTAAAAATTGTATTCTGAACAACCCGATGTACAAAAATCAGTTACAGCGGTTAGGGCAAACGTCCTATAGTATATAGTGTATCACGGGCCGAAAATAGGCTTTAGCGACCCGCCGCTAAAAGTGAAGGGTTGCTAAAGCATTTTGGCACGAGTTACACTCGATATTTTTTCGCCTGCCTTAAGTAAAACCAGTGTTTCAGGAAATTTTATATCGCGCACCATTGAACTGTCACTGTCAGATTTTTGCATAGCCTACTCATATTCCGCGAAAGGTTGTTTATTTTTTCGGCCCTAGATACGCTAAATCGTAGTTTCGGCCCGATTTTTACGGCCAAAATATATGGTTTCGGTAGAGGCAGGCGAAAAATTTTTAATATGCGACATTCCTAATTTATCTCAAAGCCAACTCTGTGGCTCACACGTTGTAATCACATACGGTAAATAATTACACGTTAACAGTGTAATAATCTGGCAGACAAATGGGCGGCATTGTCCACATTCCACATCTGTTCTGCTCTATTAAACTCATTTAAAAGGAAACGAACAAAAAAGCAGGCCGTTGCACAACGCTTGATTGCCCCAAGACAAAAATTGGTACTCACGAACGACGGATTTAATGAACCGTTTCTCGTTGCACACGCAGAGACGGTGTATCGGAATTCCGTTGAAAACACGACTTTATCATGAATGGTGAAGTGTTTATAAACAAACCCGGCGGCGGGTAAACCGATACGGGAGCGCAAGGATATTCGGTTCGGAAATTAAAAACCGTTTGTTGTTATTTTTGTAACGGATAGTGTGTTGTGCGAATGAAAACAAAGCGATACTTGCCCATTTGGATTTACGTGGATCGGGGGTCCGTCGGGTGGATAAACGGGCGGGTTCGTCGGGGGGTCACACCTTTACTTTATCTTATTTATTTACCTTATTGCGACAAAGGAGAGGATTCTCACCGGCTTTAATAAAGCGTCATGTATAATAATCAACAAAATGGATGACGAGTTTTGCACTGCTGCCAAACCACCAGGGCCGCCAACATTGAAATGTTCAAGTGTATAGGCCGCTTCACAACGAGCCGGCAACGGCAACGAGAACGGGAACAAAAAAATAAATATTATAATAAAACACTTTCAACTTTGTTTTGTATAACTTATATTTTTATTTTTGTGACTCAAGTGTGACCTTTGTAAATAGGTTTTTTTAAAACACTTCTTGTTTGAAAATGGTAATTGTATTACCGAAAATTAGTCAAAAAAATTAAAATATAAGTTATACAAAACAAAGTTGAAAGTGTTTTATTATAATATTTAAAATGTATAACGAAGTAGAAGCCTCCAGCATAAATAAAAAAAAAATTATAGTACCAGTGTATTTATATTATAAATACAATGATATTACTAAGGGGGTTGAATTAAACAATTTGCTGGTATTAAGAAGTATTGTTTGATAATGTCCGAATAGGACGAACTAGTTACAATAAAATTAAAAATTCTTGATACCAAACTCCTTAGTAATTCAATATGTATCACAAAGTAATGCCTTCTGAAATCAATCGATCATAGATAAATGATACGATACGTATGTTAACATACACAACTAAGATACCCAGTGAGCCAAAAAATCCGGTACAAATTGGATATATTCGCATTTTCAATAATAACTAACGCAATAAATATTGCTTTGAAAAACAAAACGTTTACACTTTGTAGATAGTAAAATTTGGCTTTTTACTGTTATGTAAATTATTTAAAAATATTCATAACTCACGAAGATGTATAAGAGTACAAAACTACTTGTAGGTATGTGCTCTGTGCTTGTACCGTTGTTTTTTTTTAGAACGGGAACGTTTGATATATTTTCGTTCCCGTTCTCGTTACCGTACACGGTTCGTTGTGAAGCTGCCTTACCGCTAACAATTTTTTATTCGATTTCATTTAAATTTATAAGAAAATAAATAGAATAAACAAATTGCAAGTAAATTAGACTTTTAGAAGAAATATGCTTAAATCGTGGAAAATTATTTCATATTTCTTATACTGGTAGCAAAATGTTTTTTGAAATTTTTCTAAGAATTGGATATCAAAAAATTACACACCAAAAATATATCTTCTTAGCATCAAAATATTTATTTTTTGATAGCCTGAAATAGTAAATGAATACCAAAAATATCAACTGAGCGACAAAAATATTATACCAAAAATGAAATAGCAATATACAATCATTGCAGATTGCCAGAAATTGTTAATTAATTATGCCCTTAATACATAAAATACTATAAAACCATTTATTTGTCCTTCGCTTTGACTATATACTATATAGTCAAAGGTCCTTCGCATTACCCCCAGCATCACATCCCCCTCAACGTATATAACGTTGTAACGTAGGCAAACTAACGTACATATAATTTCACACAAACACTGAATGAAAAACCAACTGTTTTAAAACCACAATTACTTATTGTGTTATTAAGGATTACACGCAGTAACGGTCGCAATCATCATCATGATTACATATAATGTAATAGCTTCAATAAAACGAAATATAGCCTGAATATATGAATATTCAACCTGTTCGTAACTCTGCAAAATTAATAATTAATAATTTTGCAGAGTTACGAACAGGTTGAATATTCATATATTCAGGCTATATTTATTGAATTTATTTATTGCTTTCTGCAACAAGTAATGTTGTTTCTAATTTAATGTAATAGCATTGTAACGTAGGCAACCCAACATACACGTAATAGCGTTGCAGCATAGGCAACCTAACAAACGTCCAGTAAGGGAATTACACAGTATTAAGAATGTATCTCGTCCATTGAAGAGATATATCTAAATCGAAAAATGTATAACTTTACAATGATTTTAAGCTCTGATTGTATACCGTAACTACATTTGCAGGGCCTCGCCGTTATGGTTAATTAATGGATGTAATACACTTACCTATCTGAACTACGACAGAGGAAACAGTTCAGCATGTTGACAAGGGTTTGCCAGACAAACTTTGACCGCTATAGAAAGACAAATATACATACATTAATGAATGAACTTGATTGTTTTAGATATTGAAATTATTATTTATTTATAAGACTTTACTTATCATAACTTAATAGGATTTAAATTTATTAACCCTTTCAGGACGGGTCACATCAATAAGCGTTTTAACGTAACTTCTGCGACAGCCGGGTAGCATCAATAATCGTTCTGATGAATTGACTTGTTTTTATATCCGAATAACGCTCATCATTGACGCTGCAGATATGTTTTCAGTTTCGGAGCAAAATCCAACACTAGAAATCGATGTTTGAAAAATGGACATTTTTTACGTCCGTCGGGTGTGATATTGCCAGATATACCCGTACCGAAAGGGTTAAAGACAAAATATATTATTTAATGCTTCTACATTAAGAATAGATTAGAATATCATAAATAACTACAAAAAAAACATATGCGTTTTTATGTTATAATTTTAACGATAACTCTCCGATTTGACGGTAAAAAAGGATTTTTCTTATATTTCGAATATTTTTTTTCCCATAGAGTCGGGTCGGGTTTAAAATGCACACTGCTGGGTCGGGCTTTTAAAAATCGGTCCATGCAGGGCTGTAGTGTGTATAACTTGTTAATCGATTCGATTCTTCATCAATAGTACAAGTTGTCTACTATTTCACCAACAATTAATAACATTTTTCTTAAGAAAGGATAAGTAATAAAAAATTCAAACGTATGATATGGAATATATGAAATATTTTTACTAATAAATATTAGTAAAAATATTTCATATATTCCATATCATAAGTAGAGTGAGATTTTTGTATGAAAATTCATACAAAAATCTCACTCTACTTCTTTGAATAACAATTTTTAACAGAAAACACGTTCACCCGCAGAACTCATGAATATTCAAATTCTAATCGGGCCATTTGAATTCCTAAACAGCATTTGAATTAGTATCTTACAAAGGTGAAGTTTAAAGCATGGCATTAACCTATTTAAGGCATTTTAAGCGTTAAAACCCTTAAAGTGTGCAAATGACACGTTGTTATCAATAATTTTATTCAAAGTGGAAGCCGTGAACTAAATTTTATCTAAAATTTGAATACGCCGCTTTGTAAATATTATTGTTGACGTTTATTCTTTTAACTAATATCGATTGCATATATTTCCAGAATGTTTTAATAATAATAATAATAATGCTTATTAGATGCAGTGGTTCATAATAGTAATATAATATTTAAATTGAGAAAGAAAGAAAAAAGGTATACTCCATCTACTCATAGATTAGACTTTTTTGACATCTTTAGTGACAAACACTAGAAAATGAAAAGTACTAAGACAGCTATCAGAAAGTTAGGATGGTACCTATAGAGTTTCAATATATTAACATGCGACGTTGCCAATAGACACATTATTGACAGTTTGTTACTGTTATTGTTAAAAATAAGACACAATCGGTAAGAACTATCATAGCATGCAGTGTCGGAGTAAGGGACAACAAGCAGTGACGGTTTGCGGGTTTTTTTCTGGTACGGCCGAGGAACAAGAGGTGGTAATACAGACAGGTAGGGTCAGTTGCAGAGACGGCTGGCTGCGTGATCGCATCTATCTATATTACCACCTCTTGTTCCTCGGCCGTACCAGAAAAAACCCCGCGAACCGTCGCTGACAACAAGGCTCTCAGCAAGATTCTCATTGCGGGCCTACCAATAAAATGAAGCACTCTGGTGTTTAAAATTGTAGTACTTTTTTTATTGCAAGAATAGTTATTTCTAGCTGTGTAAAACCGGTTCTAAGGTATGAAAATATAATCCTTAGTAGGCACATCATCCGTGCCTGTAAAACCGGTCTTAATCACAAAACAAATGAAACAAGACAACTGCATTAATCAATTCTTTTCTTACCTCAATAGGAAAAAGCACACGACGCGGTCCGCACCGTTGGACAGGGAATGGAAAAACTTCGCAAAGCATTAAAATGTTTATATCACAAACATTTACATAAAAAAAAGTAACTGATAACTGCTTCACCTTGCTAAGCATTGGTCGTTGACGCTCGCTTCTTTTCACAGTACGCATTTACATGATGATTAGCTATTTGATATAATACTGACTGATTTCTAACGGAACCGGAGACTAACATCCTTTTGTAGCAGCGCAGCAAAGAAACGTCATCTTCATCGGGTTTTAAAAATAGTTCCAGAGGGCAAAATATCTGAAATTTTTACAAAGATAAAATAATAATAATACGTTTTTGATTGATTTGTTTTTGTTCAATAAAACTATCTTACAACCCAATATACCGTGAGATCGGAATGTTGAAAATAGTTGGCAGCACATTTCCTGATAATTTCTATAATTATTCAAGTATGCCTTGAATTCTCCAGTGCAGTGCACGTTTTGACATCTTGTGGTTTTTTGAGGTTACACGTCTTAAAAATAGAGAAAATCGGCAGATCTACCCAAACATTAGACTTTTTTGACATAATTTCAAGGGTATGTAATATGTAGTATTATACAAAACTTAATTGTAAAATGATGACAATCGTTAAATAAATAAATAAATAAATAAAAGACTAGAAAGTGAAAAGTGCCAACATGGCTATGAATAAAATGCAGTTTTTCAGTGCGTTAGGTTGGTGCCGGTGTACTTCCAAATCGCCAACAGACACTTTATTGACAGCTATTGTTATTGTTCTCGTGTTTTTTCGCCATGGAAAACATTCTGAATGATAATCGTAATAAATTACAACTCAATTTGATGGCAACATTGCCCACTGTCATAAAATATAACCTCATTCTTTTAAAATATAACCAATTTTTTCAAGTCTAGTGACTTTTTACATTAGCCAACTTAATTAAAAATAAAAATAAACAGAGTTTACACATAACCAAATTGTTAGTAACTTTCTACTACCAACAATAGGGTTATTTCACCCTAATAAAGCCCACTGCGGCGAGAATAAAATGTGAACAGAGAATATAACTATAAATTAGCGTACCTCATTCTCCGCCAAGTTAAAAATCTGCACGATACCGGCGTACTCGGACCACAGCGTCTTCCGCAGCTTAACGTTATGCCTCTGCGCCAGCGGAATGAGGATAAAATTCCCGAACACCTTGTCCCCGTAGCTGACCCCCTGATACTGCTCCAGCAGCTGCGTGTAAAAATCCTGAAAGCTGCTCAAGCCCTGAATGGTCTTGTCGAAGTCGATATCGCGCTCGCTCGTGTCCATCACGGACTTTAAACACTGCGCCAGCATGTGTCGGATTTCGGGGATCAGAAACAAGGTGTCGCTGCCCAGGAACGTGCAGGCCAGCCGGCAGAATCTGTCCGTCGGACTGATCAAGCCGGCTAACGAGGGGAAGCACATTTCGTAGATGTAGATCCAGCGCAAGCAGTGCAGGACCGTGAAAACCTGTTCTTCTTCCGTCAGGAGAGGTTTCTTTTCTTGTTGGTTCGAGTATAAAACGACGATCGGGCTGTAGATCCAGTCGATGGGCATGATGTTGCCGATGTTTAGGTCGGTGGACCCGAACCATCTGGGGACGGGAATGTCCTGAAAAGGCGAAACTGTTTATTCAAATGGTAATATTAACCTCTTTATAAGCGAAAGGAAAGAAATAGCTATTATTACAACTAGGGAAATATGAATAGTATATTTCCCGAGGTTGGCTAGTTATAGACAAATGTATTCATATTTCCCGTGTTGTAATCAATAGTTTTTTTCTGATTGAAAGAATATTGTTCTGTAAATGGGAAAATATTGGATTGTAAATTTATGAATTTATCGGATTGGCAACGTTGCCAAGGGCCTTGTTTGTAAATATCATGGTTGACTTGTTTTGGTATTTGCGTTGTTTCATAAATTGGTGAAATGTCAAACTATGTGTTAACGCAAGCGACGAAAGACCGTGAATGTTTGGTTCCCGGAAAATCTAAACTAAGGCAATATCACTCAATATTGTTTCAATCAAAAAAAAAGAACATTTTTACCCCTTTAGCGCCATCTATGGAATATATATACAATATCTTTATTTGCAGAAAGTACAATATTAAACAAATATAATACTTTCAAAATTTTTAAAATTATTTCTGCTAAACGGCTATCGACCCGCGGTCTTTCAGCCTCTGGAATATTTTGTAATTTTTTTTTTGCATTTTTAGTTTAAAGTGTAAATACTTACTTTTCTTAATTGTAATACTTTTATGTACACCTCGGAGATATCTGGTATATTCTCCAAACACACTTTAAGTGTATTAAATTCATCGTAGAGATTCATATTCTTCAGGAAAAATTCGCTGGGGAAGAAGTTCAGGCTGAACACTATGTCTTCGAGGATGCATTCCACGTCGGTTTTCTGTTCGGCATTAAAAACACTCAGGGTTTTGACGGCGACATCGTAAAAAGGTCCCGTGTCCAAATAACGCACGACCGTCACCGACATTTTGAGGATGTTGAGCACTAACGTGCTTTCGAATTTCGTGTACCAGTTGCTGGTCAGGTAAAATTTGTCGCTGTGTTGTAGCTTTTCGAGGTAATTTCTTATGTTTCCGTACTGGAGGAAAGCAACTTTAAGCTGTGGATAGTTTGAAAATATTATTTTTTTAACTTAACTTGAGACAACCTCACTTATTGCAGATTTATTGAATAATAAATTATTTATTATGAAACCGTAAAAATGAAAGGAAAGTATATAACAATAAGTAATTTGGATCCAAGAAACACAAAAATATTATTATTCTGTCAAATATCACAGAGAACAAAGAGAAAATGATAGATGGCGCTGTTAATTTTCGAAGTACAGTTTTAGGATGCAATTTCTACGTATTAGCCAAAAACCATAAAATCGTTTACTTACCTCACGGTTATTTGAAGATTCAATGAAATTAGATATCGAACATAGGAAAGGAATGCAACTTGTAGTTTGAATTACAGGTATTACGTGATCGGAAGCATTCCATGCTGCCGCTTCTGTGTATTTAAAGTTTGCGCTGCACTTGTGAGTTTCGTAATTGTTCAGTATATTAGATCCATTCCTAAAATGAGTAAGTAAATCGGTTAATTGGAAGAATATCTTAAACAATTTTATATTGATTAAAACATGGGACAATTTTGACATCGTCTGCCTGTCTGAATACTGAATTAATTTTGAGTGATTTCGGAAAGTTTCACTTTACCCACACGGAATAAATTCTTGTAATAAATTAATAATAATAATAATTATATTTATTGACCACTCAAATTTACAATTACAGGTTACAAAAAAAAGACCGTTACAGTTAGAGGGGGTCAAAAGGTAAATGTTCAGATGAACCCCGAAGATTTCTCTGGTCTACCACAAATTCCTATAAAAATAATAATTTAATTTAATTTTTGTTCAACTCATGTCATGTGTTAGGCATCGAACAAAGATAAAATAAATTAGACATTCGAATAATTCCTAAAACCGAGCCTTAGCCAGCTTTCTTTTGCAGTCAACTTCACATTGGATTATAAAAAATCCGGCGACTGTGGTTTATACAGCATTGCCAACATGTATTGCAGATTGAATTATTTATTATGTCAATTATGAGAAATTATTACGACGCCTAAAATTATGTAACTTACGTTAGAGTTCTCGTGACTGTGGCGAATCCTGTTGAGTTAATCATGGATGTCTGGATGGTTTGGTATAGTTCTTCTAGTGGTAAATGTACGCCACTCGTAGGCTGATATAATATTAAGTTTTGCAGTAGATTGAACATACTGGAAATAATTTGCAGTTTTCCACACTGAAAATATAGAGGCGTATCAGTAAGTAAATATTTATACGAAATTCTCTTTTAAGAACAATTAAAGTGAAGTGTCAAATTAAAACCGTGATCTTAATATCAATAATAATAATAAAAAAAAACTATCAATAGCAATTTACTAAAAAAGATTTAGTCATCAAATTAGAAAAAAAAAAAAAAAAACATTAACCACTTCGCGCCCATGTAGCTTTGATTGGGCTATAGGATAATCCTGAAAAATTACTTTTTTCTTGTTGTTACCTTTTTCTACGACATATTATTCCACAAATTTACTCATTTATGCAAAGGAATATTCCATAGATGGCGCTAAAGGTGTAATTTTTTTTTGTAAAATATTTTTGTTTTCACTTTTTTGTTTGTCGCCACATGTGGCGACCTGAGCGTGAAGAGGTTAATCAGTAAAGATCAGAATTTTGGTATACACGCTTATTACGACTTTCCCCGACAAAATCAAGTTGTGTTCGAGCCGATCTTGGAAAAAAGTTACTCCTTTTCAGTTTTTTGCCTACATCTCGGCAACTATAACTAATACGAAGAAACAGTTCAAATAAAAAGGGTACCTTTTTTTCAAGATGGCGGCTCGAGCACAACAGATTTTGATGGGGATGTTCAATGGGAAGCCTGTATACCAAAACTCAGATCTTCACCGATGAATTTATTATATGTAGAAAATTGGTCTAATTTGACTGGACTAATTAGTTTTCATAAGAACTAAGTTAGATTTGAAGTATACATTCGATTTGGCACGGAAGTTTGAATTTTAAATTCAAAAATGACAACGCTGTACCCTATTGGAGAAATAGGAAGAGCTATGGAATGTGCCGATGGTCGTTACCAGTGGCGCAGCATAAATTCAGTAATATTATTATTTTAATTATTAATAAAATATCTTATATTTAAATTATCGCCGAGCGATAACTTTTGGTTGAGTGCTGCAGCGGTCGGGCCATGTGTTCAGCGAACCATCACAAAAAATATGTTAGCCTATACCCTCGAGCACACGGTGAACAGAGCGGCCCATTGAAAATAACATGACAAAAAAAAAAAATTATTTTCTATTTCATCGCTGCGCTCACCATTTTAAAGGCGCATGCTATTTACATTCTTTAAATTCCAGAGCTCTCTGTATTTCTCCAATAGACTTTAATCTCCAAGAAAACTTACCGAATAATTTGTGAGCGAGTTGAAGTTTGCACACCACTTTGGTATTCCAGTGTCGAACATCATTTTAACATATATTTTCGTGCATTCATAATCGTAAAGAATAACTTGCGAGACGAGATTCATTAATGAAGATAAGTGTGCTTGAATCACATAAGACGTGGTGGTTGTGGCTTCGGTGTTTGTCAAGTGATATTCCAGTAATCTTACTAGAACTGGTTGAAGTGCTCTAAAACAGAAAATTTATAAACTGTACACAAATATCATGAGTAATCATTTAATTTTCGTAATTATACTGTAATGTGAATATTGTAATTAATTAATACTTTCATGTACTTGAAAATAAAAGGGTTGACGGTGTAACAGTGCAAAAAAAAGTCAGAAGCATTTGACGTTTGAACGTAGCAACTTCAGATTACTTCGGGGTCTGTACTATTTTATATATCTAGCCAACTTCACTGTGAAGCTTCGGCTATGTCGAGGCACCTCTAGCACTTAACTCTACAGCGTTTAATGTTTGAACGTGGCAACTTCAGATTACTTCGGGGGCCGTAATATTTTATATTTTGCCGACTTCACCGCCGAAGCTTTAAAAACTATTATTATTATTATCATCTTCTTGAACACTTGCGCGCAAATGAACGATTTCAATTTACTTACATGAAGTGATCAACTCCAAATCCGTAATAGAGCAAGGTCGACCAGAGGTGCATCGACTCAATTTGCAATTTCAGTCCGTCCGTATTTGCGGCAACAAATTCGTTCGACAAATAGGTAGAGATCGAGTCCAACACTTTGTATCTAAAAAATAATCAACTGTTAAATGTTTCACCGGGTTTTTAAATGTACACATTACTTTTTCACCAATTGTCTGCCTATTGCTGCATTCCTTGCACCCAATATCCTCAAAAACTTAATTGCTTGAGGGAGCGGTAATCCGTAAGCCGATGAAATCGGACCTGAAAAATAAACTGTTAGATAGAACAACAAATAAAAATTGTAATATGTTTTATTTGAGTAACTTTTACACAGTTTAGTATTTAATTTATTTGTTTTGTTAGTAAGTCAGTATCTGGGCTTTTGACCATAGGTAGGGTTGCCATCCGTCCTGATATATACCGTCACCATTATGGACCTTCTTATCCCGACCAATTTTGTAAAATACTGTTACGAATTTGGCTCAAGTACTGAAGTAACGCCATCTGTTAGCGCAACATGTAGATGCAGCCTCAGTTAGTTTTATTTACGTCAACAAGTTTTATATATCGATTAAAACACTTGGTTTAGTTTCACTGTTTTTATTATTTTCCTCTCTGACTAGTTTCAACCGTTGGGTCATTCTCAAGAAAATATGTTGACAAGGTTGACTCACAGATGGCGTTGCATGTTACTGCGACAAGTTCCTTTGCAATTGTGTTCTTAATAAAAAGTAATTATTTTAAATAAATTTTTTACTTCATTTCCACACCCCCATCTCAGAGCGCCCCGACGAGGTCCCAGCTAGATATGGCAACCCTAACCACAGGTCTTTCTGCCCTGTTTTATAAAATGTGTAAATAACACAAGTTTCATAAGAACGGTTTTATTTGCTAACTTAATATTAAATTTCACTTTTAATTATTATAAACTTACATGGTTTGTAGATTTTTGGTAAGAAGTTTGCAACGATGATGGCTAACAAATCTTCGCATCTATATACTTGCGTCACAATAAAAAGAGAGTCTCTCACCAGCCGGATCAAAATTTCCAGACAATAGACGATAGTTTCAATACCGGGTTTCATTACGTCAATAATGTACCTGAAATATAAAGTAAATTGATTTGGTCTTTAATGTTTATGTGAATTTATGTTGTCAGTTCTGGTTATTAAAAGAACTTAAAAAAATTAAGACCGTTATTACGTGGTAATCCATAATTAAACTCAAACTTCTCAATTGATATTGGAATCGGCAATTTTATATTCAAAATCATTGAAATAAATGATATTACAAAGAACCACGTACACCGGCTTGTTCGATTAATTGAAGGGTTGAATACATTACATTAAAAATTGTGGTCCGGGCTGATTACGCGCGATTGTAGCCGTAGCCGGTAAATTTTAAGGCTTGAAGGTGTAGTGTAACCACATACAAAAAACGGGCACAACTTTTGCAATTGCAGGCAATAATTTACACTGTAATTCCGAGATGCCATGTGAATCCATTCTCTGGATAAAATCAGCACAGAACAAAAACACTCTCACTCCGTGTTATTCATTTTGCAAAAAATGTCAAATATAAT
Organism: Ocypus olens; assembly: GCA_910593695.2. Lineage (NCBI taxonomy): Eukaryota > Metazoa > Arthropoda > Insecta > Coleoptera > Staphylinidae > Ocypus > Ocypus olens. Next base: position 5,430,249 of record OU343055.1, on the reverse strand, counting down.
ACATTACAAACTGATTTGCGGTTTTGGCCTAGCTTCCAACCCAAAACGGTTCACCAATGAGATAAAACTGTTTTACAATAACGCTCATTGTTAAACGGTTTTTGATGCAGCAATAAGTCTATTATCAAACCAAAATATATCTGCAGTATGTAACTCGAATCTTTTGTTATGTTAACCCGTTTTTGCTCAACGATTTTTTTTTCAAATTTTCTGCACAGTTTCTTAACACAAAAGATTCAAACGGCAATTGTGCGTTTTCCTTTAGTGCACAGTGGTCTTACCAATCATAAATTCATCATCAAACGACGCAGAACGCTGGTGCACGTGCAATTCTTCGAAAATATAGATGTTCCACTAATGGAACAGTGGGAAAAAATGGGTTAATAAAAACACGAAATACCAACTTTACTACCGAAAATAAATGAGCAGTTTAGAGTTTGAATATTTAAAAATTTTAAACTTATTTTCCTAGTAATAAATTGAATAAGGGAAGTCATTGTTCCAATAAGTAAGTAATATAATGTGAACTCACCTAATCCGAACCAATATGTCCGTTCTCGCCAAACACTTCACCAGATTCGTTTCTGCCAGCTGTTGATCGTTCACCGTTTTGTCGTCCTCAGTTTCTGCATTATCGATGGCCAGGATCGGCTGGATCGTTCCCAAACCGAAACCCAACAAACTGTCCAGACACGTTTCATCGACGGGATAGTAGAACAAGTTCCTCAGGCACTTGATGCTCGCATTCAAAGTTGCCGGTGTGTTTTCGTCGAGGCAGAACCGAACGACGAAAAATATCTGTTCAATCGGGAGGTCTATTACGCCGTCGTAGATTCCCGAAGACTGTGTGACGAGTATATTCGCGATTGTGTTCAGGGCCACGATTTTCTGTTGGATGACACTAGACCTATAATTTAAATAAGTGTAAATAATAATTACAATATTTTATTGTTGTTATGAACAACTACAATTGTTATACTTTCATCTTTTTCATGGCTGACTATTTTTTTTATTTATAATGAAACTTAAAAATGACTGTAACTCACTTATTTTTAGTTACTCCGCTACGAAGTACGAGAAAGTATTGTGATCGTGATTTTTTTTTCAAAATTTTTTTTACGGAAATATCCGTTTTGCGGTCCCTAGGTGCCATTTCAACAATTTCTGGAAAAAAAAAATTTGTGTCTGTGTGTGTGTGTGTGTCTGTCTGCTGTGTGTGTGTGTGTGTGTGTGTGTGTGTGTGTCTGTTTGTGTGTCTGTGTGTGTGTCTGTGTGTGTGTCTGGCTGTGTGCGCTGTATCTCAAAAACTAATAGAGAAATTGATATGAAACTTTGAACATACGTCTTATTTGATAATCCGAAGAACTGAAAAGCTTTTGGTAAAATTTCGTACACCGGAAGTGGGTGTTTACCTTAACTGTTTTTTGTTTTTTGCCAATATTTTCTTAAATATGAAAAATATCACAAAAACATTTAAACAACCATCGAAGATAACAAAGAAATGAACATCCTTTGCTTGAAAATATTTTTCATAAAATCATTGCTATTCGAGAACAAAATTTATGATTTTTTTTTAATTTTTGGTTTATAATTATAGAACGATAATAGTTACAGCAAATTTATGTGAATAATAATTGTAGAGAATTCCAAAATGAACAACTTCTAAAGAACAAGTTTTTTTCGAAATCTCGTTAGTTTTTGAGTAAACCGAGTTTTTGAATTCGAAGTATAATTTTTCCACCTTTCGTGATTTTGACGTTTTAAACGTCAGTTTCATCCGAGTTTACGCAACGCTCAATGTACATTTAAAACATGATTTCAATTGAATATGAATCCATGAAAACATAAAAGTCGGAGAAAGTAACATGATGGCCACATCACCATTTTTAGAAATAACTATGTCATATGTGATATCGGATTAAAGAGAAAAAAATAGGTCATAGCCAACTATGGTTTCCATTAAAAAAAATGTAAGTTTGCATCGTATCTTGGAAAATAATGGCGTTAAAAATTTTCTGTATTTATTTTATTAAGCTGCGTAAAATTATCTACAATTTTGTCCCTTACAGTATTTTTTTATCTGTCATAATAACCGAGATATATTTATTTGAAAAAATTGACACTTTTTACATTTTTCAAAATATCTCATTACCCTTCACTTTTTTTGAAAACTTTGAAAGTGTTATTTTATTGGGCTCGTAAAACTGCACTTCTTTGCCCATTTAACCGTTTCTCTATCTCATACAGTTTCCGAGATCCCCATATAGAACATCCTGTATATTTAGAAAAATGTAAAAAAAGGATATATAGTACAATCGCGCAGAGGCGACAGTGACTCATGCTTGTTCGATCTAATCATCACGTCTGGATAAATATCTATACTCGTTCGCATGCTTCAGAAAAACAAAATGAAATACGAAACGTATGTCGATACGTAAATTCAAGCGCTAAGTGCAACGTATGTTATACAAGAATTATTAAGGTAAAACCAACCTGCATAACTGGAACAATTCCTGGAGGGTATATCCGGGCCTTCCGGGTTCCTCACCATGATGATACAGAGTCCTATTTTTTTCACTAATTTCATCTTGACTGAAGGGTAATAGCCATCCTGCGAAATCAAATCTGAAAATGCAGTAACAAGGATAGTTACAATAGTGCATTTTCCATAACAGTGGAAGATAAAAAAGTTTACATACAAACGTTGAGTTGAAAGCTCTACAACCTGAAAATATTTATCCAATTTCATTATAAATCATTTCTATACAACACAATGACCGAAAAATGATTCCCTGCGTTGCACTAATGTGTGCCGAGCGGAAACTTCTAAATCTGCCGAACGACGAGTTATTTGGGCTGCGCCGCTTCTCTAAACTCCGGTCTGTATATACAATTGGTACACAACTGTACATAGAGGCTTTTACAGGAAGAAACAGCAAAATGTACCAAAGCCCCAATAATTAATATACCCCTAACATTCATTCAAATTTAAACTGAAAGATTATTAAAAAAATCAATTTTTTTTCTGATTGAAACAATATTGAGTGATATTGCCTTAGTTACGATATATCATAACACACTTATATTTCCCTAGGGAAATATGAAGTGCTCATATTTCCCTAGGGAAATATAGACATCAAACAATTGTCATTGGGAGCTTCTCGCAAGAATTGTTTTAATTGCTCTCGGGACAACACCTCCGATTTCTTAGGAAGGTATCCTTTGTGGATTTTACGGGAACCAAACATTCACGGTCTTTCGTCGCTTATGTTAACACATAGTTTGACATTTCACCAATTTATGAAACAACGCAAATACCAAAACAAGTCAACCATGATATTTACAAACAAGGCCCTTAGCAACGTTATCAATCCGATAAATTCAAAAATTTACAATCCAATATTTTCCCATTTACAGAACAATATTCTTCAATCAGAAAAAATCTATTGATTACAACACGGGAAATATGAATACATTTCCCTTGGTTGTCTATAACCAGCCAACCTCGGGAAATATACTATTCATATTTTCCTAGTTGTAATAATAGCTATTTTTACCTAGCTTCATACTCCTTTCCCTTCCCGATATTAGGAACTTTAACATCCCTCATCCAGGCCAACTTGTTGGTTTCCAAAATGTCGAAATTCAGCCACTTATCGGAATCCGGTTTGCTCAGTATTTCCACGGCGGGATCGATGTCCTCGAATTTAACGTCCTCGCACTTATTCTGCTCGGCGATGCTGGGCTGCCTGATCTCCTCGACGGGCTTGCTGTGATGCCTCTTCGACTTCAAGAAAGCTATTATGGCCGGATCCATCGTCGACATTAACTTCTCCCGTTCCTCCAGAATCTCCCGTTCCGTCATTTGACTCATTACGTCCAGGTTTTGATGGTGGATCTCTTCTTTGTTGTCACCTTGAACGATGAAGCTTTCCGTTGGTAAATTGTTTGGTTTATCGCTTGACGCGGTTTTGATTGAAGAATCTTCTTGCGTTCGTTGTTTAATTTGTAAATTCAGTGGATTTATAGGTGCGACGTCGACTTCCATTGTTTCTGAACGGTCGGTTTTTTGTTTCTTCATTTGTTGTGAGAAGAGGCTGCCTCCGCCCAGTGCTAGAGTCGGCTGTGAAACAAAAAAAATTAAGGTAACCACCTACTTCCGGTTTAGAAAGGTTTACCAAAAATTTGTAAAATGTAAAGTAAGGCTTATGTTCAAAGTTTCATAATAATTCCTGCGTTAGTTTTTGAATGCAGCTCAGCACGCTTGAAAATTTCAAATGAATAATTATAACTGCTCAGCTAAGGTTAATTTTAACCCTTGGCTGCACCTTTCACTTTTTTTGCGGGCGTTTTGGTGACCTTTAAATATTGAAAATCCCACAGGTGTCGTTAGTAAAATTATCGAACTATACGACTGCACACATTAGAACATACAGCGTGCGTCAGTCGGCTTCTGGCGATCACCCAATTAGACCTCCTATTTTTATATGTGCAGCCAAGGGTTAAACAATGTAGGAAGGTAATTTTAAAGTCTCTCCTAAAGTTGTATCCAGAATATTGTCATTTTCTTTGAATAAGTACGTTCATTGATAATTCACAAATTAGAAACAACTTTACTTGTTGCAGAAAGCATTAGATAAATACATTGATTATTCATTGACATTTGACAGAAGAACGAAAAAAAATCTTCCTGTGTTTTTTAGATCACTTGATTTAGACAATATATAAATTATTCTATTTAGATCTCGAGCAATGTGGGCTAATATTCACACTTAATTAAAAGACTTCAGACTGTGTATTTTTTTCTTAACTAATAATATCAAAAGTAAAAAAAAACATACATCACGCTGTTTTGCTTGTGGAAATCCGCTCGCTCTCGAAAACTTGAATTTCGACATTCTGGGAGCCTCCGACTGTTTCTCAACAATACCCCCTATTTTAATATTCTTCGGAATATCTTCGAACGTGTTATCCAGATGTTCTTGAACATCTTCCGTTGCATTACTTTGTTCAGGTACAACCGGAGCATCTACAATCCAATTATTACAAATTTTGAATGCACAATAAGTATATCAAAATAATTCTGCACTACTTTGATAGCGCTTAAGTGGAATACTGACATGTTTGAACATTTCAGAAGAGCACAGCAGTGTTTACGACAAAGTAGCACTATGTAGTACACAGGGGGTGTGTTCAGGAATTACATTTTATCTGAACGCACTTAAGCCGGGCCCACACGATGCTACGAACGTTTGCCTCAAATGTTTGCTTCCAAGTGATGAGTCAAACGCTGGACACATGCACTCCCACACGATAGACAAACGTTGGTTCCAACATTTGTCTGAAGGAGGTTCACCCCCTTATTAGTTCTCAGAGTCACCGCTAGGGTGACAGTACATATAGTAGAGGTTATTATTCATTTATGTTATGATAGTTACTTAATTGTTTTTACTTTTTTTAATCATTTAATCAAGTATTAAACCCTTAAGTCGGTTGTCATTCGTACAAATGTTTGCGCACGTCGTGTGGGAATGTATCCAATGCCACCAAGTATACCAACCAATGACAGAGAAAACCCTTTGAAGCAGACTAAAAGACCGACAGCCGGCCGAACACCTTCCGACATGAACGTTTGACGCTGGAAGCTGGCCACTCGTAGTTCGTGGATCTCACCATCCAGCGTCCAACGTTAGAAGGTGTTCGTAGCATCGTGTGGGCCCGGCTTTAGCGACAACCTTAGCCTCCGATTGTTATAGTTAGTTATATTATTTCTATGTCATTACGATAGTAAACAGTCGCTTACATATCCTTGTGCAACACATACCTTCTTTCTCATTCTTAACTACAGTTGCTGCTGGTTTAAATTTATTTTCCGTTTTGTTCTTAAGGAATTCCTCTTGTAATTTAAGCAGGTCTTCGTCGCTTTCGCCTAGTTTCGGTCTTTTATACATGATGATTACACCAACGACTTACAAGATAAACACCGTAGTAATTTTAGGTTATGAGCATATTTTCAACACCCACATTTATGTTTAATTTAAACAGTAATTAAACGTTTCAATGATGACTACAATCATCAAATCCTTTCTAGTTATTAGCATTTAAAAATGCAAATAAATCATTTCAATAATTCTGGTCGTGATGCCGCCATCTGTTAGAAAAGGGGTGAACTGTTAAGTGCATATTTGCAAGTAGCGCCAAAACACTCGAACTTTATACCTATAATCTTAATGTAAAAATTCAATAATGTGCTGTGCATTAAATGATAGAATATTTCATTCTAAATTCAATCAGGTATAAAATAGCTAAGGCAGTTTTTCAGTAATTTGTAAATGAAAATTTAGCATATCGGTAATTCAGTTTACTGTAAAGTTTTCTTATACGTATACTGGGTTGCCTGCGCGTAGGCTTTTATATTGTACCACTGTTGCTGCAATTTTAATGTTTAAACATCTACAAGTATATTTATTCTAAAATCACATTCTCCTTTAATTTTTAAATGTTTTTTAATTAATAAAACACATATTAAACGCACAAGCAATTCACAAGTTTAGCCCCTCGATAACAGAGGGTGCGCATGTACTAAGATAAGAATTTACAAAATTGTAATGCATTCAGAAGATAAAAAGTTGTTCAATTAATTAGTAATGCATATTAAGACACGCATTTATTTGAAAAATATTGCAAAATGCTTCGTATTTAGTTTTTACGCTTTACAGTCAACTGGATTATCGACAGAGGATGGGGTAAATTTTTATTTGCAAATTACCGGAGAAGATAAAAAGTTGATTAATCAATCAGTAATTCATGTTAAGACCAGTATTTACTTAAAAGATATCGCAAAATGCTTTAATTTAATTTTTAAGCTTTACAGTAAACTGAATTACCGGCAAGGGATTTTGGTAAATTTTCATTTGCAAATTACTCGATGGTGGCTAAATTTCCCCAGCTATTTTATGCACCATTCGATTCGGAATTAAAAGATCTATCGTTTCGTGTGAAGCGCGTCAATAAATGTTTACATTTTGATTATAAGTATAAAGTTCAAGCGTTTTGGCGCTGACGAAAAAACCCACTTAGCAGTTCGGCTATCGTCCGGTAGATGGCGCGTTGGTGGCGGGAATTCAAATTTGGTTTTTGAAAAGGCTTTAAATCGCAATTCTAAGGCTTGAATTTGATAATTGAAACGTTAAATCACCGTTAAATTTATAAATCTTTAATTTCCTAACAATTTTAAATAAATCTGAGTCGTTTAACTATAGACATACATTTAGGAGATTCCACACCCTGCAGGTAACCTAACTTTATTAAATCAACAAAGCAATTTGTGGAGGATTTGAAGTAAGTGTTTTTCTATCCCACTTTACTTGTGCTTTTAATTATTGCAATAACAATATAAAACGTAATAATTACAATTTGTATTAAAAACAATTATAAATTCAATAAAACTAAATGTAGCCTGAATATATGAATATTCAACCTGTTCGTTAATCTGCAAGCAAAAATTAAGTCTTACTAAGAGTATAAACAAATAACTTATTAAAAACAATTATGTTAGTACATTGTCTGTCTGGGCTATCGACTGTAGGTCTTTCTGCCTTATTGTTCTATTAATTTCTGTTTGATGGTTTGAGTTAATTCCCATCGTTGGTGCTATTTTTTTTTTATGGGGTAAGCAAGCAACCCAAAGACAAAAATATCGCAAGTGGAAATTTAGTGTATAGTAGAAACAATACTTTGATACAGGCTGACCAATCGAGGCTGGCCGGTTCTGCTAGCAGCGGGGATAGTTGCAGTCGTTAGTTTTTGTGAACTATTCGTATTGTACAATCAAGGTGAAAATTGATTTTAGGAGCAAGTTGTCTAGCCCTTTGAGTTGGTTCTGCCCTTTCGTACTCTAAAGCAAGGTCTATGTAAATTGTGGCAAAATGAGTGGAATGGATGCACTCGGTTTAAATTGTAGAAATCAAACCATCAGATTCCAAAAACATGGTTTTATGTGTAGGAGTGCTGTTTCGTTTGTTGCTAGATGCAGAGGTACTGTCCCTCCCCTTCTCACTTGTTTACTAGGGGTTTAACGTAGACTAATCCAACCAAACCTAACATAACCTAACGTAACCGCTCATCTGGAACTAGTGGGGATATTCTTTACCGTGAATGACCATAGATGTCGATGCGCCTTAAACCCAAAATTCATTCGATATTCTTTGAGTGCTCAAACTATTAAGGTTTTAATATTGTTTATGCTGGAGGCTTCTACTTCGTTATACATTTTAAATATTATAATAAAACACTTTTAACTTTGTATCTTACCTGTATAAATACCTTTGTAAATCGGTTTTTAAAACACTTCTTGTTTGAAAATGGTAATTGTATTACCGAAACTTAAGTCACAAAAATAAATATATAAGTTATACAAAACAAAGTTAAAAGTGTTTTATTATAATATTAAGGTTTTTGTTCTCCAATTTCTATTGAATATGTTTTGTGTAACCTTTCCCAGGCTTCTTTCAAACTACTGCACTACCTCATTATTAAAAATAATATTCACTAATTATCTCGAATGTTCTTATTTCCAGTGTGTGATAATGTGTCACGTATCACATATAAATAAAACGACGGCCCATGATAAGTAAGCCGGGACGGCTAACGCGGCCTTGTTGCTGTCGCCAAGAAACCCCACAGCGATAATGAAGAAAGTGGGAAATTTTAAAATAACCGCGTATTTACTATTAAACGTTGTGTTCTCCCTAGTAATAATCCTTCTGAACAAATGGATTTACGCCCACGTACAATTCCCCAACATCACCCTATCACTATTACATTTTCTGGTCACATTCATCGGACTGCACCTCTGCGAAAAATGCAACATTTTCAACGTGAAAACCGTGCGGCTATCGGACATTTTGGTGTTGGCGGTTTCGTTTTGCGGCTTCGTGGTGTTCACGAATCTGAGCCTGCAAAGCAACACGGTCGGGACGTTCCAAGTCACGAAGGTTCTGACGACGCCGGGCGTCATTCTGATACAGATGCTCTGCTACGGGAAGCAGTTTTCGTTACCCGTGAAATTTACTTTGGTAGGGTTTTATTAAATTAAACTAAACATGAGTCTAACTTAAAACATTTTAGTTACCAATTGTGATAGGAGTAATCCTGAATTTTTATTACGACATACATTTTAATGTACAGGGAACCGTTTACGCCTTGCTGGGCGTAATCATTACATCTTTGTACCAAGTGGTGAGTGTTAACTTTCGGGCGGACGGTGTTTTATTTTTAAGACGGTTTCCTTTCTAGCTGGTGAATAAAAAGCAAGCGGAATTGCAGATGAATTCGATGCAGCTGCTTTATTACCAGGCACCGTTGTCGGCTGCGATTTTATGCGTCTGCATACCGATCGTGGAGCCGCCGTTTCAGACCTTGACGCATCATTGGAATTTTGTCGAGTTGGTAAGATTCGGGAGCGTATTGTGGTGTGTATGCTGAAAGACACGAGTTGTTATTAATTGTTCAAATTTTAACTATACTCTATTCACATTTTATGCAGTAGGCTTTGTAAGGGTGACATTTTTGTTGGTATTAAAAAAGTTACTAACAATTTGGTTATGTGTAGTGCAATGTTGCTTTATAAGGTGTGAGCCACAGAATTTTGTTTCCGAGTTGGCTATACCTGAGAAAGAGAAATATAGCAGTCATGTCTGAGATTAATTCATTGCTTAAAATCGAAATCAATTGAACTAATCTAGTCTCACGATAAATAAAAAATTAACACTTGTGTTTTACAAATTTGTTACATATTATTACGTCGTGGGACTATTTCTTGAATAACTTTCTTACATATCACTTGGTGAAATATTTTGAAAATAAAAGATAAATCACAAATTTATGAAACAAATCAAGTGTTATTATTTTCAAAATATTTCACCAAGTGATAAGTGAGAAAGTTATTCAAGAAATATGTAGTCTCATGACGTAATAATATGCGACATACCTCATTTATCTCACAGCCAACTCTGAAACAAAATTTTGTGCCTCACATGATATAATACCCCTCATTCATATGTCAAATTTTATTGAAATTACAGGTTAACAACATACTTCAATCATTACTATCAAAAATACAACATGCCAATATAAGGACAAAAAACACCCCGACTGCGACGAGAATAAAATGTGAACAGAGTATAGATAAGATTTTAAAATTGCAGTCTTACAGTCTGCCACTAGATATAATCTCTTGACTTAAGGCGTGATTAGATTTGAATTTTTTTTGTTGCAGTTAATGATCACAACTTCATGCCTTGCCGCACTCTTCTGCAATTTAACCACTTATTGGATTATTGGGAACACTTCGCCTCTAACGTATCCTTTTAAAAAATATATCTCAACCCATTACAACCCATGATTCAATTCAATGAACAATTTTAAAATTCTCATTAAAAATCAATTTCGTGTTCGTGGGTTCGAATCCCATCCGGGCGGTCACTTTTTCTGAATGAAAAATGGCCGCACGGGTCCATGGATGTCTAGTGGTGGTTCTTTCATATCAATATATGAATTTATTACAAAGAATCGGTTGTGGCAGAATAGCCAAGTAGCTTACGCCAATTTCCCTAATATCATTCACTCTCCTTAACCCGCAATCCCATTAACCATCCTTCCTTTTATAACAAAAAAAAAAAAAAAAAATCAATTTGGAAAAACTGAATGGAATCACTGCTAAATATTATTCTATCGTTAATAAAGAAGAGTTTGTATCAGAGATACGTCATCTAAACTAAATAACATTGCCACTAGGTGTCTCTAAAGCCCATGATGCTTGAGTATAATGGGAAGTAATGGGTTGATCATGTGATAGTATACAGGGTAGTTTCACGTATTCTCTACAGTGATTTGATTTTGCGGTTTAAGGGATTATATCGAGCGTACAACAAAAATCGATGACGAAGTTGACGTTGGAAATCTCGAGTCATGTCTGCATTAAGATCACATCCGTGAAATGGTGGTTGCGATTATTATAATTAGGGGTTATTAACATCTGACATGTCAATATGACAACCAACTTTACTTTATGTGCGTATGATTTTTTTGGTATTATGAATTTTTAAAAATTAATATTTAAAGACTTGAACAAAAAAAAAAAATACTGATTCGATAGAATTTCTCAAAAATTTTAGTATATTCACAAAACATCTGCCTTTAGAGTTAACTTCAATTTTTGAAAGTATGTCATTTTTTGCGTGAGTTATGAATTTATAAAAATGAATATTGAAGACAGAAATGTCAAAAATTTCCAGAGTCAACTTTGTTGTCGATTTTTGTTGTACGCTCGTTGCTAACAAACATAAATTGTTTATGTTGCAAAAGAATAGTACACATCACAGACATCTTCAGACATTACCGCAACACTCACCACTGTTGGTATGAATATGATTTGTCAAAATTAAGTATTATCACGTTCTGTATAATTGCCTTAAACTTTTAAAGCAGATATAACATGTTGGGTCATTCCAAATTTATTCTAGTGACTTTAGGTGGTTGGATACTATTCGATACTACCATGAGCACGAATCAGTGGTTTGGAATTTCGTTGACGTTGTTTGGAATTGTACTTTATACGCATATTAAGGTAAATTTTGATGTTGAAAATTCTCCATAATTTGCCAGATCTCAATTAATTGATAAACTTCTTAAACTAGAAATTTCGTGGAGCATCTCGCCCATCATCAGGCAATAAAAAAGACCTTTATTCGCATATTCCAAACTATTTACAACCTCAAAAAAAAAAACTACTACTACTTTTCTTGCAGCTGAAATCACTGTTTTTGACACCATTTCTGCTGGTTAAAACTCACAATTGAAATATTTAGTTGAAAATAACTATTTCTATCTATTTTGAGACAGTTGAGAATCCCCATTTTTGACAGTTGAAAATCATCATTTTTGACAATTGAAAATAACTACTATTGACAGTTGAAAATCTACATATCTGGCAGTTAAAAGTCTTCGTTTTTGATGGTGAAATATCATTATTTTTCCACAACTGAAAACCATCATTTCTCACAGTTAAAAATCATCATTTTTGACAGTTTAAAATCACAATTTCTGGCAGTTGAAACCAATGTTTTTGGCAGCTTGAAATCACTATTTCTACCAGTTAAAGATCACTATTTTTGATGGTTTAAAATTACCATTTCTGGCAGTTGAAACCACTCTTTTTGACAGCTTAAAATCACAATTTCTGCGAGTCAATAACCATGTATTTTGACAGTTGAAAATCACTATTTCCGACAGTTGAATATCGACATTTCAGATTGTTAAAAATTCTAATTTTTGACAGTTTAAAATCACTACAATTGACAATTGAAAATCACCATTTTTACTAATTCTGGCAGTTAAAATCACTGTTTTGACAGCCTAAAATCACTGTTTCTGCCAGTTAGAAATCACTTTTTTTACAGTTTAAAATCACTATTTCTATCAGTTAAAAAAAATGCTATTTTTTGATAGTTGAAAATCACTATTTCTGCCAGTTAGAAACCACATTTTTTGACTGTTTAAAATCACTATTTCCGGCAGTTGAATATCAACATTTATGGCTGTTAAAAATCCTTATTTTTGACAGTTGAAAATCACTATTATTGACAGTTGAGAATTACCATTTTTGACAGTAACAGATTTAACTGATTCTGGCAGTTAAAACCATTGTTTCGTCAGCTTAAAATCATTCTTTCTGCCAGTTGGAAATATTTCTGGCAGTTGAAATCACTGTTTTTGACACCATTTTTGCCAGTTAAAACTCACAATTTTATGACAGTTGAAAATAACTATTTCTTACTATTTTGTGACAGTTGGGAATCCTAATTTTTGATATTAAGTGTCATTATTTTTGACAGTTGAAAATCACCATTTTTGACAATTGACACAGTTGAAACTCATTATTTCTCACAGTTAAAAATCATCGTTTTTGACAGTTTATAATCACTATTTCTGGTAGTTGAAATCAATGTTTTTGACAGCTTAAAATCGCCATTTCTGTCAGTTAAAAATCACAATTTTTTACAGGTAAAAATCACTACTTCTGACAGTTTCAAATCTCTATTTTTTGACAGTTGAAAATCCTCATTTTTGATATTAAATATCATTATTTTTGACAGTTGAAAATCACCATTTTTGACAAGTAAATGTAACTACTATTGACAGTTGAAAATCCTTATTTTTTATGGGTAAATATCATTATTATTCCACAGTTGAAAACCATTATTTCTCATAGCTAAAAATCATCATTTGTGACAGTTTAAAATCACCATTTCTGGCATTTGAAATCAAGTTTTTGGCAGCTTGAAATCACTATTTCTGCCAGTTAAAATTCACAATTTTTTTACAGTTAAAAATCACTATTCCTGACAGTTTAAAATCTCTATTTTTTGACAGTTGAAAATCCTCATTTTTGATATTAAATATCATTATTTTTGATAGTTGAAAATCACCATTTTTTGATAATTGAATATAACTACTACTGACAGTTGAAAATCGACATATCTGGCAGTTGAAAATCGACATATCTGGCAGTTGAAAATCTTTATTTTTGATGGTTAAATATCATAATTTTTCACAGTTAAAAATCATCATTTTTGACAGTTTAAAATCAATGTTTTTGATAGCTTGAAATCACCATTTCTAACAGTTAAAGATCGCTACTTTTGACAGTCGAAAATCACTATTTCTGGCAGTAGAAATCACTGTTTTGACAGATTAAAATTACAATTTCTGTCAGTTAAAAACCACTTATTTTGACATTTGAAAATCACCATTTCTGACTGTTGAAAATCGACATTTCTGACGGTTGAAAATGCTAATTTTTTATATTAAATATCATAATTTTTGGCATTATTTCTCACAGTTAAAAATCATCATTTTTGACAGTATAAAATCACTATTTCTGGCAATTGAAATCACTGTTTTTGACAGTATGAAATCACTATTTCTGGCAATTGAGATCACCGTTTTTGACAGTCTACAATCACAATTTTCTGCCATTTAAAAACCATCATTTTTGACAGTATAAAATCACTATTTCTGGCAATTGAAATCACCGTTTTTGACAGTTTACAATCGCAATTTTCTGCCAGTTAAAAACGACCTATTTTAACAATTAAAAATCACTATTTCCGACTGTTGAAAAACGATATTTCTGAAAATTGAAAACCCTCATTTTTATATTAAATATCATGATTTATGGCAGTTGAAAACCATTATATCCCACAGTTAAAAATCATCATTTTTGTCAGTTTAAAGTCACTATTTCTGGCAGTTGAAATCTGTATTTTGACAGCTTATAATCGCAATTTTCTGCCAGTTAAAAATAACTTATTTTCACAGTTGAAAATCACTATTTCTGTCAGTTAAAAACCACTTATTTTGACAGTTGAAGATCGACATTTCTGACAGTTATATTCAATCAGTCTTTATGTGTTAATTTCGAGTGAGCCACAATATTTTGTTTCAGAGTTGGCTGCGAGATAAATGAGGTGTCGCATATTATTACGTCATGAGACTAGAATTAGAATTAAAAACAAATGAATTAATCTCAGACGTGACCACTATGTTTCTCTCTCTCGGGCATGGCCAACTCGGTAACAAAATTCTCACACCTTATAACTAATAAGTTTTAATTATTTGAGAGCTGGCGACATGGTAAAAAAAAAGTTCATTATTTTTATTAAGAATAAGTAAGTACTTATGACATTAACGGTTGAAATTTCTATTGTTTCAGATGAAGGAAAACAACGCTTCGAAGTTCTTCCTCAAATACCAGGAAATAAGGGCGTGAATGCATTTTTTCGATAGTTTTTATTTTAATTTTTAACATTGAACTGAATGTACAAAAAGTGTTTAAGTATATATGTATAAAAAAAAAGAACCTATCAAAAACATTCAAGGATGTATAATATCCGTACATTGTATATTTACTGTGATGTATACTTTTAATTACTTTATATATTTATATAGAGATCATTACGTTAGTACTGTAGACATTGACTGAATAAATGATATATAAAAAGCTACATATATATATCTCTGTTTTCGTGATTGTATAAATTAGATCGTTTTTTTTTTTATATATAAAAATTACCAAAATATCAAATATTTTGATTAGAGCGCGGATTCTTCTGCGTATTGCACGTTCGATCTATTTTACACAATTGTTTTGCACCTTCTGGAAAATAAATATTTACAATAGTTTGTGTGTTCGTTATACGGTGTTGAAAGAAATTCGCCGTTCCTTCTCTAAGAGCTAGTAAGAATGTCCCCCTGTAAAAAAGCTACAACTATAACGTGATATTTATTGTTTCTGTATACCATGTATTTTTTTTTAATGATGATGCAAACATGATATGATGAATTTCTGACGATATTACGAATCTAAAACATCGACTGGTTCCTTTTGTTTTTGTTTTTCGCGGAGAAATGCAATTTCTGGAATGTTTCTTTAAAAACTAATTAATCGTATCTTTGGCATTAAGAAATTAATTTTAAAACCGTATTCAGCCAACACTCCGTTTTTTCGTTACATTACATAGTTGCTGCAAATTGTATTTAATTAGTTGTCGAGGGGTTTTTTTCGTATATTTTAAACATTGTGGGTTTTGCTTTTTTATTTTATAAATAATTCAGAATTATCCAAATTGTAACAGTATATTAACTACAAATTTCTCTTCTAATTTACAGTTCTATTTTTAAATTTGTGCGACAAGTTTTTCATTTTTCTAAATGTTTTAGGATTTCCTGTTAATACAAGTTACTCATGATCTTCCTTTTTTAATCATTTTAATTCTTCAATTTTGTTTCTGTCTAGATTTAATATCATCATTAAATGTAATGTAATAAATTAAATATTCTTAATTTGAAGTTCAGGAATTGCTTAGAACTCAAAAAATGATGCTATTTATAAAAAAAAAAATTATTACAAAAAATTGTTTGAATCAACCTTGGAATTAAAAATGTAAAAATATATAGGGTGTTCCATTTCAAAAACGAAATCAAATGAACACCCTGTATATTAAAAATATATTTAAACACTAGCTTGTTTACATCTAAGAAACTTTTATTTGAAGTTTGTTTTGAAATTTTCTACGGTTGGATGATTAAAAAAAAAAAAAAAGTTTTTATTTTTTTTACGACTTTATTACTGGCCATTTTGAAAAAGCAAGAGCACTTTCTTGATACACTTTTGTAAGCTCTTCCAGAAAATGTCGCAGAATTAGTGAAAAAGTCAAAGAATGTGGTAGTAATTATACAGGGTGTTACAAATTTTATGTATTCGCATTGCTACCTCGATAACTACAAGAGATAAAGAGTTGGTTAACATAAGGAAAAGTTGCACATTTTAATGCTGAATAATTTGTTGAAAAGAAATTTAAAATATTCCCACTACTTCCGGAGATATGCGAAAATAACCGAAAAAAATCAATTTTGGTTTTTATTTTTTAAATGGAGGCAAAGTTGCGCATTTCAATGCTGAATAATTTGTTGGAAAGAAATTTGAAATATCCCCACTACTTCCGGAGATATTCGAAAAAAACCGAATTTTGGTTTTTATTTTCTTACGACTTTATTACTGGCCATTTTGAAAAAGCAAGAGCACTTTCTTAATACACTTTTGTAAGCTCTTCCAGAAAATGTCGCAGAATTAGTGAAAAAGTCAAAGAATGTGGTAGTATGTATACAGGGTGTTACAAATTCCATGTATTCGCATTGCTACCTCGGTAACTATAAGAGATAGAGAGTTGGTTGTTTAAAGGAAAAGTTGCACATTTGAATGCTGAATAATTTGTTGGAAAGAAATTTAAAATATTCCCACTACTTCCGGAGATATGCGAAAATAACCGACAAAAATAAATTTCGGTTTTTATTTTTTTTAAATGGAGGCAAAGTTGCGCATTTGAATGCTGAATAATTTGTTGGAAAGAAATTTGAAATATCCCCACTATTTCCGGAGATATTCGAAAAAACCCGAATTTTGGTTTTTATTTTGTTACGACTTTATTACTGGCGATTTTGAAAAAGCAACAGCACTTTCTTTATACACTTTTGTAAGCTCTTCCAGAAAATGTCGCAGAATTAGTGAAAAAGTCAAAGAATGTGGTAGTAATTATACAGGGTGTTACAAGTTTAATGTATTCGCATTGCTACCTCGGTAACTATAAGAGATAGAGAGTTGGTTGACAGAAGGAAAAGTTGCACATTTGAATGCTGAATAATTTGTTGAAAAGAAATTTAAAATATTCCCACTACTTCCGGAGATATGCGAAAATAACCGAAAAAAATCAATTTTGGTTTTTATTTTTTAAATGGAGGCAAAGTTGCGCATTTCAATGCTGAATAATTTGTTGGAAAGAAATTTGAAATATCCCCACTACTTCCGGAGATATTCGAAAAAAACTGAATTTTGGTTTTTATTTTTTTACGACTTTATTACTGGCGATTTTGAAAAAGCAACAGCACTTTCTTAATACACTTTTGTAAGCTCTTCCAGAAAATGTCGCAGAATTAGTGAAAAAGTCAAAGAATGCGGTAGTATGAATACAGGGTGTTACAAATTCCATGTATTCGCATGCTACCTCGGTAACTATAAGAGATAGAGAGTTGGTTAACCGAAGGAAAAGTTGCTAATTTTAATGCTGAATAATTTGTTGGAAAGAAATTTAAAATATTCCCACTACTTCCGGAGATATGCGAAAATAACCGAAAAAAATCAATTTTGGTTTTTATTTTTTTAAATGAAGGCAAAGTTGCGCATTTCAATGCTGAATAATTTGTTGGAAAGAAATTTGAAATATCCCCACTACTTCCGGAGATATTCGAAAAAAACTGAATTTTGGTTTTTATTTTTTTACGACTTTATTACCGGCCATTTTGAAAAAGCAAGAGCACTTTCTTAATACACTTTTGTAAGCTCTTCCAGAAAATGTCGCAGAATTAGTGAAAAAGTCAAAGAATGCGGTAGTATGTATACAGGGTGTTACAAATTCCATGTATTCGCATTGCTACCTCGGTAACCATAAGAGATAGAGAGTTGGTTAACCGAAGGAAAAGTTGTTAATTTTAATGCTGAATAATTTGTTGGAAAGAAATTTAAAATATTCCCACTACTTCCAGAGATATGCGAAAATAACCGAAAAAAATCAATTTTGGTTTTTATTTTTTTAAATGGAGGCAAAGTTGCGCATTTCAATGCTGAATAATTTTTTGGAAAGAAATTTGAAATATCCCCACTACTTCCGGAGATATTCGAAAAAAACCGAATTTTGGTTTTTATTTTTTTTACGACTTTATTACTGGCCATTTTGAAAAAGCAAGAGCACTTTCTTAATACACTTTTGTAAGCTCTTTCAGAAAATGTCGCAGAATTAGTGAAAAAGTCAAAGAATGTGGTAGTATGTATACAGGGTGTTACAAATTCCATGTATTCGCATTGCTACCTCAGTAACTATAAGAGATAGAGAGTTGGTTAACAGAAGGAAAAGTTGCTAATTTTAATGCTGAATAATTTGTTGGAAAGAAATTTAAAATATTCCCACTACTTCCGGAGATATGCGAAAATAACCGAAAAAAATCAATTTTGGTTTTTATTTTTTTAAATGGAGGCAAAGTTGCGCATTTCAATGCTGAATAATTTGTAGGAAAGAAATTTGAAATATCCCCACTATTTCCGGAGATATTCGAAAAAAATCGAATTTTTTACGACTTTATTACTGGTTATTTTGAAAAAACTGAAGCACTTTCTTAAGACAATTTTGTAAGCTCTTTCATAAAATAATTTTATTTTTCAAATACAACGTTTCGTTTTTAAGAAAGCCACATCAACTTAATTTTTTTAAATACGGATCTGGATTTTTTCCTTAAGTTTTAAGTAGATTTCCACCTCCCAAAATGAATGTGTTGGCGGAATTGTTTGCTGCAGGAGTTATTTGAAGTTTTTTTTTTAACTGAAGAGTAGAACTCAACCAAAATCTCGAGGCATGTTGCGCAGTGAACATCTTAAGGACGCGCTAGTGCCTTCGACTTTATACTTGCGCATGTGCAATCCCAACAATAAGAGCCAAGAGCTACAAATGGCCATCGACTGAAGTCTTTGAGCCTTTTAAAAATATTTATAATTAAAAGACCAACATTTTTCAGCTTTTGAACAATATCTATATTTAAAAGACCAAAAATTTTCAGCCTTTGAACAATATTTATAATGAAAAGACCAAAATTTTTATCAAAATTTTTGGTGTGACATCGTACGTGTAACAAAAACAACCTTTTCTACTCGTATAATTCAACCCCGGATTTTACGACAAAGTCCTGAACTGTGGTAATTATTATCGCTGCAGTAAATGTACCCAAAAGTTGCCAGGATATACAGGGTGATTCAGTTCGGTGTTCCTCCCCTTTCCAACTTTTTTATTTTGAGAGTAAAAAGTCCAACTCACCCCCCGTAACAACGCGATAGAAAAAAAATGTTTTTTATGTAAAAAATTGTCCATTTTTGACAAGCTGTACCGTGCGCAAAAAAAACCATATATTTGTCAACGACAGGAAAATCTCTATTTAATGGTGTCACCAAATTGACAATACGATGACTTTTTTTATTATCTAAGCTTATGGTTGTGATGGATTTTCGGATGTAGGAAAGTGCCCTCTATTCGATTTGAACAAAAAATAGATAAAAGTTGACTGTTGTTACCTTGACAGTTATCATTATATTATGAATTCGCTGACACCATTAAATGGAGAATTTCATGCCGTTTCCAAATATATATCGTTTGCTATACCTTACTCTCAAAATTAAAAAAAAAAGACACCAAACTGAATCACCCTGTATAAACCATTCCTGTTGCAGTGCCCTCTATTCGATTTGAACAAAAAATAGATAAAAGTTGAGTGTTGTTACCTTGACAGTTATCATTATGTTATGAATTCGCTGACACCATTAAATGGAGAATTTCATGCCGTTTACAAATATATATCGTTTGTTATACCTTACTCTCAAAATTAAAAAAAAAGACACCAAACTGATTCACCCTGTATAAACCATTCCTGTTGCCTAATAAAAGTTTGTTGTTTTATTAAGCAATTCAATGTGTGGGTTATAGAATATGTGAATTTTTAGAGAATACAACGCCCTGTTCCAGATTGCTACGTCTAAAAAATGGTTCCTGCCTGCAGAATTTTTTTGACAGTGTACGTAGTAAGGCTTGCATTAGGTTCTAGAAAATTTTAGTCTAACATTAACTAGCATCTTGCAGGCAGGTATTCCTAGATTTAAAAAAAAGATGTTAATCAACATCGTGGTCCGTTTACAGTTCTCTTGATCTCATTGGATTCTAGAGCAGGGTTTTGTTGGTAACAATGTATTATTTTTTTTTTTTTTAATCACAACTTGTTTTCCAATCTTATTGGGTTCTAGAGCACGCCTTCCCACATTACTCAGTATTGTTTTTAAGTTTTTTTTTTTACAAAATGGCAAAAACTTGTTTTGATAGCACAATTTCCACCAAGATCTAGGGATTTATTTAATGAATTCCTTAATACGTATCTCAATAATCTAAACTTTAAAGAACACTTTTAAAAATCACGTTATCCTTGTATTATTGTACGAATCATTTATAGCTAATGACAATCTAAAATGGTGGATTGCGATTTCTGGAATATGTTCGAATGAAACTTATTTAAGTAATTTGGTTTGTGTATCTAATGTTTTGTACACACTTGCGCTGAAAACCGCGCTGTGTACCACAATTGCGAATATGCGCAAGTGTGAACGACGCATTAGATTACTGGATTAAACAACAGTTAATACAGTGAGATCAGAAAGTCGGAAATAGTGGGCAGCACATTTTCTGAAAATCCCTATAATAATTTAATTCTTTCGCTGCCAGTGTTACGACCGGTAGTTACTCGAGGAGCCGACTAAAACCAACTCGTTGGTTCCACACATGTTCTGCCATCGGTACAGCGCGATAACACCCGATGGCACAACGTGTGTGCCCTGCGGCAGCGAATGTGTTAAGCAGTGGTGTATTGGAGGGGGAACGGGGAGGAACGACGTTCCGGCACCTTTTTTCAGAAACGGAACGCTTTTGTGTTTGTTAATATTTTGTATAGTAAGAATAAAAAAAATAAAAAAACTTACAAGGAAAACAGTAGTTTGCTTAAAATAAGATGATCTCCGAAAAACTTTCAGCAAGCTGCTTGTGGAAAGTCGCGCACTATTTTTTTGCTCTCACCATGCGTTCCCTTACTTCTTATTTTACCAATACAGCACTGGTGTTAAGTAATCTGATATTTGCTGCCTGATTATTTCAGTGATGCAGTGAATTTTGACGTCTTGTCATTTTTGACGTTACTTGTTTTTAAAAGTAACCTCAAAAAACCACACGACGGCAAAATGCTTATGTGCTGATCCAGGCTGCCAACATAATATTACGTGAATTATCCCTATTTTCAGAAAATGTGCTGCCATCTATTTTCGACTTTCTGATCTCACTGTAATGCGACGCTTGATTGAAAAGCATAACCCACAAAATTTAAAAAACACGAAAACCTCCACAAAAAGTTTTGCAGTGTTATGTACATATCGGACTCTTTTATTTTAAATCTTTCCAACTTATATAAAACTATTTAGCTATTTACAAAACTAAGTTACGGTGGTAAAAAGAACTATACAGGTAAAAACGATGTAAAGTAAAAATTGTGCCTATAACAAGTTTACGAATTGTAATGGTATATTTCCCCCGTCGTCCGATTCACGCCGGTGTAGATTGGTTCATTGGTGCTGTTGTACCGGATCGGCCCGGTTTGGTTCTGTAATCGTTTGATGTACGGGTTCTGGGTGCCATTGAACAATCTGACACCGTTGTGATGCGTCGGGATGGTCGTGTGCTGTCTGGGGTAGACATTGCAACTATTCGTACCGGTCAGGTTGGTTGGGATGGAGTTCGAGGTGTGCTGCGGAAGGGGCATCGTCGAGCAATGCGGGTAACTGCTTGTGATAGGAACTGGTTGGGTGGGATAGTGGGGAAGGGTGGCGCTTGAAGACTGGATGTTCTTCAAATCGTCGGTGAAGGAGGTCATCCGCATGTTGGTCGCGCGACCGAACGGTTCCTCCTTGATGGGGGCCTGAACGATCTCGTTGGTCTTCGGACGCACGGATTTCCTCCGAATCACCACGGTGTCGTCGTTGGGGTTTTCCAAGATCACGTTGTGATCCAGATCCGCGGTGTTAACGTAGTTCGAATTGCAGTAGCCGTACACGGAATTCGAACTCGGACTAGAAACGAAGTGGGAGTTGTTGGTGAAACTCGCGCTCGTCGGAGGGGCTATGTTCCTCTGTAAAGAGCACGACTTCCACTGCACCTCCTCCTTCATGGGCTGCTGCAAATCCGCCACGCTGGTCGCCCTCCTCGTCTGCTGGCTCTGGTGCCCGGCGAACTGCTGATCCGATTCGTTCGAGTGGATCCCGCTGGAGGTCTCGCTGTGGTTACTCCCCGGGGGATCCGGCGGCGAGGACGAACTCTCGGTGCTGACCGAGTCCGAGCGCGGCGTCAGCTCCTCGTGCGGCATCCCGGAATCCGCCCTCCGGAGACACCGGGGCGTGAGTCCGGTCGGCGCGCCACCCTACAAAGCGACCGGCTTTTAACATTACATCAGGCAACCTAAACTAGTCGAAGGGCATGCAACGGGGGCGGGGATGAGTTTGAGATGCACCAACAGACCTGTGTATGATTATGCACAATTACAGAAATCGGAGACTGGCGTGATTGATGGTCGACTTTGTCCAGCGGCTCCGGCGTTAGGAGGGGGCTCGGATCCTCGTAATCTACCGGCGGCACTAAATCTTGACTAGTGCTAGCATATGTCACGTGCTCGTCATGAACACAAGCCAGAAGCTAAAGCATGATATGTTAATAAGCGAGATGTTACGACGGGATTAATTCAAGCTTTACATTAGTTAGTATTAACTATCGTTTAACAAGACACACAATAACAATTATCATATTCATCATAGTGGAGAACGTGCGGCCTTGAGGCCGCATGCGGCTTCTGTGAGTTTCTTGAGCGGCCGTCATAAAAATATTAATTTATAAAATAAATAACATGGTTGACCAGTGACGGTTCGCGGGGTTTTTTTCTGGTACTGCCGAGGAACAAGAGGTGGTAATACAGATAGGTAGGGTCAGTTGCAGAGACGGCTGGCTCTTGTTCCTCGGCCGTACCAGAAAAAACCCCGCGAACCGTCACTGAAGTTGACCAACACAATATAGTCTACGTTTAAATAAAGGATTGGTTAATCCCTTACTAAAATATACAAAAAAACAGCAGCGCAAAAATGTTTAATAATATGCAACGGAAGCCATGAATTAACTACAAATTAACTATATGTTTCCATCCTTAGACAAAGTCAGCTTAAAAGAAAAGGAGATAAATATATTATACCTCATTTAATAACCAGACGGACTAAACGCGAAAGTCACGTTTACACTATAAAAAGTAACCAGAAAAGTAACCAGACATATTTTGGCGGTAAAAATAAAATGATTTCAATTTCTTTTATCCATAACATTCATTCAACATTTATACCAACACACAAATTCATTCTAGGCATACTTTCTTGATCATATACTCAATGATGTAGTATATAATTTTAAAATAATAATTAAAATAAGTATGAGACCCTCTTAAGAATTTAGGGGCATACTGAAAAACTCAAGTTGTACATATATTTATTTACATATAAAGTGGATTGAAGTAGTAGGTATATTTTAAAAATACATATAATTCACGGGACGTCATTGGCAGGTCATATCTATTCTTTAATTCAATCAAAATTTAATCCAATTTTAAAGAAAAATCTATGTACAATTTTCCACACGAAAAATTTGTAGATATCTTCGGTCGCTGGACGTCCTTCAAAACATTTAGGACTTGTTACTGCCCTAATCTCCTTTCACCCCCTAATTGTGTGAAATTCCACAATCCCAAATATAATGTATGTTTATGATTTGATTCCATATTGCAATAACTTGCGCCACACTTACCTAATGAATCACAATTTTGTATACGACTGCAGTAGGTTTTAAAGCCTCTTGTATTTAAGATTTATATAAGATAATTTTGGATTGTTTTTCCACGAGCGTTAATGCTCTCAAATCCAACTATTTCCGTTTCTTGGGGGCCGAAAATGACACCAAACTTGTGCTGGGTATATAAACATAGTTAAAAATAAAATAACGATTTCCACGAAAATCGCGGGATGAGAGGAATCGATTCTTACACTATCAACGGTAGAAATAACTGGCTAAAAACACAAAAACTGAGGCGAAACGCGTGGAAACGGTGGGACACAAGGATCGGTTAGAGATCAGCTGATCATAACAACGGCCATTACTGTTTTAAGCAATTTGGGCCTGTGTAAAAACGGCGCCTGATTGACCAATCACAACATCGTATTTTGGCGGCTATAATTTGATTTAGTCCGCCTGGTTATTAAATGAGGTATAGTACCGATATTGGCGGAAGCTTCAAAATTCAACTGAACTAGAATATATATCATTTTTGTGTGTCCTCAGATTTTGAGATACAGTGCGTTATTAAAAATATGTGCTCGACTAAGAAGAGATTAGCTATGATTTAAACATGATTCTAATGATCCAACAAATTACCAATACACCCTCACCTTTCCCTCCTCGCTCACGTTATCGTCCGTAGAATCGGTATTGGCCTGCAAGGGCAGTTCCCTTAATGTTGCGTAGTCCCCATCATCGATGTCCATTCCTGGCAGTCTTCTTCTGGATCCACTACCTTTATTACTGAAATGTAAAGGGGCACTTTAAGCAAGTGCAAACAAAAAACAACGTTACTGTTTTGCCAGACATCCTGTTAGTAAAGTACACACTAGAGAACTACTACTACTTGATTAGAATATTTCCCAAATCTTCACTATTTTTGATAGTTTAGGAAGTTTAATATCGCACGCGTCATGTTTAATTCAATGTTTCTGATTCGAGATGTATCGTATGTTCATTAAAAGAAAACCTCAAGCGTGCCATGATTTTTTATTTAAAAAAAGTTGGCACACGTTAAGAACTGACAAAGAAAACGTCAGATCGTTTTAAAAGTCACAATTATTCCGTGGTCACAATGGTTTACAGCAACCAGCAAAAACGTTTCTAGTTGAAAGTGGGACTAAAGTGAACGGGTATATCCATTCCACGCACCTATAACAGAGTTTCAGGAAGAATTTCCTAACATTATCAATATTTATGATGAATTTAAAAATACCTTATCACGATCTGTTGTATTATTTCATGAAACGGGTAATATCCTCCGTAAACCAGGAAGTGGTGAACCAGTCAAACGTACTTAGGATGCTATTAACACAGTCCAAGGAATTTTAGAAGGTGAGCGTACGTCTTCTCTGCGTCGTTTATCGCAGCAAATTAATTTATCGGTAGGAACACGTCGCAAGTAACATAACCTCAATATGTGTTACCAACTTAAATTTGTAAAAATAAAAAATCATGGCACACTTCAGGTTTTCTTTAAATGAACATACTTTATCAGAAAGTAATGGTTTCCAACAGTAAATACTTTCAATATTGTTCCCCATCAGAAGAACTACAGACCGGTTTCGACCTTTCAGGCCTCATCAGTATAGTTAGTTGCTGGTGGGGAAACGGAGATTACTATTGGAAGTATTCCAAACACCGGTAAGTCACGTTGACGTTTCAATCAATAAGTATAGTTTATAGAATTAAAGGTAAAATTTTAATTCAATACCATAAAATAATCGTAAAAACCATTAAACAATAGGAAGCTTTGGGAGAATTATTATTAGTACAACACAGTTATTTCCAGTGGTTGTTCGCGGGGTGACTCATGGTACGGCCGGGGTACGGCATGGTAGGGTCGGTTGCACCCATCTGTATTACATAAATACAAGAAAACGAAATGTAGCCTGAATATATGAATATTCAACCTGTTCGTTAATCTGCAAGCAAAAAATTAAGTCTTACTAAGACTATAAACAAATAACTTATTGAAACAACGACTTAATTAATAAGCAAAAAATTAAGTCTTACTAAGACTATAAACAAATAACTTATTGAAACAACGACTTAATTTTTTGCTTGCAGATTAACGAACAGGTTGAATATTCATATATTCAGGCTACATTTCGTTTTCTTGTATTTATCTAATGCTTGCTGCAACAAGTAAAGTTGTTTCTAATTTGTTCATCTGTATTACGACCTCTGCTACCTCGGTCATACCCGTGGAATAGTTTCAAGTAACACGGGGAATTATACGGCATGTAGATAAATTTAACGGAAAACCGCCATCTAGTGTTAGCAACAAACATAATTTACAGAAATCTATCGAATTTTTATGGTGGCGCCATCGAATATTAGCGGCGTAAAGCTCTGTTTCCCATATCTCTTGTCATACCCCTGGTCACACCATGAGTCACCCCGCCGAGAGCCGTCACTGGTTATTTGTATGGATGGAAGTACCGTCACGCATTTAATAAATTAAGAGAAAGATGGAGCTACTGTTTTATAGTTATTGTTTACATACACACGTAAGACAACGGTTGTTAATCATTGTTTTATAGTTATGCGTTATATCAGTGATTCCCAAAGTGGGCGCCACCGCCCCCTAGTGGGTGCTGCAGCGATTTAGGGGGCGCTGATGGCCACAGGTGCATTTGGGGGCGATGAATAACTGTAAGGGGGCAGTGATAATATAAAAGAAAGAAGAGAAGATTAAGTGAAACGTGGGTTTAGTGCGGTAACCAATTTATTAACAAAAAAAAAATAAACCAATTGCAAATAGTCAATCTTGGTGATCCTATGAATTGCTTTTAAAATAAAATAAAAAATCCAGGGGGCGCTAAGTAATATTTTTTCTGGAAAGGGGGCGGTAGGACAAAAAAGTTTGGGAACCACTGTGTTATATTAAGACGGAGAAATAGTTTGGGATTCGATTACTTAACTCCTACAAAACAGTGCATGCGACAGACGACACCGATAGGAAGAAGACCTAAATAGTTACCGCGCAATAGACGTACTGGAGCTTTCGTTGAAGGTGACCTTGTGCTTCGGCTTCTTGTTGAACCAGCAGAGCTGCTTGGTGCCGTCGGGGGACGAGTGGGGGGTGACGAGGGCCGGACGGAGCCAGTAGATCTGCTCCTCCTCGTTGTCCTCGTTGCCGACCGATCCGTTCTCCGCTTTCACCTTCTTGATCATCGTCGCCTTCTGAATGACCCCCATAATGGCCTTCTTGGGGGAACTCTCGGAAACAGTGTACGTCCGCCCGTTTCCCACCACTAAGAGGGGCTGCGCGCTGGGGTCCTCCGAACGATTGGTCATGAGGTCCACGTCCGTTACCAGTTTTACGGATCTGGCCTGTCGCACCGTTGCCCTTCCCACCTAATTTATAGAAACATTTATTATTACATGAAGAACCCTTTAACGATTAGGGTCCACTCTCACTTGGGGTAGTTAAGAGGCACGCCATTAATCATATGGTATAGTTATTTGTATCACGGTTTTCCCGAATATTTAAAATAATCAGACGAAATGCTTTTTAAAACAATTTTTACTTTTTTACCATTTGTAACGTAATATTGGTATATCTTACAGAAATCACGGTTCATTAAAAAATTAAAAATTCTTGTAATATTTCCTTATCCTTTTCACATTTTCCGTATTGGAAATTTTTTATATAAACAACAAAAACAAATCTGTTCTTATATCCCAGAACTCTCATTACTTACTGTGACGCGGAGTTTGAAAATCCATTTCTGCTTGATGGTGAGGAAGAGCCAGACGACGACCCAGAGGAACTGGTGCAGAATTCCCCCGATGATGCAGGCCAAGATGGCGCCGTCCAGACTTCCTTTGTAGACAATGGTGTAGTCGTGCAGGAGGGGGCCGTTGCACAGCCCCACGGAGACCAGGACGCAGAGGGCGGCGCAGTGAGTGAAATAGGCCCATTTCGAGTGTCCCGTTTCCTTCAGCATGATGACTTTACGTTCCCTCTCTTGATTCAGGAAGGAGTTAAATCTGAAATGGAAAATCACATTCTCGACTAGTTTCGCCTTATTTTAAACATTCAGAATTGAAATATTCATGTTTGTTTAGTTGTTTAGAACATACCGGGTATGCCCGTAGAGGTAGAGCACCAAACTCGATGAGAGTATGAGGAGTAATGATAATATGTACAGGGCTAGAGTAACTTGTGGATTGAGCAGAAACGGAGAAACTCCCCCCAATGGCGACATTCCTCCGGGTTGATGTTTCAAAAGTGGCAGTGCTTTCCAAGCTCCGACGATTTGAACCTGGAAATAATCAAAATTTTGATAAATTGATAACGTTTTGTAGGTAATGTAATCAAAATTTTGATAAGTAATATGATGGCCATTTTACTCCTGGATATATTTACCTACCTTGTATAAAACGGACATCCCTGCGTACGCCAGGAGCGTCTGTATTCCGTTAATCAATAATTGAAACGAAAACAACAGTCCCATGCACTTATTCGTCGCCCAAAACAGCGAAGGATAACGCACGGAATATACGAGCAGAGAGAGGGCGAAATTTAAATATTCCACGCTGACAGAACTACCCCAACCTGCGTCTGAAACAACATAAAATTAGATTATTTTAAGGCAAGTCTACTTAAAAAAAAATAGGAGTTGCATAGAAGAATTGTAGTTATATCAAATATCTGCCCATTTTAACAACTCCCAATCCTTGATGCTAATGTACCGTTTAAATATAAATATTTTTTGCAAAACAAGAGGGGAAATTCGATTTGAACGTTGGCGGCGCCGACGATCCAAAGAACACGCGATTAAGTGGTTTGTCTGGAGTGCATATACATATTCAGAAGTTTTAAAGTTTGCCGAGAGAGTAATGAGGCTTTGTGAATATTCACGTTGAAGGGGAGGCTGTTTATTCAGAAAGTATCTGCTATTATATGTCTTCCTTCAATTTTAAAATATGCTCGAGGTCTGTTTGGATAAATCTTTTGGAAGAATGTTACACTGATACGCAGGTTATCTCAATTAATTGTGGTTATGTTGACTGGCCTTCTCGTCGGCTTAAGAAAGAGCAATGTATATTACGAATGATTCAGTAGACACGACCTCAACTCCACTTGGGCCCGCCATGGTTTACATGAATGGGAAAGCTTTGGCAAACGTTTACCTTTATATCGTTGTTGCTTCCTCACAAAATATGACAACTGTTTTAATGAAAAATCCTAAATACTTTGTTTTTCTGAGGATTTTGAGTTTTTCAAACAAATTCCCCGTTTGATGAATTTTTTACAATTTTTCAAATCGGTGAATGCAATTTTCATTTTCCCAATTTAAGTTTCGACTGTTGGTACTTTGTTACCGCACAAAATATAACAACTACTTTATTGAAAAATCATAAATACATTGTTTCTCTAAGGATTTTGAGGATTTCAAACAAATTCCACGTTTTATGAATTTTTTACAATTTTTCAAATCGGCGAATGTAATTTTCATTTTTTCAATTTAAGTTTCGACTGTTGGTACTTTGTTACCGCACAAAATATAGCAACTATTTTATTGAAAAATCGTAAAAACATTATTTTTCTAAGCATTTTGAGTTTTTCAAACAAATTCCCTGTTTGATGAATTTTTTACAATTTTTCAAATCGGCGAATGTAATTTTCATTTTTTCAATTTAAGTTTCGACTGTTGGTACTTTGTTACCGCACAAAATATAAAAACTATTTTAATGAAAAATCGTAAATACATTGTTTCTCTAAGGATTTTGAAGATTTTAAACAAATTCCACGTTTTATGAATTTTTTACAATTTTTCAAATCGGCGAATGTAATTTTCATTTTTTTAATTTAAGTTTCGACTGTTGGTACTTTGTTACCGCACAAAATATAACAACTATTTTAATGAAAAATCGCAAATACATTGTTTCTCTAAGGATTTTGAGGATTTCAAACAAATTCCACGTTTGATGAATTTTTTATAATTTTTCAAATCGGCGAATGCAATTTTCATTTTCACAATTTAAGTTTCGACTGTTGGTACTTTGTTACCGCACAAAATATAA
Organism: Ocypus olens; assembly: GCA_910593695.2. Taxonomy (NCBI): domain Eukaryota; kingdom Metazoa; phylum Arthropoda; class Insecta; order Coleoptera; family Staphylinidae; genus Ocypus; species Ocypus olens. The sequence goes on along the minus strand of OU343055.1, from coordinate 5,400,094 downwards.
CAACTATTTTATTGAAAAATCGTAAATACATTGTTTTTCTAAGCATTTTGAGTTTTTCAAACAAATTCCACGTTTGATGAATTTTTTACAAATTTTCAAATCGGCGAATGTAATTTTCATTTTTTCAATTTAAGTTTCGACTGTTGGTACTTTGTTACCGCACAAAATATAACAACTATTTTATTGAAAAATCGTAAATACATTGTTTTTCTAAGCATTTTGAGTTTTTCAAACAAATTCCACGTTTGATGAATTTTTACAATTTTTCAAATCGGCGAATGTAATTTTCATTTTTTCAATTTAAGTTTCGACTGTTGGCACTTTGTTACCGCACAAAATATAACAACTATTTTATTGAAAAATCGTAAATACATTGTTTTTCTAAGCATTTTGAGTTTTTCAAACAAATTCCACGTTTGATGATTTTTTTACAATTTTTCAAATCGGCGAATGTAATTTTCATTTTTTCAATTTAAGTTTCGACTGTTGGTACTTTGTTTCCGCACAAAATATAACAACTATTTTAATGAAAAATCGTAAATACATTGTTTTTCTAAGGATTTTGAGTTTTTCAAACAAATTCCACGTTTGATGAATTTTTTACAAATTTTCAAATCGGCGAATGTAATTTTAATTTTTTCAATTTAAGTTTCGACTGTTGGTACTTTGTTACCGCACAAAATATAACAACTATTTTAATGAAAATTCGGAAATACATTGTTTTTCTAAGGATTTTGAGTTTTTCAAACAAATTCCACGTTTGATGAATTTTTTACAATTTTTCAAATCGGCGAATGTAATTTTCATTTTCCCAATTTAAGTTTGGAGTGTTGGTACTTTGTTTCCACACAAAATATGACAACCATTTTAATAAAAAATCGTAAATACATTGTTTTTCTAAGGATTTTGAGTTTTTCAAACAAATTCCTCGTTTGATGAATTTTTTACAATTATTCAAATCGGCGAATGTAATTTTCATTTTCCCAATTTAAGTTTGGAGTGTTGGTACTTTGTTTCCACACAAAATATGACAACAATTTTAATGAAAAATCGTAAATACATTTTTTTTCTAAGCATTTTGAGTTTTTCAAACAAATTCCCCGTTTGATGAATTTTTTACAATTTTTCAAATCGGCGAATGTAATTTCCATTTTCCCAGTTTAAGTTTCGAGTGTTGGTACTTTGTTACCGCACAAAATATGACAACTATTTTAATGAAAAATCAGAAATACATTATGTTTTTTATAGATTTTGAGTTTTTCAAACAAATTCCCCGTTTGATGAATTTTTTATAATTTTTCAAATCGGTGAATGTAATTTTCATTTTCGCAATTTAACTTTAGAGTGTTGGTACTTTGTTTCCGCACAAAATATGACAACTATTTTAATGAAAAATCGTAAATACATTGTTTTTCTAAGGATTTTGAGTTTTTCAAACAAATTCCCCGTTTGATGAATTTTTTACAATTTTTCAAATCGGCGAATGTAATTTTTATTTCCCCAATTTAAGTTTGGAGTGTTGGTACTTTCTTTCCGCACAAAATATGACAACTATTTTAATGAAAAATCGTAAATACATTATTTTTCTAAGTATTTTGAGTTTTTCAAACAAATTCCCCGTTTGATGAATTTTTTACAATTTTTCAAATCGGCGAATGCAATTTTCATTTTCCCAATTTGAGTTTGGAGTGTTGGTACTTTCTTTCCCCACAAAATATGACAACTATTTTGATGAGAAATCGTAAATACATTATTTTTCTATAGATTTTGAGTTTTTCAAACAAATTCCCAGTGTGATGATTTTTTTACAATTTTTCAAATCAGCGAATGTAATTTTCATTTTCCCAATTTAAGTTTCGAGTGTTGGTACTTTGTTTCCGCACAAAATATGACAACTGTTTCAATTAAACATCGCAAATACATTATTTTTCTAAGGATTTTGAGTTTTTCAAACAAATTCCCCGTTTGATGAATTTTTTAAAACTTTTCAAATCGGCGAATGTAATTTTCATTTTTGCAATTTAAGTTTCGACTGTTGGTACTTTGTTACCGCACAAAATATAACAACTATTTTAATGAAAAATCGTAAATACATTGTTTCTCTATAGATTTTGAGGATTTCAAACAAATTCCACGTTTTATGAATTTTTAACAATTTTTCAAATCGGCGAGTGTAATTTTCATTTTTTCAATTTAAGTTTCGACTGTTGGTAGTTTGTTACCGCACAAAATATAACAACTATTTTAATGAAAAATCGTAAATACATTGTTTCTCTAAGGATTTTGAGGATTTCAAACAAATTCCACGTTTTATGAATTTTTAACAATTTTTCAAATCGGCGAGTGTAATTTTCATTTTTTCAATTTAAGTTTCGACTGTTGGTACTTTGTTACCGCACAAAATATAACAACTATTTTAATGAAAAATCGTAAATACATTGTTTCTCTATAGATTTTGAGGATTTCAAACAAATTCCACGTTTTATGAATTTTTTACAATTTTTCAAATCGGCGAATGTAATTTTCATTTTTTCAATTTAAGTTTCGACTGTTGGTACTTTGTTACCGCACAAAATATAACAACTATTTTAATGAAAAATCGTAAATACATTATTTTTCTAAGCATTTTGAGGATTTCAAACAAATTCCCCGTTTGATGAATTTTTTACAATTACAATTTCAAATCGGTGAATGTAATTTTTATTTTCCCAATTTAAATTTGAATTGTTGGTACTAAGAAAATCAATTTTCAATCAAATTTCCGTACACACAAAAACCATCAAGTATTAATTTAAACCCCCCCGGAGCCAATCATCAGCATCTCACCCTCCGCGCCTAATCCCTTTAGCAAACACATGCGCACATGCACACACACACACGTGTGACATTACTTCGGGGGGGCAGAATAATTATTTTATCAGACGCGATCCGGAATCAAAATAGATTTTAATTAAATCCTGAAGGTGGGTACTCACCGACGCTGCCCTGCAAATTATCGTGGTGTTCGTGGCCGATGTAATCCCTCAAAGTCTTAACGACTTTGTGGGTGAAGGCGAGGGCCGTGGGGGTGACGGTTTCGGGGAGGCTTATGTTACCTTCCTCCGGGTTCAATATGGGCTGAGGTGTTGGGGCGCGATGATTAAAGGTGCTATTAGTCGCCGTCATGAAACTTAATACGACTAGCCTGTCCCTGTGCACCACCATGAAGTCCAAATCGGTCCTCCAAATTGATTCTGTAACAAATTTGTTATAAAAGAATACATCCAAACATTTCTGATGCAATCATGGCAATTCAGTTGTACAGTCTGTTCGTTATACCGTGATTTTACGGTCAGATTGTCGCGCAGTCCTCACCGATAGGGAGTGTAACATTCGCCCGATCGGCGTAGTAGTGGCGTTCGTTATGTATGCTTGTAATTCCGTGGAAATTTTTTTATTACCCAATAATTGCCACTCCGCGCAATCGCTGTTAAGGAAGCGGAGCCTATTTGGCCACGGCGCATCGCTGAGTTTATGAGAAATTTATCACGGTATAACGAACAGACTGCAATTCGTTAAAATATAACTTAGCAATTTAAGTACAAGTAAATTTATTAAGAATTTAAGTACAAATTAAATATGGGAGAAACATATTTTAATGTGAAACCTAATCGTACACATGAGGCTGAAAGACCTCTGGTCAATCTGTTGAGGTCATTTGATAATAACAAGTGTCTCAATAAATGTATTGTCTCTCTCTCTCTCTCTTTCTGGTACATAATATGTTATAGCTAAATTCATCAGGTGTGCACGTCCCCTTCAAAAATATGCGTTTATACAAACAATGTATTATTAATTATCCCTTTACGGTCTGCTTATAAAAGTTCCACCTTGACTGAGATTATTTATGCTTATGATACTTTCACCGGTATTACCTTAGCGGCTTATCTGTACTAACCCAGCTTGGAAATTGTTGTTTTCCTGTTTACCTCGTATCCCGTTCGCCTCGCACAAACACACATAATACTTAACGTTTGTGGAACGGTGCAGATAGCAGAAGAAAAGAGTAGCAATTTATTTTTAATTAAAATAATGGTAAATATTATCCAGAAGCTAACAGTGGCTATCAATATCATACACAAACTCAACCAGCTCAGACGGGTTACTTGTTTTAGCAGTATGTCAAAAATAGCGTTATTCAGGATGAGTTTTGAAAATTTCAAATTAATTCCGGCAGAGATTAATTTTTTACAATTTTTCCAATCGGCGAATGTAATTTTCTTTTTTTGGTAATTCAAGTTTTGATTGTTGTCAATTCGTTTCCAGCTGTAATATGTCAATTATTTTAACAGTACCTAAAAAAATAGTTCATTACGGATGAAATTTGAAAATTTCAAGTTAATTGCTGCAGAGATTAATTTTTTACAATTTTTCCAATCGCCGAATGTAATTTTTTTTTTTGGTAATTCAAGTTTTGAGTGTCGTCAATTCGTTTCCAGCTGTAATATGTGAATTGTTTTAATAGGAACTAAAAAAATAGTTCATCACGGATGAATTTTGAAAATTTGAAGTTAATTCCTGCAGAGATTAATTTTTTACAATTTTTCCAATCGCCGAATGTAATTTTCTTTTTTTTGGTAATTCAAGTTTTGATTGTTGTCAATTCGTTTCCAACTGTGATATGTTAACTGGTTTAACACTACCTAAAAAAATAGTTCATCGCGGATGAATTTTGAAAATTTCAAGTTAATTCCTGCAGAGATTAATTTTTTACAATTTTTCCAATCGGCGAATGTAATTTTCTTTTTTTTGGTAATTCAAGTTTTGAGTGTTGTCAATTCGTTTCCAGCTGTAATATGTCAATTGTTTTAACAGTACTTAAAAAAATAGTTAATTCCGGATGAATTTTGAAAATTTCAAGTTAATTCCTGCAGAGATTAATTTTTTACAATTTTTCCAATCGCCGAATGTAATTTTCTTTTTTTTGGTAATTCAAGTTTTGAGTGACGTCAATTCGTTTCCAGCTGTAATATGTGAATTGTTTTAATAGGAACTAAAAAAATAGTTCATCACGGATGAATTTTGAAAATTTCAAGTTAATTCCTGCAGAGATTAACTTTTTACAATTTTTCCAATCGCCGAATGTAATTTTCTTTTTTTTGGTAATTCCAGCTGAAATATGTCAATTGTTTTAACAGTACCTAAAAAATAGTTTATCACGGATGAATTTTGAAAATTTCAAGTTAATTCCTGCAGAGATTAATTTTTTACAATTTTTCCAATCGCCGAATGTAATTTTCTTTTTTTCGGTAATTCAAGTTTTGAGTGTTGTCAATTCGTTTCCAGCTGTAATATGTCAATTGTTTTAACGGTACTTCAAAAAATAGTTCATTCCGGATGAATTTTGAAAATTTCAAGTTAATTCCTGCAGAGATTAATTTTTTACAATTTTTCTAATCGCCGAATGTAATTTTCTTTTTTTTGGTAATTCAAGTTTTAAGTGTTGTCAATTCGTTTCCAGCTGTAATATGTCAATTATTTTAACAGTACCTAAAAAAATAGTTCATTCCGGATGAATTTTGAAAATTTCAAGTTAATTCCTGCAGAGATTAATTTTTTACAATTTTTCCAATCGCCGAATGTAATTTTCTTTTTTTTGGTAATTCAAGTTTTGAGTGTTGTCAATTCGTTTCCAGCTGTAATATGTCAATTGTTTTAACAGTACTTAAAAAAATAGTTAATTCCGGATGAATTTTGAAAATTTCAAGTTAATTCCTGCAGAGATTATTTCTTTTACAATTTTTTTAATCGCCGAATGTAATTTTCTTTTTTTTTGTAATTCAAGTTTTGAGTGTTGTCAATTTTTTCCCAGCTGTGATCTGAATTATTTTAGCAGCATGTCAAAAATAAGTTCGTTCTTGATGGATTTTTAAAATTTTGAGCTAATTAAATAAATAAATAATGTTTTCAGGTGTGATATATCAATTTTTATAGTAAGATATCAAAAACTGGTTCATTTTTGGAACGAATTCCAAATATTTTGTCGAATTGCTGAATGTAATTTTCTGCGTTTTTAAGTTTAAGTGCAGTAATATGTCAATTTTTTTAGAAGTGTCTAAAGGATGGATTTTTAAATTTTGAAGATAATTCCTGCAAAGATTAATTTATTACAACGTTTTTAATCGCCGTTTTTCAGTTCAGTTTTTCAGTATTGCCTTTACCCTTATTCTGGGGGTGATGGCCATCTTCCGTAGACATCATGAAGTCTGAAGGTGTAGATTTTCTAGAAGAAGAAGCAGAAGAGCTTGCATTATTACCTTCACATTGTCATTGACCATTTTTGTCAATTTTCTTCCCTTTCATTTTTACTTTCTCCGTTACGAAGTACGAGAAAGTATTGTTTTCGTAATTTTTTTTTCAAATTTTTTTTTTACGGAAATATCCGCTTTGGGGTCCCTAGATGCCATTTCAACAATTTCTGGAAGAAAAAAAAATGTGTCTGTGTGCGTGTGTCTGTCTGTGCGCGCTGTATCTCAAAAACTAATAGAGCAATTGATTTTAAACTTTGAACATACGTCTTATTTGATAATCTGAAGAACTGGAAGACTTTTGGTAAAATTTCGTATACCGGAAGTGGACGTTTACCTTAACTGTTTTTTGTTTTTTACCAATATTTTCTTACATATGAAAAATATCACAAAAACATTCAAACAAACATTGAAGACAACAAAGAAATGAACATCTTTTGCTTGAAAACATTTTTCATAAAATCATTTTTATTCGAGAAAAAAAAAAATTTTTTTTTTTTAAATTTTGGTTTATAAATATAAAACGATAATAGTTACAGCAAATTTATATGAATAATAATTGTAGAGAATGCCGAAATAAACAACTTATAAAGAATAAGTTTTTTTCGAAATCCCTTTAGTTTTTGAGTAAACTGAGTTTTTGAATTTGAAGTATTATTTTTCCATCTCTCATAATTTTGACGTTTTAAACGTCAGTTTCATCCGCTCCATGTACATTGAAAATATGATTTCAATAGATAATAAACCATGAATATGATACCATCAAGTCAGAGAAAGTAACATGATGGCCACATCACCATTTTTCTCTCTAATTTTCAGTTTCTTGTACTCTGCACAAGATATTTTTATAATATTATGGGTAGTTACGAACAGACGCGGGTATGCAGTAACCAAGGGTATTAATCTTCTTAAGGAGAATAAAAATTTGCCTTGTCCTTGTATATTTACTCCTTCCCCCTACTTTCAGCATCAAAATAAATACTTCTGAATACTGTCTTTCCTTTATTCATATTTTTTACAGTTGGACTAATGAACTAACCCAGATCACCTTAATGTAGAGAGTACACTTGTATAATTAATATTTTTTTGTATATGAAAGTACAAAATTTGCCATGGAGTTAAAATTTCCAGCGCCAGAGCTGGAAGCTGGAGCATAAATTATTCTCTTTCATTTCCACGCCGAGAAATTAAAGTAAAAACCACGGGGCTCCGCTTTTCCAGATAGTGGATGTAAATAGCACGGAAACCCTTTAAGGAAGGATTGCTCTAAATTGTAACTGTGCCCCATTTACATGTGAATGGAAAATGTTCGTTTTTTGTCTGTTCCAATCTCTCCTCGCGCTCGTTATTTTAAGCTATCCGCAAAATGCACCATTGTCGACGGTCACATCTTATAATCTTTTGAGGAGTGTATTTAGGACGACTTGGTTTTAAGATTACCACGTTATAATAACTCTAGTATTTACTAATGACTTTTATTCAAACGTCTAAAATCTCTACATCACATATTTTATTTAATACCATCGTTACAAATTTGTACATTGCACATATTATATCATGAAATAATTTTTCCACCATCAGTCCTAAAGTCGACATTTGCGGGCCGAAAGTAGAGCTTTACGCTCTAGGGCGGAAAAACCTTGCTGTAACAAGGGACTAGCGGGCGGGCGTTAAAAAACAATGCTCTATAATAGTTCCTTCTCATTTACGTACATAATTGATGATGATAATAATAATGATGATGTTTATTTACGGTTTAACCATTTTAACATAATTGTACATTGATTAAAAATATTACAATAAGTTAATTGAATTTTTATATGTGGCATGTTACAAAATTTACTCATTAGGATTGAAATTTCCGGAAAAATGAGTTTGAAATAAGCTTTACGGTGCTTTTGGAATACTCCTCTTATTCCTGATGATTCATCCTTCCCTCCGTTCCCTCTTTTTTTAATACACGTTCACCTCATTAGCGTCGGTTTGTGGATTATGATTTGAGACAAAAGCAAGTTGCGTTTGTAGGTATTATGCAATAAATAGTGGCAAAAAAGTTGTTTCATGTAAAGTTACCTAAAATCAAATCGTAAAAAACAAGCTTTTATTATTGATTGTCGGTGGATACCGAGACAGAAAAATATAAATTCGTTTTTAAGTATTACGACGATCCATTCTCGCCATAAATTCAACGCGTGACAAGAATGGAACGGCCTGATTTCGGAAAGAAAAAAAAATCACGTGGCATTAGGAGGCAATACATTGCGGCCAGTCCCATCTGTCATCTTTCGAGAGGAAAATAAATTGGGCGATGAAAGCCCCTTCTATTCAACACTTATAATTCGCATTCCAAAAAGAAAAAGATCGCGTGCGAGTCCTTAACAAAGACGTAGGTTTCGTGTCAATAAATCCCTTTTCGTGTAATTAAATCTACAAGGAGCGTTTAGAAAGTAAGTATCTAAATAATAAACCATTCTAAAAAATTAAATTGCGTTTTCCGCCATAAATGCGACTTTTAAAATTAGGTTACCGGCGCATTCACCAAAAGATCAATTCACAAAGAAGTTGTGTATTATAAACTATCTCGTTAGCTAAGGGTTAATTATGCACTTTTCCTCGCAATTAATTTGTTAAAATTCTGCAAACATGAGCTCCTTCGTTAAGGGTGAATTTTTTACATAAAAAAATCTTACTTTTTACATTTCGTTCTATGGTGTTTGCTCTTTGCAAATTGCGATGCTACTTTTTCAATAATCATTGACAGCAAATTAAATGGAAACTTGTATAAGAAACAGTTCCAACTTAATATTTAGCAAGTATATTATTTTGGAATATTTTTCTTTGACCTTTCTCTCATCTCAAAAATATTGTTTTCGTTGTGTCTTTAATTACTCGCGTCCCACAGATTTATTTATTTATTCATTTATTTATTTCCCAACAGGACAAGTCCTAAAATAGGATATTTTTCTTTGACCTTTTTCTCATTTCAAAAATATTGTTTTCGTTGTGTTTTCAATTACTGGCGTACCACAGATTTATTTATTTATTCATTTATTTATTTCCCAACAGGACAAGTCCTAAAATGGGATATTTTTCTTTGACCTTTTTCTCATCTCAAAAAAATTGTTTTCGTTGTGTTTTCAACTACTCGCGTACCGCAGATTTATTTATTTATTTATTTCTCAACAGGACAAGTCCCAAATTAGAGGAATATCGTAATTAACAATAATAAAACAAAACTTAATGACTAACATGTAGATTGGATCTGTTCCAAGGTATATTTGATCTTTTCCCCTTAAATTGTAAAACTTTGTATATTCACATTATCCGATCCGTAGATTTACATCTCATTTGAGGATAATCTCACGAAAAGCCGGGATATTCCATTTATTATTAATGCCCCAGTTTCCGAGTTTGAAAAGGATTAAAAGTTTCGCTAAGACGAGAGGACTTGCCAGAATGTTGAAATTTATTGTGCGGCCATTAATCATCCTTATCTAATTCCATTCCGAACACCTGAATATTAGTGAAGATAGTAATTAATCCAAAGTCAATCAATTTTATGTGTTATTGCAAGAACTAATATATTTTTAATGTAATAAAGACGAAATACAGCCTAAATGTGTTCCTGACTTTTTTTTGCATGTAAATTTATTCATTTTTTCCGGGTTGAAGGGGTGCCCGTAACTTTTCTTTGACTCTTGGATATTAAAGTACTTGTATTAATGATAAGAATAAGAATTTTTATTTAATTATGGCTGTTTGAAAAATTTGTCAAAAATCGAGATTAATATCGCATGGAATGGATTT